>JAYKKI010000007.1:39575000-40775000 GCA_039881145.1 Druceiella hillmani | reverse complement strand
TATAACCATCCTACAATCCTTAAAGGTAATATTAGAAAAAATTTCTAAAGGTCTTTTTTGTCTTTCATAGTAGTGATCGACCCCGGTTAAGCAATTACAAGAAAAGTAAAATGTACCAGTCATTCTTGAATAAAAAAAATCTTTTCTATATTTGCTTTATACAACGGCTAGCAATATCTTGAAATTAGCAATACCTTAGATTTCATCGTATTATTTCCATATTAAAATTGAACATTATTATTAAAATTTAACATAACTCATAAGGTCATGACTCATAACTATAAATTCACTATTAATTGTTTCAGCTGAAGTAAATCTACGTAGAAATGCAAAACCAATTATTTAATAAATAGATCCTGAAACATTCAATGTGGATAACATTATTGTGCAGTCATGCTACGTACAAAAGTAATGGCATCCGCATTGAACATGTTAAACTATTATTACAGATTTAGCACGGCCACAACCCATTTATAAATATATTTTAAGAGAAGATTACAATTTTTTTATGATAGTGTGATTGCTAATTTATCAACTTTAATAAGTTCTAATCTTATCACAAGTTTATAAAATTACTTAGGTCATATGGTAATAAGTGATACCGAATTACCTCTATGCCTAATTAATCTCATTTCGGTTGCATGTTGCTTCCTCAGTGTCACAATCACAACATAAAATTTTATTCAAAGACTTGTGATTGGCAGAATCTGAATCTGCTATTACTAAAGTTTTTATTTAAATAAGAATAACAATACATTCTTACAAACAATTTATTACCCACATGAGCTGTATTTTCTTTTTAATATTGTGTAACAATTAAAAGAACAGATTATTTTTTCTGTTAATATACAATATATAGATAGATTATAAATTTCCTTGGGTATAGAAACATAAAATCATTGATGTCTTCTAGTTTAGGAATGTAATAACTATGTTACCATGTAGTCTGGAAAAGTGGATGGTATCAGGGCTTAGAAATCAAAATATGGACAGTGTAATAGGAAGAATAGACAGATAACGTGGTCTATTCATATAAAGTGCTAAAGGAGAGTGGCGTATTCTTTCACTATTCCAATACAAATGGTCCACTTTCTAGAGGCCTGTCTGAGAGTAGAAAGAGTATGCCTCTGCTAAGGTAGCTCACATAGACTTTAGGGTTATAACGAAGAGAAGTTGGAATATTTGCAGGTAAGAATGAGCAGAGAAATTTTCCAAAAAGGCCCTCTAAATAGTTCGGTGCAGCATTGCAGATCATTAATAAAAAATGAACTCGTAAAACAAGTTAAGCTCATTCAAAAGTATTTACGATGATTGGGACTTGCTGACAAGATCCTACATGCCTAGAATATTCATCTGGAACCTTCCCCCCTAAGTGTATCTGATCTAGAAAAAATTCCCAAAGGAATTGTCCTGGAATTTAATTAGCAATTATTTTGTAGTAAGTATTGAAACTTTTCAATATTCAAACCCATACTAATTTTATGTAGACATGCATTTGTAAAGGATTTCTTAAATAGGTGGTTTAATAATTAATCTGTAGCAAAAAATATAAGAATTCACACAATTAAAAGTCGGAACTACATTCATTCAATACCTGTTATTTTCAATCCAACGTCTGTCATTATCAAAAGAATTTTACGGTCACTAATTCAGAATAGTGACCTTAAAAGAAGAGCCAGTTTATCACAATAAGCCTTACTCACTGGTCATAATAATCCAAACTGAATTAAATGAATATAATTGACATTTTTCCCTATATCAGTATACCATTAGTATGATTCAAGCCAGTTAGCCTTGATAATGTGTTATAACACTTTCATTATAATCTATCCTTTGTTACAATGTTTCATGTACGTTGAGCTTATAGAAAATAAGAGTAATGTATTCGGCATTTTTATCTTGGCTAACATTGTCAAAAACTAGCTAAACCCCATTTAATTACTTCATATTTCAATAAAACTGACTAAAGGCGTATAACTGGGTAGGTAACTAGTCGTAAATTTGCTATTTTTTTGTAAAATGTCATGAAAATATAGATTAACTAACAACCCATATTGAACAAATCACTATTAAATTATATTACTACTTGCAAAATTTGCCACACGTCGATTTAAAACTGTAGAAATTGTGAGGCTGTGACAGATGAGAGATAGACATGAGGAAATTATAAGGGTCCTTACTTCACTTGAAATTCAAAACAATCGGTACCAACAGCTGTTATAACAGTGTCATAGATTGACAAGGAATACTTTGTGGAAAAATACCGGTTATGATAGTGACTAGCTACGAGTCAACAGTCTTGGTACTATTTAATTATGCATACTCTCCCTACAGGAAACTAATGAAATACACAAGTGTGTTTACAGCAGGAGTTCACTTTGTAACAAAGTAAGAAGCCAGAAATTTGAACCTATTAAATAAATATTTGTTTATAAAGTCCTAGATAGAAAATATTGGTGAGAGTGTAGAAAGCTAAAAAGGCCTTCTATATAATGCGCTGAAAAGTGGAAATTAAAAAAAACATACAATATTTTATGAATAATTTGGTTACTTTCAAAAACGGTACGTGTCCTCAAACCACTGTGCACACAAAACATTTTGAATTTTGCTAAAAGCTTTGTATATCTCAATTTAAAATTGTGTACCTAAACATCTTAATAATGAATATAGTTGTTGAATAAAAGATGTTTATCATAGATCATAGCTTCTATAATAATCTACTATCAGGTTATAATACTGGAGAAATATGGTTCAGATGGGAGCCCTCTCAGATTCCAGATATCCCCACCAGCTAATAAACTACAAAGAATTTATAGCAGTCATGGAATACTAAAATTTGGGACACTTCCTTATATATATTCTCATAAATAAATAATGACTTTCTCATAAATAATTAATGACGCAAGATTCTGTATGTAACGTGGAATAGCAAGTAAAGTTACATAAATATTTCTACTTACCTTGTAGTCATCTTCTCTCTTCAACAGTTTATTGGTCCAATCTGTTTGACCCTGTTTAAATAAAATATATTATTTGTTACTATAACTCAAATACACACAAAATGTGGAAACACAGATTACATCTTTGCCTATTATAAACAAAGGGTCCAGCAATCATTCTCATGACTAACAACATCCTCCCTAGATATCAGTATTACATCATTGATCTTGTATCAGTATAACACACGATTTAACATGATCGTATATTTGTTGAATTGACTTCCGGAGAGGCAAAACATTATTGTTCAAACATTGATGTTAGACATTATTTTCGCTACAATCATGGTCATATCAATGTTTAGATGTCCTTCGGATCACTAATATTGCTGTAATACACATAAATGTAAATAAATTACTTACACTTTTGACACTTTCCATATACAGCAAGTTTTATCAAAAATTGCAAAAATTTTAATAGAAATTTTAAAAGCTTTTGTATCTAATTAAGACAGACAGTAGCAACATTGAATACTAGGTAAATGGAGTAGATAGATTGTCACTTTTGCTGTTCCACAAGAACATACAAGAACAAACCTACTATTAAAACTGTAACAAAGTTAAATTAAAAAAATTGAAAATAACAAAAAAGAATTAATTTTGCTTCAGATAACTGTTATTCGTCTTATTGTTCAACTATACTTTGTTTAGTAAATCTTTTAATAAAAAAACATTAATTCTTTTTATCATATACTCATTTTTTTCTCTCCTGTAAAATTGCAATTTTAGTAGTTATACCAATGTCCTTCAGAAACTTAAATTAAAAAATTATAAAAAAATATGAATGATTCTTTAAAATTATTGTTTAATAATCATAGTATAAGTTCATAATACACAGTATAAATAAAAAATAATATAATTGCTATCGGTAGGCGTCCATATAATACCATGTATTTATTCACGAATCTTAAATTTCTTTGTTTGCAGACTGAATGCGAATAATGCTACAGATTATATTGTAAAAGCAAAATATAGGAAACATGGAATTTTGTACTCTTCAAACACTACAAACATACACTTCAAATTATAAATATTTTCCACTTGGGGCATGCTTAAACAACATTCTTGTTTATATAAACAATATAACTGAAATTGCATTCATGGTTATTATATCTTAACAATCCACAGTAAATGTTTTACAAAAAATAGAAGATTTCACCGACTTTAACCCATTAATTCCCAAGGGTAAAAATAGACATATTTATTGGTTTAATTGTTTATTACGTTTATAAATACATCCAAAGAGCAAATTATAGTAAAAAAAAATATTGATTAATTATTTTACATTCCGCAAAATGTTGCGTCTAAGGAACGTTGGGATTACTGAACTTCAATTTTACAAGCAAGTCTAACAACGCTAGAGTATTAGCGTGAGTGAAATATTTTAAAACAATCAGCATGAAGATGTACTTAACATTTTTTACCCATATAACTTGTTGTACTTCTACACTGTCGACATCTTCTTCGACGTTTACTTTCGTGCTCTTCTATGACATGACCAATATTATCGAAGCGAATATTGGAAGGTAACGCATTAATACATTTTTGTCTTCATCTTTTGACCAGTACAATTTCGCAGCAGGCAATGAATGATATCCAGTCAGTAATAATATACCAAAAAATCTTTTGAGTTCTGCTACCGTGAGGGTAAATAAATGACGGTAATGGTCACAAGCATATTTTTTTGAAAAACCTACAATCTGTTCCCAAACTTCATCACTAAAAAATAGGGAATACTTCAATAAGTGTTTTTCCACCTACACGTTCTTCAATATTCTGTGTCATTGCTGTTTCATCACTTCTAGAAAAATGTGTATAAGTTGGAAGTTCTTTTTTCCAGTCTGGAACACATTTTGGTGTCTTTTTCAGCAGTCTTGGCTTTTTCGAAGTTGAAGGACCAGGCTCGCCTTGCGTATTTTCAGGCTTTGTGGGTAAATCGGTGTGGATTTCATACGTTCCAGCGATATCAGTGGGCACAGTATTGTCATAATCACCTAGCACGTCATCATCTAGGTTTTCCTCGTCTGTAAGATTGTCAACCGTCGGGGGGATGTACTCGGCATCGATTTGATTGGCATCTTCTAAATCCTCTTCTTCTTCTAATATACTCATAATTTCTTGAGAAGATAGTACTTGTTGCCAGGCCGTAATGTTTTAACTTATTATTTATTGATTTGTATACACTCACTTATCGTTTTTTGACGTCACTTTTTGTTTGCCGGTCAAAAGAAAAATACGTAAATACCTACAATAAACGAAAAATACCTACAATATTTTTTAGTAATCTAACTGACGGACTAAAAATGATTTTTTTCTAAAAATTACTATGGGACACTGTTAGCTTCACGTTCTATAACAGACTAACTAATAAAACAAAAGTGCTTGTACTCTTTGAATACGGAGAACCCTTTGTTTACAATAAATTTCAAACTTCAATGGCAAGCAGTGTAACAATAACAACTGACTATTATTTCTCCCAAGCGCATTTCCTGGAAGTCTAAGATAAACAACAAGTGTAATTAGTTTTGTCCAGCAAAAGGGTTTATATCATAAATAAGATATTGCTTAAGCTTTATACAGTGTAAAAAGTATAGCTTTATTTCAATTTATATTTTTTATGACTGGATGAATCTGTCGATCTTGAGATGACTCAATTAGCAGTTTTTAAAAAATAAAACTAGTATGTATTTGTATTTAAAAATACATTGAAAAAAATTTGAATCCATTTTTTAGTTCTAGTTCTCAAGACTGGCTTACATTTCATAGAATTAATTACTTATTTTAAAACAAAAAAAAATCACATTTGAAATGTTGCACTAGCGTAACGTTGGGTAAATATGGGTTAAAAAATTGTTATTGGTAAAGTTTCTTAATTCTTTATAACAAAATGTTACAGATACACATTACACAGTAATCATTTTGCATTACTTATATACATTTTAGATAACCTTTTCATAAACTGTGTCCATTAATTGGGTAATTGACTATTTCTGTATTTGCTTTCTTAGCGACACATCAAGAAAAAATTAAAAACCAGTCAAGGCCAATTAAAAACCACTAGTGAAAAAAAATAAAAACTTTTTAAAAGATTAGGGAGTTACGAGCTTCCAAATTGAATGGTAGGAATACCTCCCAGTCCCATTTACTCTTGCAGAATACAAGCATAACCAAGTACGGCGTCACAATTTCATATTGCCACTCTTGGATAAATGTTGGGCTAAAATACTGATATAAACATTTGTAACTACATTTGAAGTATGTAGAAAGAAAACTAGTCCATCACAAAAACGGACATTTCGCATACCAAAACGGCAGGAACATGTTGAAAACAAAACAATAATTATTTCAGATTAAAAATAAATCTAAGTTTAGTTTACACATTACAATAAAATAGTTGAAAGATAAACTTTTCCTTTAATTCACATTTTTATCGCAAAACATGGTATAAAAGAGCAATAAAATAGGCAGGCTCTAAGCTAACAAATCAAGGACACTTGATACGAGATTATATTACAACATACTTATGCTTTGATAAAAATTTATTAACTCAAGCCGCATTGAGCATTGAATGAATGTAAAAAAATTTAAGCCAACAATTTTGCCTAGGATATTTATTTAAGAATTTATGTATAGAAAAACCATGACAAAAGCATTATTTTTTTACAACAAGGTTTCATACAAAAAGGGTAAAACGGAACCCTATTCTTGTGATAATACTATCCTGTCAGTATCAATAAATCGCTACAGAAATATTGATGGAGAAAACCATAATTTCAGACCTTATGAGCTCTACCTAAAAATGACAATAACTAGAAAGCTCTTTGTGTCTGTTACTGTATATATCTTGTATTTCAGCAACAAATACTGATTATTATTGTATTATAACTCTTTATAAGTAATGAACAATACTTAAAGAACTTTTTTACAACTGTAAAAGATGTACTAGGCAATTAGATGGTGAAAAATAATATAGTTGTTTGTAAATGGTTAACAGAAATACCATGTACACTTAAATGTTTAAACTTTTATATGTACATCAGTGCGTACAGAACCTTTCTAGTTTGAGTTTTCAAGTTGTATTTAAAGTGTTTTTCGAACTTTTTTTCATTATTACATAGTTTCTTTCAGAAGTGAATTCCAACCGGTGATATTAATTTATTTCTATATTTTCACTTCAAAGTGAAATATATTAAATATTTTTTTCATATTATTAGACAATATGTTGTCAATATTTATTTCCGCTGTAAAATTTTTTTCTAAGGCAGTTTGTTTCACATTATATGTACTAAGAAAAGGTGATATATTCAATGTTAAATTGAAATTGAGCTTTTTATTTTATATTGTTTATTGAGTATTTTAGAAATAAAATGCCATGAATGAAATATCATATAAAAGCCATACAAGTTTAACTAGAAAAGATACTATATAAGATACTTAGAAAAGCTATAAAAAAAAATAAAAATCACATTTGTAACAATAAAAACCTGCGCACACTAGAAACAGATAAAACTGCGCATTTGATCAAATAATGAATTCCAATATGTACTCTTATAAATTTTTTTGTCATATCTGTAACATCTTTTCAAATAAGACCATTATTTGTATTGCGTTTGAGCCCAATAATTGTGCAAGACAAAATTTGTTTTTTGTGGAAATACCATAAAATTTATAACATTATAGTTATTACTCAACAACAAAACCAAAGTATTATTAACTATTGTCTTTACTACAAGATTCAACGTTTCAGAGGAATAGGTATGCACAGGTGTTTGATAATGATCTGAAAGAATTTTATTTCTGATAAGATATAGAAATTAACAAATTTTAAAACCTTAATTGCATTCTAAAATGTTACAATTTTTTAATTAATGAAATGTAATATTTATTATTTACATACTTTTCAAATTCAAATTTAAGACCTATCTCAACATAAGTACTGAACAAATAGCAAGGTAACTAGCAAAAAAGTACCAAAACAGGAAAGTGTATTAAGCGCTCATGATCACGTATGATAATCTCTATTTCAATTTCAATTTAACATATGGTTATTGCAGTTAATTGCGTTTATTTGAATACGTAATGCCCTAATTAAACAGTAATCGCAATTAACAATATTAAATTTCCAAAACTCTAAGAGAAAGGTAACATAATGTTCAATATTCTACGATTTAATTGCGTACATTACTATTAAAAGTTATTGTTTCGCAAATTTCAAACAAGGTTCAACAAAATAGTAAAGTGAAAATAGACGCAAGATGAAACCATAACAAATTTTTAACAATAACTGACCTCTCACAAGCCAAAAAAATATTAAGTCACAGCCAATGAAAACGCCCATACTTCACATAACTTATGAACACATATTCTGACATTTTTCGTGCAGTTAACTAAAAAAAAGAAATATAGCAACGAGAGGAAGCGCATTGCTCAAGCTTCAAATTTATACTGACAGCCATACTGCTGATGAGTCCGACTTTATTCTGTGATTCGTCGCTGATTGGATCGATAAAATATTAGTTACTACAATTCTACCAATGGAAATGTAGGATTTGGAGTGTTCTTTTAATTTGACAAACATCGTCACTCAGACATTTTGAAGTAATGCACTATTTTATATAAATTCATAATAATATTATTTATTTCAATTCTTTTAAATTAATGTTATGTATTACTTAAGTAGATAAATGTTAATAATAATTAATATTTAAGAACATTTTTAAATATTAATACCAAAACAGGCAAAAAATACGCGCTATTATTAATTAACAATTAGTTTATTTAATTTTTACGTCAATTAACTTAATAAAACGCAAATTATCAATATAATTTTCGATAGTTCAAAAATTTTAAATATAAAATCAAATCAAATTTACATTATAATTTGAATTGCCTCTCACTCTTACATTAATTACATTTTAACAAGTTATGTCTACGGTAAATAACATTTGAAATATATTGTTTGTAATAGTATAAATACTTAAGTTGCCCAATCATAACAGTAGTTACAAAAAATATGTGTGATCCTGCCTGCGGTCTTGATAAAGCCTGAGGTCAGAGACTTATATTACTTCGTAAGGGGAAGAAATTAATTTTGTCAAACGAAGTGGAAAAGTTTTTTGCTACCTGATTATTTCGTTATTTTTTTCATGGTATTCAGTCTATTTTGTTGCAATAACTTATATATTATTTGTGTTATTTATATTTTAAATTTATTTTCATTTAGTTTTTGTCCATAGTTAAATTCTATTAACTGTTATAATCAGTGTCCCGTTCGGTAAGTTTCTTCTTTTCTTTATTTTTTCTGTATTATTTTTTGTCTAATCGAATCTATTTGAGCTTCGTGAAAATGGACTTAGTTATTCCACCTAAACCACCGGACCCTTCCAAATCTCCATTTTCTAAAAATCAATTTGCTTGCCCGACTTCCCCTTTGTTACCGTTTCAAACAAAAACTAAAACGCAAATCCAAAAATTGTAAGAGAGGAAACTGTAAGAAAAATAAATCTAAAAATATTCCATCATTCCATCCTTCTGACTCTTCCTGCACTGAAACAGAGGATGCTATCCCTCGCAAGACCCCTCGCACTCCTCTTTCACAAACAAATTCTAATTTACTTCTGCCACCCACGATCTCATCCCCATCCTCCAACCCTCTGAATTCTTTCGAGGGTTGTTTATATGTTTGTGGTGACGTTAGACCATTTATTGTTGACGTTCAAATAAAAGAACCCCAGCCAAATTCCGGATTCTCTCTCGATGCTATTAAATTTGGTTTCGTTTTAAAAAATTATCATGTCGATGGCATAATTCGAGATGGAGTGAAACAAATTGGCAGAAACAGAATTTCGGTGGAATTTTCTTTGCAGACGCCGCCAACTGCTTCGTAAACCACTCTGCTTTCACGGGACAGAATAAATTATTCATCCCTGGCATTGTTCGCAGTGTTCCAGTCGATTGGTCTAACGAGGAGGTATTATAAAACATAAAAGTCCCAGAAGGCTGCGGTAGGGCTAGTAAAGTCCACCGCTTAAACTTTAAAAAAATTATCGATGGCCAACCTAAATATTTTCCATCGGAGACGATGGTCATCACCTTTGATGGCCAAGTATAACCCCAGCGCATATTTATGGCATATTCCTCCCTTCTAGTCTCGAAATATGAATTCCCTACAATTCAATACTTCAAATGTTGTAGGTTTGGTCATGTTGCTGAAAAATGCCGATCTTCTGAACATTATTTCCGACGTGGTGAAGGTCACGCCGGCAGAAACTGCACTTTTTCTATTGACAAGGCAAAATGTATCTTTTGTAGTAGAAATCATGATTCCACTGATAGAATTTGTTCGAAATTTGAAAGACGAAAAAAGATCAAATTTGAAATGGCTAAAAGAGACATATCCTATGCGGAAGCCTCCATAATGGTCGTTTCTGAAACCCCCAAATTCTTCAATTTCTTCCCAAAATTTGTTCTCTCCGTCTCGTTCTACCAACTCTTCGGCAAGTCTCAATCAGGGCCATGACCGCTCGGCTTTAGAAAAAGCCTGGGCAGACTTCCGAATTCCTCAGCCTGAAAATAGCTGCGGCCTTAGTCAACAGCCTTCACTTAATATTCCTTCTTCTACGAGTATTATTCAGCTTGTATTGACCACTTTGGTCAAAATCTTGAGTTCCCCCAATCAAATATCGTCCAACTTTATTCTTACATCTCTTCAACCCCTTCTTTTTAATGGCTCTGCCAGCAGTGGCGAGGGTCTTGCAATGGAATAGTCGCAGTGTTATTTCCGACAAAGCAGATCTTCGTCACCTTCTTGTTAAATACTCTCCTTCCGTGGTTTCCATCTCGGATACTTGGATGAAGCCAGGATGGATTAACTATCATGGTATGGATTTATCACCTTTCAAAAGCGCTGTGGTGGTCTTCTCGAGAAGAAAAGTTACTCCACCTTTATCTATTTCTTATAATTCCTTCTCGATAACTGTTCTTTCCAATACCAAATTCTTAGGTATGTTCGTAGACTCAAAATTATCTTGGAACATTCACATTGAATATGTCATCCCCAAATGACAGGCTAATACGAATTTTCTCCGCGCACTTTCTGGAGTGTGGTGGGGCTCACAGCCCACCACATTAAAGTTAATATATAACGCTCCAGTCCATAGTCATCTAGACTATGGTTCATTTCTCATTGCTCCTATTTCCAAATCCAATGCCACTAAATTGACCCGCATTCGGTCTCAAGCATTGAAGATCATAGCGGGTGCTATGAAATCCAGTCCCATAAATCCACAAGTCCACAAGTAGAATGTGTTGATCCTCCCATAAGTCCACAAGTAGCATGTGTTGATCCTCCTTTAAACCACCAGCGACAATACCTAGCTGATCGTTTTCTATTGAAGGCAGCTAGGTTTTACTACTCACCCCATTTTTCCAAAACTCACCCTCTTCTATAGGCTTATTGAGCATGCTCCATTTTGGCGTTCTAAGTCCCGACCTCTTCTTACTATTAGCTTCCAAAGATTCAAATCCCTCTCTAACCCCGTTTATCAAATATAATTAGTATCTCTCTATAGTTTCCCATTTAACTCAGCATTTCACAGGCCAAATATAAATTTGTGTTTTGGAGTTGATAAGGAGTCCAAAAATGTTAATTTGCTGTTCACTTCTATTCTGAATTCTTTTTGATGGATCGGACGCGAATATATACAGATGCATCAAAAACCCTGCGAGATGGCTATGTCGGAGCATCATTTTACTCTCCAACCACCGCTCATTCAGCATATTTCCGCCTTCCTAAGGAGTGTTCGGTAGTCTCCGGAAATGCCGTGCTATTGTGGAGGCCTTGAATTATGCTCTACTCAAAAAGATTTGCAGAATTCTTATCTTCTCTGACTCCTTAAGTTGTTTACTTTTTCTCGTAAGGAAGCTTCTGTGGTACCTCGCATGCGTTTGGGTCATTGTTTTATTTCTAACTATTTGACTAAGCCGCGTGTCAGAAAATCTCCAATTTGCTACTGTGGGCTTGGAGAAGGCGATCTAAATCATCTCATTTTTGCATGTCCATTGAATAATAGATTTCCTGTATTATTTATAAATTAGTATTTATTTACAAATTATTAAAATATAAAATTCAATTGTCCATTAACATATCTATTGCCAACAAACCCATTTTAGGATTAATCATTCAGTTTATAAGAAAGAACGACATCAAAATATAGAATCGTTTATATTTATATAATTGTTTATTTTTGTTTTTATGTTTGTTTGTATATTTGTATATATTTATTTTTTATTCTTCTGTATATTATAATCTCATTTTCTTTAATTGTAGGCAATTTCTTACTTAATTTTTATTTTATTGTATAGTTTATGCTTTTGTTAACAAGCAACAATGACAGATATCCGAAATAAGATTTAATCAGTGTTGCATAGCCTTTTTTCCACACTTGACATTAGAGAGAACGAACGCCATATAATCAAAGATAAAGATACTTCGTAAGGACAGGCTCACAAAATAAATACGGTACAGAACGGACACGATCCAAACTAGCCCATATAAAAAAAGAGTCGCACTTTTTCATACATGGCGATACGCTGTCAAAATATTTCCCGTTTCCTCTTCTTCCTGACCAAAGATTTGTGTAATTATTATTAATGCCTATAGATGGCGTAATCTCTTACTCTCTGTTGCTCACAGATGGCGTTATCAAAGAAAGTAATTTTAATTCATAAATTTATTAAAATTATAAAAATATTTCACAAGACAAATATGCAAATAACATTACTATACAATTTCATATATTTTAAATATCATTACTATGAAAATACAATTCAAGAAAATTTAAATAAAATAGAAGATACAATTATAAATAGCATCAGGCGTCTCCAGGTAGCACTCTGGAATCAACTAGGTGGTAATTGCATAAATGAATGTGGACAACTCATCAACATCTGAAAACAAGCAAAAACATACACAAAGCAGGCATGATTATAGCGATGTAGGTCTTCGTTTAATTATAATAAAAGTCGTATTCATGACGTGTTATTTCAAAATTATACATTTGTAATGAATGTTTATATGACATATTCAGTTGTGTAAGCAAAAAATGAGTGCATAAGGATATTATGGTATTATCACATTAATAAGTTTAGACATTCTCCTACAAAAGCCGCTAAATACTGGCTCGGTGTAGCATTACTGTGTAATCATTTCCTAGGCTGGAAAGTTTTAAAGTTTTCATTAATAAAGTGTCTTCCACAGATTCTATGTTTACATCTGAGGAGGTCATTCCAATTAACTGTCCGATTCTCCCTGTCACACAATTTCAGACAAGGTTTTTCCCTGCAAAAAAAACAAAATATTAAGTTAGGTATAATAAGTTTAATCAATCCACCTTTTTCTTTCTTTCAATTGGAAGAAAACTTACAACAAACAACGTTTGATTAAATATAAATGATGCTCAAAACATTATTTAGTAAAAAATTCAAAGGACAAAATTGGCATTTTTTTCCTGCCTCGTAACGAAAGCCGGTAAGTGTTATCCATTATTGCTTATTATATAACATTTCAAAAATTAATATAAATTTTATACACTAACGGCGCAAAGCAATTGGTGACTTGCGACGTTACAGTTGTTTATTGTTAAAATTTAATTCGAAGAGTTGCAAAGTTCTGGTTAAAATAAATTTTCACTATTTTGTTTAAAAGAAAACTTGCACTAAAAGATATTTTAGTTAGTTATAGGCGCCGATTACGACAATTAAAAATATGAATTTTAAAAATATTACCACACAAATTACAGTTTCGTGACGAATTTTTTTCTTGTCAGAAAACTCTGTGAAATTACTTCAGACCGTAGAATAATGAGTACTCCAGAAGGCGAGAATACGCGCGATAGTGTGTCCAAAAACCTACACGTAATATGCATAGTATAAAAACATAGCCGTCAGTGCAATTTGAGACACAGCTCTGAAGGGTTACGTGACAATATAGTTTAAAATACTGGCTTGTGCTATTCTCACCTGCAAAAATATCACTGGACTGCAAAAGAAACAAATGGGGATTACTTTTCATACGTAAAAACTATTACTTAATTTCATTTTCAATTAACTATGCAATTTTAAAATATCGAAGTAGATTATTATTAACATAAGCGCGCCATTTGTATTGGTGTTGACACTTCTTAAAAAATTTTTTACCAAAATTAAAACATCTTAATTGCTCGATACTGAAAAATATAAAATTTAATTTGTAAAAAAATCGGGATTATGTCGAATTTGGTGTAACGTCTGAATTTACGTTATCATATTCAATTTTAGAATATTTTACCTATTGCGTATATAATCACTATATCTAGGATTACGGGAAGAAACACATGTTATATTCATTTATTTCCGCCGTCTTCTTTAATTTCTTGAAAAATGCGAACCGATATTGTTTAATATATGAAGAAGTTTTATCACGACTTTAATGCTAATTAATATAAATAATTGTTTCGACACTAAGCTAATGGTTTCCTTTTTTACTTAAAGTGTTAGGTGATGCATAAAATGGTAAAATTTTATTATGAAATTTTATAAATTTTATTAATATTTTTTACTACTAATAAAATGTTTTATTAATAATATCACTTGGGAATCTATCTGTGATCTTGTTCTGAAGTCGTTTTGGACTCAGCTGGTTCAAAAAACCCGGCTAGATGCCCATTGGAAACCATCAAAAAGCTGTGTGATATGTTTGTTCAGTACATTTTAAAGAAAGTGATTTACATGAAACAAAAGAGAGCTCTACCGGAAAATGTGTTTATTACCCTTAATTATATATATATATATATATATATATATATATATATATATATATATATATATATATAGATATAGATATATGTATATATGTGTGAATCCATATGCTGCTCAACCTAACTTAAGGAGATTTTAAAAGGTTTTTAAAATTAAAACAAAATATTTATTTAACTTATATTTAAAAAAATGGCAAAAAAAAATTGCATCACGCAAATCATTTTTAAAACTTAATTTGAAAAAAATTTAAGTCAGGTTCTAAGCTTGTGTGAAATTACGTTTATATTAGAACCAGAAACCCTTTTAAGGAATATTACTTTTTTGTTAATGAATAATGCGTTTTAATTAATATCTTTAATTTCAAGTTTTTTCATTTGTTATATTAAATCCCGGTGTGTTGTTTTTGTTCCAGTTTTTAGCGATTTCAACAGAAGATTTAAAATCTGTCATTTCTCGATCCGCTAGATATATTTGTACAAAGAATAAAGTCGATACGTTGCTGCACTACGACGTGAAAGAAGGATACACAATCACACTTTCGCAATTATTAGTTAGGACAATTTGTAATAATATTTGTAGCAGTAATTGCAATAAATGATGGTTTGATTTGTTTAAAATTAATTGTATTGGTTTAATTTGTTTAAAATAAAACTAGAAATTTGAGAAAAAACATTAGTTTTGTTTATACCACTGAAGAATCTATTTTTAAGATTTTCTCTAGTTATGACATACATAATAAAAAATAATAGTTCGTACTAAGTCAAATATACAGTTGTTACGTAAATATTTGAAACTCTTTATTAGAAATTAAACCTTGGGCAACATACAAATGAAAACAAAAAATTTACTTTTCCTGCTTCTGCTACAGAAAAAAGGTGGTAAAACACAAAATCAAAAAAATATTTGCAAAATTACCAAAATAATTTTGTAGATTAATGTGTAAACACACAACTCGTATGCGCGCACACATACTTACATACGCACGCGAACGCGCATACGCTCACGTACACACATACACAAGCACGCACACATATATTTAATGGTAATGTATTTTAATACTCATTTCAATCAATAAAATGGTACAATGTGTCAAAATTTTTAAATAATTTTAATCTAAATACTTTGGCTATTGGTTGTGGTCAGAATAAACATTTTAGAAATTTAACATGCCGGCCTTAATAATACTTTATATAAGCCAAGCCATGACCAAACAAATCTATGCAAATTTGAACCGTACTGCCGCAAGCAAATGTATTTATATGCGTCGATTTCTTGAAGTTGGTGGGTAAATTTATTCTGCTGGTAACACCGTACGCGTATGGTGGGGCGTTAGTAGGCGAAGCGCGGTGCCCTCTCCACTGATTTTTGGCTTCACCGCGACCGCTAAGAGATTTGTGCGTATGCGCCTTCTGGATTATTCTATATTCTAAGCTTCTGACATTGTTGGGTGTATTCGCTGGTAGTAAATTGGTTTTCCAAATTAAATTTTTTACTATATAACGTTGTGTGTATCATTTATATTTAATCAAAACGTTGTTTGTTGTAAGTTTTCTTCCAATTGAAAGAAAGAAAAAGGCGGATTGATTGAACTTATTATACCTAACTTAATGTTTCGTTTTTTCAGGGCAAAAACTTGGTTGAAATTGTGTGGCAGGCAGAATTGGACAGTTAATTGGAATGACCTCCTCAGACGTAAACATAAAATCTGCGGAAGACACTTTACGAACGAAAACTTTAAAACTTTCCAGCCTAGGAAATTATTATACAGTAATGCTACACCGAGCCAGTATTTAGCGGCTTTTGTAGGAGAATGTCTAAGGTTGTTTATGTGATAATACCATAATATCCTTGTGCACCCATTTTTTGCATGCACAACTGAATATGTCATATAAACATTCATTACCAATGTATAATTTTGAAATAACACGTCATAAATACAACTTTTATTATAATTAAAGGAAGATGTACATCGCTATAATCATGTCTGGTTTGTGTATGTTTTTGCTTGTTTTGAGATGTTGATGATTTACCTACTTCCATTTATGCAATTACCACCTAGTTGATTCCAAAGTGCTACCTGGAGACGCCTGATGCTATTTACAATTGTATTTTCGATTTTATTTAAATTTTCTTGAATCGTGTTTCCATAGTAATGAAATTTAAAATATATTAAATTGTATAGTAACGTTATTTTCATATTTGTCTTTTGTGAAATATTTTTATAATTTTAATAAATTTATGAATTAAAATTACTTTCTTTAATAACGCCATCTGTGAGCAACAGAGAGTAAGAGATTACGCCATCTATGGGCATTAATAATAATTATACAAATCTTTGGTCAGGAATGGTGAGGCGATGGGAAAGGGGAAATATGTTGACAGTGTTTCGCCATGTAGGAAACGAAAGTGCGACTTTTTTATATGGGCTAGTAAGGATCGTGTCCGTTCTGTACCGTATCTATTCTGTGCTTTGTCCTATGTAGGAATTACACCCCAGTACAATACACGCCATTACAAAATAAATATAATAATAAAACAAAATTTTAATATATAATAAAACAAAATAACAAAGATCTGAACATATAACAAAACAATAGCTACAACACCCTTTTTACTTAATTAATATGCTAGACTTATAATATTAAATATGTCTAATATGTTTTTGCGCCCTAAAGTACTGTCAGTCGTTTCAAACAGACTCAGTGTTGAGTAGTTTCTGTCTGTGTTTTCTAGAGTGTTCGTAGCGTCTCTTGCATAGTAACACATAGCTGTCGCTGTACACATTTAAAATTTGCCACCATCTTCCTTAAGAGATGCTGTCACCAAATTGAGGATCTGCTTGACCCCCCTGGACAGGCTCATAGCAACCGAAAAATGAACCCCAAGAAACGGTGCTAAATGGAGATACGCCGGAGACATAATATAATCAAAGATAAAAATAAAGACATTTTGATTCTCGTGAGTATGTTTATCCCGAAAACAGTAAAAAAATGCCGGATTGTGTAGCAAACATATGTTTAAATTACAGTTCGAGAATATTATAAAAGGTCTATGTATGTTACCTTCGTTTAATAATCGTTTCTCATACGTATTTTTTTGTTATTTATTGAAAAAATAATTGTATTTTCAGTAACTACATGAATCCCAGTGTTGTGGTATTGAAAGGACGTATTTTTATACATTATTTTTTCAAATATTCATTTTCCTTTGTTTCGATTTTCAAAAATCTGCTGATGAGTACGGTGCCGTGTAAATAGTATACCATAGAAGCAAAATGAATTAGTATTTGTCCGTCTTTCTGTCACTCCTATAACTCAAGAATTTCTGAACCAATAAACTTAAATCTGGAAATGTAAGTATAAATGTTCATAGGTTGGAGTTATTTAGTGATTAAATATAGCCAACGTATATACGTTTTGACAATGCCTATACATGAGACACACGTGTTTACACAGACGTTGTATTTTTAATTATTGAAATCAGTGCCAACTATGTTGAAAATTATTCGAATCATGTTTCAGTTCGTTTAAGTATATATATATATATGTATATATATATATATATATATATATATATATGAATATATAAATATACACACACGGGTGTGTGTGTGTGCGTGTGTGCGTGTGTGTGTGTGTGTGTGTGTGTGCGTGCGTGCGTGCGTGCGTGCGTGCGTGCGTGCGTGCGTGCGTGCGCGTGCGCGAGCGCGGCCGTGGGCGTGCGCGTGCGCGTGCGCGTGCGCGTGTGCGTGTGCGTGTGTGTGTGTGTGTGTGTGTGTGCGCGCTCGAAGAGTTTTAATATAACTAATTTTTGACACTACTGCTTTTCGTTAGAAGACAGAATCGACAAATCTTCTATATAGTCAACCTTCCAAATAATAATTATCTATACATATAATACCATTGTGACAGAGTGAATTCTGTACATAGAAAATATTTTAAATAGAGTAATTGATTTTGCATATAGAATGATAATAGAAGCCAGAAAAACTTTTTTTAGAATTTTCGTCTGTTAATTTGTGCATCAATCACGCAAAATCTACTGGAAGGATTTTGATGAAATTTAGTATAGATATTTATACCCAAGAGCAACATATGAGAGAGAAAAAAACTTCTAATAACTTTTCTTATTCGAACGAAGTTGTAGGCACGGATAGTTTGAAATCTTACAAATAACTCGACATTGTCTTATCGCTCTCTAAAACCAATTTAAATTGATTGTGTCAAATGTTTTGTTAATTTTGAAAGCAGGGAAAAGCAATAAGAAACGGAATTTTTTGTAAAGGTATATAAAACAGGAAATCATAACGTAATGGAAGATGATTTAATAACATTCGTTATAACCTTTTTCGATTGTATTGTGGCAAAGTTGTCGAAAATTTGTATTTTCTTATGTGGTCAGATAGAATGAAAATGTGATTCCGAATGAGTTGGTATATTTCAATATATCTTGCACGTTATCAATTTTGAACTAAAGTAACAGGGTAAATCATTATCGAAAACATGCCGTACAAAACGGAGAGTATTATAAAATTATAATTTCTTTGAGAGAAATTTTACTTTTTTTTAAATATTCACCTTTTCATAGTTGATGAAGTATATATCGGTGTTTGCATAATCGTCTTACCAACGCCGACAACTATAAGTACACAACCTCCCGATACAAAGAATAAATTAAAACTGATTTGCACAGAATGAAGTTGAGATAATTAAGCAACCCTAATTTTGAATCATTTCTGAAATATCTATATAGTATAGTGCCTTTGTTTATATAGTATCTACCTTTTATAATTGCTCTTGTTATATAAAAATAACTTTTTTCATTACTTTACATAAATTCAAAGCGATTTGAGCATTGTCATTACAATATAAATGCGTACAAATTGAAAACCATTTTTTTTATTTAGTTAAAAAATAATAAAATAAGATAACGCCACGACAACATTATATCTACGGTCGCATACAGGCGGCCATGTGACTGTTGAAGTAGTTTCATTTAATTGCAATAGATGGCGCACACAAATTGGTGTTGTCATTTTCGATTTGACTTATGCTCCTTTGAACGTGTCTTGATATTTAGATCCATGCCTGCGGTATGATCTATAAGACTACCAGAGATCCACTAAGTCATATTTTAACACCTTGAACTTGACATTTTTACGAAAACAACAATTGCATATGAAAAATTTCAAAATTTTTCAAAATTTCAAAATTTTTTTGTGGTTTGACGACCTTGTTTTTATTATGTATGGTATAAAAGAGAACAGTCATTCTGCAATAGATACAAATATTAGATATTTTTTTTAGTATATCCTAATCATGGAGAGAGACAGCAATGAAGAGATTTTTAGTCAAATTGTTGCTTGTAGAAAAGAATTAGGATTCGTGTTTACGGTTTCTCGCCAGGTTAAAAGCTATGTACGATAGTCAATTTCAGGGATTTTGAATCAGAGTTTCCAACAATTTTCGACATCGATTTCTTGATAATTCTCAAGAAACAGAAACTTCTGAAGTCCTATTGGTGTCGATACCATCAACATCCCATATAGAGTCAACCGAAACAAAACAGGGGATGACCCTGATTATGATCCAAAGAATACATCCTGTTCTTCTGATGACAAGAGTAGAAGTAACATCCAACACAATACTAGCGAAAAGGCAAAAATAGAAAAGGTTTAGCTGAACCAGAATTCTGGAAAGCCATCACTAATAAGAAGTTAAAAGAGTTCGGAAAAGATTATATTAAAACAAGAGAAAGTAAAATTAAGAGTCTGTACGAAAATGTATCTCAACACCATGGATATATAGAATAGTCGGTTAGAAAACGGGTTAACGAATCAGATAGCGGCATGTTTGCAGAATCAACAGCTGAACAAAGAGAAACAAAAAATTGTCACGAGAGTTTTTAGTAGAGTTTCATGATGAGAGTTCCTTGAGAGCTTACTGTAATGTTGCTGTCTTTAGTCAAGAAGATTGATTAATACTAAAGGTAAGTATGCGCGCTTTTATTGCTTTAAGACTGTCATTACAACTGTTGTTTATTTTAATATGTTATTGTGTCACCAGGTGGCAGACTAGGTCTATATGTCACATTTCCTTTTTGTTTGTAAATAAAATGAAAACTTTGGAAATTGAAAATTTTATAAATCAAATCTACTTATCAGTTTTATGACTCTTCCAAATCTTAATGATTGCTTGGTTGCTTTATTACCAAAGTTTGACTGCTGTGAATGGTTTTCTTGCCGAGTAAGACTTTGAAGTATTGCTGTTGTCGTTTGGCTTTGGTGTTGTAGGTTCAGTGGGTAACTTATGGTCAGTAGGCTATTGAAGTTGTGTTCGAGGCTGTACTTCTGCTGGTTTATCAGCATATTTCATTTCAGGAACATATATTTGCTTGTGTCTTATGCAGATAACTGAAGTTTCTTCTTAAAGTGAGCCTTTATCTGTTTTAATGATTACAGATCTTGGCAGAAATAATTAATTTTTTTACCTCAAAAATAAAGTTTAAAGCCTGTTTTTTTCAATTTCGCTTACCGTTTCACGTAAGCATTCTCTACTTTTTGCATGTATGAAGATATCATCTATCAACACTCTTACATCTTTGAATTTGCTAAGTAAATTTGTTAAAATTCCTTGAAAAATTTTAGGTGTGAGGATATGCCGAAAGGGAGTCTCTTGAAAGAATATCTTCTACGTGGTGTAGTAAATGTTAATATCTTCTAAGTTGTTTTTGACATCTTAATTTGCCAGAATCCTTTTGTGCAATATAATAATGCAAAAATGTGTGATACTTTAATGTCTTCCAATATGTCTTCTATTGTAGTGAACGGGTAGTGTCGCCTCAAAACGTTTTTGTTCACATCTGACGGATCTACGGAGATTCTTAAGTTACCTTTTGTCTAAGGATTATCATGGGACTCATTGCGGGTGTAGGCTTTGTTCCAAGTTTGATCACATCTAACTCCACAATCCTGTCGTATTCTTGCTTAACTTCATCTCTTATTGCGTAGGAACTCTCGCTGAAGGTTTCATCTCAAACCGATGGTTTTCGATTAGGTCTATGTCATATTCGTAATAGTTATAACAACCGAACACTTTAAATATATCATCTGTAAATTTATTTTCTTTCAAAGCGTTTACTCTTGCCACAAGTCCCAGTCTTTCGCAGGTTTGGAATCCTAAGACTGGAGTAACTTTTTCTTTTACTACTTTAAATAAAATTTTTGGTTTTTCATTTTTTAAATTACACTGTAGTTTTACCTCACCTAGAACTGCCATTTTATTGTCGTCCAAATTTAATAAGTTATACTTATTAAATTTGGTACGACTTGGTTTTAGATTTTGGTCCTTGTTTTGATACTTTTGCCTTTGACTGCTAAGATTTAATCTGCTTTATTCTTGTCTTCAAACTCGTCCAATTGTGTCGAAGCTCCTTCACTGGTTTTGCAGATCTTTATAACTTCTGTCACGTCAAGTTTGTTTTCAATCTGTAGTTTTTCTCTTACTTTACTGTTTCAAATACTATTTTGCCTCTTAACATTTCATCCAGTAACGTGTCAAATTCACATTTGCTTGCTTGTGTTTTTATTCTTGTTAAAAACTCACTGAACTCTTTATCTTCATTTTGTTTGATCTAAAGAATGTTTAAAAGAATGTCTGTTTAAAATATCTTTCGAAGGAAGTGTTTGTTTTTGGTGCAAATTACTTTTTAAATTTTTCTTTGATAACCTGTAAATTATTTTTGTTAGCATGTATGAACGTTGCTGCCTGAACTTCGGCTGGCATTTTAGATAGCTGGATGGCGATTGCATACCATTCGAACTGCTGTACCTACTTTTCCAGCTTATAGATTTATCGGACCAAATTTGTAGGTTATCTGGTTGATGTTACTACTTCATTTGCATTCGTTATTGACATTTTGCAACTTTATTACTTCTTTTCGGTTAATTTTAACACTTCTGGTACTATGAATGTTGTTGTCTTTAATTAAGATGATTAATTAATACCAAAGGAAAGCGTGCGCGCCTTTGTTGTTCTAAGAATATCATGACAACTGTTATATGTTTTAATATGTTAGTATGCCGCCAATATATCACACTAACCTATGCTACCATCGCTTTATTGCCGCAAAGATAAATTTAATTTCAAAGGTATATTTTGAACCCAATACCGAAGATATGCTGGAGACGTATAAAACTTATAATAAATTTAGCCTCGATATAGGTCTAGAGCCTTTAAGTCACACCATAGTCGATAAAATTATTCAAGAGAAAAACATTGGATTTTAACAACCTAAAAAAGATTTATACAGATGCGTAAGCTACCTACCTCACAAATCAAATTTTCCAAGAAGAGTATAAAAAACATGAGATAAGAAAAATTAAGCAAGAGCTGAAAAAGAAAGAGATCCAAGGAATCAATGGAAGGGGATTGTATCGTTTTAGAACAAGGTGTACAATACTGGTATCCTTTATACGAGTAAAAAAATTTGTTTTCGAAATTCGAAAGGTACACGTTTCGAAATTCTCTAAATCTTTATTACTAAAAACATAATTCTCTAAATCTTTATTACCAGAAAAATTTTTAAATTATGGAACGATAAACGCTAAGCATCATTGAATTATTAATCTAGGGCTTATATTATTATAGATCTTTCTGTGTTCTTGCACGCAACGTTAACAGAAATTGTTTTTGCTCTTCCTCTGTGATGATCAATCCGTGAAATTCTTGGATCAGCTAATCGCCCTTTCTGCAGTGTCATTTACAGCCTTCAAAGCTAACAATTTTCTCTGGGCTTTCAAATAGATTTATTTTCCTTCCACAAAGAAACAATTTGTTGCAAAAAGTGTTGTCGATTACAAAGTTGTCTTTTTCGTTATAAAGTCGTTCAAAGATTTTTCTAAAACCGAAATTACAAGATAGGTTTAATATTTGTTTAATACTTCTTTAATACAAGATTTGAAAATAAACATGGTTACAATAGAACCTTACCACCAACCCATGTTGTATCTCTTTCCAACATCGTATGATTTCTCATCTTCTAAATTGGAAACCATTCTCATTTTCATTTGGTCATCAACTTCGCCATTAAAAAGAGCTAAGACGGCAATTTCAACAGACAAATACCCTAAGTATTGGGAAAATTTGTTCAAATCTGCTTTTGAAAAGGACTTGGCCATTTTTTGTATTTTTTAAAACTTTCGAAATACATAAATCTTTAATTGATGCTTTTAATACCACAATGCATTCAAGTCTTGTTCGTCATTCGCGCTGACGAACAAAGATTGCAAAACGGTTGAACTGAGGTTCTAAAAAATCTGTATCTTGTCACTATAATCCCAGTCTTCAAGTATCTTTGAAAGAGCTAAAGCTTGGTCTTTTCCTGACGAACTGTCTAGTTTTGGTACAGCGAGAAATTGTTTCTTTGTATTCATAAGGAATAATAAACGGCAGTCATCCTTTCTTCGAACATGTACATCCAGACCAGGTAGTAGTTTGCCGTCTCAGTGGATTGTCACGATTTCGAGAATATTATTCTTAAAAATTAGTTTTATAGCCTCTGCTTTCATCTTCCTAGTCTGTGTTCGAACACGTTGTATTAATTACTTATTTATTGGAAATTCGTCAACACTGAGATCCTTTGCTTCTATTGCAGCTTGAAGAACGAAAAAAGAATCTCTTATACTTAAGTGACATCTATCTCAAGCTGCAACTAACTTTGGCGTAATAAAAACTTTCGTACCTCTTTTCATAGAAGTTTGAGACGTTGTGGTGGCTTCGTCTAAGCAAAGCCCGTTAAGACTTCCGGTAGAACTATGGGATAATATACAACACGAGCTTGAACTTGAGCTTGGGATGACAAAATATGAAAAGGAGATGATTTTTTTTAATACTTATTTTCTGTTGTTTTTCTTCTTTTCTTTGTCGAGCTCTGTCTTCTTTTTTAGCTAAATTCTTACCTAGGGTTGTTGATTTGAAGGCATTTTGCACCTGACATCTGCTGATGAATAAATATGTATAGACGTGTTTAGAAGTAAGTCAGCAAGGGTTCCCGTTTATGGAATAAGCTAAAATGTATTTTGAGTTCTTATTATATTTTAATAAGCATAATTAAACGTATGCGTTAATTTTTTTTACATTCGGAAAATAAGGGATACTCTAATGTACAAGCAGTCAAAATTTGTCCATACATAAAGACTAACTGCGCTTATTATAGCAGGTATTTAATCAATCACAATTTCACGGATTATGGATACCTATCTAAGAAGGAAAACGCTGTTGGTTTTCAGAAGTTAATGGTGACACTCAGTCATCAATCTTTGTCAGCTGTATATTGGACTACTTAAATGATTTGATCATCAACTCAGAAGACGAAGTTGACGCAAAGCCTATCGTGATTTGAAGCAACGGTCGTACGTATCAAAACAGAAATACGGCTTTAGTGAATGTTCTCTCGAACTTTGCTGTTATGAATAATATAGTTAATCACCATAAATACTTAGAAGTTGGCCGTACTCAAGTGAAAGTTGACATCATTTATGCAACGTCCAAACATTTTATCCAAAAACATGATGCCATATATGTTCCAAGTCAATAGGCTGACATAAAGATGGACTCTCGAAAGGACCCGTACCTGTACAACGTAAAAAGTATGCAGAAAAAAAATTGATAGCCCAAATATAATGTGCTACAAAACTATCAGCCCTGAAAAAACAACGGAGATCCTGTGGCTTCAAAACAATCTTGTGCGAACTTCATGATTAAGATGTACAACAAAACTAGTTTTGCAAATGAAAATTATTCTGTGTTGCCATTCACACCAAAGAACATTGATGTCCTAGTGAGAATTTATGATAACCTCTTTAAAAAGCTACCTCAAAAACCTCATAAATGTTACCTCCACCGAGAATAATGTTTTGCAGGCTTTTAAGAGTTACCTACAGATCTATCTATCTATCACACTATCGACTATCACACTATCGACTATCGACTATCACTTTTTCTACGACAACATATAAAATTACAAATTTAAGTAGAAAGAGTGATAATCAGATATCATCATAACTTCCAATTTTTTCTCTTTTTTAAATTTTGTAATTAAGGCAATGGAAAATCTTCATTATCATTTTTGACATTACTGCTGACAGCACCTAGCTTAATATTTATAAGACTGTTTTGAAGTTGGCTGCTCGTTACTGATTATAAATTGTTTTATTGCAAAAAAAACCCAAGTAAAAATGTTTTTTGCTTTCGTTATGTAAATAAACATACAACTACGACTATATTTTTGTTTTATTTTTATTTACAGTTCTAGAAGATTAAAGAAAGTTTTTTTACTCTACTGTTAAATGTGATTTAAAATAGTTACAAGGGGTCAACCTATGACCATCGATACGTGATCTGTGAATCAAACTCTAAAGTGTTTTCTATTGATAGGGAGAAAAAGCGGCAACTTATATCCCATAGGTTGAATTATGTAAGTACTTGGTCTAAATAGGGATGTGAAATTCAACATACAACAAAAAATCCATTATTGAAAAATCGATTATTTCGCTTTACATAAAAATCGATTTACATATAATCAATTAAACTTAAAAATAATCGATTTTTCTCTAAAAGTCTATTATTTTCTTTTACACTAAAACGATTTAAAGATCTACATTCCCTTCCCTATTTGTTATTGTCCCCTTTGAATTCTCAGTAAATCAAATTTACACACAGATTTATTCATTAAACCAATCTTCAATATCATATATCTGTTCGCAGTAGCAAGCAGCGAGTTATGATAATTTGGGTAACTGGAATTGGACTGCGTAAAAAATGACGTTAGTGCCATTAATTAAAAATCGACAGAGAAAAATCGATTTTTGTTTAATCGATTTTTATATACGTACCTAAATAAATTATTAAAACTCGACTTTTTAAAATCCATTACTTTTCACGTCTCTATATCTAACCCACAGAACAGATACTTTTTTTATATATCTACGATCAGTCCCTTTGGACTATTATCAGTTTTGTTTAGTGAGAAATTGGGCGTTTCGAGCGCAGAGGCCAATTCCACTGCTTAGCTTCTTTTCGGTCTGTTAATTAATTTGGTATTGTCCAGCAATTGAGTAGCTAGAGGGTTTGGATGAGTAGTGGGCCGTTCAGTGTATCTTTTTGGATTCTGTTAATCTCCTTAAGAATGATGGGACTGTTGAGGTATTTGTGAATTTCACAATTTCGTGTGAAACAAGGTGCACTAACTATGTTTCTTAGAATTGCGTCTTGAGCTCTTTGGAGACACATTATGTTGCCATTACTGGTCACGCTCCACAGCTGAATGTCATATGTCCATATCGGCTGGAGGAGTGAGCTGTATAATAGTAGTTTATTATTCATCGATAGCACAGAGTTACGACTCAACAGCCAGCGCAGGTTTTTGTACCTAATATTTATTTGGTCACCTTTCTGCTTGATGTGAGTTTTCCAGGTAAACCTTCTATTTGATGGAAGCCCAGATATTTAACACAGTCAGCGTGTGATATAGTGTCGGTTCCTAGTTTCACTTCGGGACAATTGTCTCTCCTCAATGTAAACGTGATGTGGGTCGATTTTTGTGCGCTGGCACGGATGCACTATTTATTCAACCAGGTATATATTTTGTCTAGAAATACTTGGAGCTTGTTGCTGGCGGAATCTTTGGCTCTTGCCAGATAGAAAATGTCATCAGCATAAGTTGCAACGGTTACATCTGCTGAGGTAAGAAGATTGGAAATGAAGATATTATACAATACTGGTTCCAGGACTGAACCTTGTGGGACTCCAGCTTCGATCTTGCATCACCTTGCTTTATCTGTAACTTACTGAGTTACATACGATGCTATAATTTGGAACAATGAGTGTGGAAGCTTTTTCTTGACTTTACGGAGCAGGCCTTTATGCCAGATGCAGTCGAAGGCTTGTTGAACATTTAGAAAAACAGTATGTACTTTTTATAAGTTGTAAAAACTTCTTTGCACGTAGCGCTTCTCTTTCTTTGTTTGACACTTGTGTTTAATGATGTGGATATTGTTTCTTTAAGCGAAATTTTCCCCTTTTACATTATATTGAAACATATAAAATCATTTTTGTAACAATACTTTTCCCTTTTTTAGATTGAATGTTTAAAACATGAACAAAACAATCTTGCGCGAACTTCAATTACAATATTAATGTTTACTTACATTGATAAAACGAGGAACTATAATTTATATTACAATGTCAGATTTCTCAACATTCTAGTTAGATAAATGAAAAACTCAAATAATATTGATTGTAATACTTGAAGCATAACGTAATACATGAGGTACATAATTTTCATCTATGTTCATTATAAGTCGTGGTGGGTTTGAAGGTAGAAAAAAATTGGTCTTTCTCAAATATCCGATGAATTATGTAAAATAAATAATATACAAAACATGCATCAAAATATATAACACGAACGTAACATCAATCTGATTACAAGGACAAAGACAAGTGATGATAAATTGAAGACAAAAGTACCAAGAAAAAAAAGCGAATTTCAGATAGCACTCTAGCTATCTGAAATTCGCTTTTTAATATCTTATCTGCTTTGACCAGAGCCGAATATTATTATGAAGCAATATTTTCTTAACGATTTATTATTGTAAGCAATATAATAGTCGGTTATGGTTTTGACTATTCCATAGCCAAAGATTATCTGTGTTCTTCAGATACGGTAGCCTTCCCCACAGAATTACCTTTAATCTATGGCCTTCCCTTTGTATACATAACATAACCACAGTACATAACCACACCAATTGTCATAAGTCAAATATTAAAAGTAACCACGTTTAGTTAGGAGGGAAAATACTGAAAAATAAAGTTGTATGTGAATTTAGTATAGCTTTGAAAAAATGGGTGCAAATAAACCAAAGAAGAAAACACATGGAAGGAAAGCTAAGATAAATTTAGTATTTGACGAAACAAAACGAAGGTATAATTCATAAATAAAATGTGGAAATAATATGTTAAAGTAATGAGAATTTGTACTTTGTTGATAGTTAATACTTCATCTGTGTATTTTTCTCTTAAATATCCGTGGGTGGCGTCAGTATTTTTTAGTATATCGATTACTACTCGCACCTTTGATTGACAGACAAAATAGTCTGAAAACAAGAATAATCTCTGGGTATAATAGTATACTAATTTGTCATAAAAAAGGTCTTAGATTAGGCTTTAAAATAATATGGTATTATATAATAGTATAATGTGGTATAAATTTAGAAAGAATTGGCCTTATTTGAGTTCATTTGAAACTGACATAGCCGATATGTCATTAATTTTTTTTCAATAGAATTCTTTAATTAATGAAAAATACAAATTATTTATTCAAATTTGTTTCGTATGCCTGAAAGTCTAAATAATATATTGCTGGGTATTAAAATACATAATTAGATTGATGTTTTTATTTCATTTTATAAGAGTAATTGTCCAAAAGATAATGGGTCTGTAACTGTAATCAAAACGAGCAATGTAAATGTACCTATTGCTAAAATTGTTTATATTTTTCACGGTTCAAGAGAATTCCTTGGTGGTTTTCGAAAAAGAAAGGTCGAAAGGCAAAAGAAGGCTCAAGAAGAGATAAAGCAAAAATTGAAAGATGAAAAAAAAAGAATCAAACAAGAGGTTAGTATTATTCGTCTTTAATTATGTTGTCTAAATGAGTAGGATATCAATTGTTTAGGTATACTACATATGATATACAATTCTAAGACAAGTTTTTCAGTATATACATTTTCCTAACACCTTCATTATTGCCAGACTAGCTGTAATAAGTTTGTTTCTGATTGTAGTAATTATCACATGGGCCTCCCGTTTGTCTTTGACATTGGTATTGCAGACTATGTAGTTGATAATTGTTGGGACTTTATATGTACATATTAGAATTATTATTAGAATATTGAATGTTGATTGAAAGCCCAGAAATATCTATGGATTAAATTCCACAATTTACCTATTTTCGTCAAGAGTGGACGGGTGAATTAGAAACAAAATGATGTAATTGTCATCGACAATATTTTTGAAAAGTTCATGGCACATAAATAAGTGTTGATAGTCAACGTAAGAGCGCAGTTCATCGACAATATTTTTGAAAACTTCATAGCACATATATGTGTTGATAGTCTACGTAAGAGCGCAGTTAATGTGCATAGAGTGCGGACTTTGTACTATAATACCTTCTAAAGCCAGCTTGTTCCTTGGGTTAATAATCAAATTTCTTCAATCTTTTTGTAAGTATCCTTATGAGGAACTTTTACATAACTCTTAAAAGGCTTCTCTGACTGCCAGCCTGTATTAAGCATTTTCGAGTACGTTTGGGGCCCGCCGGCGTACCCCAAACGTTCTGGTGTGGCAGACAATGGTCATAATCCAATATTTTAATAGGAGGCCATGGGTCCACTGGCAGCTCAAACTGAAATTTTTCGTGACCCCCGAAATTCAAAGTTATTTTATACTTAGTCGCCTGCTGATACAAAAAATTAAATCATACTGTGGCGCTCCCGATAAGATTAGCTACAAATTAAAAAAGAAGACATAAGTCTGTAGGACCTATAGTAAGTTTTTTATGAGACTGAGAATAATAAAAACAAAAACATTAGAAATCAAATATTTTTTTATTTATTGATGAAAATTTACATAGATTATTAGAAAAAAACAAGTAGAATACTCAAAAAATTATTTCCTGCAACGAATTTCAGCGAAACATTGGGTACAAATGATGGGACTCATGGGTCATTTGAGACAAACAGTGCTGGTCTTTCTCGCCATGTTTTTAGCCTCAACATTAGTTTTTCTTTCCTTTTGGTGTTTTTTGTAACAGTGTATGCACTTTCGTCGTGCAGTCTGGTTGCAGTGTTCAATCATAGGATTTTTCCCGAACTTATGCTTAACTTCTTTGTGATTCGTAGCATCATCAGTGGAATGTTTTTCACATAGACCTAGCAACTGAATGCACAGTCATTCTTTGCACTTTGTAATTGAATACTTTTTGTCTGTCAATCTCTTGTGTGTCTTTTAGACCAAGAGAGCGTTTATAACTGTAGTGGTCAGTAACAACTCAATTGCAAGTTTCTGAATCCAACGAATGCTGAGTCGTGATGGGGTTACTGTAACTGCCCAGCTTATCAGTTAAATCAATTGAACATTTGTATGTTGTATTTGGCAATTACTGTAGGTTTCAGGTTATGTTTATTTTTGTTTCCATTGCTAGTCACATCGACAAATCCTACTCTAATTTTTGGTAGACAAGGCAAAGACGTCCCTTTTGTCTTTACATTTTAGGACCAAAACTCCGTTGTCATTTCCCATAGCAACGATCACCCCCTTTTCTAACTTTTGGTTTAAATTGTTAGGCAAAGATTTCCGTTTTTTTCTCACCATGCCAGTCAAATGTGTAAATTGTTGGAACAAGGATTCTGCCCAAGTCTACGCTGGTATAGTAGTTTTCAGTTACAATGCTTCGTCCTACATCTAAGCATTTGTTACTAAGCTGCATCACTACATTTTTTGAGAAATTTTGCTGATGTGTAGATTAATTTCCCTCGTAAACAATTGAACCATGGTTTCATCTACTGACAAGTATTCTCCAGGAGTCATGTAATGTTGGAATTTTTGTCATATCAACTCAACTAAGCACCTTATTTTGTTCAATTTATCGGTGCACCCTGATGGACCCATATAATATACATCTTCAAAGTGCCAGCAAGGAAGTAATAATTCAAAGCGGTTTCAGCTCATGGTTGAACTAGCTAGTTTGTTTGGATAGAGTATATTGTTACTCCAGTAATTTGCTATCTTAGGCAATTTTTTCAGGCCCATCCACATAAGTAAACCAATGAATTTTTTCATTTCCTCTTGGTTACAATCTTTCCAGTTAATTAATCTACTTGAACGTTGAAAAGTTGTAACCAATATTGTTTTATTTGCATAACAATTAGTCATAGTTACTATCAGATTCATAATGTCTTCATCAATAAACAATAAATAGTAATCCAATTCGGTGCTGCACGATTTGGGGATGTTTTTTACTCCAGGAGTAGAAGTAAATAAGAATTCCTTCTGACGGTTGCCTGTTGGTCGGTATCAAATATTCATGTTTTCTGCCTGCACAGCACGCGATTACCATCTCGTTGCTTACGCGAGTGCTGCGGCTGCGCCAGATAACATTCATTAGAACTTGTACGAGTACTAGCCGATGATGATTCATCATTGTCAGAAGAGTATGGTATAAAGTCTGGATCCGAATTAGAGTTGTCCGACATTATTACTTAGTGTAAATGAGATCGAGTCTCGCTGCCGAAACGAAAGGGTGGGAAAACAATGTAAATGACAGGCCACGGGGGCGGCCAGCGGCTTACTGACCTTGACTATGGCTGGTGTGCCTATATATAATAATTCTGATAATCTGAAAATCTGTGGGCCGCCAGCGGACTCAGTGACTTTCTGTAAAAGACTTCAAAAAATTTGCTAATTGCCCACTTGAAGACGTTGTAATACAACAAAATCTAGGTTGTGCTAAAGAATTTAAATAAAGTATAAATAATACTATATCACGTAGTTTCATTTAATTGTTGAAATACCAGAATTTACTATTAGTTTCGTTAATGTTTTAAATAAAACTTTAGCTATTTTATTTAAGAAAATGTTTGTGCTCTCCATTAATTTTGGACATACCTACTTTTCCATAATATACAAACAACATCATATTTAATTTTTTGGATGGAAATTAAACGATAAAACACTCAATGGTCCTGGTAAACAATGAAGCTATTCTTTTTAATGAATGGCAATCCCATAAACTACTGATAATTCAAAAATAGTTTGAAAATTTCATATTATTAAGTCCGATAAATACTTAGTGTCGGGCAAACAATTTTTTTAAATCTTTGACGAGTTAATTTTTGTTAAATATCAACTTTAGAAAATGGGAATTATGTTAAAAATGATAAAGAATATAGCGCTTTTTAAGTGAAATAATTTAAAAAAAATACAAATTATTGTAAAATATAAGCTCTGTAATTCGTAAATAGTAGTTTGTACATCAATGACTCGGGAAAGAAATTATAGAAAATTTAATGCTCTAAAAATTATTTATTTTTGTCATAGTATTAACAGCTCAGTTTAAAGTAATCGCAAAAATGGTTAATTTAGCATAACCTCACAGACTGCACCAAATACAATAGTAAATTGCTTGCGACTTCACCTTAAACAATATTGTCAGAAATATTTAATTAAACTAACCACACATTACGATCTTATAGTTTTACTTTTAGATTTATTAGTAAAAAAGGGTACTAAATAATCACAAATTCCACACAAGACAAACAGTGTTAGGTTACCTCATAGACAACTTATGATTTATATGGATATTTTTATATGGGTCCTGTTTGTTTGAGGGGTATATTTTGATGAAAGCAAGATAACTTTAATAGTAAAAATAAATTATCCTTTCACAGAACAAGGAAGCTTACAAAAGATTAGTTGTGTCACATAGACCTATACCAGAATTAGAAAAACTTTTAGAAGACGAATATGAAGATGATGATGTTAATGTTAAAATAGTGGAACTATCGGCCGAAAATCTCGGCGCTAACAACAGATGGATTGGACAAAATAAACCCAGAAGTCAAGAGAATGACAAAGAGGAAGAAACAAGTAATGTAAGTAATGATGATGTCGAAACTGACAATGAGTTACCTGGAATGGGTTTACATACAAAAAAAATTACGGAAGATGATTCTGCGAGTAAGAATGAGAACCTATCTGAAGATAATGTTAAGTCAAAGAAAGAAATTAAAAAAATACTGAAAAAACAAGCCACAAAAAAAATTCAGAAGAGTAAAATATTTCAATTAAAAAATAAATTGGAAAGGCAGAAAAACAAAAAGAAGTCTCAACAAAAAAAGGATAGGAATCATAAGTTTAAAGCTAAAAAGGAAATGAAAGGTAAAGGAAAGGGTAGAGGTGGTTTAGGACGAAGAAAACAATAAAAGAGATATTATATATTGTATTCTATTTACTTTTTATTTGTTGTATGATTGTTTGAACCTACTGATATAAGAATAAAATAATTATTGGCATATTACCAGACATTGAGTCTTGAAAATGAATAACCAGATTCTTGGATTTCATATTAGCAATGTGGTACTTCATGTGGGTCCTCGGTACAAAGTCAGCTGTTTTATTAACATTGCGTGAAGTACTTGGCCTTATAACTTATTGTTGTAATAAACTGTTTTAAATTTATATTTATTATATGTCACAATGAGAACACTGTATTAAAGTTATATAGCACATTTACATTTATTTATCTATTTCAATTTGAAATTTATTTTGTATTAAATTGTCCTTTTCATATGCTTTACATGATAACTTAAGTGTTTGGTTAAATGCCAGGTATTCCCTGGTGATTGATTCAATATTATAGGTTTTTTTTAAAGCCAACTTTTAATAGCACTATAGTCATACTTTGGACACTGGTCCATAATTATCTCCACAGGGCCCTTAAAAACAAATGTTTGTACATATGGCAAAAATACCTACAGAATATTTTAAAAAATGTAAGGGGAAACGCTAAACTATATAAAAACATTTTCACATAACACAGAAGTTCAGACTTTAATGTTTTTTCGATTTCTTAACACCTCGCACGGCAGATGGACATATGTCATTATTCAGGCACTCATCACATTTTGGTTTGACAGGTTGGCATATAGTCTGTCCAAATCCAACCATCAAATGATTCACTTCCGGCCAGAGCTCAACAGGCAACCAAGATTGTAGAGCTTTCATTGTGTCTTCAGGTGTTTTAGTAGTTTTTTTTACCCAGCCTATTCTGTTACTGATTCGATGAACATGGGTGTCAACACCTGTAATGTAATTTGGATGTAGTGTAAAATTTTATTGATAGTTTAAACTTAATTGTGTACGACTTGAAATTGTTTCCAATTTTACAAGTTTATAATGCGAGTTGAAGATTATTTTAAACTCTTTCCTAGAGTTTCAATAAGTCCATTTTTATTGGGACAATGGGTTTTTATCAGCAGCATGCCACTATTATTGTATCTAAATTACTAAGCAAACAATTTGTTTTTAAGGAATTTTATTTGGTAAACGCTCGTAAAGTTTTTTTGTTTGGAACTACGTAAGCATTAAAAAACTTGCAAGTTACTCAAGCAGAGTTTACAAAACAGTCCATAAGATCTAGTTTCTCAGAAAGTTGAAACAAGTGCTAGTATAATAGCCCCACCTGGAAGTGGTTCTTTAACTTAATTTTAAGAAGTAAATTAATATTAAGAAGAATATTACGTATTTCTTTTCTAATTATACATATGTTGTAATGCTTTATTTTCACATAAAATGTTTTTTTTTATATATTTTTTTGTATTGAATATATTTGGCGTTAGTTTTGTAGAAATTCATTATCACCTAATTTTTATTCATAAATAAATGAAACTCTACATGATTCTACTATACGTTTATTTCAATTTTTAACCACAACCTAGGTTTCGTTGTATGACAACAACATCTTCAGGTGGGCAATTTGTAAAGATTTATTGAAGTTATATTAGATATTTTTTTTAGTTCCCTTTAAATGACCATCTTGGGAAAATACTCAAATAAAGCTCTTACCATAGTAAAAAATATTTTTTTGTTTTCATTCCTGGTTGGCCCTCATGTTATCAACTAACAATACAAGTAGTAATGAATAAAAAACATTTTAAAGAAATGTTAAGACATTTTTTCTTTATTTTAGTTCAGTATATCTTAATTTCAAATCAATCATCACTATGTGAATTAATAACAACAAATTAATTGTCACATTGAAATATTTCGGATAAAATCATTGACGGTTTAATGATATGTATCGTCGTAAGAATCCACTAATTCAATTTGTGAAGATGATGTTGACGCCCTTTGCTAATCATTAAGAAATCTCTAAGGTATTAAGAGGCATTTGTACCAAAAAATATTAATAACAAAAATTTTGCCAATACTACGAGATTAGTATTCCGCTTCTTTTTCATCTTGAATAACTTTTTTCTCTCAGACAAGCAAACCAAATCAAACAACCAAACGCAAACCGTAATTACTATTAAAATATTTAGAAATTGACAATTTTTCAGACCCGCTAACAGTTAGTGGTGCCACTATTTACTTAGTTGCTAATGACAGATTGCACGTATTAATTAATACAATCTGGTCGTAAAAAATAATTTCAACACAAATCAACATAATATTAATTACTCGTATTATCGAGTGTTTCTAATTCAGTGTCAACCAGGAAGGAATACAACAAAAAACATTTTTCACAATTTTGCAGCAGTTCAATTTTGATGAAATTTATATATGTTAATATGCATGTTAAGAGTGTTATTTGAGAATTTTCCCAAGATGGTCACTTGAAGGGAACTAAAAAAAATTATAAATAAAAAATATTTTATTAAAAAAAAACATAATATACGAATAATTAGGAAAGAAATACATAATATTCTTCTTAATATTATCTATAGTCACATTTTATAATCATCATCCTAGCTTTTATTAGTTTCAGAGAAAATTAAAATATGCATAAAAATAAATATAATTAAATAATCAATATAACATTCATAACATTTGGTTCTAGAGACAAATTCACTATATCCTTTGTTTTATTGCCAATGTATATACTGTTAATTAAATGACAAATTTCAGAAAATTACCATACGATTCTGACAACCAGGTCCTATCAGGAACCTACCCTATCAAATGATTCAGAATTCTGAGAATTGGAGTGTGCATTAAAAATATTCAGATAGGCATTCCTATTTACATAGGATTTTCTTTTTGTAGATTCTTTATGACGTAACTTTGAAACCCTAAACCTTTCAAGAGGAGGAAGTGGATAACCTACTAAACTTTCCACAAATCTCTATAATACATTTACGGCCACCACCACCCTCCGCTAAACACTGCATAGTACTTGCTGCAAATATATATAAAAAAGAAATGGCACAAATTTAGGATCAAACTCTATATATTGACTAAATTTGAATAACAGATTCTTAATTTTTGTATCTACATAGGGAAACTGGATAATAAAGTGTCAGGAAAAGAGAATGCAGAGAAAGTCAGCTAAGCAAAACATCTTTTAGACAAAGAAACTTACTGTATATTGCAAAAGAACTTGAAAGGAAATTTCAAAGCCATAAGATAAACAAAATAGAAGAAAGATGCAATTGTGTCAGGTCAAAGGAATTCATGTTGGGTAATGGAGTAAAAAACCTGGGATTAGGTATATTTTCACGCTATAAAGGTCACCAGTTGCAAACAAACATGGCCAAGTTACAGAGAGGTTTACAATTATTGCAAATTATAGCTAGTTCATGTCAGGAGTTGACAGACAAGGCCAACTTCTAGGCTTCTATCCTTGTGCAAAAAAAACTCTACTTGGGTATTTGAAATTTGCAATTTATTAATTTATTTAAAATGTTCCAACAATTACTCATTTCAACAGAAAATGACTCTATTAGTGATCGGATAAATGAGTTGTGGTAGACAAGAAACACTTGTGTCGTTCCCGATTCAAGCAGGGGATGTGAAGTGGTATATAAAATTAGCAAAATCACCAAAAAAATATCCCAAGGGCATCCTCAAGGATAACATGTGCTCAAAAAATAAAAAAGTATAGCGCTGTGAAACATGCACAAATAAATCTGACCAAAGTTTTGATTGTTTTGATCAATTTCAGTCTCAAAAGTATTTCTTGCTTTTTAATAATTTTGCTGTGACAAAAATTTTTCATTTTATATTATGAATAGAAGGATCTCATTTTGTAGTTAAATTTTTAGAACATTCTTGTTTTTAGTTTTAAATGACTTGTTCCTAACTGAAACTGTTAGCATTGTATTAATAATTAAATATTAACTTTTATTAAATTTGAATATAATAAACAGTTACAAACAAGAAAATAGTTAATTCCACATAAATAAAGCCTGTCACTGGGAAACTTCCATTTCGGTTAACCTTAACAAATCCCTCTTACCTTTCGTAACATTTATTATGTTACTGGGATGTGGCATCGTTCAAACTTGTAATTTTTTCAAAATATTTATGAATTAAACGTATATAATGAAATTATTTTTGGCCTTTCAATAATATTTAACTGAATATCTAGTACTGAATTTTGACAAACAATTAAATTGCTAAGTGTAACTTGCATTTAAAAAAATTTGTAAAATTGTTATTACCTATTCCAGTAACCTTATTCCACGCCACTTTCATACATATATGTGCCATTTTCGGCCCAACCCCTGTTAACTTGCACAGCGCCTCAACAGTATCAGGAATATCACCATTGTAATCAGACTTCAGCGTTTGGGTAGTCTTCTTAATGTATTTTACTTTTGTCTGAAGTTAAAATAGAAAATTATGGAACATATGAGAACTATTCACAAAATTTTGAACAGATAGAGTTAGAGGATAGAGAGAGTTCTTTCATCTTCTTCGGAGATGGAAATATACATAACTGAAAGTGTGTTGCAATTGCATATTGTATGCTAGATATGGTATTCTGTCCGCCTATATATAAAAGTGTCATGTTGTGTACTATATGTACAAGTTATTATGTTTTATGATATGGCATAATGATTTCTCCTGTCAATAAGAAATATAAATCCAGACCAATCTTAAGTCTGAATTTGACCAGAATGCAAAAGTTCAAAGCGGAATGATTATTAAAATTGTAATGTTAAATTAACAAATGTTCCTAGGTGGGTTAAGTCTTGATATTTTTACAAGGCAATTAGTATTAAAATTTGTTTAAGCAATTTTTTTTCCTTTATATGCTGTAACTATAACTTTTTAACTATAACTTTTACGGAACAAACAGTCCTCAATTTTATCTACTTTGAAGATTGACTTGAGGGTTTTTGGTGAAATAGATTTGTTTTTAAAAGTTTTATATATAGATTAACAAGTCAATTTAACTTTTTACCTTCCAAAATCCAACTGGGTATATAAGCTCTCCTAATTTTTCATCACTCATTTGTAACACACTGTCTATGGTCAGGCCATATTCACGAAGTCTCTCCATTGCAGCATATGTCACTTGGTCTTTTGTTTGACTTGATAACATTAATGAAATCAAAGCTTGATATCTTATAACCTAGAAATAGGTAATTATTGTATTATATGAAAAGAATAATAATTATCGTTAAAACGATTACATCAAAACTTGCAAAAATATGTTACAATGTATATTTTATAGTAGAATGTATTTTATTACTATTTAAATGGATTTTCTTATATAAAGATGACATAGGCATTTTCGGATGTCGCAAACATTGGTCTTTAAAAACTATCTGAATTTTAAAAATCTTGGCTTATTGTGGTTGCTATTCATTTTAAATATTTAATTTAGCTTTTGTTTTATAAAATGGAATTTTTTAAAAAATATTTACAATATTTTAATATTTTCTTTATCTTCTAACCCATCTCTATGTTTATATATAAAGAGCAATGTCTGTCTGTTTATAACTTGATTTCTAATAGATGGATTTGAAGCTGTTTTCACAGAGTGTATATATATATATATATATATATATATATATATATATATATATGTATATATATATATATATATATATATATATACATAATATATGGAAAGGCCTTTATATACAACAAACAGAACAATTTTAATATTGTAAAGAGTGTCGTTGAACACAGCAACGGACAGATGGCACAACCATGACAATGGAAGAAGTTATTTTGTCAGAAAAATGTACAAATTCAATCATCAATTGTAGAAGTTGTAAATGTCATAATTTCTAAACGAGTGGAACTAGAAGAAAAGCTAGTAAACTCATACTTTTTGCTTTATTTAATAAATTATCAATGATATTATCTATGTATTGTGGGGGTTATAGCTGTACATTACTCTATTTTTTAAAATTGTAAAGTTTCATTGTTTATTTTATAAAATTAAAAATTCTAGTTTTAAAATGTTACTCTTGAATTTTTGTGCTTTAGGTTAGAGATAAAAAAATTAATCAACAAAATACCTCAGGCGGTGCATCAGTATCCATACATTTATCACATCCCATTGTGTCCACAGGTGCATCTTCACTAGCACGCATTATACGAAGTCTATTTAAAAATGTCTCCCAGTTATCAGGCATCCAATCATTTGCTTCCTTTTTTATAAACTGATTATGAGTAGACTCCTTGAAAATAAATATATCAAAACTATCTTACAATCATCTGTACAAACGTATCTTTTCGAATACAAAATTTTTTTACGTAATTTATAACCACAGCTGGTAGGTAGAGTATAATGTAACTTGGATATTGTAAATGTAACTTGCATAGAGTATAAGGTTTCCGTGCATCTCCAATACCCGATACATTAAACAGGATATAATTCCATTTACTCTTGATTACTAGAACCATGGTAGAAAATATGGAACTAAAACTGGACATGGAACTATAATTCGAAAATAGAACTATAAATAACTTTTTTCAATGTTAAGTACAGGTCATGTTTGGTAATTGAAGAAACTAAATGATTGCACACTGGAATTTTGATACATATTTATAGATATCTTTAGTAACATAAAAATAGCAACGAAATGCTTCTTTTAATTATGCTTCTTTTAATTAAATTCTTTCGAGTGTCATCCTATATAACATTATGTCTTTTTGTTTGAAATTAAATATCAAATTATATTTATAATTCACCAATATTGTACCAATAAGTTGATATAGGAAACATCATTTTCAAATAATTACTGATTAAAATGAAACATTGCAACTTTTCTTTATCTTTTTTCGTGTAAAAAGTAAAAAAAACCTCAAATTTTGTTTTGGCTCCTCAATAAAAGGAATATAGGGTTTGTCTGAAAAATAATGTCAATGATTATATTGTGGAGCAACTATTACATCGCAATGCAATACTACCAGTTGAGATCACTGTAGATCATAAGTTAGGATCACAAGTTAGCTTAAGCACGGGCTGTCGCTCAGTTTTCTCTGACAACAGACTTTGTTGAGAAACTTGTTTTCATCTCCCATGCAAGTTGTAATGCAGCGTTCGTTGGAACAAAGCATTGCCATCAAGTTTTGTGTGAAACACAGGAAGTACACAAGTCAAGTCTACCAATGGCACAAGCCCTTTTAGAAGGTCGTGAAGAGGTTAGCATGACAATCGTACTGGATGGCCATCAGTGACCACCACGGATAAAATACCACGTGTGTGAGAGATCTTTTGACCTCAGACCATTGTTTCAGTGTCTCTTTAGTGGCACAAACATTAAATATTCCAAAAACACCGTTCACGAGATTTTGATGAATAATTTGCAGATGCGAAAAGTATGTGCGAAGATTGTACCCAAAGTGTTAATGGACGACCAAAAATCTGAGTTGAAACATGCCAGGAACTCTGGGACTTGTGTGAAAGTGACACTTTTTAAACAATATCATCACAGGTAATGAGTCTTGCGTGACTGAATATGACTCCGAAACAAAAAGACAAAATGCTGAGTGGCACACCTTCGCATCCTCTCACTACAAGAAGGTCAGAATGAGCAAGTCAAAGGTCAAGACCATGCTCATTATGTTCTTCAAAATCAGAGGGCTCGTCTACCATGAGTTTGTATCTTATATTACAACCATCAATCCCTAATCCTCCGTGAAAGTACTCAAGAAACCATTGTGTGCGATTGGAAAGTTCACCATGGCAATATGCTAGCCCACACCACCTTTCTCGTGAGCTGCTTCCTGGCCGATTCAAAGGCGCCAATGGTTCTACAGCCGCTCTACAGTCCTAACGTGGCTAACCACGACTCCTTTTTGTTTCCGCGCTTGAAAGCTACAATGAAAGGACATCATTGCGGGATGGTTGGCAAAGTCAAAAATGTTTGCACTAAAGCTTTAAAGGAGATTCTGGAAGAGACCTACCATGACGCCTGGATATCTCACTGGAATGATGTATCGATGCAGGAGGAGGCTGTTTTGAAAGCTTTTAATGTGTTGTACCAATCTGATCAATAATTTTTTTAATATATTCTCTATGGCATTACTTTTCAGATGAACGCTTTAAATCATTTGTACAAAAAGTGATAGAAATGTTATTGTTTCTGAAAATATCTATATACAAATGTATCATCAAATTGTTACATAAATTTGCACAATATATCAGTTCTGAAATTTATCAAAATTTATATTATATATATTGTTTTAAGAATTACAAAACCACAATTAGAATATCTGTATAGTACTAATGCTACCTAAATGTATTTTTATTTATAGGCAAAATGTACTAACAAGTTAATTAGAAAATTGTTTTTCTGTTACAAACTCTTTATTGTATGGATCGAAATACATATTTTTTTATCCATTATTTTAATTCCAGATTAGAGATTATAATTAAAATGTAAATACTATTTTAGGCTGAATAACTGCAATTGTAATTGATATTTATTTCTGATAAATCTGGGTTGTGGAAACGCTTACTGCAGAAAAGTTGATAACGTTTGTTTTATATATTTATTAAAAAAAACCCAATGTCAAAATTATAGGTTAACCTAAAGCACTGAACATGTGCAAATACCAAAAATACAATTAATTTTAAAAGATAATATTAACATATAAACAATACTAATTATTGTGAATACGCACGAGTTACTAAGCAACTCCATAATTGCATTTGTAAACGATTAATAAACCAGAAAAAATATCAAGACCAGACGCTTCTTGTCATACCGCCGAAATGAAAATAAATGTGCGAAAAAAATTATGAGCGCTGCAGGACGTTTGTGGACACTGTAGGCAGACAAAATATACTAGTTTTGTTCTCTGATGTATATCGACTTTACTGCTACTTTTAAAATTCATAAAACTGTGGCTCAACCTAAAGTAGAAGAAAGCTAATCTAGTCTACAGTCATAAAAAGATTTGTTTTTGGCAAAATAGGTCATTATCAGCATCACACTACAATAAAAAATTAAACAAACATGAGTTGCATATAACGTCATAGATAATATGATTGTGAAGTATAACAATCTAAAATGGAGGTTTGATTAATGATGTGTACATACTTCAAATGCAAACTGATAAAATGGATTTTACATGATAGTCTGAGAAAGTACTTCCATTTCTATTTTTAAAAAAATGCACAGAATGATTAGAAAATTTTTCTGAACCGTAATCAGTTAAATTTGTTTGTCTTATTGCAAACTGGACATTAAAATAAATACAAATCATGGGTCTACCCTTTTTAGAGTTTTAACAGAAACTTACATCTTCTGTTTTAATGCCTTCAGGATCGAACTTGATTTTAACGGGAGTACGACGTTTTGGTTTAGCATGTGGAGACACTTCATGTTCCACATGTTTGTCTGGCGGTTCAACTTTAATTGTAACATTGGTGGACGCATATTCATCATTTGTTACCACTGCCCTATCTAGCGGTTCCACTTTAATTTCAACATTGGCGGACGCATATTCATCACTTGTTGCCCTATCTATTTTATCTTTTTTATGTCTAGTTTTTTCCTCGGCCTTACCTTCAACAAGTGTACCTTGGTCGTCTTCAGGCACTTCGCTATAACTAGGCAAGTTTGCTTTCTCAATGACTTTTTCAACATTATGTTCTTCTGTAACAGTAACTTCTTTTTTGGGAGATTTACGTTTTGACTTACTGGGGCATTTCAATTTATCGTCTTTTTTTTGAAATGCGGTTCTCATTTCACTCAAGCAGTCTGCAACGACTTGTCTACTTAAGGCTTTCCTTTTTGGCACTTCTGCATCTTCATTTTTCTTAGACTTGCTAACTGGACTTACTTTTTTGTCTCTAACTGGTGCCATTAGAACTTGAACTAAAATAAAGATGTAACGAATATTTTGAAACGAGGACAGTTATTTTAAATGACATATGTACGGAAATGATACAAAAGTTGACATAAAAGTCCAAACAAAGTTTTTAGTCTATATCTCTCTAAACACAGCTCTATATTCATAATTGTCTGTGATGCATTTCGGGCTGCCAGTGCAGAAATCACAGGTACTTATATATATTTGTAATTATAAAGTACACATATTCATAAAAATGTCGACTAAATTGAAATAGAACTTGGAACAATTTAACCATATATTTTAACTGTGACTATAACTACTGTAATGTTGTTAAATAAAATCAATGAGATTTTGTAAAACTTATAATTTCAAACTAATGAAGGGATCGCTAATTAGATGTTGCGCATTCATGCATATGTATATGTAGTGTTCTCACCAATTGCGTAAAATATAACAAATATATGTATAATGACTACTTCTTATATTTTATGTAACTTACAAAAATATCATGTCAGTCTTAATAAACATCTTATAAGAATTAGATATAGAGCACATTTACCTTGGGTCAGTTACTGCTTTTAAACCCAAGAAGTTAACATTGACTTGTCACTATCCGTGTAAACTAATTCAAAGCAATTCAGTGCTGTCGTGCTAGTGCTAACCAAATATTGCGCCCACTTATTTCAAATCCAGGCACTGATCACTACACTGAGCAGAGTGAGTATTGACCTTGTGGAAACACCCGGAGTCCGTTGGGTCAATCGCTAACGATTCTTTATAGGGTGACTACGCATCGCGTCGTAAATTTCCCGAAATAAGGTGATAGTTAAATAAGAACGGAAACTGAAGAATAATTGAATTATATCACCAGAGTTTTTTGAAAAATTACCGAAACAAAGAAATGTATATAGAAGCATTGCGAAATATTTGCCAGTAAATGGACATAGAAAGACGTAGCGTTAAGGAAATTAAAAATAAAATTAAAAGCTATATATTACTTAAAATCAGATAAGATAAAAAAATCGGCAAGATCTGGCGGAATCATTATCCTCATGGTCAGAAATAGTTTCAATGGATTTTTAATCTCCATATATCTAGTAAAATTTGCCCTTAGCTATATCTTTCTATACAAGTACTTGTTATGTAAGAATTTCAATTTTTCACAACTTATTGTGGAGAGTAGTTCTTGCATAGACTTTGCAAGCACTGTCGCATTCAAATTAGTAGGTATTGTATTGTACAAGGTACACAGTGGAAAACTCTTTCAATTATTTTCAACCCTACTGATCAACATTCCACTTTGAGATAACCTGGGCATGGTATCATTAAATAACTTTTCAATGGAACTACAACCAACTCAACAACTTCCTTCATTCCATTTCGGGTAAAAATCAATCTGTTTTCGATTTAAAATCTATCTTTCGAATGATGGAGAAATTGAAGAATCCTTGAAACCAGAGGTTAAAGGCATTGGCACCAAAATAAATATATGAAAAATGATAGTTATGATTTGTTGTAGCTGACAAAACTATAATTTTGTTTTTTACAATTAAAAAATCACTTCAATCTGTGACCGTTTTATCACTGACACCATCTGATCTTCCTATCGGAATTAACTAACCATCGAGAATGAAATTCAGCAGTGTCATTTAAGATGGTTTGAAATTGTGGACCACATGAACGAGTCCCGACTTCCTTACAAGCTTCTTTGGAGAATTCAACTTAATCGGTGGAAAGACCAGTGAGATTCACCAAAGAACACATGGTTTAAACAAATTGAGACAGATGTAAGAAAACAAAGATTTAAATTATGCAACGCCAAAGTCGTAGCTTCTGACTAAAGAAATAGAGAGCTTCGAGGTTGTCCTCGACAACAGCTAAGGGTCATTCATTTATTTAGTTGTAATATGCTACCCGTCAATTGATCTGAAATATGAGGAAACATTTTGTCTTCAATCCTTTTTCAATAATTTTCCATTCATCTTCATTTTCTAGCAACTGTAAAACAAACAAAAAATTAAATATTAAATTAAATAAGAATACATACAGAAATATTTATCCAAGTACACAATTTCCGTCAACATAGCCTTCTCCATGGTACTCGCAGCCTCAACTGCAACACTCCTAGTCCGGCAATTATCACAAGTAGCAGTTTTTTGGTTTCGAAATTGTTACAATAGCAAATAATGTATGTCAAAGCCACACGATCCCTAACGTTAAGTATGCTTAAATAGCTGGTGGAAGTACTATTTTGATTATTATTCCATTTAGTAATCCAAGTTATTATTTTCTAAACTAATTATTTTAAAATCAATATGACTTTTAAATAAGGCATATATTGTCTGACATACTCATGTTATTAAATTCTAAATAGATAGTTTTGAGATGTGATAAAAGTGACTATGGTTTCAATACAACAACCCTGAAGCCAAAAATTTGGCTGGTAAAGCATCTTCCGTGAATGTTTCTTATTGTTGAATAGAACTTGTGATCAATGATAGCAGTTTGTCAAAATTTTCTGGTGCCATTCTCAATATCAGTCAGTGTACACAGTGAAAAAAAACCACGAGTGACTGATTTCATGTAAACAGAATGATTCAGTTTCCAAAGGCAGTACTAACAATAGTAACAGATCAGTGTAAATTTTATAAAATGTGTAATAACGCCAACAATATTGTGACGATTGTCAGATGAAAGATTTAATTCTGTATTATGAAATCTAAAAATGTTAATAAGAAATTAATTTGATGAACATAATTTTTTAATTATGTGAGTTGTGCAGATTTATTAAAAATTTAAAATTACTCATAAAATAGCCTGAAAGATGGATTACCCACTGAACGTTAAAGATATTGTTATATATGAAGTGTTTGATTTTGCTTATTTAGTCTTATGACAAGATGACAGACGCACACAAAAAAATAATGATAGTTATAGAATGTGACTTGACTTTTCATCTACAATTTTTATGAATTTTTTTCTGTGCCATATTAATCTGAGAAATTCCAATTTAACATAATTTCTATGCTTTTATTAAATGGAAAAAGTAGTAATTTTGTTAAGCTCACAATGGTAACTAACACAATATTTAAAGTTTGAGCAGAATAAGTCAACAATTTCAAATATAAGACTGATTTTTTAACTAAATTTAATTATGAAATGTAATTGAAGTTATGGTATTTTTAATAACTTTAAAAATTTTATTCATAGTGAAAAGCTATTTATTTAAGTAATGTAAGTTCTATTCAAGGAAATCATTTCCTATGTAATGTATTCCCATTAAATTATTTTCACATTATGGTGAATTTCTCAAAAATATTTAACTTTTATTACTTACAACTTTTTAAATATTAGTATTTCGTATTTGCTATTTAAATACAGGATATGAGAAATATTCCAATGAAATTACGGCTTTCCTCGTAATAGTATTTTGAGATAGATCTCGGAAAAAATAAAGTTTTGATATACCATAAAATTAGCCACTTATTTGGTCTTAGTTGCAAATTGTTTGATCCACAGAAACATTATTTTTTAAAGAAAATTGGGATGCCTATGTGGAAAGAAAGTTTCAGCCTACTACATTGATAGGATCACACTCGAACTGTATTTTAAATCATTTTAAATTTTGGGCCAAACAACTATATATTATATGAATTTCAAATTCCTATCTTATTTCATTTAGATGTTTGAAACCTGTGACAGACAGATGACTTTGTTGCAACAATAGGTTCCGTTTAGACTCTTGGTGTACGGATATTCTAAAGAAATGGTATTAAAATAGTTTTTGCATTGTTAATTGTATTTGTAGATTTGTCATTAAATTTGTTGTTTGATGTTAGTCTCCATTAAGGTTTTAAATGGAGATTAAAATTAACATTGGAAATTTTCATGACAGATAGCAAATATAAGATTATAACAGACTAACCATACATTGTCTTTACAATTTTTTAAATATCCTTTCATATTCTTAGAGATCAAAAAAGCTGAATGTCAATGAAACACTGTATTTTGTAAAATTTTAATAAATAAAAAGCATTTAAGTCCATGAAAGATTTCTTAACTTTATAGTTCTATTAACATATAACATGAATTAAGTAGTAAATAATATTCTAAAATCTATTCCGATTACAGTGACCTCATATTGATTAGACTATTTCAATAACAGCCCCAACTTTACTAAGGGCTTCTTTTAATTTCTCAGCTTCATCCTTTGAAATATCTGCTTTGACAATAGTGGGTACACTTTCAACAAACTTCTTAGCTTGAACTAAGTTGAATCCTTCTAGCAAAGATTTAACCTCTTTAATGAGCGCCACCTTTTGCTTGTCATCAAATTGTGTCATTTTCACCTGTAAAAAGTGGGGTATTATGAAATAATTATTTTTATAGTCTACAAATATCTAATATAATCTCAACTTGGTTGCCTGTTCTGAGAAATTTTTTTCCAATGTGCGACTTAACAATTGACATGACTAAATTTGTTACTCGATATTACATTTAACCTACCACCACACAAGTAACGTGATTCATTTATAAACTGAATGTTGCCCACTGAAAATTGACACATGTTAGTTTTGTTAAAAATATTAAATACAAAGTCCTAATAATTACTAAATACAATGGATGTAAAATGAAAAACCAAACCAATATTTTGTTATTGTGAAAAAATAAAAAAAATGTTAATATTTGTTGTTTTCAAGAGCAACAGGTCTTGAATCTATCAGGTGTTGATAGTGTTTTTCAAATTGATTCAATAATTCATAGACTGAACTTGCCACATCTAATTTGTTGGAAATTCTCTATGCTAGAAAATAATTAGTTATATATGGATGGTGTAATGGACGTAGCAAAACAATGCTGCCCAAGTGGTGCACACATATTTGTTTAAATATTGTGCGATGGTATTTATTTTCATGAAAAATGTATACAATTTCATTTAAATGCTTCCGTCATACAATTTACCACATGCATATTTCATTTTAGAATGTTTAAAAATGTACCATTCACATTTTGAAGTAAGTGCATATTCTATTTTTAAGTGGTGCAAATTTTTTTTAGGTTCCATTATGTAATATACAGTGTAAAATCTGGTGATAAACCAAGTAGCAGAGTATTGTTTTAGCTTTTCTCAAGGTGTTAATCTAAGGATTTGAGCTAGAAAATGAATAAAGAAGAATATTTTAAAGGTTACAATTATGACTTTTAAGTTCTGTTTTAAAATACCACAAACACTTCGTAATTTACGACCATATGGAATTTTCAAAAAACCGACATGTTAAAAGGTAATTATGAGTGTTTCTTATATTTTCTATTACCTGAAGAAATATAAAAAGATTTTTTTAAAAAAAATACTATTTCCTGATTTACGGTAATTGTTTAGAAGGACTTACTTAGTGAAGTAAAAAATTAAGTTTTTATTCAATGTACCTTTCGAAATTTTCATATTTTGTAAAATCTTTAAATATTTCTTTAGCGAATACCATGCAGAAAATAAATTCATTTTTATTTTCTTTTCATCCAGCTGTTTTATAAAAATCTTTTAGCCTCTGCAAAAAACTTTAACTGCACTATTTTGTTTAAAATAAGACTTATTGTTGATTTTATGTTCCTTATTACTAGTATATTAAATACCGTTTCAATAAGTTACATTAGTATTGATGTGCGTTACTGTGCAAAAGCAACACATCCCTAGCCAGTTTTCCGCTTCTCTTTTCCTTGATAGCTTCCTTCAGTTTATCCAATATGGTAGTATAGTATTCTCCAGTGATAGTGGTACTTTCTTCTTTATAATCGATCAATAAAATTCCTTCACAATCCCAAGAAACGGTTGCCATAAATTTTCCTGCAGAGTCCGAGACCGTAAATTTCTTAGGGGGTGGAGGGCCCTTGTGCCATTGGATCGTCTCTTGCTTGGACTTAGGCTTAAAGTGAGGAACCCAAGTTTAATCTCCAGTCACAATTCTCTCCTAAATCGGTGTAGGTTCGCCAGCACACAGCTTCAAAAATTCCTTAGACACCTCAACTCATTGTTGATTTTGCGGCGGCGTAAGCATTCTCGGGACACATCTTGCACTGACTTTAGTTATGCCTAGATGGTTGGGTAGCATTCTCAAAATTGTTGTATCTGATACACCAACTAATGTCGAAAGTTGTTGCTTCTTCAGGTGAGCATCTTTCAATACAAGTTTTTCAATGTTTTCGACAATATCCTGAGAGGGGCCGGTCGTCCTTGACTATGGTTTACAAGTGGCATGGTCTTAAATAGACCATGCCACTTGTAACCATGGTTCTGGCAGAGCAACAATCTCCATAAACTGGTTTAGCAGAGCAATAATCTCTGTAAAATGTAAAAGTCCCTTCTCACTAATGATGGTTTGAGGAGTTTTTCCTTGCTTGGTAAGGAATTTAATCACAGCGCGTTGTTCGATTTGCTTCATATTCGCAGTTCACTTCCAGATTTACTTCTTTAAGGGACGATTATTCATTAACAAATGACATTAGGGACTTGACATTTGACTTACATACCTCTAATGAGTTCCTAATTAACAGGGTACCAAAAAAGAATGAGACCCCCTCTTTTCCTCTATACTCCGTGGACTTTTGGACCTCCCCTCATAACAATATTTTTATATATTCATTCTATATTTTTTCATTATAGAATACTGGCATAAAAGTAATTATTTCTTATATGAGTATTCTGCTAAATTTTGACAATTGTTGAATTATATATATTACAAAATAGTAATGGTAACATACCAGCTATAATGAATATCTACATATTTTGAAATACTAAAAAATATTTGAGAATTATAATAATTTTATTGATAAAACGGATGCAATAAGAAAACCACTCCTTGCATCACAGGTAAATTGATGAAATGAACAACTTATATGTACCAATGTGATTTCACCATGATTTCTTGCAATAAATTAAGCACAATCGAAATAACTGTGTGTGTCAACCTTCCACTCAAGCTGGTAAACTATGTAGTAAGTTTGCAAGACACAGAATACTACGTCCACCATCCTTGAATATACCTCCATCATTGCCCTGTGCAAGTTAGATTGTACACTCGTTACACTGTGTTATTAGCCAAAGGTGGTTATTACACAATGACATGTGGTAACATATGACAATAATATTTAACTAATACCTAGGTAATCATAAGGAATTAAAAATTGCTAACAGAAACAAACGCAATTACAAGCCATGATTAGCAATAAAATGTCTGGTTAGCAATGTGTTCACTAATATACACTAATAGACACAACATAAAAACAAAAAACATGCTGATGCGTAGGAAAGTGCAAACATGCTAATAATTACTTAGAGTAATTTTGTTTACTTGTGTTTTTAAATTTCCTTGAAATCACACAGTATAAATTCATGTTAGATTTATAACTAACTTACAATAAAAGGTATATTTAAATTAAAAAACTCATTTTTTATGTATGTAGACACATAAATTTTTAATGAATGAGTACTAACACGACAGTGGAAACTAGGTATCTCAAACCCTTCCATTAAATACCTAAATTAAAATAATTATCTCAAATTATTTAGACTTTGTAACTTAAACAAAATATGATTTCCCTACGAGGTAATACTTATTAATTAAAGTACAACACTTAAGTATAATACTTATTTATATTCTGTAACTGAAAGTTCAAAAAGCAGACTCAGTATGTACAAATTGTTAACTTAATAACATTACACTTTGAATTCCTCAAATACGAAGAAATAAAATCTTGATATTTTTTGGCAGCTATTTTACAGAAATGTTAATGCTTTTGTTCTATTGTACTCGTATATCTATTCAATATATTTTCCCTGGGTAACACATTTGTGTAATTTATATTTTGGTTCATTGCTTAAAACAAGTTTACATTCTTAGAAATTGTGCTGTCGTATGTAGAAATTGTAGCCTTTCAGTATTACAGTAAAGTAATTAATCCTTTGAATTTCGAGACACTTATTATGCTGACAACTCATTAATCTGAAGAATCTTTTAGCATTTCCCTTGAAATTAGTTTCTAGTTTCCACTGTATTTTTACTCTGGAGAAATATCCTATGATAGTAACATAATATTGTAAGCAATTGTTTAAACAAACTTTATTCTTACCGTAAAATTAGTTTTCACTTGTTTGGGGGCCGTTTCCTCTTCCTCCTGCTGCACGGGAGCCGCCGCAAAACCACCAACTGGCATAACTGGTGCATCAGGTAAATTTAATCTTTTCTTTAATACTTGGCTTAGTTGAGATACTTCCAATAAATTCAGACTTGTGATTTCAGAAATAATTTTTTCAATTTTTGGTGAAACAGGTTGGTCAACTCCCTCCGGGACTGGTATTGTGAGTGGTTCTGCAGGAGTAGCTAAAGTTTCAGCCTGGTGTACAACCACACTGGGGAGAGGCGTTAAATTAGTTTAATCTACAGATTACCATATAAATGAGGTTATGTTGCGTGTAAACTACAATTTACCATCGTGAAAAATGTCTCCACTGGGAAATTTGATTGCGAAATAACAACTTAATGCCCGACATTTTAAAATTAAATTGAAATGATGTAAGTTAGATTTACAAAATCAATCTTTTTTTAAATGTCCTAGCATAAAATTCTTTTGACAAATTAGTTGTTTGTGGTACAGAAGTACATAATTGTAGTATATTATCTATGTACAGAATAATATTGTATGTATAGATATAAGGAGATAAGGGTGCACTTACAAAATTTTCATAGGTAGAGGGAGGTACTTAATATTTTGAATTGGTACCTACTTCTTTAAAAATAGCTTAATGAAATTAGAATGTGTCGTGGATTAGTTTTCATGCCTTAAATTACATATAAATGAAGATCTATTTTATTGTATGACTAAAGGTCTCTCAAAGAAATTATTTACAAAAATGTAACTTAAATATTTTTCATAAATTATAATTTATCGGATAATAAATAAGTTAGTAATAAAATTTATTTAATCCCGTATTAAGAAACCTGTTATTAATATAAATCAAATTTCTTACATTTATAATACACTTGCACAAAACATAAGATTTTATTTTTTCATATACCTATAGTTTCATTTTTAGTTTTCCATTAATTTTCATTTCTTCTAAATTATTTGTGTCTTTTCTTTTAATTTTAGTGAACTTTTTGTTTAAAAAAATAGATTTTTACATATTATGTTTATATACATTTTTAAAATATTTTTGGTAATTTCTTTAAAAAATATGTTATACGAAATTTTGAGGAAATCTGTGTATTTAGACAATTTTATCAAATATATAAAATGAACAGTCCATACTGTTCGTCTGATATTTGGAGCCATTGGTAGAAAGTGCGTATAAAAAGTTTATATTGACTTTAGGATTTAGTAGAATATATAAAAATTAGAACAATTTATGTATAGCTAAATAACTATAGATCATTTTTAAATTATGATATTTAATGATCTGTTTCTGTATATGAAGGTAAATAAATAAATAAAAAGAAATCACATTCAATAATGGTTTTAATGACATCTAGTTTTAAAAGTATGAAGATATGAAGTAATCTGTTTTATCATAAATCAAAAATAATTAATTCAAGGTTCGTTAGTTTCTTAACTCGCCGCATAGCCAGTCGCACTAGTCGATTGTCAACATTCAGTGCGGTCGGACTCAAAACTTCTACTTCAATCAAAACATTTAGTAAATTAGTTAAAAGTTTCGTTTAATATTATTTTAATAATGGCAAATTTAAAGCAAATACCGTTAACTTGTGGTGGCCACACTAGACCAGTAGTACATTTGGACTTTAGTGATGTGACAAAGGAAGGATACTACCTAATTTCGGCTTGTAAAGGTACGTCTGTCGCCCGTAGTTCACTAATTCGATTAAGAGGATTTAATTATTGTTTTGTGACATGAAATCTTATAAGCGTCAAGCTAACTTATAACTACCTCGTGCAACATCAAGTTTGTTAAATTTTGGTCATGCTTCGCGGACAATAGACTTCTTACTTCACGTATGCATATGACGTACAAATGCGAATGTAAACGTCAAGACGCGAGACCTTCACTTTTCTCCTCTTGCATGATAAACAAGTTCGTATTTGGACCGTGCCGGTGGCTCACGTCGTCGGGCGACCTTCTGTTTCCGGAGTTGCAGGAAGCACCTTGCTCAAACTGGAATTTTTCTTTACATGATCGGCTGCTCGCCTTGGCTCTCACAATCGCGTCGTACTTATTGTATCACCGTACAAACATGATTCAAGTTTTCTTGTTAATCCTATATGCATGCGTCGTTTGTACGCTTATTGTACGAAGGTTCATATTGTGTTTCATATAAAGCTATTTATGATAGGAGTTAACCTTGTTTTTAAAATGTTTTACTGTACTTATGTTAAAATATAAGTTCCTCAGACCTTTAGTTGACCTTAGGGTTATGTTGATATAATATTATTACATTCCAATTCACCTACAGTTATGTATTGAGCATGCAGAAGTAATTAACATGGTTCAAGTTGAAGTTTAATGATTCAATTAGATTAATTATATGTCTATGCCTTATTATCTGACCACATTGTAAATAAGTTAAATTTTAAGGAATTAGATCTCAATATTTTTGTATTGTATTAGACCTGCTATTTATTTCATTTGATGTGTTGGATATGTGCTGTTACAAAAATGATTCAGAAGAAATTCTTTTTTAGGATTTTGGAAAAAATTAATAACCAAAGTTCTGATAGTTGTAGACAACTCAGAGCAATCTTAATACATCATAGGTGAATGGCGTGATAATTTACAGTTCATATGGTGCACCATTAGATACCCCACATTTCTTAGTTATTAGTCAAGGGATTTGAGATTGCAACACTATGGTAAATCATAACAGGAGTTATAAATACTAAAAATCATGAGTAATTTAAAGATATTTGAAAGAAAAAACAATTGGAAATGGTTAGTAATAAAATGTTTGAACTATGTCATTTGGATTGTAATGTGAATGCATTAGCTGTGTCATAGACATTCAGAAACAACATGCATTTTTAATATGCTTACTAGTACAATAATTACAGATACTTCTATAAATTTAATAATGCCTTTAATTATCGTATGTAGCTCTAATTTGCACATAGAAATTAGTGTATATGAAATTAGACAGTTGAATTGCATCATGGAATAACTCCATATCTAAGCAAGGTCATTAGCGCAGAATGATACCCACTCAACTTCTATATGGAGTTTAATTTTGCCTTTGATTTGTAATAAACCCACACAGCGTACTAGACGGTATGAGTCTGCAACTTCTGTCAAGTATTTTTAATTTTCGATCTTGCATGTAGAGAAAGGACTACAAAGAAATTTCAGAATAAATAACGGAAAATATGTTTGCGATGCTTATATTAATTTAATTAGTATTACCAGTCACTATAGTTCATTCTATTTTAATCTTTGCTAATAGCCCACCTGAAGATGTAATACAACGAAACCTAGGTCGTGGTAAAGAATTTAAATGAAGTAGAAATAATACTACATCACATAGATTAATTTGATTGTCTGTTTTTATAAGAACTAAAATTTTGTTTGTTTGCTTTTTCAACTTCGACATAAAATAGTTTATTCAATTCAAATGAAATTTTCAGCACTGTGTAACATATTGTAACCAGACAGATACAACATATAAAAAATCTTTCTGGAATATGTGGTTAATGAGAATAATGGATTTTATTGAACAGAGTTAATTGTCATGTTATATACTTTGTTTTATTTTTATTGAAAAACGTAACATGCAGGGTTACTTTGTACTCAAAGCAGTGTTTCTGTTCAACCATGTGGGTATTTTGAAAGGTTTTAAAAAATTGATGCATTAAAAAATCTACGAACAAACTCTTATGTTGAAACTGCTTTTGTTTGGTATTATTTTTTAACAAATATTTTAACATTCTGCATAACAGTAAGTTTGTTTTTGAGATGGACAAGTCATCAACAGTGAGTAAATTATTGTTTATGACCTTTGCTTAACAAAGATAAGTGGTAAGTCAGTAGTTATCATTAGCAAGTACAGCGCATTTTTATTATAAAGTTATGGGTAATGCAGGCTAAAAGTAAAATATGAAATGATGCAATTACCACAAGATATGGAACAAAAGAAATTTGTTTGAATATTTATAAACGAGAACGTAGAATTTTCTGTCAAATATTTAAATAGCGATGAATATATTAAGTTGCATTATTTCATTTTCATACTAAGTAAATATGATTAAAATGGAAGAATGCTATTTTAAAGGCATTGAAGGTGATCTCTCAATTGATTAAGTATGTAAGTAAGAGTAATAGTAGTTATATATGTTATATCAGTTTTTGAATAAATTTGAATAACTATTCGGAAAATTATTCAGTTATTATCTTATGGTAAGCTAGTCATTATACTTAACCAGATTTATAACGTATTATATTTTGTTTAATAAGTCTTAATTTGTTATGCGGATAACATAAGATATTTGTTACATAAGATATTTTTTTTTTTCAAGAAATCTTACTGCAACATAATGAGTGGTTGTTAAAGAAATTAAGTAGTGTGTTACCATTTCGTTTTACTATCATATTATTATTTTTTTACATATATTGGCAGTTTGTGTTAAGAAGGATTGCCGTTACATTCTATGAAGTATAACAAGTGGTACTGGTTTTCATTAAATAAGAGTGCTAACAATTTCTTTTATAATGTGCACAATGAAGTGGCATGGTTGAAATCTTCATTTTAAGATATTTGTAATTAACCAGTCTGAAAATGCCTTTGATAATAGAAAGAATGACATTTTCAAATTACTTAATATTATTGTAAATTTGTATCAATTAGTCTGAGACAACTCTTTGTGTGACTTTCCTTCCTTTCATATTTGACGTTAGTAGTAAAAAATTAGGTAAAATTGTTTTTAAATTTTTGTCTTAAATGAAGTACTTTAATAATGGATAGCATATTGAGTTTTAAATAAATTTTTCTTGAAAATAATACAGTGTAGGTCTAATTAAAATACTTAATTTTATTGTTTTTGATGTGATTTTATGGCTTCTACATTAAAAATGCAAAAAGTAACTTGTACAATAGGAGAAGTTTAATCTTTATTCAGTCTAAGCTTGATCATACCACTTTTTGGCAAAGAGAGCAGTATAGAAGTCTGTACAATTTCAGAGGAATTCAGCTGTGATACATAGTACATTATCTCAATTGTATTGAAATTAAAAATAACTATTATTAATGGAATATCACGATTGCAGATGGCAAACCAATGTTGCGGCAAGGCGAGACTGGTGACTGGATTGGCACATTTGAGGGGCACAAAGGAGCCGTGTGGGGTGTGGCACTCAACCGAGCGGCGACCCTAGCGGCTACTGGTGCAGCCGACTTTAGTGGTGAGAATGCTTACCTATGATAATATATTGTATTAGACCTATGATAATATATTGTATCAAATTCTTAGACTTTTTAATATAAGACCTAAAACTAGATAGAATATTTTTTATATATCATTACATGGCAATAAAAATATATTTTGAAAGGAGTACATTAATTGTACTATTCAGCACAATAAAATTTACCAATGTTACGACTGGACTACCAATGTCACGTATTTGTATTACATACCTAATAGAATAAAACACAGAAACCAAATAAATATAGTTTTATTATGCGCCACATTTCGAGATATAAATAAGCAGTGTTTTGATGTTTTTACTTTTATAACATTTTTTTGGGGGAATTTTTAAAATTATTATCTCCAAAATCTATAAAAATGCCATGCATTTATTTTAATTCTACCGACTTATTTTGTTATATTGATCAAGCATATTTTTCCATTGCTCGAAATATTAACATATTTCGAGTTAAGTTTATTTTAAGACTATTAAATTTCATTAAAATAAGGATAATTTAGTTTTCTGTAACAATATTGGTGGCTTAATACCGATACAAGGCCACAATCACTCTCTAAAAGAGTGGAAATGGTTAATTGACGGATCGAAACTAAATATGAAGGCATAACGGCAACATATTTCGATCTTTGTCTTTGGCATACATGAGTAGTAGCTTTAATTTAGCATTGGAAATCGGCTATATGACTAATTGTTGTTTTCTGTGCGAATGTGACAGCAGAACACATTTAGAGCGCTAAGGAAAACAAAACTGGCCTATGAGAACTGGATATGTTCTCGGTCAGATAAATGTTAAAAATAATACTTGAGAAATAGTTGATAACCCCCTTTTTCATTTAGTCATAGTTCTATAGAAAAGGAGGCTTTTGTCGATGTCATAAAAAACCTCGACAGTCACAATTTATTAGATTTTCATGATAAAATAAAATAAATTCTAAATGCCTATTGTAAATTCAGATGCAATATTATTGAAAATTCATTTTCCACACTGTAATTAATTTATTGCCTGGAAAACACGGTCACAGTTTCTCTAGAAAATTATAAGTTCCTCTAGAAAATTACACAGTTTGAGAAGTGTCACCAGGATAAATGGGTACCAGGTATGCATGCTGATTTCTGTTGGTGCTTTTAAAGGGCTATTTCAAGGGTAAATTATGAGTAAAATATCTAATTGTTCCAAAATTTCTAAGTTTTTAATGCAAAATAATAATAATAAAGTAAGCAGCTAATTTTGACTGATATCAAAAATGCATTGAATGTTTTTTTTAATGCTTGATGTGATGTGACTCTTTTATTTATACATCTTAATTGAGTTTTAGGTGAAAAATTATGATTACATATTGTAAGCCCAGTGAAAATAAAAAGTATCAAATTTGTTGCTTATTGTTATGAAAACTTACAATTTTTCTGTACATTTATTTTGGTGAATTCAATGATTTTTTTCTCAAGGGAGAAAGTAATGTCACCTATTAGCTACACACTACAATCTGGTAGTATAATATATGCATTCAAAGTATAAATTGCCTTTTTTCAAATACTTTCGCAGTGATATGTATATAAACGGTGTAATCTCATGGCATAAGGAGATAACTTGTTTTTGTTTGTTTCTTTTCTATTATAATTCTGGAGATCAATGAAAAGAATTAGGTATTGTTTTCTTGGATCTGTTTTGTTATGGTTATATATAGGAAATAACTGGCAGGTCCAGTGTTGCCCGTACTTGTCTTGCTAACTTATTTTCTTTGTTTTCATAATGTTTACTTCCTTATTAGTGACATTGTTATTATTAATCTGTACGTTTAAACAGAAATTGCAATTGAATAACTTCTTATAGCTGACTGCAACATTGAAATATTATAAGTTGTTTGTAAATTGTTGTCCTTTGTGGCCTAACACTAGATGTTCTTTGTGCCATTAAATTTTGTAGCCTAACACTATATTTTCTTTGTTTTATATGATAGTGCCACTTTAGTAAGATAGTTGGAATGATAGTATTTCTATGCCTGATCTATCTATAATACTCATTTGATAAAAACTTTAGCCAATATTTTTATATTTCTTTTGTTTTAATTTATTGTTAAGTATTTAATAACAAAACTGATATGATGTATCAACTTTCAATTATGGATATCTTTTTGTAAACTTTTACAGCCAAATTATGGGACGCACGATATGGCGATGTGGTTCAGACTTTCGACCATGACCACATTGTAAAGAGCGTTAATTTCTGTTCAGATGATACACTTCTAGCCACTGCCAGCAACGAGAAGATTATACGAGTCTTTGATCTCAATAAACCTGAGGCTGGTGGTAAGTTACATTGTATTTATTTAGTTAATGAGAAGTTTTTAAATTATTTTGAAATCTTGATTGGGATATGTTCATTTTTTAGTAATAACGCAGTTAATAGGGATTATAGTCAGTTGTGGAAATATATATTTTTTATATATTATTAAATTACCTTTCCAACATAGTAAGTGGCAACTTATATTCAGGTGTTCAATAATTAATTAATGAAAAGAACAATTAAAAAATTATTTATCGGAAATATTGAAGAGAATAGATATGAACATTGAAAAAGAATCGGTTATGTTTTCATGTAAAAGTCAAATTATGAATTCATGAATAAGTTAAAGAGCAATGTGTGAAATGTTATAGAGTTTTTATCCGTGTATGACGGCCATGAGAACAATTCATGTATTTAGAAAAATTGTGAACTCCTTTGTTGAATGAAACTATTGTTTTAAGCATGAAACTATGGGTTATATTTGAAAACTAGTAACTACATCCATGGTAAATACTTTAGGGCTAAAACATTAGGACTACTAAATATTAATTTTTATTAAGATTTTTTTACAATTTATTTAAAAGTTATCCCGCTAAACAATCCACGTGTTACTAAATAGTTAGTTGAAAAATATTTTTAAGACAATTTTGCCGTGTGTATATATAAATATATATATAATTAAGTGTAATAAATACAATGTTTCAAAGGACATAAATATTAATCTGTTGTTTTTATTAAAGTATCTCACGCATTTATAAAGAGAAATCAGAATGTAAGAGGAAATATTATAGTCCTAAATGGTTAGGCTGAGAAAGTTATTTTATTAAAAAAAAAGACTTATTTTTAAGAGTAAAACCAGGTAACAGCCTAGGTAACATCGTGAAATATAAATGAGGGACGAACGAGGTCAATGAGAAGTTAATGGGAATTGATTTGTTAGGACATTCTTTTTGGATGGATGAACGTCATTTTTTGTGGCCTAGCACTAAATGTTCTCGTTTGTGGATAAAATAAGATGAAAAGTAAAAGAAAATAGTTGTAATAATAAGAAAAGAAGGTATGCTAGAACACAGTTATATGATATATTTTTCTTCACGTTTGTTGTGTTAAAATATGGAAAAGATTTTTGGTTTTATTTTATGTATAGATTTATAATGATAAGGTACGTAAAGTTATGGTTCTAAACAATAACCAAAAATTCGTTTTTACAGCATTGGAGAAGATGAGCGGCCATACGAGCAGCATAAGACATGCTGTATTCTTGCATAACAACCGACGCATAGTGAGCGTCAGCGACGACTGCACCCTTAGAGTGTGGGACAGAGCTACAGGACAAGTAAGAATTGTCCAAATTTGTTAGAAAGATTTTGAAGTTGGGGTAATATTCTTCACAGGGCTCTTTAGCACAGATATAAACCGGTAACATGATAAGACGAATGAAAGGTCTAGAGTGGTCTAGTGAAATAAGCACGTGAATCATCTATCCACCCGGTCTACTCCATGGTGATTTATCAATGATTAATTTATTTTATTCATAGACTTTCATTTTATTGATGTAATACTGTAAATTCATATTTTTTACATTGTCTCTTTCAAAGGTCCAGCATTATAATTTGGGTCGGTATTATACAGTATGAGTGAATCATGGGTACATTGCCGTACACCTATTTTTTTTAAGAATCAAACTACTTTTTTCTGAAATTTAAACATTGTCATAAATAATTCATTAACATGGAAAAGCATCAACCTTTATCTTTTATTTCGTAAGATTTTTTTTTTTCAAATTTATTTCAACTATCTGCAATCGCTTATTCAGCCGATTGTAGATAATCGCTTATTCAGCGCATTGATAGATTTTATCATGACACCGAACGCTAATTAATATAAGTAATTTTTTCGTCATGTTTTGAATTTCTTTAGTACGGTGAACGATTATTATAAAATTTTTATTGCAGCCTTTTCAACCTCTCTTTTTACTTTAAGACACTAAGCTAAGTTTTCTTTCTGTTTCAACAAAAAAAACCAAATAATTATTTTCATATGTACCGAATTTGTAGATTTGTGTAGACACGCATGCACGCCCGTCTAATAGGTGTGCGTGCATGCGTGAGACAAAAAGGTATGTTAGAACACAGTTATATGGTGTATTATTCTTCATGTTTGTTGTGCTAAAATATTATTAACTTTAATACAATATTTATGTGATAAATTATTTAAGTTTTTTTATATTTAGCAGAGGTTGTTTTTTGCAGACATTAGTTGCTAGCAGAGATTCGAATGTGTAATAAAATGTGATAATTGCTTAAATGATAATTGTTGTATTTATTTTGTTTCAGGAAGTACAAAAATTAGATTTTCCAACAACTCCAAATAGTTTAGAGCTATCAAGAGACGGCACGACGCTTACCGTTGCACATGGTAATAATAATTACATTGTTTTTTTAGTTAAACTTTGGCAGTTTAGATGACGAGGAATTTTAATTCGTGGAATAAATTAAAATTATGTCACCTAACTGATTATAGTTTGTATTTTTGTGATACACATTAACTCTCATCCGATTATAGTGATGCATGTGCTATATCTGGTTCACATAAAATGGAATTAAGATAAAAGGAATTGAGCCAATTGAGGAAATTTTTTATCCAAGAAGGTTCCTTACAAAAATATATCTTTTAACTGCTTAGATTTAATATTTTGATGTTGATTTGCATTCTTAACATAATTTTCGATATAGTTCATTCGTAGTATTCATATATATTTCGGTCAGTTCATTTCGAAATATTTTCATTTTTGAAATGCAGATGAAGTCCAGGACTAACTGTTTCTTTGTTCGTTTTTATAGGAAGTTCAGTGTCGTTTTTCTCAGCGGAGACGCTGCGCGGGAAGCGTGATGTGTCCATCCCGAGTAAGTGCTATTCGGCTTCGCTGCATCCCACCAAGTCCTCCTTTGTCTGTGGCGGAGAAGATCTTAAAGTCTACAAGTTTGACTATGCCACTGGCACTGAGTTAGGTACATCTTTATTTTATATTGTATTATTTTATCGGTAGACGTTTTTAATAGAATTAAGGTAATATTTAGATTGACAAATTGAAAAAAAAGATGACAAAAATATAAAGAAGTCATTGTTTTCATAATGTTCTTTACATTTTTTATACTTTCTTTGGAGTTGTTTGATTTATTATACAATTTTAATTTATTTAGCAATTTTATAATCAGTTCTTGGTTTTCCAAAAAAGATAAAAAGTTAAACATGAAAAATAAAATTGTTAATCATGTCACAATGTTGTTAATCACAATCTTCATATTTATATATAGAATCACTGCAAAAATAATTGTTTTTTAGGTCAAATAAATTTCATACTCACTTGAAATATTTGGAATGTTTTGCGATTAGGAAAGGAAGACCTTAATTATTGCTACTAAAAATTACAGCAATTTTAATATTTATACTAATAAAATAACCAAAATTCAGAATGCTCTTGGTTATTATGAGCCAAGCTCAATTACCCAACCGTAAATGTTACGTTCCTAAGTGTGTACGCAATGTTCTTAGTGCAATCAATATAATTTATATTTATAGATTTAGTGTTTATTTAGCAATATAATTATTTTTATATGATAAGGTTTTGGCAAAACATATGTCATATTAATAACTTATATTTCAGTATTTTCTTTATAAAGACTAATAAGATATCATTTATTAAATTTCAGAATCGAACAAGGGTCATTTTGGCCCTGTGCATTGCGTGCAATTTTCACCCGATGGTGAACTCTACGCCACTGGTTCAGAGGACGGCACAGTGCGGCTGTGGCAGACAGTAGCTGGCCGATCGTATGGGTTGTGGCGTCGCACCGAGGGTGCACCACCTACTCCCACCACGGCCGAGCCTCCTGTGGTCAACGGACTAAAAGAGGTTGCCGCCAATTGACAGCAGCAGTGTGAGTGGGGTTAGTTTTCTTTATAAATACTTAGTTTTTACTTGTCACTTCGTATATGTATGTGTCAAATTTTGTGTTATAGAGAGCGTAAAAATAATGCTCTTCCAAGTAGTGTATCCAGTGTTTGTTTTCGTTGGCACTTCAAATGTTACTTACTTATGAACCTGTTAATACAAATCATTCCTAAATGAATTCTTTTAAATTCATTTTTACTATGCGTTCGACTAACTTTCGATAGGAATACTAAAAGAAATATTATAATGTAACTATGAACAGCTTAACATTATGTAAATGTTTTTTTTTCTTATAATAGTGAGAGAAAAATAATAAGCAATATAAATAAATGAAATACCTTCTGTATAAAAAATAACAAGAATCTTTAAAAAAAATTAATTTAATTTTATTCATCAAAATTTACTTCGTCACCTTCAAAGTAATTCCCATAGTTTGCAATATAAGTGTTAGAACGCCAGACCCACTCTTCCATACACTTTTCATATGTTGAAAATGGTTGGTCTTTAATTCACACTGAGAATTCTGTTTCATGTTTTCAATTGAGTCAACACAGGTTTTTTCAGTATTTTTTGGCAATTTCAGTTTTGGAAACAGAAAGAAGTCGCATGGGGGTAAATCCAGCGAATGTGGTGGATCATTGATTGTAATGAGTTTTTCGTTTTGTTACAATTGTTGCTATGTGTCTATGAGTTGTCCTTCTACAAATTTGGCCTCCTGCGACAAACATTGTCATGCAAATGCCTCAAAACATTCAAATTTCATTTGAAACACAAAATTTAAGGCAAACTCTTTGTTCAACTAATTTATCCATAATAAAATTAATAGATCAACTTTGATTCCTATAAGGGGCGACGACCCATGAAGCTCCTTTTTTATTTTTGGGAACAAATAATAATAGCAGGGCGGTCTAGACTATAGGATGAGCGGTTTAACATTGTTTTGCACATTTTCCTCGCATTTTCTGTTTCACAGTGTTTCACAGCCAGCCAACATAGCACTGCCCCATTATTGTCCAAAAAACAGTTGCTATTTTTTTGTCAGTCAATTGTGAGATCTTGAACTTCTTGGGGGTGGTGTACACTATTTGTCACTGCATAGACACGTACTTCGATTCAGGTAATGATGGACCATCATTACCTGGATCGAAGGATGGCCTCCTTTGATGACTGCACTAATGACTAATGTATTAATCAATTATAATAATTTTGTTCATATCGTCAGTAAGGTTAAAAATATATATATATATAATGTTGCTAGTATGATTAAATAGAAGGGTTTTGTTTCAAATATTATTTTCAAATAACCTTGGTAAAGATAATTATGAAACTCTGATTATAGTGATTACCAATTTCTTCCCCATGATTTTGAGAAGCTTCATGTTCATTTAAAATTTAGTATCAATTTTTGTTTTTTTCCAATTTCTTCTCTATCGGTAAAGAAGTTTACATTATTTATTAGTAGACTATAGAAATTATTTAAACCCATAATGTTAATAAAGTTAGTGATATGTTATGATTATTTGTGACATTGTCTCATACCAGGGGGGGCTGAAAAGTTTTGAGTCTAAGTACCTTTAAGTATTACTAATGACTCGCGTAGCACATTACTAATTGCGGGTATCCTAAGAAACATAGTCAAGTTTCATGTCATTAGCATCATTACGCTTTTAGTAACGTAACCATAAATGTCACCATGTCCGAGTCATCCGCACTTTGCAAGAAATTGGAGTACAGAGTTGTCATAAAATTTAAAAAAAGTGGAAAAACTTGTTCTAGAAGATAGGCGAATCAAGTTGTAGCAGATAGCTGAAGCCATGGGCATTAGCAAGAAACGAATCGGCGACATTTTGCATAATCATTTGCACATGAAAAAGGTGTGTGCGCAATGGGTGCCGAAAATGCTCATGCTGCTGGACAAGCAGCATAGAGTCGCAACTTCGCAGGAGTTTTTGGACATCTGTGGCGATAATACTGACAATGTTTTTTCTCATCTTGTCACTGTTGATGAAACATGGGTTGGACAGTACGATCCAGAGTCAAAACAGGAGGAGGAAAAGGGAGAAAAGCCACCATGAAAGTTCAAAGTGGAAAGATCGGTGTCCAAACTCATGGCCACTGTTTTTTGGGATTGTGTAGGAATTTTGTTCATCGACTACCTTCCTAAAAATACTACAATCAACGGAGACTATTACGCCGCATTGTTGACAAAAGTGCGTCAAGTGGTTTTGCAAGACAATGCGCACGCCCACACTGTGCGAGTTGCAAGGCATGCCCTCGCTGAGACAGAATTTGAAGAAATCATCCACCCGTTCTACAGTCCAGACCTGGCCCCTGGCGATTATTTCTTCTTCTCAAATTTGAAACCTCCGGGGACGGAGATTTTTCAGTGACACAGAAGTGAAGACGGCATTAAATGAACATTTTGAAGACAAAAATGGCGAATATTTTTTGACCGGGTTAAAAGCCTTTTTAATACACAAGGTTCAAAACTTTTTTCAAAGCATTTTTAATACCTTAGGCTCAAAATTTTTCAGCAGCCCCTCGTAGATATACCTTTTCCGTACCCTTTTTTGTTTTTCTCCATTTCAAATTATGTTACATAATAGTTTGGTTGTTAAAATAGATTTCTGAAATATATATTAGGGCATCCATTTTGAGTTTCCTTATTTTGTAAAAGAAAATTTTGTATTTTTGCTTAGTCAGCCAATTTTAATTTTAAATTAATTAAAGAATTTATACGTGGATGGTTTTGGAAAAACATAATTCAAGATTATCGCTTTAATTACTTTGCAACATTCATCTGCATGTGTTAATTATGAACACGATTAATGCACACCTAGAGAACCATTTTACTGTTAAATCTAATTTGACTGAATGTCTTATCGGTATTGTATATTTTCTCCACAGATGTGACAGAGGAGCGTGACTGATCTGACGCTGGTAGTTGTGTAACAACACAAATTCCAAGAATCTTGTGGTATGGGACATTAGACAAATTGGTCGGAAGTTAATGTAACTCTGCTGATAGTGTCACTTGGTTGTTCCCGTTGGCCTTAGCCCTGTGACATTGGAGCAATAATGCGAATATAAATCGCAACAAGCGTTTGAATGCAAAGCGTTTTATAGTAAGCGCTCAAGGTTACAACACATAGCTTTTGTGATAAATACTTACATTTGAATATAGTCATTTCATTTTTGCAACTGCAGACATTTATGTGTATGTGTTTTTAGATATTTTTATATGAGGAATCATTTCAGTTTTTTTACATAATAACTTTTAATATTGCCCCTTAGTATGTATTTCTTGATTTGTTAGAGAAAATACAACATTTATTGAATAAATTTTGAAGCATCTTCTGGTGTGTAACGCAAAAAGCAATAACTGAAATGTTAAAAGCAATGTAGCAATTTGCATTTTGTTTGTGTATTTACTTTATTGTGACTCAAAATCAATGTCTTCCATATGTCAGATTTCAAGTAAACTTTGGAATGAAAAAATATAGCGATTTCTGATGATAACGTTGATTTTCGAACAGTTAATGGCTTATACAATTTAAAAAAAGAGCAAGATATTGAAATCGAAGCTATGTAAACAAATAAAAAAGAAACTGGTTAATTTTAGAATGTGTGATCAGAAATATTTTAAGACATTTGTGCCTGATATTCGTTCTAAGTACTTACTTGTTGAAAGCATAATAAACGTGAATATTTTCCTTGTATATATAAATATATATATATATATATATATATATATATATATAATGTATATGTATATATGTATATGTATATATGTATATCTATATATATATATGTATATATACACTTAAATGTTTTATCATTAGAGGTAAATTTCTTCAATCAGATTATAATATTGACAGAATTACATGTTTTTGAATACTAATTTAAAATATATTTTTTTTTCAATTTAATGTTTTCATGTGGAGAATGCATTTCTGCTTTTGAAATAATAACATTTTGTACTATTTTGTATAATATTTTGAAAAATTATGCGAGTCTTTTAGCTTACGCAATTTCTTGCCGCTTTTCATAATTTCTTTGTTTATTTAGGTGCTACACAAATTGAAAACTATTGCAGCAAGTGTCAAATCAAAAAGTTATCGCAACCTATATTTTGTTCAAATATTTAAGTATGTTGTGTTTGCTTAAAACTACGAATATTTAAATAAAAATTAAGCAGAATTGCATGAAAACGTATAAAATATATTATTTTTTCTCTAACTTATTTTTAACTATTTATTTGTTTTTGAACTCTTAATATTCATATATTGTGAATAAAATAGTTTGTTTTGAAGGCAAACGTTGGAAAACAAAATTGATTTTATTACTTATAAAACAAATAAGTAGACTTTATATATTGCATTGGAAACTTAACCAGTGAAGCAGCAAGTTTTTTATTATTCACAAATATAAGTAATTTCTAAGCGAAAAATTTAACTTCGTTTCCTAGAAATTTCAGTTATTTTTTACGTAATTACAGGTAGAAATCAATTGCATAATAACTTTCTTTGCGCCTGCTGAAATTTGTATGTAAAGTAATAAAAAATATTTATTCATTTGCATATATGAACATATATGGCTGGTCATAAAATAATATGTTACAAAATATTTAGAATTCTATATATATGTAGTATATATATTAGGCTCTGTGTATTGTAAATTCCTTGTAATTGTTTTATGTATGTATATATGTATACAATATAAAGTGGATTTACAGAATTGCATCGATCCTGTTCTACTTGTGTTAAATAATTTATTTTGAAATAAATTGCAAGATAATTGATGATTTCTTTTCTTTGCATCTTATTTTCTTCTTTTCTTGTCCTGAAAGAAATTAGTTGATCTAAGATTTTAAGAACTGATGCAGTATCGCAGGGAACTGACTGGAAAGGATTTTAAATACAATGTTTTTAAAGTATAGAATGACAATTTTGTAGTAAAAACAAATTAAATTAATTTTTGTTAAATAACTTTTAATCTAATAATGCAATAATGTCAGAAATTAAAATTTAATTTATCAGCAGATCACAACTTCTGCCATTATTGTTAGACTTAAAGTTGTGGATGGCTTAATTCTACATATTATAGAGGGCGGAAGGTGAGAAGCAGAGTAGAACAAACGAGATTATTTCTACTCTCGCTATCTGTATTGAGATTGCTCTGTGACAACTTAAAAACGATGAGTCTCCGGGGGTTGGCTATAGCATTACTTAAAGAGCTCCTGAAAGCAGGAGGGACACATTATCATCAAAGTATTGTAAGGGCTGTTTAATTGTCATTATTCTCGATGAGTCGTAGTGTAAGAGTGTTGTACTGTTTTTCAAAAAAGACGATAACACACTTCTCAAGAATTACCGACCAATTTCACTCTTAAGCAATGTCTATAAGTGGTTCTCAAGAGTTATCATAAACAATTTCATCCGAAGATTCAGTGATTTCCAGCTTCAAGAACAAGCAGTATTTTGACAAAGTTATAAGCACAGTAGACTTCATCCATATGTGTGCCAAATTGTTGTGATATATTAAATATTGTCTAAGTTTGTATGATTAATCTATGATGACCCTTTAAGTACAGATCTAGAAGACGAGACATCCTTTGCTCCACGGAGTGAGACAGGGTGATCTTATATCTCCAAAGTTATTCACAAGTGCGTTAAAAGATGTTTTTAAGACTTAAATTGGAAATGGTGCAATATAAATGGAAAGTTTTGTTAGAAGACGCCTAAAAGAAAAGTAAACAGAAGAACAACAACGAAATCAGTGGAACACTTTCAGATCAAGATGCTTGACCTTTATCTGCTGTACAATCAATGTCAAATATAGAAGAAGAGAAACGTGATGACAGAAAACAATACTATGAAACAAAATCATTCACAAGAGTCAAAAAAAAAGAAAACAGATGAAGATGAAACCATAAATCACTTACTGCCGATACCTGCTCCTAGGCCTACAAGAAACAAATACCACTTATGGAGAAGACTCTAAATAAACAAAATGGAAGCTTAGATGATATCATTATCAAAGATAAAGAAAATATACAACAGATAGACGACATTTGTGTAATAGCACCACAGGCCGATGACAATTGTATAGTAGAAGAATATATTGTACTATCAGATACTTACGTCCTATTAGTAATGAATAAAATTTGTCCAAACCTAATGAAAACCAATACCCAACTGCAGACACAATAATAGCTAAAGGAACTTTGGTAATATTCAGTTGTGAAGGGAGTCTCTTTCCTGGTAGAGTAATATCTGTTTCCTATCTTTGCGACTATGGCAAAGTTCATGGCATGTGAGTGGACTTGGCCTAATAAACAAGAAATAGCAAAATGCAAAGCAAAAAACATAATATCGACAGTGGGACAAAATCAAATTTCGATAATTAGTTATGGAATCTACCGAATCAATGATGATTTATTATTTATGGAGTGGAACAAAATTCTTAGATTCTTTGTCTATCTAAAATTACTTTAAAATGCATACTGTTTGTTACGTACCTTAATAATTTTAAGATTACAATAAATGATTGTGTATTTGTTGTGTTGGGTTTATTAAGTCCCATAAATATTGGTCTGAAATCCCAGAAAGTTTCAGATGTTGTTTTAAAATTAAATAACATTTTAGATATTTAAAAAATATACCAATGTTCCCAATTACTCAGAAAATGTATTTAATACAGAATTTACATGACCAGATATAGTAGTGTCATTGTTACCCACACAGAGGGTATAACTTTGACACACAACAAAAAAAACTGTTATTAAAGTATCCTACCATTCTTAGGTATTTTTTTGAATAAGATGACATGCACTATTATCTAAAAACGCAAATGGCAATGTACTACTTGATATTAATGTAACTATTATAAAAAAACTGTACCCGGCATGTCAAAGTTACCCTGTTTGATTGTATCTTTAACCTTTAGCCATTGATATAGTCTCAGAGATGTCAATGCACATTTTAAATCTAAATAATTTTTTTGAGCTGGGCGCGTATAGACTTGTTGGTATTCAGTGATGCACGCGCAGCATTGGCAGTTGAACAACAGTGCGACTTGAATAGGTGAATATTAACGACTTGACGTCTGTGAGACATAGCATGAGAGTTAATGTAAGTCTTATTCTGAAGAAATTTCTTTTTCTTAGGTATAAAATGGATGCCCATAAACGCCATTTGCTCGGATTAACATTAGAAGTGAAAGTTTCGAGAGATTTGTGATAGATAATCTCAATTATTTGGGGTCAGAAGATTTATCAGCTGATGAAAATGAGTTTCTGCAGTCAGATCAGGACTCTTTATTGGGTGGTGATAATGAAGTGGTTCTGAGTGAGCCTACAATAGAGGAAACATATGAGTCACAGAATGATGAAATTTCAACCCCCTAAGTATCCGCTACAATGTATTACTTCTGCAAATGCAGATGCATTAAATGTAACCATTTAACCTCTATCACGAAAACGCTGCACACCAGCTCACAATATTGTTATATAAATGCTGAGTGCAAGTATTCCAGCAGATAGTGATACGCCAAATTTAATCAATTTGTTTATAACTGACAAAATCAAAGATAAAGCTTTATGTATAAATTAGAGTTATTGAGACAAAAATATGAGAGTATAAATAAACCTGAACTCAAAGATCTCGACCAGATTTAGTTACATGCTTTTTTGGGCTTATTAGTTTACAGTGCTGTTTTCAAATTCAAGCACGAAGATGTCAATACTTTGTTTGCAAGAGACAGTATTGCTTGAGCAATCATAACATTACTGCAGACAACTATTTTTTATCTACTGAGGTTTGTAATGAACTAAGAAAGGTTGGTTTAACTTATGTAGGTACTGTTAATATAAATTCCTCTGGATTTTTTACAAGCAGACCATCCTGTTAAAAATCTAAGTCAGATATGTATGAACAAAAGATTAATCTTATCTATCTAAAAAAAAATAAAACCATAATAGTTTCTGTAATGCACCACGAACTGGCTATAGACATTCCGGAGATACTTTCTTTTTATAATTCTTCAAAAGGTGGATTCCTTGGATGAAAAGTGCGCGAAATATATTTTTCTGGATGTTCAAAATGGCCAATGGTAATTTTTTGTAGAATAGTAAATAAGCATAAGCTTATCTACTATTTTACAAAAAATTACTACTAAATGCATTCATATTGTCAAATTATAAACCTGAAGACCTACTTATCTTCATGAAAAATGTAACCAAAAGTTTAGTCAGACCACATATAAATGGCGCAGTGCTATAACTATTTACTCAACTCAAGTAGCTCATTACTTATATTCTTTGCCAAGCTGTACTTCCAGTTGCTGAGATTGAACCTGAAAATGGTCAACTTGTTATTTATGTTTCAAAGAAAAACATAGAACATTTTAATATATAGTGTTCCAAGGCAGCTTGTAATGCATGCTGCTAAAAAGTTCTTATTCTAAACTTTTATTTGCATTAAAAGTTTAGAGTTTCAACTTTTAATTAGTATCATTATACGTGATTAAAATCTAATAATTTCAGTTTTGAAGGCAAAGAGAGGCTACTTTTATATTTTTTGTAAGTTTCTTTTAATTTTCCCTTTCAAATAACATATTTATTAACAAATTGTCTTTTTTATTTATTATGTATAAAAAAGATTGTAAGATAGACCTAAAAACAGAAAAACATAACGTAAATATTATCTTTATTAAATTGTTTTAAAGAAAGTATATACTACTAACATGTATAAACTTTTGTAGAGGGTCAATGTGCAGATATTTACCAGTGTTATTTATTTAGGTATACATACGTTAAGATCATTTTATTTTTACAAAGAGTTTCATGACTGCTTCTTGTTCTGTATTCAGATACTTGATTTAAATAAAGCACAGGTGCATGTAATTAGAAAAGAGTAAATCATGGTATAATCAAAATATATATGCAATTAACTATTTCATATTTTTTCTGTGTTAACAAAAGGAATATTGTGTATATTTAATAGTAATACGGTAGTTTCTTCTAAAATCAATATGTTTATAGAAAGCAGAAATTAGAATACAAATATTTCAATGTCTGAAAATACAGTATGACCATCGTCTATTATATGAGTAGTTTCTTCCTGTATTATTTATTCATAAAGTTTATTATTTTTTTTTCATTAATTATAAGTTGCTGCTACTTGATAACGAATATGCATAATTATAGACAATGATATCTACTTTATTTTAGAATCGAGTATGGTTGAAAGATTTATTTTCATAGAATAATAAAGTACTATTAAATTCTGAGATATTTTAATTCTGAGGTAAGTGTAAAAGAATTTTTAAGTTCCATTAAATTTTATATATATTTGAGCTAGTGATGATGACACATGATTTTGTGAACGGATATTACACATCATTTTGTAAATGGATTTATTGTGTAATAAAGTACATTTTAGTACCATGTACGTTTTCTCATGAAAAGAACTAAGTCCATGTTTGTAAACTACTAAAGTGTCATTCAAATAATATAAATGTAAACATGCTGGCCATGAGACATATGAAAACAACTGACATAGGATATTAACTTTATTTTAATTATCTGCTTTAACTAGTTTAAATTAAAAAAGTTTATCATCTTCTTTTTTCATATAAGGGACCACGTCTGACAATTTCTTCTTTGAATTTGAAATTTTAGGTTAACATTCCAATTATGGGATAAATATTGACGTCAACTCATGAAACGTAATCCATTTTCTCAACTTTTCAAGCAGATGGGGTCGTATATCTGCAATAACACAGTGAATTTTGTCTTCCAAGTGGTTCAGTGTCTATGGTTTATCGGCGTAGATTAACGACTTCACATATCCCCACAGAAAATAATCCATAGTTGTGATATCACACAATGGTGGGGAATTATGCGCTAATTGAATATTTTCTGCATTAAATTAATTGTGTTGCACACTGTGTAGCATGTTGCACCATCTTGTTGAAACCAAAGCTCTTCAACATTAATGCCATTCAATTGGGGAACGAAAATCATGGATCTATAGTGCTCTCCAATGATTATCATTCCCACTGACATCATTTTTGAAGAAATTCGGGTCAATGATTCTACTAGTCCATAAAGCACCAAAATGGTGACTTTTTGTGGATGTAATGTGTCTCAATAATAGCACATGCATTTTCTTCATTCCAAATCTGGAAATTTCGTTTATTGACGTAGCCATTCAACCAAAAATAAGGCTCATCGCTGAACAAATTATTGCCAATAAGCAACTCCAACTCCTTGAAAGTGTTTGAGAATTTGACTTCCAGATTGCGCTTCATTCAAGTCATCCGTGGCGTCCATATGCCTGAAATGGTATTTAAACACTAATGGCATATAAATACCTTTTCAATAAAGCTAATACCATGGCATTATTATGGTTTTTATCTTTTTTTTTATTTTAAAGTTCTATACCTCAAAAAAATACCCTTAGAAGAGGTCTGATAGGAAAATAATTTTAAATTATTTTATTTGCAGCTTAGGCTTTGTGTTGTTGTGAATTGCTGTTGGGATTAATTTTTGCACTACTCAATTCTTTCCCTATTAACTAATTATACAGGGGTAGGTTAATTTAAAAAAATACAAAATTTACATAATATTTTAGTAAAAATATATCACTTCTATTGTTGTATTGTAAAAAATAAAAAGGAACCAAATTCTTTGTAAACTTTTCAGTTTAATACACTCACAAACATGTACATTAATAAAATAATAATAATAATCTTAAAATATTTATTATACTTTACATAAAAAAAACTCCAGCTACTTGTTTAGGCAACTTAGTTTTAAACATTATATTTTTATGGCTTGTGTTTGGTAACCCCCTCATAATAATTAAATTTTTATAAATAATTTCCTCTATTTCTCACTCCCTACGGGTGTTCCACTACAATTTTCCTTATTTTCATATTTCACACTGACGTTGCAATCATCTATTAACTATCAATTTTGCAATAGTTTTGTTGGCTGATCGTCTCGTTTTATATTTAAAGCTACCTAAATATTATTCTTTATAATAAAAAGGCATTACCTATTTGTTTAATTAACTGCTGTAGAAGAGGAAAGGTGGAAAAGGTAGATTACACGGTATCTACCTGAGTAAATGTAGAGTTATTTTACAGATTTGTAATATTTTGTACAATATTCTTCCATTGTCAATGAATTGTTCATTTTATATCTCAATTGATATTCAATGTGAATTCTCAATTTTGTCGAGAAATATATAAAGTTTAAAATAAGTTTCGTTCATCAAAATCTTAATAAAATCGAAATAAATTAATTTCTTTTTTTTTTCAATTTAGCTTCAGGTTTCTACGCAAACTTTTAGAAAATTTTGCTCAATTTAATTCTCTAAGTTCGCATAGCAGAATTTTATATAAGTGAAACAAACTGCCAACTCAAACCACCATCTATTCACTCCAAACTTGCATTCTGTATAATTTTAGAACTCATCACAGTATTCTTAACAATAAAATTTGTATGCTCCTTTAACATTTAACTTAACCTAACTTATTTATTTGCTAAGAAATGGTGATAAGTCCGGCAGTTTGAAACCCGGAAAGAGAGGGTTTCGTCTCTGCTGGCGTGGCGGCGGTACTAGGTCAGGTGTAAAGGAAGACGCCTGGATACTTTGTGTTTGGCTTGCGAGCGTGATGGCACCACATTGCGCTGCACACACATCATCTGCCAAGATGTCCTCGCGTGACCACTCACGCATAAGTTGCGCACAATCTGTTATTCTCAGGGAGGCGCACTGGGCCTGTAAAGAGTTAATTAATTGGTAACTTAGTGTATTGTATACTTTTAAAATATGATAATAAAAAGTTTGTATAATTAAAATTTGCTATGTCATATATTAGTTTCACATTTTTTTATCTTTATAAGCTAACAACATTTAGTAAGGCCTATTTAATAAAACTTGCAACCATGTGTATGAAAGTAATATATTTATAGTGGTGAAAATACGCATTTTACATAAGCCACAAAAAATTACAGCTTAAGATAAATCATTCACACCATGAGCTGAATACAGATTGTTCTTGGCCTGTGCTCGGTTCATTAATATTAATTAAAATTAATATTATTAATTATTAATTATAAATCATATCAAAAATGTTATACTCATCCTCACTTTTTTGTTATTGAATATGCTTTATTACCTTTTTTTCGTATTTCTATCTAATTATTGTAGCTTTCTTTAAGATGAAGGTCAACACCTTCATCTTAAACAAAGCTGTAACAATTTTTCTATGAACAATTTAATCAAATTTTTACAATAAATGACAATTTCTACACGTTGGACCTATCAGTATGAATGTAATAAGAATTTATTTGATCAAGAGTGGATAGTGAGCATGTGTATGTTTTTGCCATACTTGTACACATAAATAAAGAAATGTAACGCAATTTTCAAATATTAAGAAGTAATTAAGTAGAAATTTTGAAATTCTGATATACCAATCACTACTAAATTTTCACGATTCTCATAGGCTGAAAAAAATTAATGTTTAAGATGAATGCCACTTTATACTCTCTTCTAAATCTATGATGGGGAGTTTACAAAATCATTGAGATTTTTCTAAAAATGTTAAACAGTAAAATGTTAGTATACGTACGCCCTCATTTGTGCATATGCAAGATGTACAGGGAGACGGGAAAGCTGATTCACCAACTGCTACATTTCTTCCAGCTATTTGACATCCTTGTGTAGTACTCTCTCGCCATGCGGACAAGTCAATTTGTGGTAGCGAATGGCACGGAACTCTAGGATTTCTGTCAGTGATGAATTGTAAAGTTAAATAAGTTTATTGGATTATATACTTGTATAATATTTTTCTGAAATTAAATGAGTTCAAAAAAACTGTTATAGGTTTAAGTAGAAAATTAAAAGTAATGGTGCTTACAGGAAGTTGCTGGGAAGGTCAAAAGCTGCCCTCTGCATGTCCGATTGGATATCAAAATTTTCACATAAAACTTTGGATAAAGTTGTCTTTCTGATTTCTGCCAACTGCGGTTCTGTAAAACGCACTACTGGATCCTGGTTTTCATACCTGTCAATTGATTTAAAACATTGATGAGAGAACTTTACTTTGTAGAAAAGTTAAGAAATAAAGATAATGACAAAATGCGTATTTTATACTTATTTATTTGGAAGTTTCCATAAACTTGTCCATAGTTTGTGAACATTTCTAGGACTCATTAAAGTCATTAATTCTGGTTTTGTGTGTCGGTCCCATAAACGATAAAATAATGAAAAACAGCATATATAAACTACAGATCAAAAATTATGATTAAAAGCAGATAGATTTCTAAGTATATTAGTTGTAAACCCTAGAGTAAAATATTAGGTTGGCTAGTAAGGTTTTATCCACAACTTCGGGACTTTTCTAGAAAGATTTTCAAAACTTCAAGTCAGTTGACAACAGTCAGCGCCGAAGCTTTAAGTAAATTATATAAAAGATAATGGATTTAAACCGATATCAAATACGGATTCTATTATTTTATAAATTCTGTCTGGGTCACGATGTAAAGACAAATAATATATGTCATGTGATGGGCGAGTCCATGGTGTCTTATGCGATGGCGAAGATTTGGTTCAGAAAGTTCAGGAATGAGGACTACGATCGTTAGGATGAATCTCGTATCGGACGTCCTGTTGAATTGGACGTTCTACGATTATGACGCCTAATTGAGGAGGATCCTCAACTGACGACTTGTTAATTGGCAGATGAGCTACACTGTAGTCATATCACCATAGAAACACATTTGCACGAATTGGGAAAATTTTAAAAAATGCTGTATGGATACCCCACGAGCTGTCACCATATCATCTTCAATGCAGAGTTGATACATGTTAACAGTTATTGATATTGAAACGTAACTTCGAGTGGCTGAATCAGTTAGTAACTGACGATGAGAAGTGAGTTATGTATGTTAACCATCAACGGCTGGGTGTCGGAGAAACAAGAGTTTCAGTATCCAAACTTGAAAGTCGTGCCAAAAAGTTGATGCTCAGTTGCTGGTGGAATGTCAAAGGCATTATTCATTGGAAGTTGCTTCCAGAGGGAACGCAGATATTTACTGTGAACAATTGGACCAATCAGCTAATAAATTGAGTAGTCAACAGGATTGAGTTTATTTTCTACATGATAAAGCTAGACCAGACGTTGCAAAATGTACTCGTGATAAATTAGAGGAGCTCGGCTGGTTTCTACTCACTTATCCATCATATCCACTTGACATTGCGCTCACTGATTGCCATTTATTCAGGGCGCTAAATAATCATTTACGTGAAAAAAAATTTGACGTCAAAGAAGATCTCCAAAATGACATCGCACAGTTTTTTGAATCAAAGTCACCGGAATTTTACAAGAAAGGCATATTGTCACTGGCAACTAGATGGCGACAAGTAGTAGATAATAGTGGTGCATACTTAAATTAAATTTAGTGTAACATATATATTTTTTAATAAAAATTGTTAAGAGCTCATGGTTAAAAACTTATTAGCCATCCCAATAGAATTATTTATTAATTACATGGTTTGAGATCGCAAATAGGTAATAATATTTTCCTTCTTTTTATATATCTTAATTTAATATATTTAAGTTGTATGATATTAAGGGTTGTTTATACTGATGATTAAGGAGTATTGAAATTAATTTTTTGTGAAATCAGGGCTAGATTATTTTCATATTTTTTTAAGTCTATGTCAAAACATAATAAGGTAATAATAATGGAGCTTACCAGAATCTGTCACATTTTCTCAGTTGTCTAAATTGAATAGCAATGATGCAGGCGAATGTGGGTCCCACCAGACCCCCTTGTAACGGACGTTCACTCATACCACCCGGGAATAGGTCAATATCGTCTACAGTCGGATATATGCGCTTCAACCTGTAATCAAAAATATGTTTTATTTCAATACTTATGTTATTCTTATAATCATATTTTTAATAAAACACCCAAATAAAATTTCCAAAGGTTCAGACAATATACCCTGCATCAACCATCAGCATCATCTATAATTTTCTTTCCTTATTTTGTATAAAGTATTATTCATTTTGACATAGAATTATTTGTACCAGAGTCTATCATATATCATTATTAGTTTAATAATAAGATTTAATAAACATAATTATTTATACCTCGCGATAACTTCTCCAGGAATTTCTCTTGATAAATCTTCAAAGGACGATGCACGTTTTAGATTGCATAATGCTCTGTAGTTGTTGTATCCAGGTACACCATGGTCTCTGGCCCGTTGGATGTTGAGCGCTATGAGATCGATGCCTGAGAAGGGCACGCGACGGTCTTCGAATAGATGGTTAGTTACTTCTCCTGTGATGAACTGATCAAGAGTTTCCATGGGGGTTGATACGAGACCTCGGAGGAGTTCTTCAGTCATCTCAGGCTGGAATTAGTTTTGGCAAATTGAATTAAAAAAGTTTTATGGCAAAAAATAACCTATTTTGTATAAATTTATAGAAGCCATAATTCAACACAGAACGATGAAGTGTGTATTGTGGTACAACTCGATATAAAGCCAACAATCAGTGTGATCATATATTAGTATGAGCAATGCCACACGTCACTGGTTTATTGCTGTGTGTAGATGGAGAAGTATAGTATTCTTTTGAAACAAAAACATTAATAGAAAGAGGACTCGGAGAAAACTTCTGTGATTTCAATACATGCTTTAGCTGCTCTATCACATTATTAAGCACCCCATAAAATGTAATATATTTGAATAAAAAGATTCAACATCAAAAGTTTGTTTGCTTGTTTTAAATTTTAACGCAGAAAGGAAATTTTACAAATGTTTGAGCAGTCTGTATCCTACATAGAAAATTGGGAACAATATTGTGATTTAGAAAGAGTCACTCACAATAGAGTCAACAATATTTAGTCAATTATGACGAAACTTTTATGGAAATTTGTTTTTTTTTTAAAAGCTATCTTGTTCTAATGTTGTTATATATTTATATCTGGAAATTATTTTCGGTAAATCAGATCCTAAATCTAGTAGTAAATATGGCTTAATGTTGCTAATTTTAATCGATAATATTAACTTTACAATGAATTGGATTATGCATTCTAGTGTTTTTATGGTGCTTCAAAATTATAAAACTATGTTTATATCTAGACATTCGTTTTGACGGTTTTAATTATTATTAATTGAAAAAGCCTTTGGGGAGCATGATCCTGAAATTTTTAAGAAAGAATAAAAGAAAATTTTCCAAAATGTTTCAGTTTAATTTTAAAGAAGATATCTTATATTGAGATCATAAATAGATACCTGCAAAAACATATCAACTTTGAAGAATCCATCCCTCAGTAATATGGGGGGATCTACTGGTTGGTAAGTGGGTGACAACCTGGGCAAATGTGGGCGCAGCAGTGAGTGCCCAATACGGAAGGAGGCAGCTGCAAACTCATTTACAATGGCTGGATTGCATGTGGGCGAATATTCTTTGTAATAACCTGTGGAAAGAATAATTATATCTTTAATAAGTTTCTCTCAAGAGGTAAATTGAGATATTTTAATTGTAATAGCTTGGCACTTAAACATTTTTACAAATTGTTATAGCTTCTATGTATGAAAAATCTTTTTAAAAAGCAGTTGATATTAAAATAGAGTATGGGTTTATGTTACTAGCTTTTGCCTATGAGCTCATCATTTAAATGAGTGTTAACACTGTGTTTTAGTTAATTTTGTGTAATTGGTTTACAATCCGTATGTATACTAAACTTGTTTTGTGAAAATTATTTTATATATAAACATATAAGACACATCATAACTTAGATTGATGATGTGTCTTATATGATCCAATTTGTTTTCTAGGGTTCCAGATCTTATAATTTCAGAAGACAACATTATGAAAATATAATACTGCACCATATGATATAATGATATTAACCTTAATTTTGAAATAACAAAAAAATGGAAGTTTTATTCCAGAGAAATAAAAATGATGTAAGTTATTCATTATAGGCTTCCAAATATTCTATAAAAGTTTATGAACAATTTATAAATGAAGCTTACTTATGTCAATATCGATAGGAATTGTAATACAATGGTAAACATAAAACTAACAAGATTTCTTAAAGGATTTCCAAATTTTTTCATTTCCTCAATACGGATGTAAATAGAATTGAATATGATATTATCATTTCATTATACACGGTGTCCGGGAACAAATGTCAGACAAAGAAAGATGTTATTCGTTGATTGAAAAATAGTTGATTGTCGTCAAAATAAAATTTAAAAGATGACTTTTTTTTCAGAAAATTCAAAATAATATTTATAATTATTTGTAATTTTTTTACACGATACTTGCGCAAGTGAATAAGCACCACTCGGGTGAATGTATTGGTTGCGTACAGCTAGCGTGACCTTGTGTGGGTGTGTTAGCAGTATTAGGTGTGTTAAGAAGAGTTATGTGTAATATTTTTTTTGCACTCAATTAGAAAAAGGATGTGTTTTACGTTTTATTTCAACGACAATTTATTACTTTATAGCCAACGAATAGCGTCTTTCTTTGTCTGACATTTATTCCTGGACATCATGTATAGAAAGATACAAACTAGACATGGTAAAAAAAAAACTTGAGAGGTGTCGAGGGACACCCGGATGGAACGAAGTTCCTTTCGATAAATCAGTGAAGGAATTGTAATAAAATTTTATTTTTTTTAAGTTATAATAATCATTATTGTTATTATTTTATATGTACAAAAATCTGTATACACTCAACAAAAATAATCGCCGCGACACCACGCTGTTCAATGCGAATTAGAAAGACGAAACGAAAATAACTGGCTTGCTTTCTATGAGAGAGAGAGAGACAGACAGAGAAACACGCGTACGCCGCACAGCTTGCAGCGCGCCCGCTAGCAACTATAGCAAAAAGTGTCGTTACAACTTTTGGTCTTAATTTTTTCCATCTAGCCCCCTTTCGCAACGCGCGATAAGGAACTTCGTTCCAATAAAACTTACCAGTAGGTAACAACTTCAGTCCATACAAATTGACAGCATTCCAACTCAGCAGTCTCGGCAGGAACTCGTTATATGTAATGTGCATGAGTTCAGCAGAAACGATACGGCGTGTGTGCTCAAATAACAGATCTCCATCCCAGTGTGGGTTCACCCCACGCAGGCCTTCTACGATTCGATTATGCTCACGCATGAATATGGTTTGAATGGCTGTCAAACCTGGTTGTTCTGAAGCCCTGCCGTCACCTAATATAAAATACAATTTTAATTAAAAAAGATCAAAATTTTTAAATAATGATTGTGAATGAACTTTGGATAATCGTTAACATTTAAGACAACAGATGTAACAGGCATAATATTTTTTTTTATAATAGCGTTAGTAGTTCTTAATACAAATTAATAACAAATTGGTTATCTCCGCTTAATACCTTTATTTAGTTTTAAATCACTATTTCAGACACAGGCTTTATCGAACAGTGTAAAGAATATTTCAGATTGTATGAAAAGATTGTACCTTATCTCTCGGAATATGCATTAAAATATTCTTTGATAGAAATTAATATATATACCTGCGATAAAACAATAGCCAGAAGCAGCCTTGCATTCTGGATGTTGATCAGTTCTTGGCAGCAGATCTTTTCCACGCACCGGGTGGATGGTTGAGTTCAACCTTCCATTGAATCCTCGTAACTTGCGGGCAATGCATGGGTTTTCACCATAAATGACGGAACCATCAATGAAAGCTGTATTCTGATTCACTTGTTCACGAGGTCCTGTTGAATATTATTTTTTTGTTCAGTAGATATATTTCTTAGCATACATACTTTTAACTTTTAAATATTTATGTGCAATAAAAATAATCTCTAATTTTTACATGGAAAATAAGTTTTTCAAAAGTTTTAACATAACTGTATTGTAAAACTCGTGAAGAATATCTATAATATAAAATATCTATCTAACACACTGTTAAAATCAAAATTTAAGATTTTCAAAAGTTTTGTTTATTAATAGGAAGTTTGTATTACAATAAAATGTTCAAGGAGGAAATTAATAAATTAAGAGTAAATTCTGTCGTAATTAATAGTAGAGTTATGTTTCAAATGTATGGACACATTAGTATTTTTGAAGGGAATCAAAACAAAAATATGTTAATTTTGTAAATGTATTTAGATTAATTTACGTAAAAATTAATTACACTAGTTATTGGTGAAAACCAATTAAATGAGTTTTCAAACCAATTATTTGAGCTTGAGTATTCTCATAAAATTTAATTGAATAATAACCTTAACAAAAATAAATTACTAAAGACATGAAAGTTCTCAGTCTTCAGACATATTAAAACATAATTGAAAAATAATTCAAGGAATTTAGTTCTTGCAAATTTAAATTTAGAAACAGTATGGGCCATGAATTTATTTCCACTTAAATTAAGCACAGTAGATACTAGCCGCTAGCTGGTTTTCCGAAATTTAGTCGCAATGGATTGGTTCATGGGGCCGCAGCGCATGTTTTGTATGAATCATTTATACAAAAACAATATTTAATTTTGGTACTTATTTCGTGTGGAGTACAATTTATAAGACACAAATCAATTTCCAAGTGCAGCTTTGACAAACGGGTGAATTTTTGGATTAATTTCTTAAATGGTTGTAAAAATTCAAAGCAATGGGATCGACATTAAATTTAAAAGAAACAGGAGGTGATGAATTGCTCGTACTGAGGAGAACAAACAGCAAGTTTCAGATTCAGTTCAGTGTGATGAAAAGTTATGAGTTCGCCAACATTTCACTGACTTATGAATATTGTGCATCAGCTTACGCCATACTTTGTAGCTGGATTTAAAATTACATCTCTGTAAAAGATCCAATTGTTACAGGAATTAAAACCTAATGAGTTAAATTTATACACACAAATTCTTCTGAGGGGACAGTATTGATGGCAATTTCGGCAATTAGCAAATTTAGAATAATTGGGCCCTATTTCTCGGAAGATTCTTGCTCTAATGACGTGTGGCAATGGTTTCCATTAAAACTCATATCTAGTAGAGGAGATATTCCATGAACATTCAGGAGTCCCAAAGAATCATGTGTACACCAGCAAACCACTGTTACTACTTCAATTAAAAGTAAATATTCATTGTGTAGAAGAGTCTGGAAATTTGTATACCTGTTTACACGAACGCTGAACTTGTCTTTCTAGTAAATAAATAACTGCTACTAATATTAATTTAAGAAAAAACATTGAGTACTTTCTAAATGTTAAATGTCTTAAATTAATATTTAAAAGTATACAAATTCATGGTCTGCCTGCATAATAAACTATAAAATCAATAACACTGTAGCTAAAAATTAATTTTCATACGTTTGTATTATAATAAATTTCACATTTAGAAAGGTGTATCATATAGCATATAATGTCTGTGTTTGTTGTAAAGGTGAATAACGAAATATTAAGTGGTGTCATCATAAAATGTGGGAAATGTTAGAGATTGCATTCAACATGTTGATGTTAGAGATTGCATTCATACGTTTGTATTAGAGGTTAATGTTAGAGATTGCATTCATACGAATTAGAGATTGCATACAAATTAGAGATTGCATTCATACGTTTGTATTATAATAAATTTCACGTTTAGAAAGGTGTATCATATAGCATATAATGTCTGTGTTTGTTATAAAGGTGAATAACGCAATATTAAGTGGTATCATCATAAAATGTGGGAAATGTTAGAGATTGCATTCAACATGTTGATGTTAGAGATTGCATTCATACGTTTGTATTAGAGATTAATGTTAGAGATTGCATTCATACGAATTAGAGATTGCATTCATACGTTTGTATTATAATAAATTTCACGTTTAGAAAGGTGAATCATATAGCATATAATGTCTGTGTTTATTATAAAGGTGAATAATGCAATATTAAGTGGTATCATCATAAAATGTGGGAAATGTTAGAGATTGCATTCAACATGTTGATGTTAGAGATTGCATTCATACGTTTGTATTAGAGATTAATGTTAGAGATTGCATTCATACGAATTAGAGATTGCATTCATACGTTTGTATTATAATAAATTTCACATTTAGAAAGGTGAATCATATAGCATATAATGTCTGTGTTTATTATAAAGGTGAATAATGCAATATTAAGTGGTATCATCATAAAATGTGGGAAATGTTAGAGATTGCATTCAACATGTTGAACACCTAGGTGTATTATGGAATGTTTATAAAAAAAGAATTTTCATATCTATTCAATTCAAAAAGCCTATCAGCTACTAAGGAGAAGTTAAATGTAGATTAATTATTAACAAAAGTTAATAAAGTCTGGAAATACTAATTTTTAGTCAACTTCTATTCTGGTCTTTAAGCCCTTAATTCAGATAATTATGTTAGACTTTTAGTATTAAAAGAAAACTGGTTAGGTTATTATATATTACATAAATATATGTTTACCCAACTGCTGCTGGCCCGGCAAGCTGCGCATGAAGGGGAAGCATAGTCGCTCGCCGCTGGTGACATTTACTTCTGGGTAATAGTGATCTCCTCGTGGCACGGGGAATGGATTGCACTCGGGGTGAACTGTCCGTGGTGAGTCACAAGAACGACAGTCAGGGATTGATTCGTGGAAACCTGTAGTAAATTTTTTAATTGTTAGGTAAATGTTGGCATTTTGTTTTTTAAGAAGCCAAAAAGATTAGTAAATTTGGTACGAGCTAAAGTCTAAAGAATTATTTGATGGCAGTAATGGTATAATTAAATTTATTATTGAACATAGAGTATGTATCGTCCTTTACATTTTAACATTATTTAAGTCAAAAAATTATGATATTTTGACATCAATGTTCAGAGAATCAAAAACATATTCTTTGATCAACCTCAAATTAGGGTTTTAGTATTATGGTGCTATTGATCTTTTTGAGTAGTATAATGTTAGAACTTAAGAGCCAGTGTATTGGAAGATAAACATTACATTTGGAATTTTTAAATTTTGGTAAATATTGAAGTTAAGAATTGAACATTTGTGTTTAAAAAAGTAAAGTTATTTTATATTTGGAAAATATTTAATATTGTTTGATATCTGTTTTTGTCATTTGTACTTGTTATTATACTTAATTATAAAAGAGTCATAATGCTTAAATACCGATAAGAAAATTAAACAATGTGAAATTTTTACGTACTGAAAGTTGTTTTCAATCTTTCCACAATCCTCATTAATTTATTGTGTGTTGTAGTCAAGTGTTTGTTTTTTGAGTTTCAGTCATTATGCATGAAGAGAATTGTTGGTAAAAGATTCTATGCCTAGCCAATCAAGTAATTGAGTTTTAAATTTTGTCTTTTAAATTTAAATAATGTATTTAAATTCTATTATTAGACTTTAGATTCTAATGCTGCGAGCTAATGAACTTGAGATTTTAATAAAGTGTAACAATTTGTAACTTAAATACTATCCTGTGTTTTCCATTACAGCTCACTGAGATTTATGTAAATTTATATATGAAAAATTTGAAAGGATAGCAGGACTTTTAACATTGAACTACAGCAACCTTTTTAAATAAAGTTTACCATTTTGTAATCATTTTTTCTCCCTTTTTTAATAAAACTTATGGTGAACAATATTGGATAGACGAGATTAGTTTATTATGATTTGTTTATATATGGATCGCATAAAATTTAACTAAACTTTGTATTGTTGGGTTTAAGTGACCCTTCTAATGTAGGGCTGCTTTCTATTGTTGGGTTTAAGTGACCCTTTTGAAATAGCACCTATCGTGAACCGTATTGGATGGACGACATTAGTTTCTTACGATTTATGTACATATGTATCACATAAAATTTAACTAAACTTTGTATTGTTGGGTTTAAGTGACCCTTTTGTAATAGAGCCTGTTATAAATAATGTTTAACACATTAGTTTTTTACGATTTATTTATATATGTATAAAAAAAAAAATTAAATAAACTTTGTATTGTGGGTTTAAGCGACCCTTCTAAAGCAGAGAAAGACATGGTCCTACATCTAAAATATCACTTTATCTATTAACGCTGCATGAACATAAAATATTCCATTAAAAATGCTTCATTTTTATCTGGGGTCAAAATGAATCTTTAACTATAATTCGGGTTGTTTTAAAATTATACCTTTATGAATAGGTGTCATAGTGAGCTCGTGATCCAGGAATTGTGCAAATTGCATGACCATGAGTGTGTATCGGTTGTGCAAGTTGGAGATGTCGGGGTGAATTACCGTAGACACAATGCGAGGGGATGGTAGCGGTGTCCCAGTGACTGCATTGATGCGAGGACGTGATACACCTATAAGTTGGATTAAAAATAACAGTTTTAATTAAGTTTCAACTTGTTTCTGTTTCAAAAACCAATGACTTCTAACAAGTATGACAATTTTTAGTGTATTGAAATATATGTCTCACCGTCTTCATATACTGGTGGCAGCAGTCTTGCAAAGGTTGTTAAACTCTTTCCAAGATTGGGATTTCTCAAGTTGTTGCAGTGTCCTGTCATTGTTCTGAATGGAGTGTCGGTATCACAGGTGCCAACATCATCACACTGAGGTTCTATGCTAGGTCCTAAACTACCTTGAAGGAACCCGCTTACATCTACTGATTGAAGGGAATCCACAAAATCACTACTAGGTGAGAAGCCAAGCACATTGGTGTCAAATATTTGTCTTTTACGACGGTGGCTGAAATTTAAAAGAAATAAAAACATATTTTATTATAACATGGTATTTTTTTGTACTTGCAAAATAGTGTAATAAAATATAAATGTAAATCAATGAATAAAGATGAGTTGTATGTTTTATTACTTGCAGTTATTCAAAATTGGTTTTGGTGTTATAAACATTTTATCGATAATTTTATGTTGTAAACGAGTGAGAATCTTTACTAAGTTAAGTTTTTGTAGTTTTTGCTTTTGTGCATTTCGTGACGTGCAAACGTCACGTGACGTCACGTGACGTCACGAAACGTCACCGAAACGTCACGAAACGTCACGGAAACGTTACGAAACGTCACGCAAACGTCACGAAACGTCACGGGAGTGTCACGAGACGTCACGAAACGTCACGGAAACGTCACGAAACGTCACGTGACGTCATGAAACGTCAGTAATTAAGTACCCTTTTGAGCATTACCTAATAAATCGTATTTTGGAGAAAAAATACCACCTTCAAAGGTTGTTTGTTACTGATTCAGTTATGACACAATACACCTGGGAAAATTAAAGCAATGGAAATAGGATAATTTTTATTAGTACTTTGAGAAGTACTTAAGTAGTGGAAATTTGATTGTAGTATTATTGTATATATATATTATAATTTGTTAACTATTTACCCTCCATTGACAGAATTGAGAATCTCATTCGTTGCAAATTCCAAGAATAAAGACGAATTGGCTAATTGTAGTGCGTGCTTATTGGCCTTTGAGAATGATGCTGCAGTTCCCACAGGTGACTTGGGATCAGCTCCTCCATCTGAAATTTATTGTGATAATTTATTTCTTGATCATGCTAAAGTATGTTAATGTTATTCTTAGTAAGAGTATTAATTAAGTAGTAGATATTTGGAAAAATCAGATGGGAATATAAAAAATTGTCAATTAAATATATTTCATCAAATTTTGGAGAAAAAAGTAATTGAAACAACAACTAACTTAGTTCCCAGAGCATGTATTCGAGTTGTTTTCGGGCCTTCATTTCGCGTTTAGCTTTTTCAACTGCGCTCATCACCATTTCTGCGGACACTTCTTCTAGACCTAAATTGCTCTTGTCCTGCCAAGCAGCCAGTTCTAATCTCTGATGTTGGGAGCAGCTCTGTGGTGCGTTTCTGAAATTTGAACATTGTTATGGTGACCGAGTGGTTAACGAGGAGTATTAATCGGTGGTTAGGTAATATTCTATTTCAAAATTAAAACTTACAAGTAAGGATCTTCTGTCACAAATGGTTTAGGTTGAACTATTTCAATATCTGCATTGCTGGAGCAAATAAGTCCTGCTAGAGATGTTTTCCTAATGGCTTGCAGTTGATCAGCCGATAGAGAGGATGGTGGCAAATCATTTTCATACCAAAATCTGAAAAGTAATTTATACATTTGTAATAGGTCTCTTATTAATTCAAACATTCTACAGTGAGTAATTTTTTATGTGATGTTTTTTTATAAAGTTTCTAAATGACCATGGTTTCTAAATGATCATTATATAGTTTTTGGTATACCATTATTTTTTGTATTGTATTTCTCGTTATCTATATAAATACTGTATGTTGGACTAACATCAATAACAATATTTGTGTATTATTTTTACTTACTTGAGGTAATTTTGAAAAACCTATATGTTCCATTAACTATTTGTAAAGTTCTTTAAATAAAAAAAAATGTTTCTCTTACCTATCACCATTCTTCAAGTTAGCGAATTGCAGAGTTAGAAGGCAGGCAAAGGTTGGTCCTACCACAGTTCCCGAGGCAGGCTTTTCTAACAGTGCACCAACCATCAGATCAACATTTTTCACTTGGCTAAAATGTTTAAATCAATGAAAAAAATAAATGCAAGAAAAACATATCAGACCAGAACTGGTTACAATAATATATCATTCATTGTAAATATAAGGCGATCAAGTATCCTCATGAGGAGATAGTTATGTGTTCTTTTATACTTATCTCAGTAAACATAAAATTTACATAAAATTTAAAAAAGTAACATACAATTTTTCTGTACAACAGTTTGAAAATTAAAATTAATAATGCATATAATATCTCTCATAATTTCAGGGAATTATCACTTATTCTAATAAGATACGATATGTAGTCATCATTAAAGGTATTTCTCTAATGTTTATACCAAACTTGTGAAAGTATAGAGTTATAAAGAAATTATGATGTACAATAAGATATGATCTGCTTCAGCATTCGAAATGTTAAAGTGTGTTGTTTGCGAAACCTATTTTTAAACTTACATGTCAGACCAGAGGCTAGGCGAGGAGACAAGAAGTTTAAGGGAATCATTCATTTGTGTAAGGGAATAGTGACCATTTTACAATGTTTTTATTGCATTACTAATTTTTGTTACGAGTACCAGGATAAAAGTATCTTATATCCCTTTAAAAGTCTTGACAATTTTTCTTCTTCTTAGCTATTAATTGAATTTCAAGTACCTTAGCAAACATTTGATAAAAAAGTATTTTAGATTCTGATTGAGTCGAGATCGAGCAGTGAAAGCTTAATTCATCACTTTAGTAGTTCTTCCGTGGTGCTTAAACAGACTAACGGAAAAACGGTAAAATGAGCCTATATTTTAATTTGAAATCTAAGGATTATTCCAGAGAAATTTTATTAAAAATGGTCCAGTGCCATTTAGGCAATACTAGAACAGACATTTTTAAGTTTTGGATTCAGATAACTAGAACATTCCACTAATTTTTTACGTATATCACATCTGTCGGGAGGAACTAAAGGTAGGAGGTAATATTTCTTTAAGTTTATTAGCCAAATTTTTTAAAGTTGTTAACGGTGCAGATAAGAGGCATTTTCTTTCCAAAAAAAAGTTAATTCTCGTACCTGTAGAGCACATCTAAAACTTCCTGTTGATGCTTGTCAATGCCGACCACTTCAAGGTCTGCGAAGGTGAGGTCCTCAATATTAGGGTTAACAGTGGCTTCACACATGTTGAGGAAATGAACATAAGAGGGTATGCCATGGTCACGACCCTGATGGATGTACTTGGAGGCGAGGTTCCAGCCTGCTTCGTCTGATGGGAAGTGCATCGAAGCTTTGAAGGCTGGTGTTTGCAGTAAATCCTCAAGGGTGGCTGTTTTGTTGAACTGTTGTTAACATTGAATTTGTTATTAATCCCAAAACTTTGTGCTTTTTAATAAAATTTATATAAAATAATTATTAATAAATTAATTTTAAAAAAATACTTTCTACAATATTCAGTTTCCTATTACCAGTATTTTCATAATATTAGAACTACATAAACTAAAAAGAAGGCAGACTTTGAGTTCAATGGCTTCTATTGTCAAGAATCCCGATCACTAATCAATTGGCCAATTACTTATGTACACATACATGCTCTAAGCAACGTCAAATTGTGTTAACTGTTCACAATGGAATTATTTTCCTAAATAAAATACTAATGATAATGGACAGCGTAACGCATGTCATGATATAAACATTTTTATAGGATGGTAATAATTATTATAATATTAAAAAATAGGACAGAATATAAATGATGTGTACAGGCTATATCCTAGTTATAAACTAGATATCATTATTAGTAAAAGCCTATAAAAAACTTAATATTTTAAGTTTTAATTAGTTGTCTTATTATTGATATCATTATGTGCACATTGGTTTAACAGATAGAGTTTAGAATTTTTCTTACTAATTGTTTATGCATCATTGCTCTGAATATGGGTATTGTTGAAATGGCCACTTCAGTAAACATTCCAGCCCTCACATTGCTGGAGTAGCCGCGATAGAATCCATTTGAGTTTGGCCGCAGTTCCGACTTTATCATTCCAACCTGCAAATAAAAAATGTTCATCATCCATAAGTAAGAGTTTAGAATAGGTTAATGTTATTTGGAAATACAAATTTGACTAGCAGAAATTTATACTGGCTGTTTGAAGCTATTTGAAGTTTGTGTGGTAGTGTAGGTCCCTTGAGTTTGGAGTGTAACTTCAAAGAATGCAATACAGGTTTGCACAACTGATTGGAAAGTACGACAGAGCAAATAATATGTTTATTTTTGTTTAGTTATTGGTAGCTGAGAAAGTTGGTATCTTATCTGATCTGGGTGTTTAAGTTATCAAAATTATTGTAAAGCAACTTCCACAGTGGGTAACGAAAGTGGTACTTTTTATTAATTTGCTATATTATATAAAAATATTTCAAAATACAAATCATTATTGGGTCAATTTTTTTCTCTTTCATAAATGTAAAATATAACGATCAGGAGCGAAAGAGATGATTAACTTTTTTATTCCCCACTAACTATATCCCACTTTGTGTTGCCAATACGGTATCCATATAAATAATTATCAATGTCTTCTCCAGTAAGCCTGCTGTGCGTAGGAGAGACTGTTGTATCTCTGAGGTTAGTAGAATCTTTCTAAATATAATATTTTTAAAAGACCATTATGTATTCTTTTAAATCTTTTTTAAAAGCAACAAAATAAGAAGTTGATAGAGAAAAATTTAGTGTATTTTTTCTCCCTTGCATTATTCTAATCAGTCTCTCAAACGCTCACCTCTCCCAACACAATAGGCAGAAATTCAGTGTAGGTGATGTGTTGTATCAGGGCGACGATTGCTCTCCTTGTTTCCAGGAATATGGTGACATCATCCCAGAAAGGGTTTAGTGCTAGGAGGCTGCTCGCTATACGGTTGTGTTCGTTCAGAAGCATTCGGTAGAGAGGGGCAGTGGGACTGTTTTCGTTGCATCTGCAATAAATTAAATAGTATATTAGATTGAATTTATATCACAGGCAAAATGTACCACCAAGGTTGGGATTTAGTTCACAAATAAAGTGTTACTTTATGAAATTTTGCATTTATTACAATTGGAATGATATAGACTGTGAAATGTTTACTCGTGTAAGCTTTTTTAGATTCTTGCTCATAATCTTTTTAATTTCACATAAAATTATAAAATATGCTATATTTTTTTACAGATTTATAACAGTTATTGATTAGAATGCATGCTAATGTTTTTTCTATAAAGGATTTGATATAATTAAAAAAGTTAAAATTTTTTCCATTCTGTCATTTCCGCCATGTCTGTTATCAATTGGACATGTGCAATAAACAATAATAATAAAATAGTGACGTATCAAGCATGCTGCAAGAGAGGGAATTGGCTTTGTACAGTTACAACCCAACTATTATATTATAGAGGAGAGGGGGAATTACGGACGCGGAGTAATTCTGAGTAAAGCATTATTGGTTGTTTCACACCTCCATACCTCTCACGATTATTTTTGACGTATTCAGCACCTACGGAATTAAAATCCAAAACAGGAGATCGTACAACGTTGTAAAATTAAGTCTTAAAAAAATTAGCTTTTTATAACATTAACGAAATAATTGTTATATCAAGTCTACTTAAACAATCGTAAGTAAAATCATTGTTTTGTGTTTTAGTCGTATAAAAATAATCCCTTTACTTGAAACGAATAAATGTACATTATGGATAATTACGAAGTTTAAGTGTTTCGCTCTTGCCAACAAAAAGTTACTTGTTATTTAATTATATAATTCTGTTAATATTAAAGATTAATAGCCAAAGTGTAATTGTTTCTGACTAAAGAAATTCCTCCACATTAAAGAAATTCTTTATGTTTTTAAAAATACCTTTTACATGTATTTTGTATAAGCTAAGATATATTTTAACAGTTCAAAGAACGTTAATATTCGATTAGATAGATTTTATTTATGCTTTATCGTTTAGGGGGAATCCCCTGCAAGTGAGTTAGAAAAATATACGCCTAAACCGAAAAAAATCAATAAAATTCGTTTAGACATTTGGTAATTTATTATTTATTGAACCATAGAGAAAACTAAGTAAACATACTTCATAGGTTTAAATAATTAGACCAGTAATGACGTTACTTTTTGTTTTCGACTCACGACTGCAGAATTACGACCCTTCTTAAACATTTTATTATTTGAGTGATCGACGTCTTGTATTCATTGTATTTGGTTCGAATCGTTTATGGTTTTTTATTATTTTGTATCGTTCCCTTAATTATTAAGTGTTGTTGTATTTACATGCAATTGGTGGAAAATCGGTACTTAGATTTAAATTTTTCATAAATAAATAAATGACACAAATCGAATACCACGCCGTTATTTGGGCATCGAAATCAGTAAGTTGCAGCGAGCTCTCACAACTTTATAGTATTGAGTAAACTAAAAGCCACACGTTTCACTTTTCCACTCAATTAAATTGCAACATCCGATGTTATTGATTGTTCCGTAACAGACAACGCCGCCTTTATATCTCTCTTAGATTTCCTAGAACAGTTAAATAACAGAGATTTACTACTCAAACTATGGCTTGCGACACGTCGGCGATCTCAGCTAAACGTGAAACCGTTAATCGTCTCGCTGCTGTACGGCCTGCCGGCTGTGAAGCAACGCCTGCCAATAAGCACCCGTTTACTGCCAATTTACAATTTGTATCGGCGTGTGCCGGCAATGCTGATGCAAGAAAACTACAGTGTTATTTACGTTTTATTATAGCATTTGACCAAACAGGCATCTGTATATTATCGTATACATGAATGATGCATAATGATGTTATGAGATTACAGAATACGTACGCAATATCAATTTATTTTAAGTGGTAAAGTGATTTTAATTCAAATAGACAGTGTTTAGTCTCCGTAGCAGAATAGCGGTGAGCGTGTGGTTAAACAAGATGTTGGTTGACATGTGGTTTCTATTGAGACCAGGGAAATCATTTTTGAGTTTTAAAATTTCTAATTAAATTTAGCTTTTACACTGCTTGCTAGAGTTGTAAGTTATAATTTGCAAAAGAGTGGTATTTAGATTTTTATAAAGTCGGGAGAAACTACTAAATGTCAGAACAATAGCATGCTAAACAAAATATTTAAAACCTTTTTAATAAAGTTAAACATCAAAGACACCAAGCCTTCAATTAAACGCCAATTAACACACTTATATGCAAATACAAATACAAACAATTAACACACTTATATGCAAATACAAATACAAACAATTAACACAATTATATGCAAATACAAATACAAACAATTAACACAATTATATGCAAATACAAATACCAATTAATACAATTATATTAAACTAGTTTTGAAAAGGTGATTTTTCTTGAAGGTTCCAAAGTTAATTTAAGTCACGTGGATGTCTCGAAACACCAACATAGTGAAAATGGTTACTAAATGAAGCCGGTGGAAACAGTTCGTTTGTTCCTCATTGGTTATAGTTTGTGGTCGTGACTATTTTTAGTCGCTTAGGATTGACTACAGAGGGAAGATTCTTCTAAATACGCCACTTAATAGTTTTGGTATCTTTAGAAAAAAGAGTCGAAATGCGAATTATTTCCCGTTCGTAAATTTATTTTGAAATAATAATTATGAAAGAGAGGGTATTTGTTTTAAACTTAGACACCTCTAAAAATATCAGATAGGTAATAAACAATTATTCGGTATAAAAATTGATACTTTATAACATTGGTATTAGTATAGGTAAAACCATAAACAAGATAACGTGCTTTCCCAATTTAGATGTTGTTGACTCAATCAATTATATAATCACTTAGATTTTTATACAATGTTTGTTAAGAACAGTTATTCCGCTATTTTATTTAAAAAAAAAACCGTACCGAATACTTCTAGACTAAATCTGACTACCGACTTCCCTTACTTTTAAACGCTTAAGAAAATGTTAAGCGTCAGGTTATTAAAAAGATGCTCACACAGATCCCAACCATATTCGGTTTACAAACAAGAACTAAATTATTTTGAAATATCCACTATAAAAGCAGATAATCATTTAACTAACAATTTTTGTGTGAAGATTAAAATAAGTTCAGTTGAAATATATCGTTAAATATTTGATATACTTTTGGGATGATTGCTTTTAAATAAATAAATTTCAAACCAAGTATCGTCAAACCCATCGGAAACTCGATACCTGCGCGGGTCACATGGCAACCGCTCATTTGCATCTGCAGTCTCCGCCAGCAATTAGCCACGAGATCAAACAACAATTACGCGAGCGACGTGTTTTCCGAGAGCGGCGCGTGATGCAACGGCATTAGAAGGGAAGGCTAACGAAAATAACGTCGGCGTTACGAGTCGTCACGATGTGTTTTCTGCGATTAGCTGCGGTAACTGAATCGTTCGGGTTAAAATATAAAGGTATTGCCGGTTTGTGGTGCTATTTCAAAGGGGTTTTAAATTTGGAAAGCAATTTTTTTGTTTTACCCCTTTCTTGCGCTACGATGGAGTAACTATTTAAAAAATGTAATATTTTTTTTATTGAGACAAGAAGTTGTGTCAGCTTGTCTCGTCACCGGTTACTAATCTTGAGTGAAAATGGCATTGTTCAGTTTTTCATTTCATCCTAAGAGTGTTCTAAACAAATATTGATTCTCATATATCCATTCATTCATAGTATCGGAATTTATGGGTCATTACAATCATTTAATATAGCTCGATAGAGCGTTTTAATCCACAAGTTGTTTTCTATATGGACTTTCCAAAAAAATTTGAATGTCCTGGATTTTGTTATATTTTGTTCCTTTAGCTATTCTAATAAGATATCCGAAGACATTTAAAAGAACAACTAACGGTTTATTATTGTTTTTTTCCATTTTATATAAATACTTTTCCAAACAATTTGTCGTTCGATAGTTTCAATTTTTCCGAAAAGGCAGAGATTTTGCGACAGTTCGAACACGCCGCGACACGATCTTAAATCCCTCAAAAGGAGTTAAATGGGTCGATGTGCGTTAGTAAATGCAACGAACCGTGAAAAGTGGAAATTGTAAAAATTGTATAATGTTGTTATTTATATTATTACAGAAAAAAAATGTTATTAATGAGGCAAAAATAAACTGAAAGGATTTATACAAGATTGAAAAAACGTTAATATACAACTGATTGTTTATAAAAATTTACATAACGTCGCATTTTCGCTATCTCTTCAGGTCTGTCATCATAAAATATCAAAGAAAAAAAAATGTAAAAAATATAGGACTTTCGAAACTTTTAGTAAGTCCGCACACAGTACGGCTTGTGAACTATAAAAAGTACAGGAATAAAATTAAACAAAAAGCGTGTCTCGTTGAACACTTTGCGGTCAGATTCATGTATTTTTAGTAAGTCCGCACGGAGTACGGCTTGTGAACCATATAAAGTACAGGAATAAAATGAAGAAATTAAACAAAAAGCGTGTCTCGTTGAACACTTTGCGGTCAGATTCATGTATTTTTAGTAAGTTCGCATAGAGTACGGCTTGTGAACCATATAAAGTACAGGAATAAAATGAAAAAGTTAAACAAAAAGCGTGTCTCGTTGAACACTTTACGGTCAGATTCACGTATTATTAAGAGACTAAAAAAGCTTAAGAGCTTCGATATGAATATTTAAAGAGATGAAGTAAACGAGTGAATGCAACAAGCGAGCCAAATATTTAAAAAAAAAATGTTTGACATTGGGACTTTTACATGTTTCATTAAAAGTTACATTTTGACTCCCATTTATATCTTAGAAAATATTTTGATAGAGAAACAGAACATTTGGAGAGGATTAAAAAGCGTATCAACCTTTTCTTGATTGTACTGTAAAATACATAGAATTGCACTAAACTGCGTGCTGTTAAGTGTACACTATTGAATCTGTCTATTCGTTTAGTACGCATTATTGTAAATATTTCTTAACTGAAAAAGTAAAATTTAAGAAAAAATCAAGGCAAAGACAATTGACAATTGCAGGCAATGGAGTTTCCGCATACGTACGTGTTTACCAAACACCAATTAACGTAAAAATTGCTGCGTCAAAATATTTTTAAAATTATCACTGGTGTCAATTAAAAGGCACATGGCGATTGCGCGGTTAGCAACAATTCGCTGTTATTATATTCGAACGAAGCGTTATGAAATGTTGGAGATTAGTAATAGGAATGCGACGCCCTGCTAATTAGGTGCGGTTCATTACTGATAATTACTTCGTGATTCCCACGGACGCACGTGTCGTGAGCGCGTTGTTACGTTGCGAACTCCTTGCGTCAGAGGTGCCTATTGTATTTTATGTGTATGTGTAAGGGTCTAAGGATTCAGGAGATTTTTTAAATTTGTATACTATATTTTTGCGTAAAGGGGCATTCAATTGAATAATACAATTCTGAAATAAGTCTTAAGTAACCAAAAGAAAGGATGAAAGCACATCGTTTATGGAATAAATTTATGCAGAATAAAAAGTAAGTCTGTGAACACAATAAAAGAGATACCGAAACAGGATATTTAGGTCCTTAAATGTGTAGGTTGAAGAGGAATATATAAAAGAATAATAAGAAAGAAAACGCGAACGGTAGAAAAAAGGATGAAAGTATATGAGAAAAATTTAGAAGCAGTCACGAAATGACTTTGAACGTTAGTTGTCATTGAGAGAAATGCAGAAACGACTGAAGTGAAAATAGGGTGGCAAGATAAGGTGGTATGAATTTCTACCATTGTTCGTTATCCAAGAAGAACGAGCTAGGTACAAAATCTCATAAACAATCCGGTTTTGTCGCACAAAAAAGGTTCCACGGCGGATTTTTTCGGTTGTTTTTTTGTATTGAAATTAATTAACAGGTTACTTCATTTCTCTCTACGATATTTTGTACTTTAGCGACTACAGAATTATATATGACCTAGTTTTGTAAGAAAAAAACACTTATAACAAGCAATATAAAGTAATTCTCGATTGTAGATTTTTTTACAGATTTTATTATCACGTGTGATTATTTCAAGCAGTATTTTGATGTGAGTATGACGCTATGGAAAGGATTTTGCTCCAAGTTTCTCTATGAGATATGATACGAAATAGGGAGCCTGTAGTATTGGTAGATTAAAATAGCAATGGACGGGTCATATAGCGCATAGAACTGACAATCTATGGGAAAGAAAGGCTCGAATAACGACCATGTTCCTGAAAACTCAGTGTGGGACTGCCGATTGATAGGTGAACAGATGACCTAGTAAAACTCATGGGAAGCCGTTGGATGCAAGTAGTACGGGATCGATCATTGTGAGATTAATGGGGGAGTCTTTTGTTCGGCAGAGGACGTTGTCGGACTGATGTAGATGATTGTGATGAACCACGACGCTTTATTTAACTCAAAGATTACGTCTGCGGTACATTTTGTAGATATTTATGTAATCTTCAATATTTTTATAAATTATTTTAATGTAGCAATATTGGTTTAAAACTTTAACTTAAAATGCACCCGAGACCCTTCATCTCTCTTCATTAAAATCTTTATCATTCTGATATTTAAAGTTCACCAACATAATTGCCGTAGTATTCCGAATAGTGAAATTTTTATACACATAACGTAAATAAAATTTATTCCAACATGGTAAAGGGCTGCTTACCATAATTTAAATAGGATTCTATTAATGAAATAAGGTCTTCTTTAATTGTGCAATACTCTATTTATGTTTAGTGGCATGAAGGTAAAATATATGCGTCGCATGACATGATAAATTATTTATTTCAGTTTGCATAGTGCCCGCTCGTTGAATATGTATATTGCTCGCGAAGATTTGTTGAAAACTCTGTGTTCTTACCTTAAAATATCATCAAATATTGCGTTTTTAATGATAGATTATGGGTAAAGCGATTTTATTGAATTATTAAAAATTTGTTATTTATTTAAATTAAGAAATAAAAATGAAATACACAAATAAATTATAAACATTTTCAATCTTGGTTTCGGTAAACGGAAAGTAGTGAAGATGCATTGTAGACATGCTGCTCAGTAATAATCTATATTATTGCCTTAATTGACCGACAATTAAAGAACACACTGGAACTATATGCATCGTGCAATAAAAGGGCTAGAAAACCCGAATGTCAGATGTGACTTGAAGTCCTACTGAAAGTATGCTGTAACGGTAAACAAGCACATTCCATGGGTAACGTTCAAAGAGCAAATCAAGGATTCTACGCAAGAACAAAGCCTTACGCCTACCGCTCCGAACAAGAAGCTTAATAAGGTGAGGCACTACTTGTCACGGACTTAACAAGCGCTACCAGTCCATTGATCATACTACCGATTGTTTACTGCTTAATCATGCATGTAAACGGAGGTCGAGCTGCCTACTTGAAGTAACTAGTATCATGTGGAGCCACATACTCACAGCCATTACCATACTTTGCATAATTAGCATCCGTAAGATACAAATAGTTCTAAGATATTAACATACATATAAATTTATTGTATTTCCGAAATATCAACACGAACGATGGTAGGTTAATTTCTTAAATGTTCTTATATACATGAGCAATAATCTTCCATTCATCTTGCATCATTATATGGCTGAAAACAATATTTGCATTTAAGATAATCGTATTTTAAATTTTTATAGTTTTCATGTGGTTTTACAAAAAAACAATTATTGTGTATCAAACAATCATATTTCGTAAATAACAAAGTTTGAGTGTTGTAGTACGCATATTAATTGAAAATAGATGTAAATATTAAACAGAGAATCCGACATATTTATGTGGTAATTACACAAAGTAGTAAAGAAACCACATTGCGAAATACGCTTCAAGTTAAATATGAAGATCAACAAAACGTGAGAAAGTGAATATGTATGGCGGGCTGTATAAAATAACGTTTCACAATAGACCTTTTTTCTCATATTCTACATTGTGTTGCCCGTATATGGTCGGTCGAGTTTTTTGTAGTCAGAGATCAATTTAAACATTGTTCAAAAGCCAATAATAAAAGAAGATGCTTTAATTGATACTTAGTTCATTGATCCTAAATGTACGGTGTGAAAGTTTGTCGTATTGTTTACGTCTTATTTCCATTCAATAATCTTCAATTGAAAAGAACGAGAGTGTTGTAGAAAATTTTCGAATATATTAAATTAATTTGATTGTCGCAGATAAGTTGATATGAAAATACTGTATGAAAATCCATTACTATTTTTTTTGGTTAATTTGATAATCATAAATGACAGAAAAATTAAAAGTATACAAATTATTAAACTACACTCTAAGAACAACAAAGTATAAAAAGTCACGTAACATTCCATTTTTCAGAAACGGTTGAGATATATGAAATTTGAACCGTCTCTGAAAAAATCGCTGTCAAAGTTTTTATTTCAACACAAATTATATTTTGTTTAGATAAACTCTTACCATCTGTATCAAAAATAGATACGTCTTTTCTCGCAACTGTTTACCTATATTTATATATATATATATATATATATATATATATATATATATATATATATTTATATATAGGTATAACAAAAAAGTGTCCGTTATTCATACGGGCGATTCTATGCATTAAACTTAGTGGAAAATGTTAATGAATTATAGGACAATTCCCAACTGTTGAAAAAGAAAATCATTGACAAAACTTGATTCTAATGGAATATTTTTACAAAAATAAACTTCAAAATGAGTATCGGTTTGATGAATAAAATCATCTGTACGAAAAATAGCCATGTTCTTTGCTATATTCAGTATAGCTACAAATTAAATTTCTAAGCATTCTATTTATACCGATACACGAAGGAAAAAACAATTTCTTTTACACTAAATTTGCTCCAACGAGTATCGGTTTAAGAGTTCAATACTTAATATCGAAGCATATCATATTATTTCATGTAATTATCATATAAATATGTTTCGTTTTTACTGGCTTTTACTTTATCCTCCACATGACCCTTAATATGGAATGTAATATTTGTAATATCAGTAGGAACACCTGTTTGGATATAAATGTGTGGTTCTAGAAAAAGAAAAATAGGCTCGTTCTGTGTTTTGGTAGTTTTTAGAATTTTCGATTTAAACGATATCAAACCTTAAAAATTATCCTGTTGAATTTCAATTCATTAGGGCTACTCAGAGAACATTCTTTGAATTTGCAACGTTGAACAACAACCATTCATCGAAAGCGACAATTAATGTAAACAAAGCGACGATGAAGGATCCGTCGAAGTATACCGGATGCGGTCCGTATGTTAGCAACGGGTACTTATTTGTCATTGGGTTTCGAAAATGCCATATACAAGTAAAGCTCGTGTAAGATGAGCACGAGCGCAAAGGTCCGCGGTAAAGGGAATCCTTCATCACGTGAGCGCGGACTCGAGCGGCGCCGCCAAACAATGGCGCCGCAAGACCTTGGCACATTCACCTTTGCGTAAGAGTTGCCGCCATCGACTACGACGGGAACTTTTAAATGCACGCTTTATACGAGATTTTACGCGTTTTTGCGGTCGCACGGCGCGGTTCACTAAATCCGCTGAATCGCTGTTGGCCATTCATAGTTCTGTGTGATTTTATGACGGATATTATTCCGACGATCTGCTGTGATTATTATGATTGTTGTTACCCAATTTTTGACTGAGTCAAATCGGTTATTTAAGGTTTGACCTTGGGAGTCTGTGGTCACGTTTTTTGCATTTAAAGGATAGCACATCAGTCATCCTTCGATTGAATTTTTTTGTGATCAGATTAAATGTAATTGTTTGTAGTTGTATTGGTTTATGTCGTACACGGTCCTAAATACATGTCGGTATTGAAATATTGTAAAAAATGTAATATTGAAAGAAGACTTAATTTAAAAATTTATTTATCTAATATAACATTACCTCATTTATTGATTTAGAACCTGATTTAAGTTTTTTTGCAGTTATTAATTTTATTAACACAAGGGACAGCTAATTTTAGGGTCAAGCGAATAAGTTGTAAAAATTTTCTATACTCGCGTATATGTTACTGACGTATACAATTAATATTTATATATATATATATATATATATATATATATATAAATATTATATGTAATTTACATATATAAATTTATAAGATTATTAGATAATAGATTTTTCATCTCAGAAACCAATGAACTGATTTAATTTTAATTATTTTGTCAGCCATATTTTTTTAACTTCCGGATATGTAACAAGCTGCACAATACGATTATTGTAAAAATATTAACGATACTCTACTGGGTCCTAAGTTTTTCGATTACAATACTCCGTCAATCATCAAACTCATTCTGTTGTATCAACACTACAACAAAATGTATTTTTCTATAATTCGATTCTTATAAAATATAACTTACTTGCGGCACGCGGTGACGTCAAGTTTTCCGCCGTCGTAGAGTCTCAGAGAGCGCAGTTCCTTCTCTGAGCTCCCGTAAAGAGAAGATCCGTCCAAGAAACCAGTCGCCAAATTCATCTGTTCGCGAAACTCTGCAACATGACACGCGGTCAAATTCATGATCAATGTGTTGAACTATTGAAAAGGAAAATTTTGGAAAATTTTCTTTTAGTGATATTTATTAGTATCTTTCAGATCTAATATTGGATCTAATCTACTTTAATTTGAAATTGAAATCTTGAAATAAATTTATTATTCAGATTTGAATTATAATTATGTCACTTCTAGACAAAGATGCAAAAATTATCGTGAAAACACTTTGTAGTATTAATGTTTTAATTAAAATTTCTTCAAAGTCAATCAACTTCTCAAAAGTTCAAGAAGTGTAAAAATAATTTGGAGCTACTTTTACAAAGATGCGGTCCAAACAAAAATAAAGTTTTGTTTTCAAAATTGTACTCACTTTGAATTAAGATTAGAAAATTAAAACCACGAGGTATATTAATTTAAAAATTACGAATCTTATTACGAGATTCTAAAATTTAGCCAGCGGGACGCTAATATTTGTTATTATCAAAATATCATAAAAATTTATGTCACTTTGAGGAAAATATGATTGAGAAATTAAAATGATGGAAACGATGATCCCGCTTCAATAATATTTTTTTGCGATTATTAGAAGTGAAAACTAGTATGGGTAAATATTTTTCTAATATATTATCGAAGTCCGCAGTAAGTGCTTTTTGGATTTCTTGTAAGGTTAAAGGTACGTTTTTTAAAATGATATTTGGGAATAAAATGTAAGCTGTTAGTTTTCAAATTATTGAAAATTACTTTACTATAGTAGAAAAAGTCATTAAAGTACCTCAATCAAAGTTCCTCGACTCATTAAAGCCATTTTCAAAATTTTAATTTGTTTTTATGTACAATTATCACAAATGGCCACTTCTATGAACTTTCAATGCCAACTTAGTACTATTACAAGAAGTGAAAAATTTACACCAATTATTTAATTCTTTATAAATTAAATAAAAAATATTACTGAATATATTTGGAGTTAATTTTGTAGAAATTCATTATTCACAATTAAATGAAACTACGTGACGTAGTATTATTTTTACTTTCTTTAATTTCTTTACCACCAGCTAGGTTTCGTTGTATTACGACATCGTCAGGTTCTAGGTCGTGGTAAAGAAATTGAAGAAAGTAGAAATAATACTACATCACGTAGTTTCATTTAATTGTGAAAAAATAATACATAAATAACATATATTATACTCAATATTAACGATATATTTTTAGGATTTGTTTCTAACATATTTGGTCGTATTATTTAGATTTTGTTCCGTTAATTTTGTTCTGTAGGTACAGCGTGTCACGTTTATACCTAAAACGTAGTTTTTTAATTATAATATTAAAGCGAGTTTATTGAACTGAATCAAAACACAATTCTAAAGCAACGTAACAATTATAAAGGACAATATTCACAACTCGCTTTTTTAAAACTTAATAACTCCATGGAAACGAGACACTGCAGCTATCTTGCGTATTACTACGTTTACCATACGACTTTATTTATCATTTTTTCCTGTTATTACATTCTCTCAAATAGTTTGATTTACATAATTTGAGTAAGTTGTAATAAATAGAAACATGACCTTTATTAGAAGATAATAAGTTATAAATAATATTTATAAAATTATAAATGTCGTCGCTGTGGTGTGTTGAGTTGATCACAAGGTATACGGCCTTTGACGGCGCGGTACACCGTGGGGACCCGGGTTTGATTCCCAACCGTTCATTGCTGGACTGGTATTATGGTTTGCTATAAGAGATTGCTATCGTAGCAATAAGTCCGCCATATGTGTCAATAACATACATTAAAGTAGATGAATAATAATAATAATAGTATTGAGAGAAAATGTCTTCGATACCATTTGACATTATTTCCATATGATAAAATCATCGGAAACCGGAAATTGCATAAGATACTTTTTTCTATTATTGAATTCTGCCACTTACATAATGTGGGGTAAATTATAATAAATAATAATGTAATTTTTGACATTTATTCGACAGGTGTGCAATTTAAACTTAATCAAAACCGATGGCGATTATTCTCCTGTGCAAAATGGAACTCTCGTTTTGGTTCGTAAAAAATCATATGTACAGCAACCATATAAGCTTTATTCGTACGTTACCGTTAGTAGTGTTAATACTATATTTTACAACTGAAGCAAGTTTTTACTGCTTTTATCACAATAATCTGAAAACAACTTTATAATATTTTATAATTACTTGAAATTAAGACATTAATGTTTTTAAACTAATCTTAAATTAAGGAAGTAAAGATCACAACGGAATGACCGTAATCATAATGCGTCACCTGGCTAATATACAAAACTTTGGGACAAAAAATGTTAAGGAAACATGTTTAGTAAGCAATTCCTCGTGTGCACATGATATCATCGTTGAGCGGTTAAAGCGCAGTTTTATGTTCATGTGAGCTTACCGAATCCGCACTTGTCGACGTTTCTGGTGGGCGCCGACCTCAGGTATTCGCGACACGAGCTTGATGACACCTGACCGAAACATTCGCTGTGCCCCGGCTGGCCTTTCTCTCGACAGCATTTTATCTGCGAACAACACACTTATTTTTTACTTCTTGCTGTTAGGTTTAACCAATTATTTTGATATTTGATACGTGATTTACCAACAAACATCACTGGAATAATAAAATGTCTGAATAATTATCTTTAAGTTTTCCAATAAATAAAAAGTAATTGAAAATTATTTTTGATTTAATAGATTCATATATTATGAAATATTAATTCAGAATTGAACTGATTATTTAGTTTAAAACAGATGCAAAATTTTTATGTTGTTTATATTTTATTATTAATGTCTGTAATATGAAGAATATTTCTTGATAATTTTTTTCTAATAATAAATAATTTCACGTCTATTAGGTCTTTCTAAAATTGAAACGAAAGTATCATATACAAATGATAACACCTTGAGAAAGTAAGATCTGGAATGATATCACCATTTTAATTTTTCAACATCTTTAGCCAATGTTCTTTTTTGTTTGTTTAACTTGACGTAGAATCTAACTATCAAACGTTTAGACCGTGTTGGATAGTATTCTAATTGGATAAACAGAACTTATGTTTTTAAAACTTGTCGAATGAAATATTCCAAAAGTTTGCACAAATTCAAAATTATTACAAAATTGTCTTTAATTCGGTCATAATTTAACTTCTGTGGTCATTGACCCGGCTGTAAATGTAAACGACCGGAGAAAACAGGACGAGGGTCGCATGGTCGAGGTAAAAAATACATTTTCGAAATGTATCCTCAAACAAGTCTTTGTAGTTATGGACCGCACATTAATTTTTAACAAGAATTGTGAGCAAAGTGAGGCATACATAGAAAGGTATCAAGGTATTTTAATCTCTCACAATAAAAACTGAAAGCAGTTTCATTCGTGGGCTTAATTTTTTCTATTTCGGGAAAGGTAGAAAAAATTAATCCCATGGTTTTACGGATTCGTAGTTAAGACCAAATTAAGATAAAATTCCATTGTATATTCACAGGTAATCATTTCGGCTAAACAATATCATCTTGACGCGGTTAGGACACAAAAGAATATTTCATGTGTTGTAATGTTCTTTTTCCGATTGTGCATAATTGCTGATATAAACAAAACTTGTATGGCAGCATCGTTCTTAATATTAATTAAAAAATTAAAGAATTCGTATTAAAAAATTAATATCCAATAATATACATTACATTCATAAACATAACCATAACTTTCAACTACATATATTAAGTTTACAAAACACAAAAGCTGTGCGTGACGTATGAAGCCTATCGGTAATTGATGACTGCAGCCATTATCACACGAGATACTATAGTCAATGGTGCCAACGCACGCATGCTGACCTCCAGATCCATTCACTTCCGTTTCAAATTATTGATTATTTCAAGAACATTTAAATAAGTATAGCTCTATTGGCACGTACATGGGTGGTGGATATGTAAAGCAGATACTTTATGTTCTATTTTTCTCCGTATGAACTTTGAATCTGAAGGCTTTTCTTGAAAACTTTATGAAGTATTTGCCTCGTAATGTATGGTCTTTAAACGGAAAAATCTTTTGTGCTGCGAAAGTATTCATATTTTCGTTTATTAGGATTTAAATCTATCGCTGGTTCGTTAGTCTCTATGAGGATATTTCTTTTATATGAGAAAAAATTGTCTTGTATTATCTGATCTTGTATAAATTTTTGCAATATTAATTTTGTTTATGAAATAGTTATTATAACTAACTTCATATTATCGTCAGATATTACCATAAGTACTTGAGTAAAATTTTATATGGTGCGCTTACATTTTCTTAACGGTTTGAAAAATTGACTTTTTTTACTATATTGGTATTACTAATATATTTTAATATATTAAGCAGTTTTAATAGTGATACATATATTTTTAGCGATTAGGACGAAAAGTTTACTTTTCCTTTGTTCTTTAAATTCTTGTCAAATATATAAAAGAAAATTGTTATAAGTGTAATTTAGGATTTTCGAAATAAGCTTGCAGGTGGTAAGTGGTATGTCGAAATATCTCGAGGAGCTAAAACAATTTTTAATCTCCTTCAAAATAAGCATTTTTTTCATTTGTCAGAGCTCACATAACGATTAAGATTTCAGATACATTTTAGAAAAAAAACAAGGTTTTTATTATATAAGTGCCCTGTTTTAGGCTCGATATTAAAAACAATAAAAATGCAAACTAATAGCGATTCATTTTGAAAGTTAGAGCATCCAATTTGCAGAAATTATATGAAAATATACTCCCTTTAAAAAGATGGCACCTTTAGATTTCTCATACAATTTTACCAATATTGATTGGGCTCAATTTGTAGGAAAATATTCCTACAAATTCAATACAAATGGAGTTATTGTTTGACTCAGGAAAACTTAACACGAGATTAAAAAAAAAAGAAAACCAATCAAGTTTTGGTTTAATACTCGTATTGCATTACATACATATTTTTTTCTACTTTCAATATTTTTTGAAAACGTTAGGATTTTTCTAAATTATATTTTTGATACTTTAATATTTCAGTAAAATTGTTTGTATGTACATGAAATGATCCAACAATTACTAAATAGTTATATGATATCCCTTAATATGGATTGAATTCAACAGGCTCACTTTCACTATTAGGTTTTAATTTGGCTTTTCATTAGTGGAACCCTAAATAGAAATGTACAAATTATAGTTATGCATTGTTTTTTAAAAACTTGCTTATTCATTTTTGCAGTGTGTATACACTGACAAATCTTATTGACACAAAGGCATACAAGTCCGCATAATGCTTTTCGTACCGCGATGACTTGTAGTTAAGATCAAATCAAAATAAAATTCCACTGCCTATTCACAGGTGATCATTTTGGCTTAACAATGTCATCTTGACACGATTAGGACACAAAAGAATATTTCGCCAAGAGTTTTGTTGAAATGTTGAAGGTTATTAGATTTTTTGTTATTAATAACAACTTGGCTATCGACTCGTTAAAATATCACTGAATTAAAAAAAACTTTGCTAGGTAAGAACATGTGTATAACAAATTCTAAACATAGTGAACAATATCAGAAATAATTGTTTGAATTCATACAAGCCGAAACTCGGCTTTAATATCCAATACTTTTTTTTATAGCGGTAAGTTATTAGATTAAATGCTTAGTAAGTGAAATTATATACATAGAATTATCCAATAATTGTAGTTTAAAGACATCCCGTATGTAGTTTAAGTGATTTGAGTTCTTTAAATTATTGCATAAAATTTCTGAAGAGAATATTTATACAATAATGAGTACGAGGTAATGATACAGTGAATATTAGAATGGACACAAATGAGTTTCTTGGCTGTCAGTTCAACTATTATATTGTCAACTAATAAATCAGCTATCTCAGTTCATTAGTGTTACTTCGTGTGGTCGCCAAATAGAATATTTTCACTTCTTCCCTAAAGCTTGAAGTTGTTTTTCTTTTTAAGTATGGGAGCAAGAGAAAGGCTGTCTCACTCTAAATTCAATAAAGACGAGGATTATCGATAAGATCATAATTTTCTTCGTGTCTTTGGAACAAAACTTTAGCTGCTATACCAGGAAAGTTTACTTTTACATATCGTTGTGTATATATGGCGTCTTACTTTGTTCGCTCTTTGTCTTAAACGAAATTCGTGAAGCTGTTGGATTCTATGTTCTTTTCGTGAAATTTAAATATTTTCTTTGTTTATTATTCGTTAATACTTGGATTGTAGCTAACCAGACGTCACACTCTTTGTAGGTATACAAAATGTCCCAGTAAATGTCCAATGTAACAGAGATGTCCCAGGAATTTAGAGATCAGCATTTCGTAATGGCTAAAAAGGGTCCTATTTATTAGTTGTCAATCTGTTATTTACTATATCTTGTTATCATTTGTAACTACAATCGTATTTAGATCTTAATCACGTCTCTCATTAGTAATGGACATAAAATAAAAAATACATCCAAACCAAAACAGGATCTCTGCAAAAGTTACATCAGAAATTGTCCAGCTGCTGACACAATTTGAATACTTAATTTTATGCCGTTTGAAGAATTTATTGGCGTTGTTATCACTACCCATAAAATAACCTGTTTTGCCACTGGATCGGGTCCTGCGACTGATGGAATGCAATACGTTCTTGAACTACTTAAACTCATTGTAATTTAAAAATCCTGGCTATGTAAAGAATGGATTATTATTTAGGTAGGAAACTAATGCAGGTGAAACGTATTCTTTGAAAATTTATGAAGGCAAAGTTAAAATGTTTAAATATATATTTTTTAGTAAAGAAAAGACGTTAAGTGACGTTCGTTTACTTATTAAAAAGAAAACATTAATTTATTCAACCAAACACATGTGTTAGGAGATGTGTGTTTCTGATTATATATGGTAAATTAAAAATATATGTAGAAACGTAATTACATTAGATTTGTTGTTATTATTTAAGGTAAAAAAACTTATCATAATAACAAATAAGATTCGGGACGGACGAATCGGTACTTAATGGAATTCTATACATGTATGTATTGCTAAGCTATAACATATTATGTAAACTCCAGAGGTGACAATAAATTTTGAATAAGTTCCATTTTAATAATAGCAAAAAGTTTTGTGATCATCAAAAAAACGATGTCATGATGTGGAATGGACTCTAATGCGCTAAGCGTATAAGCAATACGAAAATAAATAAAATTGATATTTAAAAGAAAAAAAAGTAAAACTCACGCTTTACTTCTTGAGACAATTGACATGAGCGGAAACTTGATCAATTTATAGAAATTTGATTAATCATTGAACTCATCCCTTCTCCATCATCTGATTTTTCTAATTAAAATACGTATATAAAGAACTTGTTAAGATAAATCTAACGAGTCTAAAGTCGATGATGGGTTTAGTGTTGAGATACATTGAGAAGTTCCTGTGACTATCTCCTCTCTCCATCATCGTATCAACTCGATGTACCATATATATCCTTCGTAAAGTCTAGCGCTTAAACCATTAGATTGATTTTGACGAAATCGGATATTCAGGAGCATTCACACTTATTATTTTTTTTAACCTTAAAATTTGAGGTATTTGTCATAAGAAGTAAATAATGAAAATCGCTTTTCCCAAAAAAATGGCTTGAAGAATTTTCTTTAAATTTTCCACGTTATTAATGCTTCATAAGCCCAATAATACGTCGTAATTCGTTTCCCAGGAAAAATTGCTTAAGTGCATCTCTCATACAAAATTAAATTACGCGCGTATGTATTTTAAAGGCGAAGCGAGGCGGATCTTGGGAGGGGCATATGGGGGATGCCGTTTTATCATCCCAGTGATACAAATACTTTATAGACCCAAGTAAATTTTATTAAAACAATTATAACAAAGTGTAGTGGAAGCCTATTTTCATTGAGAATTTAATTGACATTACCGATTAAAAGTTTGCATAGAACACCAACTTTAGAATGGGGTACATATTTTGTGATCGAACAACGCGAAGTAGTCTAATTCGTTAGTGTAACGAGCACAAACGAAAGGCTTGATTATACGGGACGAGTTACTGGCATGCCAGTGGGACAGTACTCGCCTTGTTTACTCGCATGCCAGTAGCTCGACTCGCCTTGCCCGGTCACACACGTGCAAATTGCTGGCATGAAAGTAGACAGCTACAGTCCTATCACATTCAGTAGGTGCTAAGCTGGTCTACACGAACAATATTATCGCGAAATACACAAGTGGCCGGTGTTCATCTCGTAACCAAAGCGGTTACAAAAATACTTTGCGCCGAAATATTTCAAGCTAAAAGTGCTGAACAAAAAAAGAAGAAAAAGAGAGGGATCTGGGTCAGGAATTGGATGCAAAAGAAAGGGGCAACACATGGAATATTTAAAGAGCCATATGTTTAAGATCCCCGAGAATATAAAGTAGTAATGACGTCCGAGAGGGATGCGAGCTGTAGTGGGGAAGGTGAGTAGCGAGTGAAAACAAAAAACTTTGTAGTGACTCGCATGCCAGTAGCGGTCCCGCTCGCACGTGTGAGTTACTCGTACGATGCGGTCACACGGGGCGAGTAGCTGGAGGCGATTAACTCGCCTCTAACTACTCGCACGCCAACTCGCCCCGTGTAACTAGGCCTGAACACAGCGCGCCTTTCGTACGTATTCCCAAGCAAATTATATCTAATTGCCTTTTAGTGGTAATGAGATGTGTCTTGCCGTCGATCGTGGCAGACGTTTGACATTTGAATCGCGTTTCGTTGACTGACTCGATTCACACGTCGCGCCGCCCGACGTCGGACGGCGAACGGCATGGGAGTCGTATTTCCCATACACGCGGCGGCCTTTTCGTTTGTACGTTTCGCAAAGAGCCATGTCGTCATTTCCCGGATATAGGTAATTAGCTTAAACGTTTGCGGTTTTGTGTTTGCTACTGATAGCAGCAACTTACAGGCCTCTAGTTTCAACTTCTGGCTTTTTTTAAGACTTCTATCTAATGTTATCTTAAAATGTAGCACTAGATAACTTAGCTGATGTTACTGATATTTTTTAGTTTCATTTATAATCTATACCTTGACGAACTTTTCCTTAATTATAATGAATTTATTCCTTAACTATAGTTAAGAAACAGTTGAATGAAAGCTTTTATAATACGGCCAATGTTCCCTTAATGTTTATGCAATTTTCAAGAACAAAATACAAATGAAAGCATGAAATAAACAAGAATTTTCTTATGTAGGAAATTATGATTAATAAGAGATTCTCGTATGTATCAATTTCTTTTTAAAAATATTGACTTTCAACCCGGGAGACGTCTCTCCTGAAATGTCTTTATCTATTATAATTTATTATTGATCTGTGTTATTGAAATCATTTTAATTCATTATTACCAATAACATCTTATGTTTGTGGAACGATTATTTTTTGCAAAGTCAAGAAGGAATTTGTATGAATCTTTGCATTTCTACGATATTCGATCGCTTAACCGCTCATTCATAATAGTATTATTTTTTTATTGCGGAAGAAAGAAAATTGATTCTTCCCATTTGTAATAAATGCAATTCTGTACTTTATAAAATCCTATTTATAGAGATAAATATTAACACACATATGATATATATACTTATGTAATTTTCCGAAATAAATTTAAGTTTTCTCCTAGACTGACTCTATCGAGTGGTATACTATAAAAAACTCACTGTAAAAATAATTCACTGTAATAGCACTATCGCAATAAGTTTCCGTAACGTGTTTTAGAGTGAAGACCGCTTTGATAAATGTTCTACCTCGTTCTGTTGATTACACTTCCTTGCATGTTTTATGACTTGTGTAAAATAAACCAACGTCGTTAAGTGCAAAATTTTTATAATATTCTGGTATCAGTTGATTGATATTATTTAATATTTTATATAATAAAATAGTAATTTATTTTTATCGTTTATTGGTTTATTTTATCGTTCAGTAATAACAGAGATTAAATTGTTATTAGATAACTTGTCCATACTACGTTATTTATTTCATGTACATCGGTTATCTTTCTGTTTTCATTTAAGTGTTGACGAAGAGATAATTGTAGAAATATAGGACGATATTACGAGGAGTTTAGATTGTCCATGGTGGGAGAGGGATGCAGAGAGAATGGAGAGAAGCTCAATCGATTAGATCCAAGATAAAATCAGCATAGAAATGTTAAATAAATATATTTACATTTTGAGAAAGAAGGGTTTTCTGATTTTTTTAATCGCCAACGCAATAACATTTGTATCATATAGAAAGTAGACAGTCTCAGGAAAGTAAAATGTGTCCTAATTCTAAAGTTTCTATAGACGATGACGCATCTTATTCTCTACTTATCATGGTATCATGATACGATCGTATTTTAGTTTCATTCGTTGTAATCGCGGCTAATCTAAACATTTTTAGATATATATCAAGAAAAATATCAAGACTGTTGTTTATCTAAAAAGTTAGTTATTTATCTAAGAAGTTAGTTGTTTATCTAAGAAGTTAGTTGTTTATCTAAGAAGTTAGTTGTTTATCTAAGAAGTTAGTTGTTTATCTAAGAAGTTAGTTGTTTATCTAAGACTGTGTTTTAATTATTGTTTATCAGGATGTAGTTGCATTTATAATATTAAATACGAACAGCTACTGCCCTTACGTTTCATTTAGTGTTGTTTGTTATATTCCGGGCAATTGGCATTTAATTACGAGGAATCGAATATTATTTAAGGCGACTTCCAAAATTGCCAAAATTCTAATAAAATTTTCCTTTTTGTGGGTATTTGAAAGATGATCAGAACAATTTAAAAGTTCAGTGTAAGAAGCATTTAGTTGTGAGCTATCTATAGGGTATTATCAAAGTTATTATTGTAAGTAATTTTTAACACAACACTTTGAATGACTTATGTTTGCCGTGTTTTATTACATGGTGCTACACATGTAAGATGATAAATCATTATTAAATGAAATCCTTTGACAAGGTTTTCACACCTTCCACGAGGAACGTGAAACAGCGTACGCGTGTCTAAATCTTCATTTGTTATTTCATACAAAACCCATATATGAATAATGGCTTCAATCAATTAAAGCTATTCACGATTTAGATGAAAAGCAATTTGCAAACGTTAGAGTTGATTTACGATGGGCGTGATACCCGGAATGTTCGTCTGCGATAACATCTGCTATATGTGACTTGGTTGCGTACCTGCGGTCGCTTAAGCCGCGGTGTATACAGAATGCTCTACGTACGTAATGGAAAATCAATAATACGAGATCACTTTACGGAAAATATTGAAAATAATACAAAAGTATATCACAGAATTAAATATGTTAAATTACGATCTAAATTTCCAAGATCCCTTCTTGATAATATCTTGCAAAAATAATTTCTTCCAAAGATGTCTTGAAAAAAATAAATTAATCAATTCTTGATAATGTCTTGCAAAGAATTAAATATGTTAAATTACCATCTAAATTTCCAAGATCCCTTCTTGATAATATCTTGCAAAAAATAATACCTTCCAAAGATAATGTCTTGAAAAAAATAAATTAATCTCTTCTTGATAATATCTTGCGAAGAATTAAATATGTTAAATTACAATCTAAATTTCCAAGATACCTTCTTGATAATATCTTGCAAAAAATCATAACTTCCAAAGATAATATCTTGAAAAAAATAAATTAATCCCTTCTTGATAATATATTGCGAAGAATTAAATATGTTAAATTACGATCTAAATTTCCAAGATCCCTTCTTGACAATATCTTGCAAAAAATAATATCTTCCAAAGATAATGTCTTGAAAAAAATAAATTAATCCCTTCTTGATAATATCTTGCGAAGAATTAAATATGTTAAATTACGATCTAAATTTCCAAGATACCTTCTTGATAATATCTTGCAAAAAATCATAACTTCCAAAGATAATATCTTGAAAAAAATAAATTAATCCCTTCTTGATAATATATTGCGAAGAATTAAATATGTTAAATTACGATCTAAATTTCCAAGATCCCTTCTTGACAATATCTTGCAAAAAATAATATCTTCCAAAGATAATGTCTTGAAAAATATAAATTAATCCCTTCTTGATAATATCTTGCGAAGAATTAAATATGTTAAATTACGATCTAAATTGCCAAGATCCCTTCTTGATAATATCTTGCAAAAAATAATATCTTCCAAAGATAATGTCTTGAAAAAAATAAATTAATCCCTTCTTGATGATATCTTGCAAAAAATAATATCTTCCAAAGATAATGTCTTGAAAAAAATAAATTAATCCCTTCTTGATAATATCTTGCAAAAAATAATCGTTCCACAAATATAAGATGTTAATGGACATAATGAATTAAAATGATTTCAATAACACAGACCAATAATAAATTATAGTAGATAAAGAAATTTCAGGAGAGACTTCTCCCGAGTTTAAAGTCAATATTTTTTAAAAAGAAATTGATTCATAGGGGCGTCTCTTATTAATCATAATTTCCCATATATGAAAATTCTTGTTTATTTGATGCTTTCATTTGTATTTTGTTCTTGAAAATTATATATTATTAGCATAGATATTATGTGGAAGTTGGCCAATATTATTCACCTTTGCCGTTCTTTGTAAATTTGCCTTTTTTGCAAATTTGTCAAAAATTTCGGAATTTGGGACTTATTATTCAGTATGATTATAACGGCGCCTCTTTTGATGTTTCTTTCGTATTTGCTTTGTGCGGGCAAAACATTTTAAAACGTTAAAATCACGCTCTCTATCACACCACATTCTTGTTTTACAGCCTTTAAGTTGCTAAGAAATATTTATTAGATTTGAAAATAAAACTGTATAGTGTTCGATTGATTATTAAATGATCAAATTGTTATATTTACAACCTGTATTCTGTATTAACTTTTATCTTATACACATCAATAACATAGGATTCCAACTCGGAATTTGAATGACGATTTTGATTTTAATAATTGTTGCAAACAGAATTAGGTATTCAAAGTTGGTAACATGATTTTGTCTTGTCAAAATCAAAATAAAATTTTTTTTATTAATTTTTGGTCAAAGTTTATAGTTCATATACTTAACAATTGAATGAAACGTATATATAAAGTTCGAATCGAATATATCATAAACGAAGTTCCAATTTTCGATTTACAATACAGAGTATACGAATTTTTGATTTACCACACATACATAAGGTGTAGCATCTCAAGTTAACTTTATTATTATATTATGAACTGATCTTGTAATGCCAGAAGTGGGAAAAATCACTAATAGAAAGCGTCGATAAAAAAGCATAATATAAAAAAAGAAATTAAATCGAATATTGTGCGATCTAAGGATTAGCTTTAGTTCTCTATATGTCACAATTGTTTATAAAAAGCTTAATTCACGAAAGTTATGAGAAGTTGGAGGAAACCCAAAACCCAGAAACGTCGTTTTTGATCAAACGATAAAATCTTAAACAAACAACGAGACATCTGTAAATAGTACGTTAGAAGGGTACGAGGAAGCTTGAGACTGCAGTATGAATAATGTATTTGAGTACGCACAATACCACATTACATATAGACCGGCCTATGTCCCCCATTAATCACAACAAAACCGATAATTTATCACGTTCGTTCATTGTGAGTATTATATAAATATTAATTGCCTATTATTTATGGGTTACATTATTATTAAACCTCACGTGATGATTCTATACAAGATTAGATTCCGAGGTAGATTCCGAGATGAAATCTTGGAAGGGTAAATGACTTCACCTGTAATAACCAACACACGACGGCCGCAGGTGGTGGAACTTAGTTAAGGCCGCAATTAAGTAAGCTCAGTTCAAGCAGCAAAAACCATCATCTTCAATTTAAAGTCAAGGGGAGTTATAAACATGAAACCTTCATAAAAACTTAAAACAATTATGAAGTGTTAATATACTTGTTGCATGTCAGTATTGCGGGTGCACGATTGGACAGAAAAAAAATTAAGAAGTAAAAACCTAAAAACAATTCCGGTATTCTTTTTTTTATGCTTAGGGTAATGAGCGGAAGCCGCTTGTTTCGAAGATACTTTTTTACTTATGCTTATGTTTTAAAGATAACATTAGAAATGATTCCCATGCATATGTTTTAAAGATAAGATTAGAAACGATTATTTTGTTAAAAGTAAAAAGAAATCTATACGCGAACCTTATGTACTTCGCATAATTTTGGTGTAATGTTTAAACCTCTTTTACTACAAAAGAACTTAGATCGGCCCATTCGCATATGATTTATGGGGAATAGAAAGAATTCAAGGCAAATTGATTAAATAAAAGCTATCAACTGTGGGTTGGCGCTTGGCACCGGGGGATGATTTAGTCGTTTTATCCATTTTTTGAGATTTTTCATACAAAATAAAAAATAATCCAGCATTTGAGATATTTTGTTATAAATTTTCATGTTCAATTTTAAATTATTATATTTTCATGATGAATTTTGCGCACCTTTTTTTTCGTGTTTTTCTTTAGAAAATTTTATGAAGATTGATGGAAGCACTTTGAAGTAATATTGTTCTCAATACTTTCGAATTGTTTTCGTTTTCATCTTGGACCACCCGTATAGGTTTTTTGGCATGTTAAGAAAACATTACAGCGTTGATACGGATTTTTATTTTGCACTTTAGTCAAATGAGAACTTTTTGTAGGTTTTATTCCTATATAGGTATAATTGTTTTAAATCTTATTTTGATATGGATACAAAGATTTAGTTTGTGTATTTCAAATTTACTTTCATTGTCGTTCGACCAAATTGAAGTTACAAAAAAATAAACATTTGATGTTGATAACTTATTATTAGCTTTCAGCTCGTTATTTTACTCTTAATGATGATAATTGATTTTTTTACATAATTTCCAACCAAGATCGGGTAATCAGTGACAACAAAATATGTATAAATTTATGAGAATATGCTATATTAATTCACAATTTTACATTAAGAGCGCCACATTGCAGTGGTAGCACGATTTGGAGGCTATAGTTTTTTTGTTTTATTTATTAATTTTCTGTAATACCAAAGTTATAATATGTTATAAAGTAATAATGATAATATGCGTTTGTATTATAATTTTAATATATTCTGGGTTATAAGTTCACTAAATTATTTTGACTTTAATTATAGAGTATAAATTAAAAATACTGATTTAGTGTAGTTTAGTCAGCAAAGTTTGTTGAAAATCTCTAAAATGAAAAGAATTACTAAAAAAGTTCCAGACGAGGAGGCGTTGCTAGAGAATCGGGTGGGGCGTGCGTAAAAAAAATGTTTGCATAAATTACGTGGACCTGTCGGTTTTTATAACATTTTTCGTGGTCACGGCTCCGGCTTTGGTTTCATTGCATCATGTGAGTTGTTGAATACTGCCACTGTTGAGTGAGTTGGAGCGTGGCTAGATTCAACACATTTAGTATGGATTCCGTCAGCGATGCACGCATTCGTCATTATAAACTGATCGAAGATTTTCGTAGAGAAGTACGTTTATACTTCGTTTGTTTTTTTGGAAATAAAAAAAATCTAATTACATTGCTATTTTAAGCACTGATTTTCCAGTACCTCTAATAATGCAAATAATGGAAAAAAAAATAATACAAAATGACGGCGATCGTAGCGACGTATCCTTCATCGACGTATTTAAATTATTACGTGATTAAACATGTTAATGGGAAGTATAAATTTGTATGCGGAACACTATTATATTAAATATGCTTAAGTTAGAACGTATGTAAAATAAGAATCAAATGGTATTAATAAATACGACAAAGATAACATGAAATAGCGGTCTAGCAATTATATATATATATATATATATATATATATATATATATGTATATATATATATATATATATATATATATATATATATACCGCATAGAATTTTCTTGCTCTCTTAAATAGCTAAAGCTTTTATTTATATCGTGAGAAGAACTTACGCTATCTAAAAGCAGTGTAATACGAACATAATTATAAATATAATTCATAATTTTAGGGCTTTATTATAAAACTTCTGACGATAATAAAAAAAAACAAAATAAAATCAAACACTTTCTGCTAAAATCAGACCTTCTTGTGTTTTTCTCGACATGTTAAGTTAGATGCGTACGTGTTATGTCAGAAAATATTTTTGCTCTAAATTTTGGATCCTATAGTTACGAGAAAGAGTTACGTAGTATTGCAAAGATGTTCGAATTTATTATAATATAAATACTTATGTTACCCGCTACGGTATTGGGTGTGGTTTCTTTACGACGAGAAAAACTAAATTATCCTTATTTAAGATAAATACCAAAATGTTGATTACTTTATTATCGATGAAAATTTAATAAAAGAGTTCATTATACGTTAATTAAAGTTAAATATAAAAACTGCAAATAAGATTATATTCATAACTAAATTATAATAATCTAATTTAAATGTAAAATAAGTACTAGCTACATACACTAAGAAATAACCGGAATTGTGAAAAACTGATATTTTTGGACAATTAAATGAAACTACGTGATGTAGTATTATTTCTACTTTCTTTAAGTTCTTTACCACGACCTAGGTTAGCAAAGATCTTTGCTAATAGCCCACCTGAAGATGTTGTAATACAACGAAACCTTAAAGAAAGTAGAAATAATAATACATCACGTAGTTTCATTTGTCAATAATGAATTTTTACAAAATAACACCAAATATATTCGATATTTTTGGAATAAATAAATCCTGTTAAGATATTTAAAATGTTCAATAATAATTCTCCTCAAGTTGATAAGCTAATATAGGAAATCAATTTTTTCAGGTTCCGTGTTCCTCGTTCATTGTGCGTCGGAGTGGTGTTCAGCTTTGCAACATTCAACGCGCGTGACAATACATTATGCATTTGGCAATTTTAATTAAGCGCATCCAGGAAGTCCGGAGTTTATGGCCATTATTAACAATTAACATTGGTAATTAACATGATAATTACAAATATATTATTAATTAACATCGATCATTAAAGAAACAATGGTTTGGTGACAACTTAGCAGCTAACGTGATGATTATATATCTAATATCCATTTTATTGTTACGGTAATGTCTCCGATAATGGTTACTACTGCCTTCCAAATATATCCATGAAACTATGTCCTTATAATTCCATTCCGTACCGACTTATAACTCTTAAATTATTTACTGTATGTTATATAATATAATATTGGATTTTGATATATTGTTTTCATATTGTCAACAGAAAAAAAACATAGCTACAAAATTTTTCACGATATTTATAATTATAATTATGCTAGTATTTTACTGCTTTTATTCATTTTACGATATGACAAAACTGCTATCTAATTAAACAGATAAAAGATTTCTATGTAGTATCCTGAAGAGATATTTCATGTAATCTTTGTGGAATTTATTAAATAGCATTTGATTCTATTTACTCTACTATTTATATCTTGGAATGTTATAATATTTTAAAGGTCTATACGTTTTGCTGTTGGGAAACTTTGACTCGAAAACAAGCTTTGATGGTAAGTAAAAAAAAGAAAAAGCTTTAAAGAGTTTCTACCTTATAATGGCCAGTTTATTTAAAAACGATATTCAGTATCATTATTTACAGATAATATTATGATTCATAAATTTGCGTCCAAGTACAATACCTATATCAATCATATAATACTAAAAATAAATTAGGTGTTTGCGTGAGTTTTTTTTGAAAACTGCGCCCATTGCATCAATACTAAATAAGAATTCTCTATATGCCAAGTCGGTATAACCAAAATAATAATTAGTTTCTTTAATATGACGTCTCTCATAGGAAACTTTATAAGAAAATTCTAGACTAGACTTTGTTGGACTAGAAGATTGTCAAGGGGTTTACCATTTTTTAATATGTTTAAAAAGAAACAAGATTATATTATGAATTAATATACATCTGTGAATTAAACTAAAGAAACCTGTAGATCGTTGTGTAACTTCCCATCATAACTCGCCCCCGTTATAGATAGCGGGGAGATATACAAAGATATATAAATATATTTTAAAGGCACTTCCACCTCATAACTCTACGTTACTATTTCCACGTATCTCCGCAAAATAAAGAAATACAGTTACACATATGTTGATTATGAATCTATTTATAGGATCTAAAGTTCTGAGAAATATTGCTCGATCACTATTAAAAACAAAACACTTTAAAATTATGCCATTCCGCGTGACCGCGCCGACGTAATCCTCAGACGTTTCGGTTCAACCTACGCTTTTTTGTTTTTTTACCTCGCTCGCGCACATCCGTTTAGCGATACCCTCGTGATCACAACTTTTATATGTATAATCGACGTATAAGTTGTAATAAACGTCAGTCGTGGAAGACGCGCTCGTGACACGACCATAACAGGTCTCTCGATCTCGCATCAAGTCGGTGAGATTTATGTGAGACACGCGGGGCCGTGTGATCTTGCCGGTCCGCGAGATATTTGGGCATTGACCTTAAGTGCGGCTGCGCCGTGCGGCCCGAGATATTGAAAGAAATCGCAAGTGCATTTGGACAACTTTGCTTGAGGTTTTTCTTATCCTCATGCGCTTTACCAATTTTCTCCTGACGCGGCAAAGAAAAAGTTCCCATTAACTAGGTCGTGCACGAATGAAGAATATACTTAATTGAGTAGAAGAATGAAGATGATGACTTAATTAAATGAAGGATACACATAGTTGGGCAGATATGGACTTATACAAAGTGGAGTCATAGAAAGACAAGTAATTTATTTGATGAGTTATTTTTGTACGAAAATTATCTTGTCTGTCCTCTTTCAGATTTGCAAATTATTTTTTGTGGGCCTCCTAAAATTTGAATTTTCTCAAATTTGGGGATTTTTGAACCTTAATATTTAATACTGCGATTCGTATTATACTACTGAATAAAATAAGCGTTTCGTAATGCTAATGGAATAGATTTGTAACCGAATTCTCTGTTCTCTTACGACGTTAACTATCTAGCTAAATCATGCAAAATTATGATTTAGTAGTGGTTTATGAATATAAATTTACCGAAGCATATAATAGTTATTTGTAATAAATTTAGAATTTTTCATTTGTTTACAATTAATTGTTTGGATAAATATCAAATTCAAAGTGATTAATTGCATTTTAACCGTTGGAAAAAATAATATACATTTGAGAATCGTTGTTGGTATCAGGATGGCTTCGGTTTCCCAATCTTGTGGCGAAGATATATTTTATATTTATAGAAATGAGAAAATTAGGAGAATATAAGAGAATTAGGAGGTCAGGCATCAATATAGAAACCAATGTTTATGTTTTTCAGACATACTTCATTTTTTTTAGTGGATAAATTCTTTTAGTCCGTCGAAATAAATTTTAAACTAACATTTAAAAAGAAAGAAAAGTATTTTCGAAACATAGTTTATTAAAGTGACAAGTAGTAATTATGAGTAACAATAGATAAATACTACTTTACACCGAGAGGAAAGAAAAAAAAGAAAGCTAACGATGATACGTTTCAAAGTCTCAGCGGCAATTCTGTTTTCGTCTTAACAGAAATGAATTATTTGCATTGGACGTAAATTTGACTAGCCAATTTGATAACGACGGTCCATTAAGTCAGTTTGAGAAAAAAGTATATTGCAATTCAAATGCTGTTCTCATTTTTAATTTTATTCCCAGCTTACGTTTACTTATTCGTTATTTGAAAGTTGTTTATGAATTAACGTTGATGAATATTTATGTAACGAACCGTAAGCTGTTACGTCTTTGAACATATAGACTCACCGCATTTGTGCTTCGTTGTGAAGTGTCAATGTTTAGTTATTATTTTTTATTTGTTGAAGTGAAATTTCTTTTCGCGCGTCGGACGCCGAAGTCATTCGATGGCTCGGGCTCGAGTCTGATCGCGAATAATCAACTTCGAATACGGCAAATACTTGTATGGGTTACTGTGTAGAAATATTGAAATCATGTAAAATTTTTCTTACGAGAACAAATGGTTGCGTAAGTGTGTATTTCATATAAATACATAATGTCTGCAAGTTGCGTATAATTTTGAAATGTTTGACAGTCTTACTCGGAAATTTATCACTTTGCTGTTAATGTTTATCATATAAATATCCGTTGATTTCAATAGCTATAACCTTTCTCTTACAGTAATTCTGCACATTTTTAACTTTTATATTTATTTATTATATTTTTTATTGGTATGAACAGGGAATGATGAGGTGTGAGAGGGGATGATGAGGTATGAGCAGATTATGTTGATGGTTGTTTATGAGCAGGGGATGATGAGGTACGAGCAGAGAATAATGACTGTTGTTTATGAGCAGGAGATGATGAGGTATGAGCAGAGAATGATGATGGTTGTTTATGAGCAGGAGATGATGAGGTATGAACAGAGAATGATGATGGTTGTTTATGAGCAAGAGATGATGAGGTATGAGCAGATAATGATGTTGGTTGTTTATGAGCAGGGGATGATGAGGTACGAGCAGAGAATGATGATGGTTGTTTATGAGCAGGAAATTATGAGGTATGAGCAGAGAATGATGATGGTTGTTTATGAGCAGGGGATGATGAGGTTAATTTCATATAAAAAGTTTTTGGAAGTAATATAACTAATATACTTGATTTTGTGTTAAATTTGGAGGAAAAAGTCAGGGAACTGAATGTCAAGTTTAAAAAAGTAATAACATAGAGTAAGCGAAAGATACGGGCTGTAGGATAGATGATTGTATCACAGTCTCTATATTTTATCACAGTCTTTATATTTTCATAAGTAGTCGAAAATATATATCCAAATGTTGATGATGAATCAAACAAATATAAATTTATTACAAAGAACATATGAGGAAAACTTTTCCAAATTATTTTAATGTAGAGTGAAATTATGGTCGATATACCGAAGCGAGGAATTAGATAACAACGAATCGTTGGTTTTGAAAGGGACGTAAATAACACATGACTCACAAATTAGATTAGTATTTAGGTGCACATTCACAATATGACTAAAGATATTAATAGGAGCTTCTTGGAAGTGTACTGCCGGCACACAAGGCAATAAGTCCATTCTTTATTTAGTTACAGTGTTTCGTAACGTCAATTAAGGTTCGTGAATCTTTCTGTGAACTACTCACTTATTTAATGACTCAATATTTTAATATGCAACATTTTGGCTTCCATAAATTAACACTTGCTTTCGCTTTCTCGCGTTTATATTACCTCACAATCGAGTTTACAGCCCAACGAAGTTGCGGTTAGGAAGAGGGTGGAAGGCTATGACATGTACATAATTTCGTGTGTTTAGTTTATGTGAGCTATAGCATTTCAATTAAATAATTAATTAGACAGATCAGTACTTTTTCAGGTAGTTTCGAACGATAGTTCAGCCAATATTTAAATTAAAGAGATTAGATGTGGATAATACTATAAAAGCTTTGTAGAAGCTTTTATCTTTGTCAGTCGTCCATGTTATATGTTGTATCCATCATAAATAAATCGTTTTTTCACGAGAGATGAAAATTTACGTCGTTCAAGTGCTTTGTATTTACGTACAAGATGGAGATTTTGCTAATGCGATATAGAGAGCGTAAAAAGATATGATTACGTTTGAGATGTATAAATATTAAAGAGATTATTGCAAATTCCGAATGGTAGAGTTCTAACTGAAAAGTAGTAAAAGAAATTGGATTTAGTGTGAGATTGTCACATGGTATGCTGACAATGTATCCTTAATTATTTTGGAAACCTGTCGTTAAACGATTTGGTTGGTATTAAAATATTATTTTATGTTATTCTGGTAATGATTACTATCTTTGAATCTATAGTACTGATTAAATTATCAACAAACTGCATTTGCTTCTTTGGAAAACAACTTCTAATATCGTGATTTTATATTAAATTTTATCTTCATTAGTAACTAATAGTACTTAGTTTGAAGAAGACAAGTTTTGTATACAAATCACACTTTTGTATACTTCATTATATCTATTCTTATTATTTCTATAAAATAAATAAGAAATAAATTAACTCACGTTTTCGCTATTAGCGTTGGCAGTGGAGACCAAGTCTTCAGCAACGAGCTGTCCCCAAGCAGCTAGCAGGCAATCCACGTACTCGTGTTCAGCTTCCTCTGTGGCACGTTTTAGAGCTTTGGATACTACGTCTGAGCCAGGCAGAGAGTCATGCGTTCGAGGTGCTGAGATACCTGTAGGAAAATGAGTTTCATTTATATTTTGTAACGTGAAGTGTTAAGTGCCAATATTTTATTGAAAAGGTTAAATATTTTGGAAACAGTCAACTTTCTCAAGTGATGCTAAATGCTCCAAGTTATTAATCTCGTCTTTTTTGTCTAAGATAGGCAATGACGTAAGTATGGAATTTTATTAGAACCTTGGACAGAAAATCATAATGTTCTTTGACAAGTGGGAGTTGTTATTTAATTCATAACTTACTGAAGGAATGAAAGAAATAGTGGTCTATTGCGTTGACGTCATTTTTTGGATTCTGCTACTTAAAAGGAAAAATGAAAACCTTATAAGATCACTTACGTGTCTATCTGTTTGTCACAGTCGTTTTTCTTAGAAACCATTTGAAGTAGAGATTTGAAATTTAGTATAGTTATAAAACATCAACTCGTATATATATCTCACTAGCTAACATTTAAACAATATTTAATGGGAAATTGTGGGGGTGTAAATCAAATCCTCGAAAATATTTTTTTAATTTCATATATCGCTCGACAGGGCCTAGCTCCCAAAAATATTTTTTTCGTAATTTAAGTACTATGTCTTCAGAGACATACTGAATAAAAATATTGATGGACAGATGTAAAAATATTGATGGACAGGAAGACTCGAAAATAGTCACAAAATGTGACTATTTTCGAGTCTTCTGACCTGAAATTAGGAAAAAATAGAATTTTTAGAAGTTATGAAATCCTATTATATATGGGATTTTTAGAAGAAGAGTGTTTCATGCAAATTTTGTAGGAAAAGTATAGTAATGATTCCAAATGTCACAATTTTTTAAATATGTACCATGTTTTTGATCGTGTAAAAAATGTACTAATTTTTCACAACGTAAATACAATACATTGACGTCTTGAAATATTATTATGTCTATATAGTTTCGATAGAAATATTATGTACACTTGAATGATTATTTTCCTAAATAAGTACGGAACTCTCGTAGTGCGAGTTTTTTAAAATTTAAATGTGAATATTATTATTCCAGAAGTGCACTTTCATTAATTTTTTAATACAAACGACCACTTTTGAATAAAAATATTCATAATGTTTTATTATTTTTTTTTTCTTTTCCACAATTCTCGCAACTGATACAGTTTTAATGTAGTCTACCAAAAAAATAATTATTAGCTAAGTTATCATTATCAATTACTCGCTTTACATTTAGGTAAATAGTTGATTAATGTATTTTTTTAATACGGTTTAACATAGTACGTCTAGCAAAAACCTCGCCGGAAAATTAATTTAAATTTTTTGTACACCTAACAATAATAATTAATTCACAAACTCCAGTGAGAATCGTAATGCAATATTTTGGTTAGTAATTATATTACCGCCTTTTTGTTAACACGTCTTCTCTATGTCTGTTGCTTTTAAAATTAATGATGTTTAGGAGTAATGTGTGAAGTTTTTTTAACAAGTGCCTTTTATCAAGATTTTTTCAGTAAAGGACTTGTAAATTTTTACTATCAATTACAATGTTGAAATACGCGTGGTGCTTTTTACAGGCATTTATAAAAATAAATTTCGTTTCGTTAAATTTCGAGTAATTGCATGTCGTGACTGGAAAACTATGTGGGCATTCCGTATTTTCTTAGAAGTTTTCGTTTCTATCAGCTATGCTTTAAGAGAAGAGCCTACGACATGAGCATTTTTTAAATAATGAAATTTTTACGATATCCATACCGTATTTCCTATCACCTTACTCTTTTCTATCTTTCAAAGAAGATAATAATATTGAAGTTTAAAAATGAAAATTAATAGCAGTAAATGCCTAATTTTATAGTTTCATTATGTTACTTAACCAAGAGACGGATGTGAATCTTAATATTGAAAAAAATTATAATGTGTTCAATGATGTTCAGTATACAAGCGTAATATATATAGAATATATTTTATAACATTTATTTTTAGAAATATTTTTAGAATTCTGAAGTCTTTAAGCTTCTCATCTGTATGGTCATCATGATGCCATACAGATGAAAAATAAATAAAGATTTAATAACAAAATGCGGACCGGGACTCAATCTTTGGGAAAAGATTTTATTTTTAATATATTTTTTTTCCAATATAGAGGAGAATGTTTCATAAATATTATTGTGTTTTTTTTATTTTATTTCAAGACCAAACAAGGTACTTATAACTTCCTTCTGGTATTTGTATGTGCTTTTAGGATACAACCACCCAAATAAACCTTGAGCGTGTGCTTGGTAATTGCGGTACCATTTTATTGCCCTAAAGGTTTACCATTTACTATTTAAACGACCTGACTGACTGAACATATGCGACGAAGGCAAGATTGACAAAAATAGTGTAGTTATATTATTTAATTAATTAAAGAATGGATAAAGGAACTGATCAAGCTATTTTTTTAATAGATATTAAAAGAAAACACGTAAATCAGTTTCTTCTTTATTGAAAACATTTTTCAGTGCTCTGTGTTGTAATTTAAGAACATTTTGATTTTAAATATTTAAAATAAACTTAATTTTGTTTACATGGTTTTTTGGATTTAAGTTATATATAATAACGTCTAAAAATACCTAACAAACTGGAAAGATAATTTACAGCAAAGATGTGATTTCAAAGGATATGAACTAGTTTCAAGTCGAAGATAAGTGAAGATATCTTCATCATGGATACATTTAACAAAACATTAATGACAAGAGCACATTAAAGATATTTAAGAAATGATGAATTCGAAGGATTATAAACGTACAAAGAAAAAAATTGATAGTTTTCGAAATTTTGTTTTTATGTGTATCAAGCATACTGAGACTGTGCTGGTTATATGATATTTTAAACAAAGAAATTCAAGTGAGCTACGCCGCTGATAAAATGCTAGTTTTAAATATATTTGAAACTTTTTATTTATAGAGTAGAATATTCATAAAAAGCTAAGAATATTTTACTCTGCATCCAGTTTGGACATCACATATTCTATATTGTTTTTAACCTTCTTGTACATCATCCAAGGTTCACATATATTATCAGTGCAGTGTTGTAATAATATGCTGCCGTTTGATATTAACAAAGGCTCTCGTAACAGAATAGGTAATCGCCATAATAATTCAAATAAAAAAAGTTTTTTTTCGTGGCCGATTGTAGATTTGTTTTTATTTCAATTGAAGGGTTAGTGCGTGATCGAGTCTTACCATCCTGATATACTGGAGGTAACAGTCGGAGGAAGGTGTCACCGCGGCGGCCCCACGGACGGTGTCGCACATTGTTGCACTCGCCGCTGGCACTTCGGTATTTGCTCGGCGGGCACGGTGGACCCAGGCGGCTCAGCTCCGTGCAGTTCTGCGTTCTGTAGGTCGAATGAGTTTTGGTTAACATTGCTATTTGGTGCGATTTAATTCAATTTTTTAGAGAATTTGGCCTCCTTTGTGATGTATCGATCGCAGTCCTTAAGAGAATTACAGTAAAAACTGAAATTAAATGAATTATAACATTATTTTTTTTACCTGTATACAGCATTATCGGGATGTCATAATCCAATTAATTTCAGTACGCATGTTTAAAATTTGCTCCGCCCTTTTGTTTTTATAATTTTTCACCAGTTTTTATTCTTCTATTTTTCTTTCTTATGTTATATTTTCCTTCATTTCTTTTCAATTTTTTTAAGGTTGGCACCAATTAATGTATTATTATTATTATTTATTTCTAATATTACGTTCCACAGTATTGTGATCTTTTACATTACATTATTTTTTTTGTTTACATTAAATACATTTTAACTTTACTTAGTATTTATCTTCATATTATATCTTTATATTATATACGATTGGTTGACTGAATGAGAATGCCTGCATTGGAATAAGTTTGCTGCTTTTATTGTTATCTACTGTTATATTAAAGATTAAAAAGTCTATAAAGTGTAGTTTTGATTTTAATTTATTTAAGAGTATCAGATATATCAGATAGAATTCTCTTAACTTAATAACCGATAAAGTGAGTGTCGAAAAACACTTAAATTAATTATTTCTTGAAATTGATTGAGTTGACGTAAATAGTACAAAAGAATTTTAATAGATGGTTATTAAGAATATGCCAATTTCTAGATTTGTTTAATATTTTTGAATCTACGGTTGAAAAATTAGATGGAAGGGGTGATGGAGGCATTTGGAGCTTAATATTTCATAAAGTGCGCTTAAATTTAAAAATTATGAATGGAACCTCAATCACATTTTGAAAGCTATTTCCCATGATACTCCACTCAATGGCGTGCCTAAAAAAAATTGGCCCCATTTTAAATGTATGGGGAGATACTTTGAAAAAATAATATATTTTAGGTACGTATTGTTTAACGTAAATATTATTAGAGATTAAGATATGACTTGCAAAATATCATGCAAATAAGTTGAAAAATGTATGAACTGTGAGACTGTGAGAGAAGGATAGCAATGACGAAATTATTAGGGGTGCTTCTTTCACTACGAATTATTAGGGGTGCTTCTTTCACTACGAATTCTTAAAATGTTAAAGCTTTCAAATGTGATAGTGTCATTGTATGTTTTGATTCGTTCAATGTAGAATTACGGATGGATTTAATTAACAGGCAAAATATAAAAATTTAAGATTTAGATTTCAATAATATATATTTTTGATCCCAGCAATATTTTGTTTTTAAACATAATTAACTCAATAGTAATTTATATGTTTATGAGCAATATATTTATATAAATACCAGAAGTGGAAAATTCAGCACACAATCGCATTTGATCGGTTTTTGATTTGATTTGATTTACTTGAAACATTAATTAAGATGGCGATTAACAATATTTAATGAAGAAATTTAACAGTATATAAATATTAATTGTTTTAATACTATTGCAATTTACATAATAAATGGTTCGTTGTAGAAATTGTATTATAAATTTCGTCTTCAAAATTATATTTACATGATATTCAGAGGCATTTATGAAGTAAATTCCTTCATAGATTGTAAACTTTAAAAATATTACATAGAAATATATTTTTAAACCTTTATCTGTATTTCTTTTTCAAAGTTTTGACAAATATCTAGGTTGTGGAGTTTTTTAAATTTTTCGTTAATTTTTTTTGTGGATCGCTTTAGTCTTTAAGTTATCAGTATATTTTAACTTAACGAGCGTAGTAATTTTAATGGTTAAACAAATTTATTGCCCGATAAACAATTTTTAACATTATAAATCTGTTTATTGTATTTCTAGTAAATAAATAAAAAAAAACGATAGGGAAATCGCTGCAGAACATGCTCGTTTCGTCAGAGGAAAGAGAACTCGTGAACAAATCTGTATAGTTAATCAGATCATGAAGAAGGACAGAGAGTTACGAGTAACATTACAACTATATCTGTTTTGTTAACTTCTCGAAGGCTTTTGATTCAGTGGAATGGGTAAAACTATAGAGTACACCACTTGGAATGACAATGCTAAAACATCTCGTACATATTCTGAAACAACTTTATGAAGAAGGAATAGAGTCAGTACGGATAGATGAAATTTTAAGGGACAATTTTCACCCTAGTGCTGGCGTTCGTCAAGGGTATATAATATCTCCACTACTTTTCAACGTTTACACCGAGCTCATAATACCAATTACTCTTGAGAACTGGACGGACGGCGTTGGCATTGGTGGTTACAAAATATCAAACTTGTGCTACGCGGATGACACCACCTAGTTTGATTTTGATGCACATGTAGGACTTACTTTTCAAGGTGGAGCGCGTAAGCCTCGAGTTTGGTTTAAAAATCAATCGCAGCAAAATAAAAAATATGATTGTTGACTGTGCCAACAACAACTCGCCCGAAGTCACTGAAATAGCAAACTGCGAAGTAATTCAATCATATGTATACCTTGGAGCGTTGATTTCTAACAACGGCGAATATGTGGATGAGGTGAAGAGACGTATGGATTGCCATGAGGTGAAGAGAATTGAAAAAAATATGGAAGGACCGAAACATTAGCAAGCTACTAAGATCCGGCTCGTTAGTATTCTGGTGTTCCCCATATTTCTCTATGCTGCAGAGACGTGGACGATACGAATACTTAGAAGAACAAAATATACGCTCTAGCAATGTGGTACTGGAGAAAAATGCATGGGGCATCGTTGACTGAGTTCCGCACGAATGTCTCTATACTTCAAGAACTCGGCATCAAGTAACGTCTATTAACATTTGTTCAGACTCGGACTCATCATCATCAATTTTTGATCACATTATGCATGGAGATAGTAGTTCCATAGAGCGCATTTTTGTGTAGGGAAGACTAGAAGGGAACACTAGACCATTTGGGAGGTCGTCGATGCGGTGGACAGACCAGACCAAGTCTGCTGTAGGCGGTCTCCTATACACTTGGCGGTTTCAACAACAGGGCGACGACAAACAGGGAGATATGGAGAGGCATCGTCAAGCGAGTAACAGCGGTCACTCATGACAGTATTACATGCTGACCACGACCGCTCTGTCAAGAGCGAAACGACGGAGAAGTTAAAATAGTTTGGTGTGGTCCTAAAAAATGCGATATGGAGCTTTATACGTTCACTAACCGACTCAATATAAAATTTGTTCACGTTTAATAATATTACTTTAAAAATAACCAGTTGTTTTGTTGACTTACTTCTTTAAAATTTTAGAATTTTATTTTAAAACAAATTTTGAATATTAAATTAGAATTGAAAAATTGAACGATGACGTTAGCATTGAAAAACAATTATTTTATTATTAATGAACAAAATGGCAATAATAAGATCAGCTGTTTTAGATTGAAAATAATTTACTTCAAACAATGAAAAGTTTCAAAAATATTTTCCCGAATTCTTATTGCGATGTAGTGTTTTTGTATTTAAAATTACATTACCAGTTTTCAATGCCCATTTCGCCTTAAACAAGAGTTGTAAATATCGAACCGTAGCCAAAAAAATATTGGAGCGCAAATTTTTACATTTTACAATACCCTAATAACTAACTTATTTTTGCAAGATACGAAATAACACATACATGCAACATATTGTATAAAATACACATATGTGCAACAACTAATATTATGGATAAATTGTAAAGTCTAAAGGGCTTTAAAAATTATAGAAATATTTCTATTTTCACCAAAATGCAATAATATTATATAGAATAAACCACCGACTCTTTTAATATAATTAATATTGAAAACGAAAACTTTGTACCGGATGTTTACTTGCGTACGCGGTTATTTATTTGTAAGTATTTACAAATTTATTAAACTTCTTTTACATAGTATAATTTACTTTCAAGCCCATAAAGTTTATCTCGTGCGATATTCGTCATAGTCAAATTTTTTTGCTGCTGCTCTGACTTACGAGTACAACAAATATCAAATGTATGCCGTGCTCTATCGCAGTTTAATAAAAAGATATATTTTTAATTTTAATCCGAATTTTTTTAAAATTTATTCAATATAAAAAAAGAATATCAAAAGTTATATATGAAAAACAATAAAGTCCACTAGGAATATCAATTATATTTCATGTTTTTATGTTAGAATTAATATAACAATATTATTGTTTCAAAGGACAAAATGAAAGATAAAAAAGTTCTATATAATTAATCATTTAATATGTTTGCACCAAGTAAACGTTAATATAAATTCAAGGTCGAGAATGAATCTCGACATTTATATATTTTATGGATTCAGGTTTTCTTTTTTCTTGATGACATTTCACGATATTTTTTATTTAATCGACGTCCGTTGTATCTTTGTGTTTTTTTTTAATTTTAATCTTGGCTGATAATGCCACTAATGCCTTAATTCTATATATATATCAAAAATATCTATTTTGTATAAGATGTGGCCTTCACTCTTATTTTATTTTCTTCACTTGTTAGTTTAAATGCGAAGTCAAGTATGAAGTGATGTAATTGTGTTTTTGTAACTTACAATTTAAAAGCTGTAACATTGTGTAAGTTTGAAAATTTGTCTTCTTTCATATTAAAAATTTTCTACTTTCCGTTTGAATTATTTTCAATTAAATTTCTATCAAGAAAAATCTGATGTTAGTACCGCTTAAAATCATTGAGTGGTCGAAGCCAGTTGAATAGATTCAGTTTGAATAATGGCCGGTCTTAAATTATTTTGTAAATACTAGAACATTAAATGAAAGTTTGGCGGTGAGCTTACGTTGAAAAATAAGTAGTGTTAATGGTGGTTACATTAAACCATGTTGGTATATTTCTTTAGCTTCTCTATCGGAATATTTTTCTTTATCAGACTCGCTTTTAGTTACTTCTTTATAATAAGGTTATTTAGAAATCTTTCTATAATTTTTAAAGCCCTTCACATTTTACAATTTATCTGTAATATTAGTTCTTGCACACATGTGTACCATTTTTTATGTGGCGTCTTGCAAAAATAAGTTAAGCAATAGGGCATTGTAAAATGTAAAAATTTATGCTTCAATGTTTTCTTGGGTACTGTTTGATATTTACACCACTATATTATGGAGATATAGCCGTTGAAAACTGGTGATGTAACTTGGAAAACCAAAATACTACATCGCAATAATATCCAGAAAAATATTTTTGAAAATATTTCGTTATTTAAGATAAAGCATTTTTATTTTAAAACAAGTGAAAAGCTGAATTTTTGGTTTTAAGAAATAATTTTCAAGAATAACAAATTATCAAATATAGAGACAATTAGACACGAAAAATTTAGCGGCCGAGTTCGACCCGTATTTGATCGATTTTTTTTATCTATAACCGCAATTGCCGTTTGTTAAATACTGTAATGCTTTTAGGATCTTCTCGAGTAAATCTATATGTTAGATAAGCTATATACATGTTATTTAATTAGATTTATTTTCACTTTTTATCACAAGTTTTTCACAGATTCACACTATTGGTTGGTTAAAAGATTTATGGTATATGTGATTAAAATTGCGAATTTTTATGCTTAATTTATATTTGCATAAATATCTATAATACATATATATATGGTATAACATGTGGATTTGACCGTTTGACATTGAGTGAATATACTATGTGGCGTTCCTAAACTGAAAATCGCAAATCAATTTACAAAATTCAGCAGCATAGTCATAGGAATAGTATTAATTATGCAATTTCAAACATGTTATACGTAATTGCAAACATGCCGTGCATATTTATGCAATTTCAAATGAAATTTCAAACATGTTGTATGTAATTTCAAACAAGCCGCATTGCTTTGCTACCGTCGACAAAAACAACAGCGCGCTGTTACTGTTTTGCTAAGGTCAGTAACATAACTTTGAAAATGGTATTTACGCTTTGTTTATATTAAAATGCTATTTAATTTGTCCGAAAAATGTATTTATGAAAACTAGTACTGATTGGATTTTCATTTAATATCGAACGGTAAAATTCACTTTTTGTATATATAGTCGCGATGGTTATAGAGATTAATAATTCTGTATAGCTTTTTATTTTTTGAGAAAATTTACTTTAAAAATTGAATAAAAATCACAAAGCAAATAAATAAACGCAATAAAATGAAATAAACGAAAATAAATAAACGAATTACTTGACGTCAATCCCTCCAGCCAGCAGCCGTCGTTCTAGTGATAGGGCTTCGCTGACCGCTCGTCTGAATTCAGCTGGTACAGCTTCTGATGCGTACTCCGCTATGTCGAGCGATTTCGTTCGAGGCTCACATAGTATTGACTGTATAGCGAGAAGCACCGTTACAGCCGCTGTCACTAGGTGTATGCTCCTGGAATAGGATAAAATGATAATTATTACTTATGTGCCTTTATACCTGCTACTCAACCAATAAAGACGGATGCGGAAGCAAAATTATTTATTAATTACATAATATACTTATATTTTATTTGAAATATTATAACTAAAGAATATAATATTATTATTGAATACATAAGTGTCGGATTTGAGAGAGGTTTTAATGTTAAACTTTTAAAGTCATAATTTACTTATGTCCTTTTATACATGCAGGCCAATAAATATTAAGGAATATGGAAACAATACCTCTACATTTAATGAACTATTTATCAATAAGCTAATAATTTATATTTTTTAACTGAAATTTTGCAACCAAAAAGATTATATTCTACACTTATTGCTACATGAGCTGTCTTCCAGTCAACCATAAAAATTTGTATTGAAATTTAGTTGGTAGACTGTAAGAGATTTTACAATGAAAATTCTGTATAGGACCTTAGACGAAAAAAGTAAAAAAAAATACAAAAGTAAAGTAAACAAAATATTGACATGATTTGGGATGGAAAAGACACGAAAGGTAGAGCACACAAAGGAAAAGGTTTCAGGAGAGGCAGAACTTTTTCACTCGATCTTTGAAAATATTTAGAGACGTAATTTTTCTGATGTCAGGATCCAGGTGATTCCATAATTTTGCTGCTTGGACAGTGAAGAATTGTTTGTAAGTGGTAGAGGTATGTTTAGGAATATGTAGGGTGAGTGAACTTTCAGATCGTAGCCCAAGGCTGTGAGCAGACAAATCTTTAAATTTTAATATAGCTGTCAATTTTGAATTTTTTTTAATGAAGTTAAAATTAATGTAACATATCTTCTCAAAATGTCTCTTCGCGATTTGTTTATTTAAATCTTGAAATATTTTAATAATAAATTGACAAGTATACATCAGAGATAACGTCTACACGACAACTTTCTGTTTTAGTCAAATATATACACTCTACAATATTATTTTTTAAAAATGATTATTACTTAAAACGGTCGCTTTTGCAAGGTAATCGTCGCTTAAATATGGATTTTGAATTATTAGTAAATTCATAAACAAACTTTATTAAAGAATTTTGCAAATTTATTTAGTGGCTTTAAATATTTATAGATTTCTTTATCTACATACGTACGTTTCCTTTATCTACATTTATACAATTTTATTATATTATATATCCGTGTATGTATTATGTCTTAAGACAGATCTTTCAATTAATATTACACAATTAATCAAAAGTATATTTAAACGACACCTAAGTATATTATAATTCCACTAAATCTTCTTCGTTTGGAGAATAGGTATAGATTTTTTACTAGTGTATTTAATGAATATGTATATAATACATGTAAAATAAGTGTTTACATAAAATATAAATAAGATTATTTATAATTGTCACAGCGTTATAGCTTATGTATAACTTAATCCAATTACTTAGCATAAAGTTAAAATTTGGTACTTTGATTTACTAATTTTACAGTTAGTAAATTTAGTGGTTAAATAATATTTATTTGATTTAGTGACAACATTAAAATATAAAACAATTTTATTACACTACATTTTGTAATACTTGTGATAAATGTAAATGAGTATATTAATATTTTGTACATTTTTAATACATATATATTAAAGTTTAAATAATGCGCAAATTCCAGAACTAGGGAAAATGATCTTTAAACATACCACGCATTACTACAGAAGGCCAAGAAATGGAAAGCTATTAATATTTTTTTTACCTAAAACAGGGATAGATTAGGAGATGTCTCCCAACTTGACGATAAATCAGGTCACTCGAAAAATCTACCGAAGTAAATAATACTTCGAAATTCTGTGTTCATTTACCAAGATTATAGATTATATATGCTGTAAAGAAACCACGTTATTCCTATATTTGGTTTACATTTTAATCGTAACCAATATTCAATTCTTTATATTTTGTTTGTTAATTAAATACGTTAACTAACGAATATCGTTTGTTAAACAGTTTGCTAACATTACAATTTGTATAATCAAAACTAGTTAACGTTGTTTTTATACGACTGGATATTAGTTGGTATATTATAGTTTAGACGGTATTAAAATTAAAAATAACTATAATAATTTAAGATAGATATTTATATCGAAATTAATTCTAATATTTCACAAAACATTATCATTGACCTTTTTTTGTGCTATTTATGGTAAATGTAAAAAAAACGTAATAAAATTTTTTTCGTTATTTAAACAAATATTCGCTTACTTCCTCACTCTGACGTCGCTGCAGGTTCGGGGGCTTTTACACGTAAACATATTTGGCTTTTTAAAAATTGTCTTCTTGAAAAACTCGTCGGCAATATGCAAATTTTTACTATTTCAAATGCTATCGTAATATTATAATTTTATTTCAATTTACATAATTATTGATCAACATGGTTATTAATCATAAAGATTTAAATAATATAGTTATAACATTAAATATGTTTGAAGTTTTTAATTTTATATGTCACTAAAATATAAAAAATAAGTTATATCGTCCAATAAATTTATATTATATAATCACTTTTTCTCAAAACTTTATGTAAAGTATTTTAATTTAAATTTCTTTTCTTATCAGTAGTATATCACCGTTTAAATAGATATGTTAATTAAAAGATTATAAAAAAAATTTAGCGACTTTAAAGCACAGTGAAATATATTAAATATAATTTAATTTTAATATTGGAAAAAGATTTAAGTTACTTTAAAGGCAAGAATATGCGCTAGGTTCAGGTAACGAAATTAAAAGTGATTAAAAATAAATAAGTAGATGGAACGAAGCGATGCGTGCAACGTTCGTGCGAAGACTGATTAGTTCCATTTGCAATGAGGAGGATCAACACAATGTGTGATGAGAAAAAATATGGTGAAGCGCGTGACAAACTGGTTTGCGGAAACTTGTTTACTATTTCCGCTATATACATACATTTAATTATATTAAGAGGTATCATTTGGCCATTTTTTATTGTCAATGGTGTCATTTTTAATTTTGAAGCATGGAAGGGGTTAGCGATAAATACAATTCGATTTAGACTTAAACTGCGGGATTAATTTCAAATTGTAAGGTTTCATTTTAAATTTGTTTACATCCAGTATATAATTTTAGGATTAAACTTGAATACATACAGATTAAGCGTTCAATACGGCCGATTTGTAAAATTAAAGTATGCATGTCAATTTACGGTAATGCTGGCTTAAATTTTTTTACGACAAACTCATGCCGTTCACGACACAATGTCTTTTCTGGTGAAAAAAAAGAAAAAGAGGTCATCAGTATGAAATATTGCTTAAATGTATCAAAGTTTCAGGTTTAGAATGATTACTTTTATTTATTGATGGAATATTTTTTTAATTTGGAATATAGTTAGACGACATACATGCAGTATAGATGGATGATTTAAAAAAAAAATTAATCAAATTTTACGTGAGATACTGAAGATAAGTTAACATTGTGAATTTTAAAGAATAAGAATGGAGTGATTTATTGAATTGTTTTATGAGAATTATTGGATTGGACAAAAATAATCAGTTTTATGATGAATTTCCAAAGAAAATAGAATTTATTCTATCTAGAAAAAAATTATTATCAATGTAAAAAAATCTATGTAATTAACAATGTAAAAAAATCTTTAAATTTTATATTCTTTTCGTGAAAAATAGGAAATTTTAATCAGCTGCTGATTACATCGTTTGTGCATATGGATTTAGGAGGTTTTTCATTTACATCTAACATTTCCTGTTTCAATATTTCTCGCATTTCAACATCTCGTGATTTTGAAGCAATTAAGGAAGTAATTTTTATATTTGACGTCTCATAAAATAAACACAAAATATCGTCTACAATATGCAATTAATTTTTCAAATTTATACAGAAAGTATTTAAACCATACCAATTCTTTCAGTACGATTCGTCTGCAGTATTATATGAAAATTAAATTGGTCATTTACGTTACAGAAAAACCTAGAAAATAGCGAAATGTATTACACTCTCATAAAACCAGACGCATATAGATAATTTTTACATCGCGTTAAAAATAAAAAGTTTATTTTTTATTTGCAAATTAAATGAAGACATTAAGCGTTAAATCTGTTTTTATCCTCTTAAATAAAGAGAAATTCTAATTTATAAACAGATTTTCTATAAAATGGGAACCGTTGACTATTTTAGATGTGTACTTTTAGTTTTATTATGTATTATTTACCATTTCAGATGTGTACTTTTAGTTTTATTATGTATTATTGACCATTTCAGATGTGTACTTTTAGTTTTATTATGTATAATTGACCATTTTAGATGTGTACTTTTAGTTTTATTATGTATTATTTACCATTTCAGATGTGTACTTTTAGTTTTATTATGTATTATTGACCATTTCAGATGTGTACTTTTAGTTTTATTATGTATAATTGACCATTTTAGATGTGTACTTTTAGTTTTATTATGTATTATTTACCATTTCAGATGTGTACTTTTAGTTTTATTATGTATTATTGACCATTTCAGATGTGTACTTTTAGTTTTATTATGTATAATTGACCATTTTAGATGTGTACTTTTAGTTTTATTATGTATAATTGACCATTGTAGATGTAACTTTTAGTTTTATTATGTATTATTTACCATTTCAGATGTGTACTTTTAGTTTTATTATGTATTATTGACCATTTCAGATGTGTACTTTTAGTTTTATTATGTATAATTGACCATTTTAGATGTGTACTTTTAGTTTTATTATGTATAATTGACCATTTCAGATGTGTACTTTTAGTTTTATTATGTATTATTGACCATTTCAGATGTGTACTTTTAGTTTTATTATGTATTATTGACCATTTCAGATGTGTACTTTTAGTTTTATTATGTATTATTTACCATTTTAGATGTGTACTTTTAAATTTGTTAACGTTAATTTAAACGCTCTAATATACGTATTTGAAAAAAATGAATGTAGGTAATTGCATACAACAGTCAGTCACAAAATTGTCAAGCTCATTCTCATAGTAGCGAAAGTCACAATCTAAATGCACGCTACTCGAATCACACATTGTTCGTACTCACACAGTCTAGGCGGTGCTATTCGAACGTACGCGCCCGCCGTAACCGAATGCTAGACGCACTTGCATCAATCATATTAGTATTATGCGTGCAAAATCATTATCTTGGCCCTGACTTTCATTTTACATTGAACTGCCTCTGTGTGACGTTTCATATCTACATAATGTTTCGACTTTCTACTCTGTGCCTTTTAATAAGATAAATAGTAACGCTCATTAAGTTGTCTATAAGTAGACAACGTTAAGTGCCCTGTTATTAGGATTTAATATTATTAAATAGCTTAATTAAGGTTGGAAAATCGATACATTAATTGTTTAATTTGTTTGTGGTATACCACGTAATTGTATTTGTTTCCAATTTACGTAACACGTTTGTGTATATATATATACACACACATATATGTGTGTATATATATGTATAATATATTAGGATCTGCCTTTTGTCTGTTACTTCTTTCTTGTGAAGAGAGTTTTTACATTTACATTTTCGGGCTTATTCTCACTTGTTTACATATTGTAAATTTGGGTACATATGTAAAGCATATATAAATTTATATCGAGTATCAGTTTCTCTCAATAGGTTGTCAACACATTACTTCTAATAATGAAATAATCAAACCGTTTTTTATTTACAGTGTGTAATGATGTTTATCTTATAAATTACCCTGAACTCTTAATGAAAGGTTTAATAATTTTCATATTTTAGAAAAACAATCTATATCTCATGATTGGCTTCTAAATTATCGATGATTGGTGAACGAGCGGCAATAGTTAATGCCAAATTTACATTGATATGTGATTTATCATAATAATAAAACCATTTTAGAGTCAATAGGCTGAAAAAAATTAAGAGTAACGATATGTAATGAATACTCCCATCTACTATAACGCGAAAGAAATGTATCTTGCTTAAGATCTTTATAATATCTTCGTAATCACTCGAGAATTTAAAGCTGCCGATATATTTGAGAAAACATAAAAGATGAAAGCAATTGGAAAGTTTGAATTTTTTTTCAAAGGCTCTAACGCTGTCTCATCTTTTTTTCTAAAGTATGATATGAGAATATGGATCTTTCAGGCTGTTCTCTTTAGTTTTGTTTCAAATTCTATAATATGAATTTAAATTTACCAATGTTTTATTATACTGAGAGCTAAATATCTGCACTGGCCTTAGCTTATAAATTTAAATGTCAAAAACTTGAGTTGAAATTAAAAATGATAGAATTGCTAATAAACTGACTGATGAGTTATATTTGATTTTTAATTAACAAAGTGTATCACTTTTTATTTAGAGTTAGGTAGTCGTATTGGTATTGTCGGAAGTTGCGTGCAGAAGTTATGTACTGGTGTGGTTATTTGACGTGTAAATTTACGGTTAGTATTGCATCATTTTGAGTTTTGACATTCACAATGATGGCACTATTAACTTTAATGTAAACTTAATTACACATTAGAATGTGTAATTAAACAATTTAATTTTATTAAGGTCATTGTAACAAACTGAACCACATTTTGGTTATGACCAAGTCGCAGCGCAGGAACGTTATTTCGTCGACAATGGTCCGTAAATATTTCTGTTAAATTTAAAAATGGTTCTTGTAAGACTAGCGATAATTACCGATGGTCAAGTGATCAGCCACAAATTGAATGAAACCTCATAAATATTTCTTGCACTTGTTATTGATTCACATTCAATGGGAAATTTTTGAAATAAGTATTTATTAAGTTACGTAGGTATATGCGTAAGTACATAAGTTTATATGCATATATATATATATATATACACATACACACATAAATATATACATATATATATATATATATATATATATATATATATATATATTTATTTATTACATATGGTTATTTTTCAACTAACTTAGTTATTAATAAAACGACACGTAAAATCTCGGAGTACGATGAAACGAATTATAAGAGCAGTATAAAACTTTTAATTTTAAAATTTTTCAATATGTATAGCAATTTTACATAGTTTATTTTTGTAGTCACTTTCCAATTCTTAATTTAAACTAATTTAATTTTTAGTTAACACCCCTAGAAATACCTAATATTACCAGGCAATGCTAAGGTAAAATAATTGATCTAGAAAAGTGGTTCGACCTGCGTTTTTTGTGTCTAAATCAAATAGATGAACGTTTTTTTAATATTCGTAGAAAATATCCTCAGTATATTTTACAGAACTTCTTAGTATTTCACTACGTCTTTTTTCCACTTTATTATGAAGTGACGTTAATCGACTTTAGTATTGTCTTTAAAATAGGTGAACCCTTTAGGGTCGTTCTTTAAGAGAATTAAAATTAAAAAGACCAATAATAATAGCAAAAGCTTGTGATGGAAGTGAAGGATAGGTAAGCATATTAATTCGTTTTCATTATTAACATTGTTCTTATTGGAAAAACGATTATATCTAATCGACAAATGCTTATAACAAATACCATAGGAATTATTAAGATAAATATTAACTTATACAATACAGCACAGAACTAGTTAAATACGTAAATATAAGTGGACACGCAGGCTGCTTATCGAAACATAAAATATCCACGCTAACGCTTTATAGGCACCTCATAAAAAATCGCTCTACATAATGACAATCAAGCACGTATTACATAACGTATATCCAATTAAAATTAACACATCACCACGTAACGAGAGTACACATGGCTACGTGATTAAGAACACATTCACTTTATCTCTTTTTCAATCTCCTGCCTCGCACATTCTTAGTACGTACTTGGAGTGTCGCGACAAGTTGGGACTTTTTATTTGGACGCGAGGAATTTCTTGTGTAACAACGTCTACGTAAACTGTTAGCTATAAGACATCGTTCGAATTAGTTCTGAATACAAAGTAGGAACCATCACATAATACAGCTTCTAATTTCAATCGGAATCTGTATAATTTTCCAGTATAATGTTCTAATTTTAATTGGAATCTATATAATTTTCTAATTTCAATCAGAAACTGTATACTTTTTCAGTATAATTTTCCAAGTTCAATTGGAATCTGTACAAGTTTCCAGTATACTTTTCTATTTAAATGGGAATCTGTATGATTTACGAGTATAATTTTCTAAGTTCAATTGGAATCTGAGTAATTTTCTAGTATAATTTCCTAATTTTAATTGGACTCTGTATGATTTCCCAGTATAATTTTCTGATTTCAATCGGAATCTGATGTAGTCCATATGAACTCGAAGTGTAAATTTAAAAAAATATAAACAGATTCAACTAATTATATAAATTAAAATGATCCATAATCAGCAGTCCTCTTTCACAAAAACTTATTTGGGACAGACTGACTTTATGAATTATAACAGATAAAATTTTAGCAGCAAAAGATGTTCTCCGTTCATTGTGTATTGTATGTATGTTGACTGAAATTATTTTAAGAACCTTTAAACTGATTTTGATAAGACCTTAACTTACGAGAGTTCCCTTAATTAAGACACTTACAATGCATGATTAATAACCATTATTTCAATATGTTATAAATGGTGCATATTATAAATGATATATTATATAAGACAAGATATAAATGATTTATTATAAAGACAAGTCTTTGTTTCGGAAAGTAAGTCGTTTTTATATTTATTAGTACTAAATGTAGAAAAGTAAAAAGTTAACTGTTTCAGTTGTATCTTTAAAGATAAAAAAATAAATAAACTGGTAGCTTATAAATAAAAGGCCATTACGCGCGAATATAACAATTCTAACACCGTCCGATAATGGTGACCATTCTAAATATACTCTATGATTTAAAGCTTTAGTTGACATTCAATTAAAATTTAGTTGATATAAGGATCCTTTATTATTTGATCGGCTCTATCCGTAATAACGCAGGCACTACAGGACCGAGGTCAATAATCTAACTTCATATAGTTCAACTATTACCTGCAAAAAGAAGCGTCGATTCCATTTGTATTCAACTAATAACATTTTTTTTCCAAAATAAGCGGTAGGTACATTATAAGTAAATATATACACACACATATATACCATATGCTTGTATATATAGTTCAGAGAATATATAATGTGTCTGGCTTATTGGATACGATTTTACATAGCGTACTTGAGTTAACCAATAAAGAATGTATACAGATCAATGCGCTGTAAGGTCATTTATACTACGCGAGTTGTTGCACGCCCGACAAACATTATTTCGTTTGCACGAAATACACGTGTCGATAGAGATTGGAATGTTGCACTACGATATATTGGCGACGAGGGATATTGTGACAATTTTTTGCAACAGGTTTAATTTAATAACATTTGATGAAACGAGTTATACGTGTAATATGTTTATATAAGAGATTGGCTTTAAAATTTTCCGAATTTTAATGTTCCGTATATCCCAAGAGGAAAACGGATCCCTTATAACATCACTACGTGTACGTCCGTCTGTCGTAGTTGATTTTTCGCAGAAATTATTTGAACTCACATATAATTAAAGGTACCGATTAAAAATATTTGTATTGACATTTTAAAGAGGGCAAATCAAATGAAGGAAATTTATTTTCATTCGGTATAAATTAAAAGAAAAAGTTATAACGATTCCAAAAGTATTTTCTTTTAGATATAAAATAGTTCTGGAGATTTTGTTGCAAATGTCCATAAGAATTATATTCGGCCCCTACATCTCCAAAACTGTGGAAAGATTATGTTAATAGAAATTTACCTAAAGTTTACCAGAAAATAATAACATTGATTCTAAAACTGGTATTTTTTGAGTACCACGTTCCTTTAACTGTCGACATGTTTCCAAGTGTGTACGGAATCATAGCAGTGCCAGTTTCATTATAACTGACAGTTGTTTCTTAATAAAATTTGGAGCTCCTGGATTTTTTTCTGTAAGTAATAAATTCTAGTCTATTTAACGTGTAATGTAGGCTTGACAGTTTCAATTTATTGGGCATATTTCGTGGGCATATTTCACATACCTCGTTGCTTCTATAATTGGAAAAAAATATTGAACGATAATTTCTCGGTTGCGTGTTCCAGCAAAGAAAGTACTTTCAATGAATGATTTCATACTTTTTTTATTATGACTATTTTAGTCATAATAATAGATTAAGGAACAAAACAGGCGTCTTTAGAATAATTTAGAAGTATTTGCTTATTTTGTTTATTTAAGCCAATCTCTTTGCAACATATTTTGACACTCTTAAGCATAAGGTTCGTTACGTTAAATAATTTAAATTCCGTTATTTTTGGAATACGAAAAATATTTGAACTTTAAATATCTTTTTTCAAATGTATCTTTAACGAATATAAAATTGTTTTCATAATGTATTACTCTCTAGCACTAACTGTCAATCTAAGGTATAGGGGTTGAACGCAGCTAAATAAGATTTAGCTCTGATGAAACTAATTATTTTGGTCCATTGTTTGTTACAAAGAATACGTATATATATATATACGTGTTCAAGCAATGAGTTGATTTTCAATTATTGAATTTTAATTTATTTTGTTAAACCCATGTTGTTTAGTAATATATAAATATGTCTTCTTAAATACAATCTTCTTAAACATTACATATTCCAATTAAGGTGGGAAGTTTATAATTTTATCTGAACTATTGAATATATCATATCAGGTGGGATATCTTTGCTAATATCCCACCTGAAGATATTGTAATGCAATGAAACCTAGGTCGTGGTAAAGAACTTAAAGAAAGTAGAAATAATACTACATCACGTAGTTTCATTTAATTGTGTTTATCTGAACTATTATTACTTACACATATAAGTTGCAAACCGTACGGGTGCTTTATTTTTAACCGTGTTGATACACAACGTTCATATTTTCAGATTTTACATACGAATATAAAGTGATTTACTTTTTATCTAAATATTTTAGTTAAACAGGATTTTTCTTATTTCGAATGAATTGCGGGATTTCGATTTGTTCTGTTAATTACGTAAATATTAGTGGATTAATGTGTAAACTACTCTATTATTGTTTAAACAAGATGAGCTGATGAAAGATTTGCAAAAACGTGTATCTATAAAAAAAAAATTCAAGCAATAGCTGTCTGGGAATGTGTTGCGTGTTGCTTAGTTTTAGTTAATGATTTATGTTGTTAATAAAAGCGCCTAACAGAACGCCATTTCAGTAAAGACAGCATGAAGTATTATAAAGAAGACTTGTCAGAGGATTAGAAGTGATTCATAAGCAAGATTATAAATGCTAACTGTTTAAAAAGTTAGTGACAAAAAATATATAAACGAAACTGAATGAGCTTCCTTTCATGACGACTGCGCTCGCCCGGATTGCCGTGACGTGAGATCACATCTCAGTCCGTTCAACTTTCTGTGATATCCAATTTCCTACTCTTAAAGCCTTGGCTATAATTACAGTACTTCAAATTATATGTTTGTTTCATACTGCAGCTCAAACAATAGTTGGTGTATTCATACATTTATTACAAAAAATAAGGGTGATGACTTCGATAAATTAATGCTTAAATAGTTTTTTTTTCAAAACTGTGGACAAATTTCTTATAATTTTTTAAGAACTTTTTTCATATTGTAAAAGAGTTAATAGATACTTTGGAACATTAAGTGACATGTACGAGTGTGCAGTACAAATATGTTTTTTCAAAGTAGCCTTAATTCTACCGTCACGATAAAAAATTGAAACGGAAACATGTTTAAAGTTTCAAATAACTTTGTGGTCGATATAACGTCAAGTAAGTAAAATATTGTTATCGGAATGCTCGAAAATATTTGCCATCTCCTTTAGCAGCATAACTTCTGTTTTTTATTATTATTTTGTGTTAGTGTTTATTTTAATTTTATCATTTAATCTTTGATATTATATGTTTTTCGTAGTTTTTTCATTACAATTATATGTTTTCTATTAGTATTTATTTTACTTTTATCATTAAATCTTTGATATTATATACTTCCTATTAGTAGTCTTTTCATTAGAATTATATGTTTTCTAGTAGTATTATTTTACTTTTATCATTAAATCTTTGATATTATATACTTCCTATTAGTAGTCTTTTCATTAGAATTATATGTTTTCTAGTAGTATTATTTTACTTTTATCATTAAATCTTTGATATTATATACTTCCTATTAGTAGTCTTTTCATTAGAATTATATGTTTTCTAGTAGTATTATTTTACTTTTATCATTAAATCTTTGATATTATATACTTGTTGTTAGTAATTTTTTTCATTAGAATTATATGTTTTCTAGTAGTATTATTTTATTTTTATCATTAAATCTTTATTTTATCATTTGTTTTTGTGTAAAACCTTTATTAGCTTTGATACAGTATATTTTCAAACTATTAACTTAATTTGGATAATTTTAGAATACTTAATTGTTTTAAAGATATCGCAATTATAAAAAAAGGTAACACTTGTCTAATTTTTCTCGTCCTGAAAATTAAACTATATGGCTCATGCTTTAAACCTACATTTTTATTATGAAGCGAAATTATGTAGTTGCCTAATATCCATTGAAAAGAGACTAAACGAAGTTATAAAAAAGAACTCTAGAAACAAGATCAAAATCATATTCAACTCTCAAAGCCGTTTTAAGATTTTCAATTACAATCCAACTAAGAAAGTTAATGATTGTCGAAATTTTTATGAATGAATGTCAATGGCACATTTCCTCCTCAAGAGCAGATGGGAGGCTCGATTAGTTCAAGTGTTCACTAACCACATTGCGAGTGTACTTGTGAAAGATGGTTTCACCTTCAACCGACTTCCGGTTCCTGGTTGACTACCCGCCGCGGCTAAGGCCGTCTAATTCGACGTAAAAGGCAATCGTTAGGCGCACGAGGTCCAGTTTTGAGCTTGCCCGAGCGTGCTTTAACGTCACGTAGACTCTATCTATCTCGTGTGGTTCACGTACGTAGTTTCTACACACTGTCGTGAATGACGTCGAAAGATGGAAATCTCGCTTGGACAAGGTACTATGCTCATTATTGTCTTGTTTGGAGAATGAAATTGAATATTTTAAATTATGTCTGGAATAGAATCTGTAATAATTATCGCATGATACATCATAAGCTCTGACATGCCATTTTCTTTCTTCATGGGGCAAGCGGAAATCCTGTTTTTTATTTTTCACTTTATTCTCATTTAGACCTTTCATTAATTTACGTCTTCCGCAATATTTTCTACTATTACCATACTTACTGTAGTCTAAGTCTTACTTAAGGTGTTTTGTCGTGCATTTTTGTCAAATCAATCATTTACCTCATTTTTCTATCCAAAAATAACTATCTTATTACTTAGGCAAAAACTTCGCGTAAAAGTTTAATCAGGAGTTACACAAATACTTGTCATCATACCTCATGTATGCAGAGGTTTTTTGAGCTGACGAGATATGTTGTTTCAGCATGACAAAGGTGTCATGCTTAGCTATCCTGCTTTATCAAGGTGTGTGTAAACGATGTTAGAGATTTTTGAAAACTCTTCAATACGTTAAAATCAGATACTTAATGACTGTCAATTATTAACATTTTTTAAAGAGTATCAATGAATATGAATGCAAAAACACCTAGTCACATGAGTTCTGTGATTCGTCGTACCCAGTAGTTAAAAATATCTGATTGCTCATTAATATGGCGATGTAAATGATCTAAGACGCTCATTGATTCTGTCGTATTAATTTGAAACTGGTTACTATCAGTTTTACGTTTCGATTAAGAAGTTAAAATATAAGTATATAAGATCATTTAAGATCTCAAAACTCAATTATATTGGATACTACATTCCTCAGACGGCCGCTTACCTATAGTGGCGAAACTAGGCGACTAGTGTGAATAAATTACGTTTGAATATGTAACACGTGACCAAAATTTGGTGACCAAAACTGGCTGTCACACTCATAACAGGTTGTTATATATTATATCATAATATATAAATATTACGAGAGGGATTAAGACGGTCACGGATACAACTTTCACCAAGCAATGTACCTGTTCTACGTAGTGGACTGCGAAACTTGTACCCGATCGTGTACCGGAAACTGCCCGGTAGTCCGTATAATGCTACATAATATTATAAATAATTATTTATATATTTTATTTAGTCTACGTATTTAAATGTATGATATAAACGTAATTAAGTTTAAGTGTCATTAAATGTTAAAGGTAATTAAAATTAGTTTTTAATGCATTAAGGAAATAATTGAATTTACTTATCGATAATGGAGGATGTGTTAACGATGAATAAGAAAAAATGTCATGTGATACGATGGGGATATTTAAATTTAATTGTATAATAATGGTTATTATATTATTCGCGGAACATGTTGTTAATGCTTAATGGAATTATATTGAATTCTTTGTAACGTTTTCTTACTGTTTGTTGTATTATATTAAGTTTTAAAAAAATTATATAAACTGGGAAATACATTGTGTTTTTTTGTATTGGTGTATGATTTTGATGTTAATAATAATTTCCATAGATTATGAGAATTCAAAAACAAAAAAATAAATAATTGAATTTATCTGTTTCTATGTAGACAAAATTTGATACCTCATACTCTGTTATATTGACGAAGAACGTAGCTTTTGAAAAAGTTTTCACCTTTAACGTCATATTAATGCATATTATGACACATTATCGTATGTCAGAGTAAGTAATAAAAGAGGTTTTTGCTGATTATATATATTAATCATAATGATGATGAAAAAATGAATTTACCTTTATCATAAGTGATTTAATATAAATGGCAAAAATTGATACAAAAGCTCGGAGCCTACTGAAACTGAAAATTTTGCTAAAAATTATTTAATTGTTTTGTAAATTATATTGACTTTGACATTTTCTCAATTTCGTCTACTATAAAGAGTAGGAAGCGTACGAATATCGTACGCACTTGTAAAAACAGTATAATTCTAACTACGTATCGCGGTATTGTTAAAGATGCGATAAAAATATTGATGCAAAAGCTCAGAACCTAGTGAAACTTTTGCAACGAATTATTTAATTGTTTTGTGAATTACATTGACTTTGACCTTTTCTCAACTTCGTCTACTGTAAACAGTAGGAAGCGTACGGTTTTCAACACGCACTTGTAAAAACAATATAATCCTAACTACGGATCACGGTATTGCTAAACATACGATAAAAAATTGATGCAAAAGCTCAGAGCCTACTGAAACTTTTGCAAAGAATTACTTGTTTTGTGAATTACATTGACTTTGACCTTTTCTCAACTTCGTCTACTGTAAACAGTAGGAAGCGTACGGTTTTCAACACGCACTTGTAAAAACAATATAATCCTAACTACGGATCACGGTATTGCTAAACATACGATAAAAAATTGATGCAAAAGCTCAGAGCCTACTGAAACTTTTGCAAAGAATTACTTGTTTTGTGAATTACATTGACTTTGACCTTTTCTCAACTTCGTCTACTGTAAACAGTAGGAAGCGTACGGTTTTCAACACGCACTTGTAAAAACAATATAATCCTAACTACGGATCACGGTATTGCTAAACATACGATAAAAAATTGATGCAAAAGCTCAGAGCCTACTGAAACTTTTGCAAAGAATTACTTGTTTTGTGAATTACATTGACTTTGACCTTTTATCAACTTCGTCTACTGTAAACAGTAGGAAGCGTACGGTTTTCAACACGCACTTGTAAAAACAATACATATATATATATATATATACATACATACATATATATATATACATATATATATATATATATATATATATGTATATATATATATATATATATAGAATCCTAACTACGGATCGCGGCATTGCTAAAGTTACGATAAAAAAATTGAATTTTAAAGCAAAAAAGTGATACTTCAATTTATTTCTAGAAAGCCTCGTAATAAATTGACTTTTTACACTAACAGAATATTAAAAAAACACATATACAAATAACACCAATATTTTCGTTAATAATTTCTAATTACGTCTTAACGATACTACTAATTTAATTGAATTATACTTTAGGTATATTATCTCATAATATAAATTATATTCAAGTTAATCGAAAGCTGTAATATTTTTTTATAAATTGTATTAAAAAAGATACTTGGTTCTTACATATGTGTGCAATTATTTTTCATTTCCGTTAGAGTTCTCGTATATCTTCTCAAAAGTTCATTGCACGTACTTACGTTTGCTTGCTCGTAGTCAAACGTGAAATACATGATCAGCTTGTCGAGATACGCGCGTTTAGACTTTCTTTAGAAACGATTACTTGAAGGCATACTCGCAGAATGGATAATAACATATTTTATTGTAAAGCAATCATTTTGAATCGTGAAAGGATTGTTAATGCAATAGATGTATAAAATTTTGACAAGTCTGAAAGAGGAGGTCACACAAAGTGAACATTAATTTGACGACCAATTAACAAAATGTAACAGTAACTTACTGGCATTTATTACGGTTAGTTATTGATTGTGATAATTTAACTATCTTTTATGGCAACACAATCAATTGTAAGAAAGGTATTCGTGAGATTGTTGCTTTTATACATTTGCACATATCGGGGTTAGTGAACTGAACAAAAGTTTCGTTCAAATTTTTTTAAAATAATTTAATTTTTATTGCAAACATATCGTGTTCAATTACTCATTATTAATTATTCACACAGATTAGTCAAAAGACATTTCGAGAAAAGCGTTAAATTTTGTTTTATATGTTGTATTATTTTTTAGTTTAACAAATCAAACAAATTTTGTTTTATACATTTGGTTTATTTAAGACATTGAATTATTAAATTTCCAAAAAAATTTAACGGCTGAGGTGCTCAAACCCTTTTATATTTATATTCTGAAAAATCTCCTCTTCCTATCCTATTCTATCTCCTCCATTTCATAAAATAACGACAAATCTGATTAAACTTGTGAAAGTAAGTCAACATTGATTAATCTTGTGAAAGTAAGTCAAAATGTATCTAAGACCCAAAGTCAAAATGTGATAGTTAACTGTTTTAATTGATTGCAAAATTGACTAATTTACTGTAGTGGTCGAAATTTTTAATTTTTTGTTAAACATCGAATAGATGTATATATTACCATACGAAGTATTTTAATATTTTGTAAGCAATACTTTGCTATGATCACTTTATAATATCGTTAAGATATGCATGGTAGAAGGTTGACATGAAAGACATATTAAGTGTAAAATATTTAAATGGTTTATTTTGTTTAAATATTGTCCTCGTATTTAATTATATAAATTAAAAAGATAAAAAATATGTATTTCTTTATAGGTAATATTCAGTTTTATTACGATTATTTAAATTTATTTAAACTATGCAAAATATGTTATTAAATTCCATAAATTACATTACAATGAATAAAACATATTATAATAAATATGAATGCCTTGTGATACAAAGCACGACCATAAACGTCATCGATCTTTGACGTCATTTAGCTAGATAATGAATTAAAAACGAATATCTCAAACGAAATCATAAAATGTACGGCGCTGCGTTGCTCCATCGCCGTCCGCCCGGCACTTAATACCATCACCTTTACGTCAAAATAACAAGATGACATCGCTTCACCAGGAATGTAGTGTTTTATCTCAAAATTATTTTAAAAACTTATTTTGATCGTGAGAAACGGCGAAAGAAAACATGGGTGCATTTAAAAATATGAGAGATTGGTTTGCAAGACGAGTCGAAAGGAACGGCATTATTAATGTATTCCTTTCGTTCGGTTTTGATAGTTCAATGCACTGGTGAAAGTGAAATGATATATTCTGTTTCTAGAATTGAATTATAATTTAAGAGTGAGGTGAATAAAGTGGCGATGTAATCGAGCTGCTCGTAAAAGGTTAATAAATTTAAACATTACAGAGGTAATTAAGATTGCGTATGAATTAATGAAATGTAATATACTCGTTAAGAATATTGGATGAAAGAAATAAAAAAAACATAATCGATTCGTAATATCGGCAAAACTGTACGAAACTGTAAAAAACAAATGTACGATTTGACGAAAGGGAAAGTTGAGAAAATGTTACGGTTATTAACCAATGAACAGCATATAATAACTTGGAAGCTATGAATTATAACAATTCGGTAATTTTTTTTATTTCATTAATCATAATTTCAAGGTACAAGCTGATGAAGAGTGAATTTTTTTTTTAATAATCTTAAAAATTGACCGATTTATAAAAGATTAAATTTAACCTTTAGAGAAGGATGGCAATACTGTGTTGTGAGGTCATTTTTAATATTGTACATTATATTCAACAAAAGAAAAAGAGACAGGGATATACCTAACTCTATTGCTTTGGTTTTTTTTTCAATATTTTTCAAGACTGGTTTTTAATTAATTTATATTTCACAATATTGTACGGAAAATATCAAAATTTAGAATGAGTCAACTACCGTATTGTCTAAAGTTTGAGAGTAATATATTTGATTTACGAAAATACAAAAGTTTCAGTTGGATTCTGATATCGGGCAAGTGGAATTTTTAAGAATTATCGTTTATCTTTGAAAAATACTTTAAATAATCAAAGATTACTGGAATATACCGGAGCATAAGTTACGAAGTAATATTGCATAAAGTACAGTTTGGGTAGGTAAATTTATCGATGTTTATTGTTTTAATATAATAAAAATGTAGTTATTGTTTTTTATAGACAATTTTGAGACGATACGCTGAGTTTTTGTATCATTGCCTGTTATTTTATTGATTTGAAACGAGTTTGTACAATAATGGGTAATTACTTTTAAATGAATATTAAAAGTCAGTATTGCAAATTTTGAAGACCCGCAGTCCCTTTCATTTTAATATGTGAAATAAAAACTGATAAAAGTATTCATATCATTTTCTCCATTACACGATGGCTCGCTTGCTGGCCAGTTACAATGGAGAACGGTTTAAAATGCACACGTTAATACAAAATATAATTCGAAAAAACTATTGTTCGAGTGATAGCATGATGACATTAACAGTTATTAGATATATTAAACTTCTATACCTATCAATTAGGTAAGTTAATATTTATCTAAAGATTTTGCATTTTCAAAATTTTCCGAATAGTATTACTGACATAAATATAACTAAATAATACAACCAATGTCGAGGTTCGATAGCTAACATTTCGAATTGAGAACTAATTTTATCAACATAATAAATCTATTTAACACTGACTTTGATACGCTACCAAGGACAATTAAAGATCTATATATAGATTACATTAAGCAACTGTTAAGTATATAGTTAACAAAGCGATAGTTTAAATTACTCTGACTCGTTGACGAATATGATTTCAAAGCAATTTATCAAGCGTGTTTTTTTATAATTATTTTCATTACCGCGTACATTTTAATAGACCATACTGAAGTATGGTACTGATACATAAAATAAGTTAATTTTTTGTGAGGCGCAGTAGGTATTTGTAAGCATTCTCTATTTGTAGTTGTTATAAGTGAAATATACAGTAGTGATTTGCTAGATAGTGTTGTAAATGATTTAAGTATATTTTAGGCTGGAGGCGAAGGCATTGGTTGATAGTGAGGTAAACCTTGACGCATTAAGCGAGTAAGGGGTAGCTGTTTGCTAGCGGAGCCCTAAAATTGCTTGTTATTACTTAATGAATTCTATATTTTTCTCAGATAACAATTATCTCGACTAGTCCGTAATATGTTTTATTAATGTGCAAAATGTTGTAAGGGTTGGTCCATTGCTTTAAGAATGTAAACAAAGGCACTTTTGAATTTATAATACAAGTTAGGATGTTTTGAAGATGCTTATAGATTCGAACTTACCTTGTAAACTATACGTATAAATAACTAAGTAATAATCGTTTTGTTGGAAACATTCTAGCATTTTCGATTTAATATTTGTCAAATTAATATCTCAAAAACTCAACTCGGAAGCTACGAAGCGAGTGATAGCGCAACGAGAAGTTTAGAAAGACAAACAATGGGTTTTTTTTAAGATTTTTAGTTCATGAAATACTGCTTCCTTAAATTTAAGTTAATAATACACATAAACTCAATAACATCGTTTACGATATTTATGTTCGTAATATGAATTCGGCAAAAAGAGTTAAATTCCATAATGAAGTTTAATGATAACTTGACAATATTAATTAGTGAAAAAATAAAAAAGGTAAAAGTAATATATATATATATAAATATATATATATATGTATATATATATATATATATATATGTATATATATATATATATATATATTTTTTTTTTTTTAATGTGTAATTGTTTTTTATAGACAATTTTGAGACGATACGCAGAGTTTTTGAATCATTGCCTGTTATTTTATTGATTTGAAACGAGTTTGTACAATAATGGTTAATTACTTATTAATGAATATTAAAAGTCAGTATTGCAAATTTTGTAGACCCGCAGTCCCTTTCATTTTAATATGTTAAATAAAAACTGGTAAAAGTATTCACATCATTTTCTCCATTACACGATGGCTCGCTTGTCGGCCAGTTACAATGGAGAATGATTTAAAATACACAAGTTAATACAAAATATAATTCGAAATAACAATTGTTAGAGTAGATAGCATGATGATATTAACAGTTATTAGATATATTAAACTTCTATACCTATCACTTAGGTAAGTTAATCTTTCTCTAAAGACTTACACCACTTTCTCTAAAGACTTTAACCAACAGTTAAGACTTGGACCAGTTTTGTTCGAAAGTGTTGTGTTGTAATCGTGGTAACTAAATACTTAAATCACAAAAATCCTTATGCTGTAGTTGTGTTACCCATAGTAAATCTGAGCGAAAGCCTTAAAGGTGCTTTCCATTTCATGAAGTCGAATATGCGAAATTTGTGCCGACTCTGAGCGACTGTAGAAATTAATCCAGTGAAGCCGACATTAGAACTTATATAATCCAGGTAAAATATACATTAGTTGCGAAATTCAAGTTACATCACTGGGAAATCATGACTGAGACGAATGAGGTGAGTTTAGAGAAAAATTTCCACTAACAGTTTCTTTCATTCTCAACACACATATTAAAGTAAGTTTTTAAGAAATCATAATTGAGAACAAATTTATCTCTGGGAGGAATTTCGAGATGTATTGGCATTACAGAGGCACAGCAAATTCGTATCTCGGCGACCTTTACTGCGAATATAGATTATTCGTATCCTGTTCTTGGAGAGCAGCCGGCCGCCAATCGCGCCTTAATAATCCGACCGTCATATTTTGCTTTTATTGGAACCGCATCTAGTAAGATTTCATACGAATTCTTACTAGTTTAAATGTTTAAGTCCTCAAGTTTAATATACAGCTGTCATAATGAACGCTCGTTAACTTTTAGTTGACAACAAAGTGTCTTACTTATATCGTTTTAATGGCGAGTAAAGGGAACATTTTTCGATAGATGACTGTATATGTAATTATTAAAAAATCAATAATAATTAGTTAGTTGATATCATATTTAGTCAATTATAATCAGAAATAGTTACATTGGTAGTCTTAATGGATGAAGTATGAGATGTAAAAACAATGACTCGTATGCTCTGCAACAAAATGTTTTGCAACGCAGGAAATATTAGTATAAATTAAAAAGTAATAATGAAGAATTTAGACACTTGCTAAATTCTTGATTACTTTGCAAGTATTACAACAAATGACGTAAGCGAATGAGTATTAGATAATATACTGTTTGTGCTCTTCTACGGCCCCTGAGACGTCGGTATTGGAACAAAAACACCAATAAAATAAATAATTTTGAAATTTAATATAGCCATGGAAATTTTTACTGTTTAATATTAATAGTGAATTAATTTTTGATAACCTAACACTCCGATGATGGTATGATTTGTATTATAATTGTGAAAGCAAATAGATTTCTTGTAAACAATATTTCAAAATTGAGATATATCTTATTGTAGAAATAAAAAAATAATCTATACTAATATAGTAAATAAATAATTTTGAAATTTAATACAGCCATGGAGATTTTCACTGTTTAATATTAATAGTGAATTAACTTTCGATAACCTAACACTCCGATGATGGTATGATTAGTATTATAATTTTGATTTCTTGTAAATAATGTTTCAAAATTGAGAGATATCTTATTGCAGAAATAAAAAAAATAATTTATACTAATGTAGCATAGAAGTAAAGTTCGCGAGTTTGTCAGTACGAGATAATTTCAAAAACTACCGAATCGTTATTCAAAATTCACTGTGTTCTAACATAGGATACATTTTATTAGGTTTTGTACAAGATAGCTATAAAAGGGATTAAAATGATTACAGTCAGAGAAAAGGCCTATCTTTTAAAAGGAGATTCCTAAAATTTGGGGTATAGTAAGTTGAAGTTTGCATAGTAAGTTTTAGAAGCAATTTAAAGGTTTTTTCGCAGCATAATTTTAGGTGTGCGTGTCCCAAAACAACATTATGTGGTGTAAACTAAAATTTTCCAGTCATGTCATCTAAAATTTGACTACCCCATGCCTGGCCTTCCCATCACCATACCACATGGATCCACTTGAATCGTGCGTGCTGCTGGCCACGACTGCTAACAACTGCGATTGCAATCGCTGAGAGAGTTGACTGGTCAGCAGCCATTGTCGAAACGTATATTACGCGTATCCCAATGATGCCGACAAATATACCTTTCTTTAGTAAGCGGTTGCAGTTTACGATGGATGTACATTCTCACACTAAATAAAAAACAGGGACAAACGTTGAAAGTGGTTGGAATCGATTTGAGGTTAGAGTGCTCCTCTAATGGCCAACTACAGGTCGGGTTGTTCATAGTGCGGCAAAATAACTATATTTTCCTTCAACAAAATAATAAAACTATAAATATGGTACATAGAGAAGCTTTAACCTGTTAAAAGACATTAACAAATAAAAAAAAATATTAGAAAATATATAAATGAAAAATAAGAATAAATAGAAAAACTTGTAAAGAAAGAGTAGAATATTACGAAGGTTCCGTACACACTTAGGTACATAATATTCTATCACATTATTTTCAAATATTAAAATAAAATTTATCTTAAGGGGTCCTCTTTCCTTTTGAGGATAAGTATTGAAATATTGCCAACAACAATTAGCCAGGGGTTACAGAAATAGCGAACTGTGAGGTAGTACAATCATATATATATATATATATATATCTGGAGGCGCTCATATCAAAAATGTCTCTTAATTTTGAATTAAATTCTAAAAATAGCGTTTATTACACAATCCTTAGATAACCACAAGAAGTATTTCACATAAATTGTTATGTAAAATACTTCTTGTGGTTATCTGAGGATTAATGCTGAATCGAAAACTGTGAATATTAGTGGTGTAACTAATATTCACAGTTTCTTCGATTTATTCGATTCAGCATTAACATTCCTAAGATTAACAAATTAACGTTTTAATTAAGGCTTAATTTTGAACAGTAGACACGACGTCAATCAAATTAAACACAAAATTTGAGCGTTAATGAGACTCTAATTACAGGTCGAAGAATGAACAACTACAACGCCGCCCGAGAGGTCGAAATTGTTTGTCATAATTAAGCACCAGCGGACTGTCAGCGTCTAACAATATTTAAGAAATAATACTAAGAGTTTTGAAGGTGATTTTTTTGATTTGCGAAACGCCGCATTTAGTCAACCTTGTCTCAATAAAACGCGTGAACGAGACTTCTTGTGAAATCGGCGTTCGACGTGTCAGGTACAGGTTACAGATGCTGTAATTTTAGAAGAATTTAACCTTACTGCCACGCATGTTTTTTTAAAAATTTTCTTGAAGCGTTATGGCTCGTAACTTGTCCAAGATAAGACGTAAGTCTTTTATTGAAGACTTTTAAATCATCATAATAATGTGTCAATTAATTCAAGGTACGAATTAAAAAGGAAAATAATTAAACTTTAGGAGAAATGAGAAGAATTTATTATTGGATTTCTTAAATAAATTTTTGTACTACTTTGATTAATTACTATCGATTATGAAATCAGTCACTTATGAGGGGAATTAGAAAAGAGAGATGCAGCATTTTATGGCTACAGTAATTTAATATATTAATCGTCTTATTTTTTTGACGCCCTGAACTTAACATGTAAAGTTGCTGGGTGACGTGTCAAAGAATTCGTCTATGGGAATGGATTTAAAATGGAAAAAGTTAGTCATCTTCCTTTTATGTCGCTATATTATTTACAGTTTGTAGTAGTAAATGATGGAGTATTGCTTGGATATTTCTATTATGAAAAGCTCATCTTTTAAATTTTTAACTGACAGCTGTTTCTTGTTTTAACTTGAGAATTATTCTGTGAGCAATGAGGTGAGAACATTTAGGTCTTGGCTTCTTACCTTCGATTACGCCACACTTGGAAAAACATTATAATACATTCCATTTGTTATTGAGAATACGATTTAAATAAGCTACTAATGGTAATATTTGAGAATACTATTTTAATAAAGCTACTAGTGGATAAACACGAATTCTAATCAGTATAAAGGCATTTGATTTCATAAACGTTTCTCAGGGACGACGGCATTGTTGAAAGCGACGGCGTACATCGTAACAGAGGGTCGGCATCCTCTACGAGAGTAGTATTATGGAAACAGAGACAAGTGTTTGCGTCATTTAGGTGAATCAATACCTTTTATTATTAATTTGTTTGTTTCCTATATGAATAAATAAGGCAAATTTCCTCATCAAACATGGTGTTTAATGATGAATCATTATTGTGGTTAAGATGCGTAATTAAAATCCACGGAATATCAGATCGATTTTGTCCCTGTTCCATCCACGATATAGACTAAAAACTCTTACGCCGTTATTGTCTCAAACATGTTTATATGTTAGTACATCAGTGAAAATATGTTTTAGGTAATGGTTATAAATATGAACTCAGTGAACTGCGATCACACTATATCTTATGATGCAAGTTTAGAAATGAAGAAATTCTTTTATCTAATGACGTAATTTGAGTATTTTCAAACAAAACCGAATTTTTTTCTTACTTCTTTAAAGTGTAATATTTTTTTATGGCTATTTTAGGGAAGCTTGAAGATGTTCTTATTATATTAGGATCTTCTTCGATCACCTTAAGTTCTCAAAAGGGTTTATGCATGTCTTTTAATATTTTTCATTTTTTTTTATTTATTTACTTTCAAACTTTACAATTAACTTTATACTGTGACATTAAATTTTACTTATTTTATATAATATAAAAATTGTAATGAATATTAAGCACTGTGCAATCTATTATTAATATTATAAAAAGGATAATTTTATTTATTGGTTTGCCTGTTTATTAGGGATTTATCCAAAAACTACTAATTCGAATAAAACTTAATTTCAACAATATGTCTCTGCAGTATGCATATGTGATGTATAATTATTGAGAAATAATTAATAATAATATCGTAGTTTTTATGACTGACGAAAGCAGAAATTTGTTTATACCACACAAACAGTAATTAATTACACAAATTATACCGCACAACTGTTTACAAACACTAATTAAAAACAACACTATAAATTACGGGGAAATTTTGGGTAATATAAAACTTTAAGGAAAAGTCCGTGCAGTATCTGTCTTTTATGGATAAGCCATAGTAACTGCTTTACCTCAAAAAAGGTTTTTCTTATTTATATTAATGCGTTGGTACTAGTACCACTCTAATAATAAGAAGGGGATTTCGCGTATGAATAAAAATCGCTATCTACATAAAAATAGTATTGTTTATACGTGCTATTATTACCAATTTTATCAATAATTTAACACTAACTTGCCCAATTTCAATATCGCCCAAATTAATTGTAACAGTATTAAGCGTTAATCTTTTAATTCCAGTTTTAATTGTTTTACATACCATATTCTTTATGGAAGACAATTTAACCGTCATGTGCGTTTTAAATTCGAAAAATAATAAATTTTTATCAAATATTTTGAGAGCTAAGAAATCAGAACCGAAATAAAAGGCGCATAGAAACCTATGTCTTCGAAGTGAAACTTCTTTTCTCGTAATGCAATATTAACTCTTCTTATACATAATTACATTATATCAATGCTTTTACATGTCGCTAGATTGATAATGCGAAAACGATTTTTTGCATCTTTCTTTCGATTTTTGTGCGTTTGACTTGTAACACATAAATCCTTATTCATCAATTATTTTAATACACGGATAAATATGTAGGCTCAAATAGCGTGAATTTTCCGCAAAAGATGCGCGAACCGCTTGTCAGGTCTTTTGATCAGACTAATGTTCGGTTGTACCACAGTGCACTGCCGCCACTCTTGACGTTTTACTTACGTCAAATACTTTCTTGACATCCTCTCCATGAATTCACACTGTAGTTATTGTTTAGAAGTTTTATTTCAAAACAGTTTTTATAATTATTGGCCATTTTTACAAAGTTACTGCGTTATGAAGTTGAACAGGGCTTTTAAAACTCTATTACTTTTTGTATTTTCTAAGTTCGTTTCTAATTTGAAAAAAAGATTAAATGAAAGAGCCACAAACTCTTGTTTTATATTGCAACGTAAGGGCGCCAAGCTATAATTGAAACATTTTGTATAAATTATAATAAATTAGAAAATAAGGACAATGCAGCATCCCTAGTTCTATAACTCTATACTCTAAGTTCTATAACTATAAATTGTTCTCTTTTTTGTATAGTGTTTAATAACTTAACAGTTATTACAAGTTGAATATTCAAAATTTATGAAAACGAATTGGTATACGCCTACAGAACGTCTTAGTATTATCGTTTTGGGTGTTTATAATTGTATCGTTTTTGATAGTACCGAGTGAATAAACAGAATAAAGTATTAGTGTATTCGAAATATTAGATACCAAGTAACTTTTTCTTAGATGATAACTTATAAAGAAGAATATTTTTCATAAATCAAGACGATGAGTTTTGTTTTAAGTCGAATTGCTGAATATATTTTAATGTGTGTGCTCGTACACTAAAAGTTTAAAAAGTCTCACTTATGGACTGTAAAAATAATAAGTAAAACTGTCAACTGACGTATTATCCGACTCAATTATTCATTGTCTTCTCTAAACTTCTCAAAGTGTCGCTTTGACTTTGCAGAAAAAGTACGTGACCGTCAGTAAGGGGTCACGTAAACATTTTGCGTATTGTATTAATACTTAGAGTGCAAAACTGCGGAGTCAATTAACTATGACCAAACGCAGACCTACAGTGGTAAATCAGAAAGACGAATAACAGCTATTAATCAGTGTACAGTGAGTTACATTAATCGTACGTAAATTAATTATAACCCGATTTTACTTTTTTAAATCGTTAATACGGTTTTACATCAGCTCGTACAAACATGTGTTGTTATTTCATTGTTTCCGATTTGTCATTCATTTATAAGTCTGGAACCCAGAAAATATTCTGGTATTTTTGTATAATGTTGGAAACAACAAATGAAACAACTGAAGTTATAAATATGTTTTGAAATTTGAATGAATTCGTAAAAATTGGATGGAAATTAGCAAATATCTTTGTTAATAGCCCACCTTAAGATGTTGTAATACAGCGAAACCTAGGTCGTGGTAAAGAACTTAAAGAAAGTAGAAATAATACTACATAACGTAGTTTCATTATCAATAATGAATTTCTAATATCAATAAATCGAGTAAAAAATTTCAATAGATGTAGATGCTACATAATGTTTGATGTAATGGAAGTTCTTTACGTTTATTTATTTCCACGTTTTTGCTTCCACATTCCGTCATCAAATTGAGTGAAAAAGTGTAGTGGATAATTAAACATTTAAAAAGTTGTGCTATGTGACCCATATTTAGATTCAAACGTTGTCTCTGGTGTTGCATCCGGATTGGTGACCTACAATGCGATAAATAGTAGTCATAGTGCAGTCACTAATATATAAAAATAATTGCTTTCTAAAAAAATATCGCCGCCTAGTGGAGAATCATTAAAATGTATATTATAGAAGCAACAGATATTGCAATCCATTAATTAAGTAGAATTGAGAAATAGTCATAATGATTTCTACTGCAGATGTTGATCAAGCCTTAGAGGTATAAAACTGCGAAGTTTCATTAATATCCGTCCAATGGTTTTTGTCTGATGCGCACACAGACACGAATCCATTTTATTGTTTGTATATATATTCTGTAATATCTATAGAAAAAAATAATTAAACAAACTCAATATAATAGAATAATAATTGAATAGGTTGACTACTTTTAATAAACGAAAAGTTCGATGTGATTTCAGAGGCTCCAATAAGGATATTGGAGGTAAAATATAAATATATGTTTGCGTATATAAATCGATAGATTTGTGTACAATTATGAAAAAAGGGGAATTCAATGGCATAATAATAATATCAAAAATTTTAAATATATTTAAATAACATAGATGTTTTTAATCGACTGTCCCAAGCTACGTTAAATTAATTTTTAGAAAACAACTGTGTGTTATTTCGAATGATATCATTTGATTAATATACTAACTCACTCGAATGTTTATCCAATACGGCCATACCCATTCTCTCGATTAGCATACAAACGTTATATTAGATATAATCGTTTTATAGTTTCATTATTCCTCTATTCTCTGCAGAGTTCATTGATACCGTTAATTTTAACTTTTCGCGTCTTGAATTCAATTTGCATAGGTCCAGGGTCAATTACTCACAAACAAAACTACAAAAAAAAGTGTAATGTAATTGGATTTGGTTGAATTAATTAAAAAGAAAAATACAGCAATTGTATATTCTAATAATAGTTCAATTATGCCGGTATTTGGGGTACCTCAAAAAGAATAAAAACGGAACCCTTGTGAAGCCCGTCTGTGCGTCGGTAACAGAAGTTTTTCTCAGAAATCATTTGAAATAGAAACTGAACACTTAGCATACTGTAATATATCTCAACACAATTAACACTTAAAAATATTCATATAAAAATTTTATAGGAGGCAAATTAGGGATTAAAGTTTTTTAAATTTTTTTGTAGCGTGCGGTATTAATTGAAAGAGTGACTTTTAAGGGTCCCAAAACTACTTTTTTCGCCTTTTTACGTAAGAGTTCCTTAAAAAGATATGATCTGAAATATTTTTGAAAATATCCGTAAAAATATGTTTTTCCCGATACTGTCAAAGTCAAAATAGAAGTTTACCTAAAATTTATCGCGTAGGCTAATTTAACGCGTAGGCTCCTTCAATACGCGTCACTCTGTTCTATTGTGGTGTGTTTGTGCCCGCCACTTTCTTTTGTCACCTTTCCATAATATTTACAGCTGCTTAACTTGTCCCTTGCACTTCTAGGTTCTCTTCTTTCAGAGAACTTTGTACCACGAGTCCGAATTTCGAGTGACAAGACCAGCCCACTAGCGATAAAGTTTTGCCACTCTTATTATAATGTCAGCAACTTTGTTTTGTATCCGAAGCCACTTATTTGTTCGCAGCACAAATAAGTGCTGTTGTTAGTACATGCTAATCGCATGGGTTCGTCAGAAGCTCATATATTATCTTCATACCATGCTCGAAAAACGTACGTAACGGAGCCAGTAGTTTTAACCATAGGTGATGTCATCCGTTGAGGAGTTTCATTGTCTACCCCCGGAATGCATCATTAAATATTGACCAAATTGGAAAATAGGTTGAAAAAACCTAGAGATATGCGTTAACATCTATGAAAAATTCAATTTATTTAGAAGTCGGCTAAAAAGGCGCTCGTAGTTTGGGCGAAGCGATTACAAGACTAATGCAGCGGGAATGCTGGCTTAAAAAGCTTGACATTGAGCTACGATAAAATTAATCCATCATCACGAATGTCTCGAATTATAATCCATCTAATAGCCCTTATCAATTAACAGCATTGACCTTTTCGGTGTATGCTCGGTTTAACGGTCGAATAATTGCTAAATACCGTTTACAGATCAAGAAATGACGTTACGGAATACCAACACATGAACTCGACTCGAGTGGGTCGGTAATGATGCATTCAAAATACCTCGAACGAATGTAATGCGTAGGATGCCCTCGCTCTGCGAATCATGTGGTATCGGGTCGTTTAAGATTTCTCCAAGGTCGGTTTTAACGATGCATAATTGTTTTTGGATGGTAATAGGTGAGATTAAATATTGTTATTGAGAATAAATTGGTGCTTGCGTACGATTTTTTGCGAAAGCTCCCGTTCAGTTGCATCGGTGGGCAGAATATTATTGACCGGTAGCGAGAATGGATTTAGTTGCCATTCATATTATGTTAAATTTTTATTTGCATTTACTCAGGGGTATTATAAAAAGTTGAACGTTTAATCTTGAAAGTAACGAGAAGGAATAATATTGATAATTTTAATCACTGGCGTGTAATAATTTGAAACGAACGCATCTAAAGTAACTTGATATACAGAATAACTCAAATTACCTAAATGATAATGTATCAAATTAATTTGATCATTGATTTATGTGTAAAACTTAATCTTCTGTAGACAGCCTTTGAATGCTAGCAAAGATAAAAGGAAAAACATTATTGAAAAAAATTAATTAAAAAAGGAAAATCTCTCACGGAGTCGAAATAGGTCATTATTATCCAAATAGGACATTATTGTGTTGCTGTCAATTGAAGATCAAACTGCCAAGATGCGTTTAACAAACGATTTAAAAAAAATTTGTCAAACTGTAAAAATGTCTTTCCGTTATGAGAAACGAATGCGTTTTGAATAATTATTTTCTTATAAATTTAAAGAAATTAAATGTTGGTCTGAATTTAACTGTATAAGAACTCTCTGTCATAACAATGACTGATATTTGGTCAGTTGAGATATTCGGATGCATAACCTCTATGTATAATGAAGTTTTGTAAGTTTAAATAACGATTGTATTACATACACTTTTTTTATTGGAACCACAACTTTTTGTTTTAGAGTTTTTCAGCTACGAACTTTGATGAAGGATACAAAATATATAATACGCGCTGCGTTGAATTACAGTGCAATTAAGAAATATTTGAACGAATTATGTAAAAGGCACATTTATATAAATACAATATGCTAATATTCTGACAAAATTTTCTGTTGCAAATACACTCAAATTACAAATTAATTATATCTGCACATTGAAATTATTGCTAGCGTAGAGATTAAGGCGGTACCATTACTCTCGGTTAACAGAGTCGTTTCGTTGTTAATCTTTTCAAAGTTTGGAAAGTTACTGGAAAAATTTGTGTCTAGAAAAACGGAATGCTAGCCTGTAACATACACTTTCGTTATTATCAATTTTGTATTGTAAGCAGATAATGACGAAATTCGTAAGTTTCTATTTCCAGAAAATAATCGAGAAAAATCTAATTGGGCTGCAAGGATTAACTTTTGCAGAGCGCTGACGGTGGATTTACCTGAAGACCATGTTAATTTTTCCCGTTGACACTGACCCTAATTAAGCCCTTAGAAAATTCTTATTGAAAATTGGTAAAGGGCCTGATTAGGACTGACGTCAATGGGTGAAGTGAGTGCTCAGTTAAAGGTTACTAAGGAAGAAGAGATTATCAGAATTAAAAGCGAAATAAAATTATAAAACTTGCAGAATACTTGTTAGTGCGTAAATTAATAAATAGATAAAAAATTTGATTTTTTACACCCATTGACGCCAAATTTAGCTACAAAAAAACTAGCTGGTTTGAGTAGTCTATCGCTAGTCTCCAGGTCCGTTTCCGGTCACAAGACGCGACTAATAATGCACATCACATGATAACAATTTAAATAATTTATCCATATGGCAACGTTAAAAACATTGATCGCCCATTCGTTTCGGAAACTATTCAACAATTAATGTTTTGATTTGTAGATACAAGTTTACTTCAACGCAACATACCTAATGCTGGTGTTTTGTGGGTGTGTTGGTGAATAGCAGGCACGTGATGAAGTATTTTGCATAAATAAACGGTCGAGGATATAACCTGACTGGTTAGTTTTTGTTACCAGTCACGGGATCTGCCTTGATTGTGTGGATATGGTCGACGTATATATGTACAGTAATCTCGATTTTAATTGCCTCGAGATGACGTACTGTGAGATTCTATTTTAAGATATCAATGCGGAGATGTGTCCTTTGACAATGCACAAAGTCGTAGCAGTGAAAAGAATAGTATCACTTCTTCAGCATCATACGAGTAATTAATTTAAGGAGATATGAATTCGTATGGCCAATCAATGTGAGGAATTAATATTAATATTTCTGACAACAGGAGTTCAAATAGTTGTTTAAGACATTTTAACAACATTCAAACTTTTCTCTCTATAAGTGTACTTACACTTTATTGAAAACTAATTTGAAAATTATGTGAAATTTTGATGTAATATTCATTAATATCAATTAACGTGTTATCTTCTACGCTCCGCTCCGTTATTTATAAAACTGCATTATTTTTCTATTAATTAGCAAGGACGTTAGAAGTAAATGTATATATTTTCAAACGTTCAAGAGTATAATAGTTTAAAATGAATCTTATAATCCTTTACGGCAACATGTTACTTGTATTGGGTATAAATAAGATGTTTTATCTAAATAAATGTTCATTAACATAAATTGGCCCATTTAGTCGACTATCGCTCTGATAGTCACACCATTAATTTTGTTAGCAACAGCAGGTTTCTGACCAAAATCGCTAAGATGTTTTAATGTGACATTTTATGACATACGAGCCAATAATTGGGTCGTTACCGTAAAATATTGTAACTTGAGTGTGAAAAGGTCAAGAAACCTAGTCAATTAACCATCATCCTAGTCTTTGTGTTTGTGATATGTTTTTATTTCGTTAGATTGGGAATTGGCCGTAAAAGGAATCAAATTTTATGGAACAAATACTACAGATATCATCAAACTTTATGGAATAAATACCATAAATATCGAAAACGGAAAATTACTCGCATAAATTGAAGAAATCCGACCGCCCTTAGTCAATTTTATTGAAAAGTTAATGGTGGTTAATTATAATATAATACGGCGTATAATATAATATGATTTCGCTTCTTTTTTTATGAAATTTGCGAAAGACTATTAAAATATAAAAAAATATTTTAGGAAAACGGTAAAACTGTAGTTCTTCTATAGAATTTGTAAGTTTTAATAATGGCTGACAAAATACAAATTAAATATTGTAGGCATTATTCACCCATAATCAGAGATGAAAATATATTATTCTGAAATATGTTTATATACAGATCAGTTGGTAGATTTGCGTTGTAACTAGACACTAAATAGTTAGTATATAATATGCTAAAAAAATGTTTAGGTAATTTACATCATACTCCCCAATTATCATTTTCGCTTTAAGTTTCATTAAAGAACATTATACAAAATAATTATGGTAACCTAGTATTGAGTTATTTTCTACTTTTCTAACAGGGTAACTGAAAAAAAGCGAAGACGGAAAAATTGCAATTCCTGACAGAGCTTACGTAAATGAAAACTGGATTTTAAATGATTTTTGCTATCATTATTCTCAGATGAATTTCTTTTTGATTAAGTCCGTTCGTCTAGATAATTTTGGAAGTAAATAACTTGTTTTGCGAATTACTTATGTTGTATTCTTAGACATATTAATATTATTCATGGCAAGATTTTTGAAGATGGTTACCATTTAAAAAAACACTACAGACTTTGAAAGGCGGCAAGAATTTAAGTCTTGTTATGTTTAACTTTTCACTTTTACTTCATTGTTGGATTGAAATTATTCATGATCTAATAATTGTTTGTTTCACGTTTAAGTATATATGAGCCGAATCTGATTATATATTAAAACAATTATAATTGTTCTTTGACCTTAAAATTCCACTGTAAGGTTTATTAAAGACAAAACCTTAGGTGTTTACTTCGAACCTTCAATTGTAAATTATGTAATTGGAAATAACTATTCACGGAATAGTTAACTATGGGTATTTTGTACTTCACGTAATTTCTAATCGCATTTGAGGGCCGAAAGGCACTAAAATGAAAAGGCCATTTTAAATTGGGCATGTCGAAACGAAACTGAGAAACACGGTACAAGTGCCGTTCCACGTACCGTTTATGCTTGACTTTTAAAGCTGGCTTCGTTAAGTACAATTAAATCAACTATTGTACCTACCTGTTTTAAGGTTAGTGTTTAACAGGTTATAGGATTTATTTGAACGTTTATACGCAATTTGTTTTGAACGTTTTCGTAATCAATAACTAACAGCTTAGGTTCTAGTGTCTACATTTTCACGTTATTTCGCTTCGCTGTGAAGTAATGGCCAATGATAGGCAACGTATTGCATTATTATATATAATACGACTCCAGTGTGGTAGGTATGTTTTTATGATAGTGACTAGTTTATTTGAACGGCGGAAACACAAAAAAGAGATAAAAAAATTAAACAGGCTTCTCTTTTAGGACATCATTGGAAAATAAATTTAGAGTATTTTTATTAAATCTTTTCTATTATTTCTTTAATAATAAATGGAATCGAAATGAACAAAATATACTCTTAGTAAATAAGTTCTAATATTTATTTCCCTTCTTGTATCTCTATGCCGGTAAGCACACATGAGAAAAATAGGTGATAACATTGATATTTAATTAAGAAATGTTTTTAAACTTTTATCGCATTCGTAAAGTACTGCTTTGGTTTATTTTTCATTTCAAATTTTTGGTAATGGTGCTACGACGTAAACGTATTATATCTATAATACCTTACTTCATACATTTCACAACTAATAACTGTTGAGCAAAATAGGTGAGAACATTGATATTTAATTAAGAAATGTTTTTAAACTTTTATTGCATTCGTAAAGTACTGTTTTGGTTTATTTTTCATTTCATATTTTTGGTAATGGTGCTACGACGTAAACGCGTAGATATAATACTTTACTTCACACATTTCACAACTAATAACTGTTGAGCAAAATAGGTGAGAACATTGATATTTAATTAAGAAATGTTTTTAAACTTTTATCGCATTCCTAAAGTACTGTTTTGGTTTATTTTTAATTTAAATTTTTTAGTAATGGCGTTACGACGGCGCGAAGTAAACGTGTAGACATAATACCTTACTTTATACATTTCACAATTAATAGCTGTTGAATGATTTCTGTCAAAATTAGGTGAAGTCTCTTCAATTGTAGTCACATAAAGTTTATGGGTAATAAATACTTAAACAGTTGGTTTCCATTCACATTTTTTCCATTGTCAACTTTTTACAAACCGGAGAAATAATCCGAATAAAAATGTTGTAAACAAATTTACAGAAATAATATATAAATCAGTTATATACTCATTTCTGTTAGACCCTTCTAACTTTGTAACTGGCTACGTCCGATCGTCTTTATCCGCGGATTCATACGCCTGGATTTGATGCGGGATTTAGGTACAGACTTTGAGCTGTCGAGACACGTGAACAATATATGTTATGTACACGTTACGCCATCTATTGTCATGTTGTTGTACTAAGTTTCATTCGACAGGACTTTTATTGGATTTAAAAAGTAGCCTATATGTTAAAACGAATCATGACTCCGTTTATACCAAGATTCATGAAAATTTATTATACCCTTTTAATCGTCATTCTGTAACAAAGAAGCAAACACAATTTTTGTGGCATGCTACCCGAATGAAGTTGTAAATAATAACAACCTATGTTCTATTTCATCCCTCTACATATGCGTATATAAAATTTTATAGCGATTCGTTACTAGGTTGCAGACTTGTTAAGTAACAAACTAATGAACCGACGAACAGACCAAAGTAGGCCGGCAAAAGCCCATATAGTGTAAGGTTCAGGTGTCAAAAGAGTAAAAATGACACTTTTAAATATAGAAAATGAAAAAAATGATTTCCTTACAAGTTTTATTTCAATTGTCAATCGGAAAAATGACAAAAACTTGTATTTTTAGGGATTCGTATGTCAAAAGAAAAAAAACGTATCCCTTATTAGATCAATCACGTATCTGTCTGTGAAACCGTTTTTCTCAGAAACCCTTGACATAGTGACTTAAAATTTGGCATGGTAATAAAACATATTAACCCGCTTATCATATACCTCAATATAAAACAATAAAAAATATTCATACCGAAATATTAGGTGGGCAAATAATTACTCGACTTTTTTCCAATTCCTATGTAGTGCAGGATATCATTTGAAAAGACTAATAAAAAAGGATTAAACATTTCCTATGTTTTTGCATTTATTAACTACAAAATAGCTGAGAAGACTTTATGTGTCAATATCGAATAAAACTATGACTATAACCATGACTATATATTTTATAACTTTAAAAACATTTCTTAAAAATAATGACATCGTACATCTTTGCAATAAATTTACGATTAACTTTAGGTAACCTTACTAGTTTCAGTAATGGGGCGGGGGCATATTTTTGTGGATATTTTTAGTGATATTCCTAGAGCTATTGTCGATATAATTTAAAAAAATAATAGTGTGAGTTCTCCTCGTGCTTGATAGTCTTTATTTTATGAATAGTCATTATCATATCTTCATGCTCCATACTGATTTGTAAATGCTATTTCTATAGCACTCTTGGAACTAGCACGATGGAACAAAGTTCACATGCCGGTTTTATCCTCTATACAGAGATGTAACATACTAAGCCACGAAACTGGCAGGCCCAGCAGAGTCGTTGAAAAAAGGCACGTAAAACCAAAAAGAGAAAAAAAAAACATTTATTTTGGCAACACTATAATTGTTGTCAGTATCCGTTAATCATTTATTTTTAATTAATTTAGGCAATTGGTGTACTTTAAATAAATTGTTTAACAAACTAAAAAGAAACGCGTTTTATAAATACAACACTAACAATAACAAAATTATTGAACCTCATTTTTCTGTATATTCAGGAAGGACTTTAGTGTAAGCCATGTTTTGTTATTGAATATGATATTAGGGTGTAAATTTTTCTCGAAATATATCTGAAATGTTAAGCATTTTCATTCACATTATATTGAGAAACAAAATCATATATTTTTCAGAAAAAGCGCCCCTCGCTTTTATACTGAAATATTATACTCAACGTTGTCACGTAAACAGTGTTGTCACATACACAAACTGCAAAGGTTTAATGATGATACAATAATTGGAAGCCCAAATAGAGTTAGGATAGGTTTTTCCTGTTTGGAGTGTTATCGAGTTCAGTGTCTAAGTTCCGGTTTCATTTCGTTGAATTTCATTGAAATTCAATTCAGCCCGAAGGTATCATTTTATTGTGTTGTCATCCGAACTACACACAACTGCCAAGTTTCATGATGATACAAAAATTAGAAGTCCAAAGACGGCTAGAATACGTTGTTCCGTTATCGAGTTCAATATCTAACTTCTGGTTCTACACGTAACTGCTAAGTTTCATGATGATACAATAATTAGAAGTGCATAGTTATTACGTTATATAGTTAGTCATAGGTTGACCTAATAAAAGGGTTTTAAAAAAACAATTGATATTGATATTTTTTTTGTAATTGTTTCTAAAAAGTTATTGTCGTTAGATTTATATAGTTATTTTTATTTTTAATTAACATTTATTGAAATAGTATGGGCGTTTAAAAAGATAGCTGTCTTTTCCCCTACACCCAAATATCATATTGTGGTGACAAATTGTACTTTGTTTTTTGATTTTTATTAATTGTCAATAGCTGAATTCATTTTGGATATAATTGTAATGTTAGTAGTTATTCAACATTTAATTGTTCAATGGTTTTTATGTCAAATCGAACAATTGTTCGACAACAAAATACACGTATTTCAATTAAGCATAAACATTTGACGTTAGAACGAAAATTCTATGGGCATAAAGTTACGATTGCATTAAACTCGTATATTCAAATTCATGTACCGTTATCCATTAATTTCCTCTATTTAGTAACATGTTTTAACCAACATTTAACTTTTGTAATTGTATTATGAAACACTAACGCTTAAGGCAATGGCTATATAAAAATGTCCTTACATAAAAATACAACACGTATTTATTATGTGCGTGTTCAACAGAGTGTGAGAACCTGTACAAATGTGCTAATCAATTCACGCCTTTGCAATGCCGGTGTATTTATTTTATTATCGTGAAAGCGTTTATTTAACTTGCACAATAAAAATTCCCTTATTTGTACAAAATATAGCCAAAATATGATCTGATTGTAGGACATAATGATGTCTAATATAACCAGAAACAGACAATAGAACATACGCAAAGTTTAGTTATTGCTACGCGTATGATTCTGTATATTTTTGAACAATACAAAAGTTAATATATACTTATTATTACAGTAAGAGTTTTAACAGAATTATTCAGTTGTCTGATATAGATCGATATGCCTAAAAATTAATTATCAATCCGTGTGATTTAGGAATTGAATGCACATATAGATTTGGGATTTTCAAATCAATTTTTTCCTAGTAGCGTGAATAATGAATGAACAATAACGGGAAAATATATCCTGATAATGGAAATAAGTAAGATGATACAATAAAAAACACGAGTAGAACTCGGTCTACGAGGAATCCGTACACATTTCGTTTCTTACAAAAATTTGAGAGCATTTCTATTAAACTATTTACAAATATTAATTTTTCATAGCGTAAATATTTTGCCCACTGCATCTTTCACAGAAGAAGCATGGTGTATATTTAAACAAAGATGACATCTAAGATCATATTTTGTATAGGTTTTTAAATACCGTAATTTTCCATAATTTTAGGTTAAGAGTTTCGGAATGGGGGGCGGGCGGGATTTCTAGAGCGACATGTTTTTTGCTTATTTTTAAGTATACGTAAGACGTAAAATTAGGAAAAAAAAATTTTCGGGACCCTTATGACTAGCTTTTTCAAAAGATTCTTCACATAATATATGATATTAAATAATTACTACCGTACCCCAAAATTTCCATATGAATATTTTTGTATTTGTATGTTGAGAAATGTACGGGTTGATATGTTTTACTATAATGTCAAGTTTCTAGGTCAAGTGGTTTTTGAGAAAATCGACTGTGTCACATAGATGGACAGATTCGGCTTTGTCTTTTGAGGAAAAAAAACCTAAAAATGAAATCGAAAATTATTGTTCAAGAATCGGCACAGTCCTCTGAAAAACTGGTCATCAATATTTTTTCTAGTATAAAATAGTTTTTGTCATATTGACCTTTTATACCGTTCTGTATTGTGAAATTGCTCTGGTAAACGTTTATTTTTTTGTCATTATTGCATTTCGGAGATTGCTTAACAGACAAAGTGAATTATAATATTCAAATATGCGTAGAAGTGAAATATTTGACTTTGCAATCCACCTTCTGATTGCTGTTTGCATTCACATTTCAAAATCACGACCGAATTGGTCAGCACGTACGCTCGCGCGTTGAAGAAATGTCTTTATGTCACACGTCACTGCTTGAGCCTGCGCAATTGTCGTGCACACATTGACAATGTCCACCATATTTGTATGGATGTTAGTTTTTGCTTCCCATTCTATTTGGTTAACGGTTTTATACGACAGAGAACGAATGTGTTTTGTAGTCACGATCATTCACTTTCTCTGTCGGTGCTCATAAACCATTAACTATATAATGTAATGTATAAATTTATAATCAATAACGTAACATATTGTTAATCTTCCATCTTTACCTTCACGCATTTCTCTTAGGCCTCTCAACGTTAGAAAGTGTAATCAATTTTACTGATGTAGTGAAATTTCACAAAGTATTACGTGGTAGTCTTGCTGTATGGATAGAAGGGCTTCGTCCTAGGGTAGGTACTAATGATGCAGTGTTATTAAGCTAATGTGCCGATACGGCGCGTAAATACGACGTTGTATTCTGAAGGCCATATTGTGTTTATATTTAACCTACTTTCCTAGGACACGAATGTAGTTGGAGTCTCGTATCTAGCGATGGGATACTATTTGTTTATACACTTATGTGTAACTTTCAATGTATAAATACGAGCAATATCTGTTACTTAAGCAAAGACCCATTAATTAAAATGTGTTGAGAGTTTTGGAAGATTGTAAAAGATTCTAAATATGTATTTAAAAGTAAAAAGTAACGCAAAAAAACTTGCTAGAAAATTAAAATATTTAAGCTATTAATCCATACTAAAGTAATACCCAACAATAACTAATCCAAATAACGATAACTGATATCATTGGAGGAGCTGAATAATTAACGTGGGAAGGGATATGGCCAGAATTCAATATGGAAAATGGACAAAGTGACATTTCAGTCGGTGCTCGAGATTTAGGGCTCGTAGTATAAGTTTTTTTCGGCTTCGGTGGTAGGATGGTATTAAAAGAATCCTAGATGCAAGTCATTCAAGACAGACTTGGATGGAAAATTATGTAAGCGGCTTACATCGAGAAGTAGACGGACACAGACAGAAGAAGCAGAAGGCGAAGAGTAAAACTATTTTCAATTATTAATATTATTTTTTATAACGAAAATATTTTGTCCAGGGTATCTTTTACGGACGTAAAAAACTTTCGTTCATTACGTCTAAATTATTTTTAGAAATAATTTTTATCAATGTACTGTAAACATGTAAACTCTTTTACATACTATATTTTTTGGCATGTAATATTTTTTGTAAGTACGCAATATTCGTAATACTAGTGATAAATTACAGCTTTCCTGATATTGCCGTTTTTACTTTCCAGATTTGAATGGAAAACAAGATAAGAAAAAAAAAAGAACAAAAGACGCCAGAAAAAATGTTTGTACCTAATGATGATGTGTTGGGTTTATTACAGTTCATTTTGTTCCAATTTTTAATAACTAATGGAATGAACGAGTATTCAAAGAAAGCATTATCGATACACGAGTATAAATACGGAACAGTGGGAAATTATAGAATATCCTTTTTGGAATTAAGTAAATTTGAAAAAAGAAAAACGGCCCAAGTAACAGGTTAACTTCATTTTAGAATTTTTTAACGATATCCAATGGGGTATGTTTGAAAATAAGAATGAAAAGCTTTTAAATAGAAATTTGAAATTAATGCGAAACGGTAGACGTTGTAACCAATTTGTAGATAAATTTGATGTTTTATGCGAGTGAATATGTATGGATAGGCAATTGTATGGATAATATTTACAGATTAACTTAACAGAAAATAAATTACAAGGAATGTCTCACGATAGTAAAGTTATTCTAAAATAATTTGTTTACTCTCAATATTTTACGATCTATTTTTAAAAATACTTGCAGATAAAAGAGAACAATTATTTAAAATACTGAGGATTGTTCAATTAAACCTATAATTAAACACATAACATTTCCAAATTTATTCCATAAATTTATATCATGTATAATTGAATCAGAAAACGCCTTTTTTAAAATCGCCATTTAAGTTATGGGACATAACTCGTTTTCGTCGAGTAATAATTAGTGTTATAGGATTGACATTCAAATAGTGAAGAATATAAGTATTTACGCCCATAGTTAAGTTCTTGTCCGAAAACAAAATTGCACAAGAGAGCCGGATCTTGTGAAAGGGAATCCCCGTAAATCGAGCCGGACGACACAACACACGGCCTCATTAACATTCTTCGCATTTACACATTGCAATCATATTGTATCCAAGGATACGATTATTCATAAAGTTGTTGATGAAATAACAGTCGAACTTCTTGAATGCATCAGTAATTAATGTACAGGATAAAACTTTTTTTAATCCTCCGTATATAATTTTATAGCAGAAATGGTCTTTTTAGTGTAAATGGGAAAAACGTTTAATGTTGACAAGTTTTGTAAGCATACAATGTTGCTATATACTCGTACAATAATAACGATATTTTTTGAGCGGTGTGTTGTCAAAGTCTTAATTTACATTTGTGATTTAAAAATACACTATATTGTACAGTAATTATTTTCAGGGAATATGAGCTATCAGTTAAAGTTTGGTAGAATTGAATGTGACTGGTGACAGAATGAGGTGAAATATGCGCCCCGAATTAAAGTGGTTGGATGTGATTAATCCGTTTTCATTTCAAAATATGAATGATATTTCTGCTATAATATGTAGTAATGAGTTGTGATTATAATATGGAGGACGACCGGCTTTTGCTCTAATGTTATGCCACGCATATTTAAAGCGAAATAGTAAACTTTTTTGCACGATTTTGATTCACGATATAATAAATTTGTTTCACGTACTAAAGAATCGATGGCAGTAGTTTTATGGTAGACAGTCTCATTTATAATGTTGCATTTTTTGATACTCAAGAAATTTATACCAAAATAACTAGAGAAAAAAATAGAAAGCACAGACCATAGAAGGTACGTATATGGTTTGGGGTATGGGTTTAAAGTACTTTATTAACAATTTTTGAAAAATAAATAAGTAAACTGTTTGTATAGTAGCCTTTTTCATAAATTGTGATTTATTTCAGGCCATTGTCAATGGAGCGGCGTATCAATGCTTCGGTCTGTTATCTATTGAAATAAAGAGATACAAAGCGGAGATTGGCTGTTATCTTGCTTTTGTTTTCTGAAACAAGACACACTTTCATTACAACAATGCATTAGTATAGTGAACAAAATGCTTAATATAATGGTTAGTTGTAATTTTGAAAAATGCAACGACGCAATACTCTTTCTGCGAGAAATACAGTTATATAAACGTCACCCTAATTCGTGAAGCAATTGTAAGATTTGCTGATTGCAAATGATTTTAATTTCTCCATTATCTTTCCTAATCGATTTATAACAGGAAGCTCAAATTTAGGCGCCTCAGTTTTTTCTCAATTACAATGATAGCGACTGACAACAAACAGTTGCTGTTATCACGGAACGGGAGTAGAAATGGCAATAAATCTTGGAAGGCGTGAGAAGAAGATAATAGCGGGAAAAGAGCATGGGAAGGATATACAAATGAGTACAGAGCGTGGAAAGACGTGGAAACTGAATCCACTATCTGGGAACTTCTCTGTAGACAATGTTTCTAGTTTTATTATTAAGGTTTTATTTTTTTTGGGTTATAAGTTACGTAAAAATACCAGTGACCGGGATAAAGTTAACTTTTATCTTAGTTTGAATTTTATGTTATATAACTGTGTTAGTATATATCACATATTTTTTTCATTTCTTTTTAAGCCAGCGTATTTGTTTCTTATTGTGCGAGTGCCGATAATTGAACCTCAAATCCTATGGAGAATATTAAATTCGAACAATAAATAGCTTATGTTTTATTCTTAATGCTTGGAATATTATCTAAATGATAGCGTCATTCAAATGGGTCCAATAATTTTGTCATTAAAATTGGTCCAATAATTTATGCTAAAAACGAAACTCTCTGGATCACTTTAAGTAACTATATGATATGTATTTAATTTCTTTTACGGTTTATAAATGTTAACTTATTAATTTTTTAAGCCTTTTTAACAGTCTTTATTTAACAATATGTTAAATTTGGAAGTACCTCGAGAACATTTACACATTTGTTTTTTATTTGGACTACAGAAGAGCGTGTAAAATGGTTATCGTTTCAAATGTGGTGTTGACTGCTTTTAGAAAAAATTAAGAAAAAAAAGAAGATTAATTCATATCTAGCAAGTGATACCTTATCAGAAAGAGCTTTTTGAGTAAAGTTTAAGTTTTTACATTAAAATAATATAATATATAATATCATAGTAATAATATAATATAATAGTTTTCGGTAATGGTAGTAATGGCATATTTTTCTATTTTCGAAATTTTATACAGTGTAAATGAAAAAAAAAATCATCGTGATCTTAATAATGAGAAATATATAAAAGGGCGTGTACAGGAAAAAAACAAATTGTGTTTCAGGTTTTCTTTCGTGAAAAAAAAATTGCATCTTTATGAAGGATATCTAACTTTTTCAAAATGCTTAGCAAGTCAATTTTTGAAATAACATAACTTAATTGTCTTAGACATACTGATCGTTTACTATTACTTTCCAAAAAGAGTTTAAATTTTGAAAATAATCTCTAACTTTGCCAAACTCACCGCACACGTTGTGTTTCGTCTACAAAAGTTAACCAATATATTATAATATAGTTTCGATACTCTACGGTGTTTCTGAGTTTTGAAACTGTTAATCGAAACGTATGATCGTTATAAAATCATTTATTAAAATCACAAAGGCAATCTATAAGCTCCTTCGAATATAAATTGTTGACTTTTTTACGATTTTCTACATTTCTTAAAATGCGGCGAAAATTCCTTATTATTTATTCTTGTTTTCAGGTAAAACTTTACTTCTGTCTTATATTAATGTCGAAAACTTTTCCTACTCGAGTTTGTCTTAACGGTAGTTTAAGATAATGAAGTTGTTTTCAGTTATCTCTTGATTGCTTAAGAAAGATTAGATACACTACATTAGGCTCACTATTTCAATCTCATTACTATGTTATAAATAGCTGCAAGTTAAACATACCGTATAATATAATGTATATGGTAATTTATTCCTTGTTATTCATTATAAAGAATATTCGGTCGTTTAACTGTTTGTTTCGCGAGATGTTTGAATAAATATATGGAGCAATTGAAATATCGATAACGTATAGAATAAATTATTTCTCTTCTGGTACATTTTCCTTGCGTAGTTTTCTTACATAATGCTCAATTATTCATTTATAAATGTAACTTTCAAGAATATTATTGAAAGCAGTCTTATTTTGCAGATGTTAAAAGAGGTGTGACGAGGAAAGATTTTTTCAGTTTTTCATGTTTTAAGGAAAGCAATTTTTTTCAAGCATTTTTAAAATCATTCTTTTCTCATATCTGCGTTTTTGAATTGTTAACTACTGTTTTAAGTAAATTTACATGAAAATCCATGTTCTCCTCAGCGTTATTTTTTATACTTAATCAAATTTGCATTAATCCGGTTTTTCCTAATTATGAACATTATGTATCATTAATTAGTATTATGTACCATTAGTTAGTTCCGTAGTCAAACACGGAACCCGTCTAATTTCGTCATGTCCATGAGTAGATATGTCCGTCTGTCTATCATACTCTCGTAGTATCTATACTTTTGCATCAAAGTACATGAAATTTTGCAAGTAAATACTTCAGATAAAGATCAAAATTAATATACAAAAATATTTTTTTTGTAAGTTGCTTCTCCTTATTAAGAAGTGGGGATTTAAAAAAAAATTGGGGTTGCACCTTGTGTGCGATATTGTTAGAAAAGTCTTTTAAATTGAATTAGATTCGATTTATCACTTTAAAAATTTTAGTCCCGTTTACGAAATATTAAGTTTTAAAGTCGTCCGCAATATGCTCCCCATTATTAAGAATAAAGTGTAAAAATCAGGAAGAATTTTGAAAATGGGTTTTGGTGAATGATACCATATATACATGAAATTATTTCGAGTAATCCAACTTTAGTGGTTTCGGCACTATCAAAAAAAAAGTAGGCGGAAGTAACGCGGATGGAAATTACTGGACGACTGAGTTTGCTAGTGTACTTAGCATGAATTAATACGAATTATTAAAATATGTTTTGTAAAATTTAATCTAAAATTAAGGTGTGGTGCAGACAAAGTTTTTGGAATTTTTTGTATTAGAATCCTTTTTCAGCTATCTCAGACCTTTGAGAGCGCCTATGAGACGACATATATGATTTATGTGTATGAAACCATAATTTATACCTGACCTGGTAAGCGCATCATCGGTTTCGTTGAATCATAAGTTTTTCAGAATATTTATTCAGACATATTTATTCAGAATTTTTTTCAGACATATAGCAAGTCATATTAATTGACTATGTAATATACTCTTACATTTTTGAATTGAAAATTGCAAAGCAGATGGTCTGTAAAATAGCGAATTTCGAAGAAATTTTTAACTTTAAATTATAACATTTAATCACAGTCATTACTTATCTAAGTAAGATACGCTTTCGAAATCTTTTCACTCATCCCAAAGATTATCTTTAAAGATAATTTCTAAAATTCTATTTTAGAATTTTTTAACATTTTTAATCCAGTTTTTCTTTCTAAATATTTACTCGCAACCGACATCAAGGGCACGCAAGCCGCACTATTCTCGATGCGGAGGCAACGAGCGATGAAAGCGAAATGCCGACGAGTAAAAGTGCAATCGAGACGAGCCGCGCGCTCCGCTCCGTAGAAATCGACAGCGTTGCGTCATCGCGGAAGAGAATTCCGTTTACAGCCCGCGGAGGCAAAATTTTGCTCGCCCCTCGCCATTGGGCGCTGTCGTATGTAATAACCGCATTTTTTTAGTATAACTTTAACAATAAACAAGTGCCTGTTAGTTGATACGGTACAGCCATGTTGCAAGCCTATGGCGCAAGGTAACAACGATTCCACTGTAAACTGTTATCTTATCGATGGTGGGTTGTTTTGTCCGATTCGCCAAGGCAGTACTCAGGTTTAATTCAAGATGCTGTTATTGATATGATTCGTAGTGTTAATATTCAAGTAATGAGGTAGTATGAAATGACGTCACTTTTAAGTAAGTTAATACTAATTTTAGCGTTACGATTTTGCAAAGTTTTATATTTGGTAAGTAGAACTCGATCTATATATTTGTCATACTTACATTAATTTTTTAAAGAATCTGCTTTATTAGGGTGACCAGTATTTTAGTTATTTCGGGTACACAAGGAGTTTATGATTAATTTTTTAGTTCGTTTTGTGACCCATCGCAAAAATTATGAAAAAAAATGTTTATAAATTCCTTGTTTATAAATAGGCCATGCGCAAATATTTGCGGTTCTATTGAACTAGTTCTAATGAAATTTGGTCAATATACAGAAAAAAAGGTACACATAATGTTTTATTATTTTCTTTAAAATGTCAAATACAACTAAGTATAGGTATAACAAATAAAAGGGTAAGATAATAATTATATCATGTAATATTTATAATGTCACATTATGTTTTATTAAAAATATTTCATTTCAAATTTAATAAAATAATTTATTTTGGTAATAATTCATTTTTTCTTTTGAAGTGAGGCTGAAGGGACTTTCAGACGGGAGAAAAATTGTTGATATTTAGTGGCTTTTACGATTATATAGCATTACGAAAATATTTAAAGATAATGAGTTAAACAGGTGTGGTTACAAATAAACCTATACATATAAAGTTACATATAAAATATTTGAAAGATGTAACTTCTTAAATAACATTTCAAGAGGACAGTGAAATCTCTAGCGCTTGCTAGTATCAACAGTATTTGTTGGCAGTTTCGAAATTAGCTTTTAGCTACATCTGGCGGGTAGACACGAGAAAGGTTGGAAAGTTATATACAAACACATTACATATGTATTTTGTTAAGTACACTTAACAATATTTGTATGTTCACAAAGTGATATGTTAATTGGCCATTTGTGGCGTTTCTGTTTTCCATAATCAATAATTTTAAACAAATCATCCAATAATAATTTTCTGTAAAACATATTTGGTTTAGGTTTTTGAAACTTTCTTGGGGACTTAATTTTTTTATATGTTTAAATAAAATTATTTTAAACATTTCCTTTCTTTTGAAAATTATACTCTGCATTATTTGCTAAATTATTTATTTATTAGAAATTTGGTAACAGCGGTTAAAAAGGTTTACGATAAGGAAGATACGATATGATACGATAAGGTTTACCAGGAAATATTTAGAATGAATATGACATAATCATAGGTATGAATAAAATAAACTTTGAATATACATTCACCTATATATGTATTATAATAAAACAATCAAAGCAAAAATATATATTAAATTAAAAAAAAAAAGTTCATGATCTTTATATGAATAACCTATAATAGAGAACGTCATGGTTTTCAGAATTGTCTGTCCGCTTTACGGATGTAATAATCTGTTTACTTTCATGTTTCACTTTATATTGCATTATGTCAAAACGAATGGATAGTATAAAACATAGGTTGCACTTTTGTATTCCTTAAAGACTGAAGGAGAATATGAAGTATAGAGCTTATAGAGGAACTACTGTGTTTGGTTGGACTTATACCCTAAAACTGATTATGAAATGTAGGTAGATTGTTAATTGTAGTAATTATGGATATTTATTGTATTTATCATAATTATTCGTTGAATACATATCATAATATTACTAACACCAAGGTTCCACGCGAAATCGCAGGCAAGCAGTCAGTTCACATTTCTTCATTTTATTGTGAAACGTTAGTTTTGAATTTAATTTAGAATTGTTCTTTCATAGGTTATTTCCTTTAACGAACCGTATGTATTTACAAGTGTTTACTAGGACAAAAAAGGGTATTTATGATAATATGACGAATAATATAATTTTTTCCGTCTAAAAGTTTAAAAATAAAAAAGAGTTTTTTACTTTGTTTTTCCATTGCAATTCAACGAATTAATCATTTTAAATCTGATGGCTAAAAGAAATATTCGAGGTAGTCAATTATTTATTTTTATGTTATTACCTTTAAATAATTGCTATAGGTTGTGTTAAAAGTTATGATCTACTTATTTCTGAACTTTTAGATGATTTTTTTATTTATAGTGGTATTCGGAGAGCTTTAATATTGATAATACCACTATTTAGAATATAATTACTAAGAAGTCTGAATTCGATGGAGCAGAGTACAATTTTTGTTACATTTTATGTATTCGTCACTCTTTCTATTTCTTAAATTATATTTTAGGAAATTTTAATTATTTCTTTCTCATAAAAAGCCAAGCTTTAACATATAAAAAAGTAATAATTGGACAAAGGTATGCACAGTAATATAATAGATGAAAAAAAAGAAGTTAATTCAATGTAATAATATTTTTATTCATTGGCCCTAATTTACAAGATTCAGGTAAATTTGCATATCGTATGTGCCTGGGAAAATTTTATTCTTAATTTATTATAATAAACATTGTGACGTGCAATTTAAAAACGGGTTCCGTATTTATCTATATTCCTTAAAATTATTCATGCGAGTGAACATAAATAATTTTAATTTAGAATTCTAATCAAATGTTAACTTCTAGAATTTTTTTCAAATTCTTCCAATCCTTGGAAGGAAAATTCGAGCGGGAGGATCGTATAATACATCACTTTGAAATTTAATGTTTTTCAAACAGGGCTTAAAAGTGAAAAATACAAACTCAATTTTATTTTGAAAATCTGTTGTAAAAGAGAGACGGGCTGACGGACGGAAATAGGGAAGTTATAAGGGTTTCTTGTTTAAAACGGAAATCCTAAAAAATAGTAATAAATATTTACACTTTCAAAACTTGGTGGATAAGAAGTTTATCACAATAATGATAATGGAAGCTGGGAAAAGAAAACTTCATAATGATGTATTAAATTTACAAGATTTGTTCTCCTAGTAAGTTTGATTTATTGTGACATGACGAAGGCGTTGGTCGTGGCGTGTGACAAATGGTTATTGTATAAACCTTTCACGTCAAAATTTGAACTGTAATGATCAATTTAAGTCCGCCTAGCGGTAGACTATATATCGTGCCGCAGTGGTTCGGCTATAACTTTAAATTATAGGTCTGCCAAGGTCGTTTGCGTGGACGGAACCAGATTATTGGTCTCGGGATATAAGTAACACAGATTGATAATTTAATTCTTGTATCAGTTAAAAATATGCATACAAAATGAAATGTGCGCCCATTTGAGATGACGAGGAGTCCTGTACCTGTATTACCACTTACGACATTTCAACGCGTTTATTTGGGCCTTTATTGGGAATAATCAAATAATCTTTTGAATTGTTTTTTCTTTCATAAACTGATTATTTATTTTCTCCTATTCAGAATAATTTGAGGAATTACATATATGACAAAAAACGTCACATTGACACTTTATGAATCGTTTGCTGATCTTCTGAATGAAATTTAATTTGAAAAAAAAGGTTTTTAATAGCTTTTATTATATATATATATATATATATATATATATATATATGTGTGTGTGTGTGTATGGCTGTATGTGTGAATATATATGTGTGATGTTTAAACCACTATTACGATTATTGAAAATATGTTCATTTTATCAATATTATAATTGTCCAAGAGTTTTTGTTTGTTACCTAATATGTCTATAATCAAGCAACGAGTCTCTACCAACTTCGGCACGCGTGTAGTTGTTGTTAGGCGTCTTTCACCGAATAAAACAGAATAATTTCTGTACAACGAAATTCAATGTCTTTTAGTTTATAATAACAATTTAATATTACAACAAATAGATGGCAAAATATTACACCTATCGTTCATGTGTTTTGAAAGCACAAAATTTGCATGCAAATCGTGTGGCAAAAGCCACTGTTTTTATGTAAGCACGGTATATTATATAAGTAGACCGAGAACTTGAATGTCAAATTCGCCAGCAAACGCCAGGTAGTTAAAGTTTGAGCTGCAATTTTGTTAGTGATATAAATTGGAACCAAATAGTTTTTTGACAGCGTTGCTATGCATAAACAGATCTGAGTGACCTCCAAAATTATATTGGTGGCAGATAGAGGCAGAAACTACAATTTTGTTTTGAATAGAAATGAAATTTATAAATTCATTGTTATATATTTTTTTACATTTGTAACATTAAAATTATTGAACTAAGAAAAAAAAACTGGGTGAGATTTGAACCCGTGCACACTTTCGCTTATAACTGCATTTTTTTCAGGTTAAAGCGATTTAAAATATTTTATTGTATTTTCATAACGTTGTATTTATATATGCACTGTTAACTTAGATAACTGAGTGAACACTTAACCGATAGTTGCCAAGACAAGACTTACACAGTGAATGTAATAAGCGTGAAATACTTGTTATGTCGTAAAAATTTGAGATAAATACAATAAATTAACAATGGAATGGTATGTGTTGGGTAGAAGGAGAAGGGTTATATGTTTTGCGGATATTTTCAACAATGTCTAGAACTATTTAAGAAAAAATTGTGAAGAAAGATGTATGAAAGACGCGCGACAGAAGTGAAACTTGTTACGTTTTGTACGAGTTTACAAAAATCAAATATATTTTAAAATCAAAAAATTACATTATGAAATTGTCAGAAATAAAGAAATAAAGTGGCAAAATACAGCAAAATACAAAAGAGAATGTTTGAGAATGCGTTTATAACAAGAAAGGGGTGGAAACAATCGAAGGGTCACTAGATCACCATGTCGGGATTCTTGGTCTTGTCTCTTTCGCCAGTTTACTCTCGCGTAATTTTTTTCATGCTGAAGCGCGCCATGACAAATTCCACTTTAAAAATAAATTTTGGAATTTTCATAACTTGCTCTTTCGATCGTCACGAAATTTAAAAAAAAATAAATTAATGCCCCCTTCATAAATTCTGTGTAAATATTTGAGAACGTAACTATCGAAATAGATGCGAGTTAATATTTTTCGCTGTGCCAAATTTCACGTTTCTGTGTCATACGATGAACGAACACGTGTGAGATTTAATAAATATTCTGTTTTTTCCTCTCGAGGGATGATAATGACGTTTTCGACAAATAAGAAAACCCTAAAGAGGGAGAAAGCAAAATGATATTAGGTTTTAAAGGGTTCTTATCAAAATGATATTATGATGACTTGTGACGATTCTTACCAACAGGTATTAATGGTGCTATTCTTTTACTTAAACGTAGTCAAATCTAAAACCTATTTCCACGAATTTTCTTCATAACATGGTTTTGCACTGAATAATCATTAAATTATTCCTGTTTACGATACATCTTCTGTCGTATTCATTTCATACTTTATGTATTATCCAGTGACAAAAAAGAGATTATTTATATCGTATGGTTTTCCTTAAAAATAACATATCGACCTACGTGAGTATTCTATATGCAACTCGCTAAACAAGAACTGAAGATATACACATGTAGTATATCATATGCTCCGATAAATTTAATTCGACATTTGTTGTCCGTCTGTTATCTTCTCACAAAAAAGGTATAACAACCGCACCTGTGCAAAATTATTGACGCAGACAAAATTCAATTCGCGAGATTGCGACCTGTTCACATACTCTCTCTGCTGTAATCTATAACTGTACGATGATCTCGCCGCGCGTGCTGGGCACAAAAGTCAATTGGTAGAAATCAATGTCAATCTTTTGTACGTATAAGCTGCTAATAAAACCGTGCCCAGTACACGTCGTGGTGTCTCGCAGAAGAAAGTTACATTTATCATAACAATTAAGGCTCTGTGTCGAAACAAAGGAACATGAGTTGTAAATTCGTTTTGAATACACTGGCGGCATAATCGCTCGAGTAAATGAGGTACGTTTGAATGAACAGGTTTTTCTTAGTCGCCTTACTGTTTGTAATTCTTTTTAAATCCAAATGGCCGCAACGGAAAGTGTTTTTTTTTGTTTTGTTTTCGAAACGTTCGATACAAAAGAATAAGTAATGAATTTATTGCACTGAGTGGTGGGTTAGTCTAGTTGGCTGTGCGTCGAAGTCTTATTTTATATTTCATATGTTTATTTCCACAAACTAAATAAATTGTAAATGTTTCGATTATTTTGGATTTGGTAAGGGATGATTGCTCGTATTAAGATCTTTGCGATTTAAAATTACTTTACCATAAGGAATGCGGAAGTTTATTATATGTAGAGTCGATCAAATAAATATTCTTGTATATAAAGCTTTGTTCAGTATAATATAACGATTTAATAAATAATATATTTAGTGATTATAAGTAATCGTCAACGAAATGACTAACTTAATATTGAAATTACAGCTTCTTACTTTCTAAACTTGTTAACTTCAAGTTATTTTGTTGAATTAATACTTAACATTTTCGGAATATTTATCTACTTGGCTAATAATTGATAAATATCGTTGTCGAAAAGGGATAATAGTGATTGAAGTTAATTGTGCAAGTTTTGAAGGTAAACTATTTAAATGTTTCATACAGGTATAGTCATTAAAAAGAATAAATTTTTCATTGTTTTATGAACTCAATATTATCAGAAAAGCGAGGAAAAGTTCGACAGATATTCTGAGTATATTTTATTTTTGTAAAAAAAAGGTATAAAAAAAATCAATATATTTTGGTTCCTTTTATCTTTATTATTTAGATCTTATTAACATAAATATTATAGTGGCACTAAACATTTTATATATATTTAATATATGTTTCTAGGTTGTTGCAAACTCCTATACCGTGAATATATTTAATAGTCTATCAATTTTTATAGTTTAGGATCATGAGAAATAAAAACACTCTATCCGGTTAAAAAATAGCAAGTGGTTATTTTTTAAATACATTTATTGTTTCTATCGTGATGAGTAGAACGCTTTCTTGTTAGAATGGAATAGCTTGTATTATACCGGGGTTGGCTGGAATTACTTCTCTAGGAATATGCGAATAAATAAATCTGTTTACTTACTATTAAAGTGATAAATAGATTAATTCCATTGTGAAAATGTAAAATATTTTTGCTTTTCTCCATTCGGGTTTTAGCGCCAAAATAATAAGTTAATAATGTAGCAGGTAAGTATTATGTATGTATATTATTGCATTAAAACATAACAATAATAAACTCTAATGAAAATGAATAATAAGAAACGTGCCGCGTAAAATTTTATAGATTTTTTCCAATAATTTCAATCTTATAAACTAGTGATGCCCTCTTGTGAAGCAAGATTATATATGTTTAGGAGACACCTGAATCTAATGGCGATTAACTTTTTAATAATGTCTATTATTTTAAAAGAGCATTTGCATTTCTAAACTCGAAAATTATAGCGCGACCTGTAATTAAAAATATAAAAAATAATCTAGAGCGAGTCGGGTTGGCGCTTCGAGAGTTCTATGCCTGCATTATTTAAAGTCACTTTGATACAGGGGAAGGGATAGGAATATATTTTTAAATTTGCAGAGTGTGAAGTAGATAGAAGTTATAATATATTATTTAATTTATAGCTTATAGACTATTACCTATAGTAGTGTAATATGAATATGCGTTGTTTAAACACAGGATATTTTTATATTTTATCTATATTTACAATATACTCCAGAAATTTCAGATATGTGGTTATTAGGGTCATGAAGACGGACTTGATAACAAAATAAATCTAAAAACGGAAACTTATTTTGTGCAAGACCCCATCATTACATTACGCTAAAATGGAAAATTTAAAACTACTCTATGTAAAAAATTATTTTCAACGATATCAACACGCAAAGGTAGAAAAAAGTATCAAGTTTTTTTTTCAATAAAAAAATCAAATATAACAAAAATTCATATTTTGAATTAAGACTTTCGTATTCATAAAATAAAAAACTTTCTATTGGCATTGTTACTATTTTAATTGTCTATTTTAATAATTAATAGATCGAAACTCAAAATTTTTTTTCACCAAATAGTAAGAGTAAAAAGAAATAATAATTACTAAAGCCTGATGAAAAATATGTATTATTTATAGTTAAACTGAATGTCTAAAACATTAGCACTTACCATAAAAACGCCATCTTCACTTATAAAACAAACGTGCCGATGCAATATTGTATTAAAATTCAACAAACTCAAGTTTTGATCAAACAAAAATCACTCTCATTATTGTACTTTCAGTATTTTTTCACGAATTATATACAATCTTTTCAAAAACGCAAACGTTTTATATATAAACTTTTCAACTAACACGATTACGATTAAATTCAGGTGCGACCGACAAACTTGCACCGAATTTTGCAAATAAATGGAACAGGAATAAAAATTTGAAATAATTATAATTAAACTATTTCGAACATCACACGAGAAGAAACTAATTTAATTTTTTTCTATTCTTTATTTAAATTTGGCGCTCATACGTGCGCTCGTCGCAGCTAATGTGCCAGTCCGTGCTAGTGCAAGACACGCGGCGCTTTATCTACGGGCGAACGCCACACTGAATGAGCGGGAAGTTCGTTTTAAAACTATGCATTGCCTCCACCCGCCCGCCTGCCAGTTACGAGCGAAGATTATTATTGTCATGTGAGAGAAAGTTATAGGTTATGTCGCTTATCGACCTTTTAATAATGTGTTGAGATTACTGGCTTCTCAGTTTTGCCGCGCATTACATTTTCCGTCCTTCATTTTTTTTAATAGCTTGAAATTGATTTATGAATGATATTAAATATAGAGTTACTTAGCGTCTATTAGGTGTGTTTCATTCTCGAGAGAAGATTTACTTTACAAATTTAATAAGGGCAATATGAAGACGAGATAAATGACATTTTTTAAATTACGCACTTATTAATCAATTATTATTTTTTAAATATCATATTATACGTAATATTGTAAACATGTAATCATCTGATAATTATTAAAGCACTTATTAGCGTTTTATGTGTGATTTTAAAGAGAGAGACTTGCCAATTTTTAGACTTTACATATTTTTTTACTTTTTTTATTAATTCATTTTGAAATTAGAATGTTGTAGTTGACTTTTATAAAATATTGTATAATAAAGAAGGGCAAATTTTTGAGAAAAGAATTTTGAAATTATAGTAACTTGAAATAAATTCGAAATAATACCAAAATTAAATTTTTAATTTAAAATAAAATTTGAGCTTTAATTTTCGAAACTGAGTTTCTTTTTTCTAGTAAAATTTGTAGTAGTAATGTGCTCTTAGAAGCATGAAAAAATTCTTATCTGAATGACAAGTAACAAGACAATTAGAGAGGTCACATTTAATTATGTGTCTACTTTCGGTTGTCATTTAATATCTATTTTCTTTGATATTAAAAATAGATAAAGTTTACACACATTAAAAATGTTAAAAACCGTGTTATACGATATTTTTATATACTAACGTCACATTATGTTTTACTAAATCTGATATTAATTGTTGGTCAGTCTATAAGGAACTAAAAGACCCTAATAGCAAATACCTAATTCCAATTTAGAATACTTTTAGAGGGATTTAAAGTCACAAGATCTTGGACATAGTCGGATACAAGATCTTGTGGCTTTAGATCCTATTAAAATATTCTGAATTGGAAATTAAGTCGGGTGTAGCATTGCTTGATTTCTGTTTTGGATATGTAAATCTCTTCATTTTTTATTGTCACAGGGATTTTTATCTTTACCGAGAAAAGCAAACGGATGTTTTTTTAATATTTTTATTTTTGCTAGATTTTAAAATTTTAATGGGATTAGCAGAGTTAGCTGTTATTAGTATAATATTATGTACATCTATTTTTTATTGCAATTTTTCTAATATATGTAATCAAATTAGTCCATTGAATACATAATGGAACTTGTATATATAAAATTGAAGTCATCACGAATGTCAAATTATAGAAAATACGGGATATTAAACAAGTACGTGTTTCTGGTAGTACAATATACATTGTTTACAATGAAAGGGTCATATTTGATTGGGAAGCTGCTGAAATATCTTCTAGTTATTTTTGGTAAAAGAAAAGATGTATTGACTTCAGTATCAATTAATTATATTAAAGGTGGGTTTTTTCAAATTGCGATTTGCAAATAAGACCGTCTTCTCTGAATTTTTTTTATATTTTATTTTCTATTATGGGTCCTCGTCGGGCTTCGTATCTAGTAGAAAATCTGGTTGTTCTTCATAGTCTTGTTGACATTAGTGTCAACAATGTCAAAGGCCCGTTGGAGCCAGCAGCCTAAATATTAATAAAATAGATTTGAACAAGTTATTAACTAACAAAACATTAAGAAAAGTATATACATATATATATATATATATATATATATATATATATATATATATATATATATATATATATATACATATACACACACACACACACACATATATATATATATATATATATATATATATATATATATATATATATTCTAAGTTACAGTACTCATAATTTTACATTGTTTTTTATGACACTAAAATTATTAAATTAGGTGAAATTTGATCTCATTTCTTTGCGATTCTACCTGATGTCCATTGTTACACAAGTAGAATTTATGTCAAAATAAAATTCGGACGGGGAACATGCTTATATGTCAATTTGTAGTAACCACATCACAAAAAGCAAGATAGACGTGGTATATTTGCTGAACTATGTGAAAACCCGTGTCGCCAGTTGGAAACAAATCATTATAAATGCGCCAATAACAATGTGGCGCGTGCCCTCATATGTTTTCATAATTACCATGGAGGTGTCAAGTGCTTTCTCATTTCTGTACGCTTGAGTCATATATTGTTATCCCGCTTGCAACAAATGTTCGAAAATTTTAGTACCACACATTTGATGACCGTTCGTTCACACATTTGATGACCGCTCACTACGATATCGAGCTAAAGTAGTAGGATTATATTATGTTATAAAAAAGTAGCAATAATATTTAGTATATTCTAAAATATTTATTGATTTATTAACTACACGCGATACAACAAAAGTAATGGAAATACGAAAGTTTGCTAAAAGATTTTATAAAGGAAGTAAGAGTTCCGTCGATTTCAGAGAATTATAATTAGTACTTTTACTATTTTATTTAAGAAAATGTTTGCACTCTCTGTTAATTTTGGACATGATAAAATCGTCCCGAGATCCTAAGATTTAATAGGTGAATATATTGACAAAGGTAAAAATAAACAATTAAAAAAAGAACGGGAGGTATCGTGGGACACCCGTGGGTTGAAACAAAGTTCCTTTCGCTATTTATTATGTATTAAATAAAAGGCACAATAAGTTAACAACGTTTGAAATGAAGGAATGTAATAAATGTTAAGATTAATTGTAATTAATGTCAGTCGTTAATGTCTTACTTTATTCGCTATTGAAATATATATATATATATATATATATATATATATATATATATATATATATACATATACACACACACACACACACACATATATATATATATATATATATATATACATATTCAAACCGATCGCTATTCTCTCTGCACCGGCTAAATTATTTGTTCTGTATCGCAACATATACTCGAACTACGGAGGTCAAATCTGTGATGAGCAGCATGTGTTTCGAGTCGAACGTTCGGTGGTCACGAACCTTTTATGCTTCCTTGACTTTGTTGCCTATTATGTTGATCTCGGATCTCAAGTAGATGTTGCATATTTTGACTACCAGAAAGCTTTCGATTGTACAGATAACGATATCTCATTAAATCGCCTTGGCGTGGCAGGGTTCTCCGTTCCACTTTTACGATTTTTCTCTTCGCATCTTGCAGATAGAAAACGATACGTAAGAGTGGGTAACTTTAAATCCGGGGCTCTCATTCGCCAAGTGTGTAATGTGCGATAAGGAACTTGTTTCGATAAAATAACAGTTCAATAACATAATTTAATTTAATTGCCAAATCTTTAAATAAAAAAAGTATTATGATAATTCGAATGTCTAAAGTCTAAACTAAAATAAAATTAATTATGATGACTTTAACTTACAATAACTCCACGATATATTCCGAAAACATTAAGAAATAAGTTTTATATAAATCTCTTTTTTCGAGACACCAGGATACATTGAGATAATATTTGTTAATTATTCTTGAATCTTTCCCTAAATATGCTTAATAACATATATACAATTTATTATTATTTTTAAACATTGAATCGTATGAAGGATAGACATACATACAAACATTTATTTATCATTTTAATAGATAAACTCAAAAGTTTTCTATTTTATTTAGTTGTTTATACCTGCCAGTTTTAAACTATTTAACCAGAACATAAAAACTATATGAAGGAAACTTTAAAAAGTAATGTGTTAGTTTTATGTGCCGTGTAAATAATAAAAAAAAACTTATATTTTTTCAGTATAAAATAACGTAGAAATGACTGGTTCCCGGAACTGTATGCAAACACATGTTATTAATTTCGAACTCTAATCTTTTGAAGTGCTAATAACATTACGGTAGACAATTTCACCTCCACCCAGAATATTTACGGAGGTGTTCTGTACTCTGCACATCTATCGACTGCTCACCACGATATTGAGCTAAATTAACATAATAGATTAATGGATATTTGTAATTTTTAATAAGAAAATTAAATTCTATGAAGTTGTTAATGTTTACGGGGAGGAGAGTATTCAGTACTTCGATTTTACACAAGAAAATAATAATTACACATTACTCCTCCACTCAGAATCTTTACGGAGGTGTTTTATAGTCTGCATATCTATCGACTGCTCACCACGATATCGAGCTAAAGTAACATAATAGATTAAGGGATATTTTTAATTTTTAATAAGAAATTTAAATTCTATGAAGTTGTTAATGTTTACGGGGAGGAGAGTATTCAGTACTTCGATTTTACACAAGAAAATAATAATTACACATTACTCCTCCACTCAGAATCTTTACGGAGGTGTTTTATAGTCTGCATATCTATCGACTGCTCACCACGATATCGAGCTAAAGTAACATAATAGATTAAGGGATATTTTTAATTTTTAATAAGAAATTTAAATTCTATGAAGTTGTTAATGTTTACGGGGAGGAGAGTATTCAGTACTTCGATTTTACACAAGAAAATAATAATTACACATTACTCCTCCACTCAGAATCTTTACGGAGGTGTTTTATAGTCTGCATATCTATCGACTGCTCACCACGATATCGAGCTAAAGTAACATAATAGATTAAGGGATATTTTTAATTTTTAATAAGAAATTTAAATTCTATGAAGTTGTTAATGTTTACGGGGAGGAGAGTATTCAGTACTTCGATTTTACACAAGAAAATAATAATTACACATTACTCCTCCACTCAGAATCTTTACGGAGGTGTTTTATAGTCTGCATATCTATCGACTGCTCACCACGATATCGAGCTAAAGTAACATAATAGATTAAGGGATATTTTTAATTTTTAATAAGAAATTTAAATTCTATGAAGTTGTTAATGTTTACGGGGAGGAGAGTATTCATTACTTCGATTTTACACAAGAAAATAATTATTACACATTACTCCTCCACTCAGAATCTTTACGGAGGTGTTCTGTAGTCTGCACATCTATCGACTGCTCACCACGATATCGAGCTAAAGTAACATAATAGATTAAGGGATATTTTTAATTTTTAATAAGAAATTTAAATTCTATGAAGTTGTTAATGTTTACGGGGAGGAGAGTATTCAGTACTTCGATTTTACACAAGAAAATAATAATTACACATTACTCCTCCACTCAGAATCTTTACGGAGGTGTTTTATAGTCTGCATATCTATCGACTGCTCACCACGATATCGAGCTAAAGTAACATAATAGATTAAGGGATATTTTTAATTTTTAATAAGAAATTTAAATTCTATGAAGTTGTTAATGTTTACGGGGAGGAGAGTATTCATTACTTCGATTTTACACAAGAAAATAATTATTACACATTACTCCTCCACTCAGAATCTTTACGGAGGTGTTCTGTAGTCTGCACATCTATCGACTGCTCACCACGATATCGAGCTAAAGTAACATAATAGATTAAGGGATATTTTTATTTTTAATAAGAAACTTAAATTCTATGAAGTTGTTAATGTTTACGGGGAGAAGAGTATTCATTATTTCCATTTAACACATGCAAATAATAATTACACATTGGTTATAATTTGGAAAATTAAAGAATTTTGAAATTATCCCGGTTTTTATTTAAACTTTACTCCTATATCTTCTAATTTTCGAAAATTAGAAGATGTAGCAGTAAAGTTTAAATAAAAACGGGCCTTACTTATACATAACCCAAAAAGGATTCTAAGTTTCCAAGGAAAACTAGCTTTAACATATTAGTATATATGAATTTCTCATAACAATCATATTGATCAAAATGATTTTGATTTTGGTTGCTTATCAGTAGTACCATATAATTGCTAAAACTGAATAATATAAAATAAATTGGAGTTATGTGGATACAATTTAAAAAAATTGAGGAAAATATTAATTTCACTACGCGAATAAACTTCGTAGTACACATATTTTTCCAAAATATCTTAATGAAAGTCACGTCCCCAATAAAGATTGACAGATAATAATAAAGATAAAATATTTAAAAATTTAAAGTTTTTAAAATTTCATAATTGGACTTTATTATTTAATTGACTGAGGAAATTAGGATTCCTCGGTTTGTTTGAAAAAATGCTGTAGAAAGTATTTTACTTATTGTTCAGAAAAAATACATATTTTTAAAGTAGCTGACAATTTGTCAATTTTGCATTAAGGTGATTTTCCTAAATAACATAAACAAACATTAGTATATTTCTCTACTATGATTTTCATTAAATCGGTTATATGATTACTCGAAGGAAAATCTCGATATTGATGGGCAGCAATGCAGTCAAATATCTTCATGGATATAATATGATTTAAAGCCTTTATTATGTTTTTCTTTTTTCATTAATCGCATATGTGTTATTCAAAGAACGTATGCTTTACATTTATTTCATTAATAATTTAATTTTTTTTAATCTATATTATGAAATTAACCAAAAATGTTTGAAACGTTTATTTTCATATCATTATTATACCGTAAAATTATTATATAAATTAAACTGCTTTAACATGTGAAACTTTTATCACATTAAGATGGCAGTCTTCCAAAATATTAAGGTTATCGATACTTATGTTACAGTCACATCAAGTGTCTTGCACTAGTGTCGCGTCTCGGTGTAACGACATCGCCAATAAGGTTTTTATTTAAAATCCAAGAAAAATACGTTTAAATTAATTTATAGAATCCTGCAATTGGTTACGTTTTTTTGCTGGCTTTTATTTTTGAAAGTCATTATGGCATAAAAGTGCATTTTTCAGCCCTAATGAACAATTAAAGACGGAGCTTTATCACTTATTGCATTCAGTCTATGCCTAAAGTATACGTCATTGCCTAGAGAATAATATGTGATACGAGGATCATATACGTGGCTCGCGTACTATGCCTGTTTACCATCTCTAGTTATGTTATAAGCTCCGTGGTAGTAATAGTTTGTAGTGACACTCTATTATTTAGAATTAATATTTTTTTTTAGTTTTTAAGAAATTTAATAGTTTTCTTAAAATAATATTTTCGTGAACGAATTACTAAGTAGATTACCGTAAAATTTGGAGGTGAGTAATAATGGAGTTTCACTACAAAATAATATTTTCGTGAAAAATGTGAAGTAAAGAATCTTTGGAGAGCGTATCAAAAATATGTTATATGGAAAACTAATTCGTCGTCAAAACGTGCGAAGGGGAAAGGGAAAATAAAAAGTAGTGTAAAGAAATTCCTGATATCAGCATTTAAACAATAGAGTAGAGCAAGAGAGATGCCAATATAATAATTTGTACTACTTGTGCTATCATCTGTTTTGTTGTTTTAATTCCTTGTTTTTTGAATACATTATCGTGGTAACTTTTAAAAATAAATCGAATACTTAATTAATATAAATATTTGTATCTACTGGATTACTAAAATTACAACGATTTTATATAAATAATTGAATTTTGTTTTGTCAAATAATTTACATAAGATTTGGTTCTTGATGGATGCATACATTCCATTTCATTTAGTGATGTAAATTGTTAGTAGAATACTTTTTTCACTTTCTTCAATAAATTGTTGTTTTTGAAATAATGTGAGAAGTAGGCGTGTAGGCATGTATCGGGGAAATATTAGTTCACCCCCCCCCAATTCTTGAAACGATGAGGAGGTCTAAATATTGTAATTAAAAGGTTTAACTGTTTTAGACGTCACATATACTAGTCCGTGCAACTTTGGTTAGTTTAAATGTCTTAAAGAGAGTCTGAAGCTTATTTTTACGAAATTTTTCGAAGACGAGCATTAAATGAAATGTATTTGCAAAATATCTGAGTATAGGATGCGCTGAGTTTATTTTGCTTTGATACAAAAAACTTGTAACTATCGTTGATATAAAAATGTAGCTATCACCCATCGGCCCATTCATCTCTTAAACTTCGCTATCTGTTTAACTAACGAGGAAATGTAAAGAGAATTGATTTTTAATAACTTTTAATGGCATGTCTGACGATATGGATATAATCAATATTTTGTGTAGTTAATAAAATAACTTTAATTACATTTTAGGATATATATATATATATATATATATATATATATATATATATATATATATATATATATCCTTTTTCCATTACTTGTCGATTATGAAACAGCCATTTAAAAATCATTATTAGCTATAATTACATAAAATATAAAATAATAAGAGAGGATCGAACGTTTTTGAATTACGAGTATAATATGAATATAGGAAAGATTTTGTTTTGTTATTATCAATAAATTTTTTCCTGTTAAGAAACGTACAGATTGACGGATGTTCATTGATCATTTATTTATTTTCATTCTTTAGTTAATTACTTTATTAAAGCCTTGACCAACTTACGGTGCAAGCTAAACCGTTGGACAAGTTAGTTAGACATTAGAAATATAGAACCATGTTATGGAGGAGTCAATCATAGAACCAATATAAAACTTACTAATTTGTAAATTGTGAGTTCAAGAAAATGTCAGAACTAGGATAGTGCTATTATCAAACTAGGAAACGACAGGAAGTGTATGACAAGAGAACGCCGTAGACTATTGGTTCATTGTGGAGAGACAAAAATGATCTGAGTACGTTATTATGTCTTAAGTTTTTGCAATTAAGCAAAATATTTCATAATTTTATTTTGCAAGCAAGAGCAAGATTATTTACTCAGAGATTTTGAAATATTTAACTATAAAATTAATAAATAACTAACTTAAATGAATAAAAATATGTGGATAATTTCAAAGAATATGTTAAATATTTAGATAGTGTTCCAAATTGTCCACTTTGTTCATTTTAGAAAATGAACGAATGTAACTTTACTTAAAGTAATGTTTTTAATGGCTTAACTATAATTTCAGTAAATTTTATTACTTTTTATTCTTGTTCGATTTTTTAATGGGAGAAGTTTCCTTAGAAGTTTAAGAAAGGGGGGGGGGTGTGTGCTCAGATCGGGTGGATTATCGATCAATGCGGTGCGATTTCCATGCAGATTTTGAGCTTGGAAGACACGTAAAAAGTAAATTTAATATATAGGTTGTGGCATCTATTTACAAGTTTTATTATTTAATTTTTCTCATATATATTATGCTATTCCTAAAAAGTAACTTATGTAGCTAAAAAGTAATTTATATTTCAACTCGAATTGTCTAAGTAGCAAGTTTCACAAAAAATTTTTTACAACTACTTCAGTGTAATCGGGTAATAAACATCCATTCATACTTTTTGCGGTTTAGTATTCCACGTAAGCGAAGCGGCGGGATATCTTGCATTTTACCCCACGCGAACTGTACGCCGCGCGAACGCCACGCGAACGCCAAGCGAACTGTACGCTGTGCAGATTTTATAGCGAACATTTTCTTAGCTAAAGGTTTATTAGGTAAAAACAACCTGAAGAACAACTCTCTTTTCGAATTTTTAATGTTATAGAATATGATGTGTTACAAAGTTAATAAATATTACAATATAGTATTACAATTATAACTTCTATGTGAATTGATTAATATTATAAACGTTTCGGCCATTTTGAAATTATGACGACAAAACTTGGCCTATATGCATAAATACAAATGTACATAAAAAAGGCATAAATTTGCGTGTAATCCACAAGAGTTAGACACAGCGGTTGGTTATACTCTTCAATCTTCTGTATAACCTACTGCAGTGTGGATCTGATCTACTTTGCCATAGCTTTGCCGAATCTCCACTTGAGTCTGGATATCATCAAATCTTCAGGCGTGACAGTTCGTGATACCTGTCGACAATATCTAGTAGAATATCTTAAAAGTGAAAGCAGTTGGTAGTTTTTGAGATGTGACACAACGACTATAGCACTGTTCTATCTAGAAAACTGCATTGAACAATCCCTGCAAATCCTTGAGAGCCGAAGCCCTTCCTGCTTTCAGGAACCATATGGTAATATCATCGTCCCACGGCATCGTGTTGTTTTTAAGTTATCTGAGAGCAATCTTGTTTTCGCCCATGTTAATTTCGAGAATATATTTGGTGTAGTGGCGTATTAAGGACTATAAAAGGCAGGCGGATAATGACTGTAGGAGGCAGCAGGTTTCGTTGTTTTTGGTCAACGTTCCTTGTTGTAACAAGCACTCCGAAACGATTTTGTGGTTCCAATTGGAACAGTTCAGATCATTTTAAGGATTGAAGCAAGGTCGGTCGGATAGAAAATTTCAATAGACGTTATATGTTTCCAGTTTGCCACGATCAAGTCGATCTAGTTCCTGATCACGTTATCGGGGTTTCGTCAGATCCACCTTGCTGGCGTTTCTTCTTGAAGAACAAGTTCATCAGGAGAGTTTAGAAAGAATCTAAGGAATATCTGCTCTCTGTGATTCTGATACCAAACACATATTGCCCGACATTCGTTTTATCGATTTCTTGTGCTTTCATTTTGCCTTTGAAGTCATCCATAAAAACCGTGAAGTAGGTTGTCGTTGATAGCCTCATTTATGTCTTCATAAAGGACTACGATCTCGTCACCCGTGCGTGTCGACGTGGCTGCATATACCTGTACGACTTTCAAGGTGTATTTCTGGGTTATCTTTAGTATAAGGTATAGAACCTACAATAGTACACTAGTTACCTCTAACACGTAGGATAACTTTATTGTCCGAGAAACCTATGCCGCCTTGTAACTTCACATCGCCTTCTGGAAAGAAGAGCAGGTTTCCCGACTACAAAATTAACATACTCTACCCTGTATTCGGATTTCCGATAGCCCCAGATTGTGCTAGTTTATTTTATCTAGCATAACCCCAGCTCGGAAATGCTTTCGTTAAACTTGAGTGTCTTGATATCATTTGTAGTCAGGTACAGTCGTTTACAGTAGCTTGCTATAATCCGCGGCTAATTCCTAGCACCCCCCAACTTACAGGAACTGCCACCATAGTTGGGAATAGTAAGGTTATCGGGAAATGAAGGAATATCTAACCAACTTATTTATCTACCTACCTATTAATATTTTTAATTGCTTCCAGCTTCCGTATGCATCTCTGTTTTACTTATTTACCTATTCTCTTACTTTTGTCAAGTCGAGTGAAACGAGTCCTACCTCGATGAGTTTACTCTTCGTTAGTGTATAATCCTTCTCATTACCTTCCGACTCCATCATTGTATTCCGATTTTATCCAAAGGCCAACTTATGTGACCTTTAGTCATGTCAAAACTGTAGAGTCTTATTATTTGATTATCATTAGAACTATATCACAAAATACAAAAGTAGAGTGTCCATTGTTCTATCTTATCTTTTTGCATTTAAGTTATCCTCTTAGTTGAACATTTGAATTGCCCTAATATTATATTAAATTGAAAGCCAAATTTATTTTATTTAAATTAATGGTATTTACGAATATGTAATAATAGTATTACAAAATGATATATAGTATTGTTTTAATGAGTAAGATGGAATATAACGCAAACGAAGCATAAATATTCACATTTAATTAATTACTAATTTTATGCGGGCGCCGTTTGAGGAGTAGATATTGAAATGTGGATAAGGCATTTACGATCGAGAGCAAACTGCGCTATCCCTATTGTGAGAATGTCGAAATTAGAATAACGAAACGATGCAATGTGTTTTGTGATTTTATTAACTAGTTATTAAAAAAAATGTTAATCAATTCCAAATTAAGTTTTATGTAGGTTTTCGTTAAGTATTGATTAACAGAATAAATTTAATTGAGAAATATTGCTAGATACGATGAATTTTTTATTTATGCAATACATGTGCCAGTGTTTAACCTTGAATATTCTGACTGACATTCTCTTTTTGTAAGACAAATATTTGAGAATTTAACGCTGAATACTAAATTACGGGATGTGGTTTATGCAGCCTAGTGTTTTGAAAGATTTTCTCAGAATGGGAATTCAAATTAATTCCTCACATTCCAGCAATTATGAAAATGGCAAAATCTTTGATTTTTAAAATCACTTGGCAATATTAATATACTTGAAATAAGTGTTTAGAGATTGGTAGTGCCTGAACTTTGAAAACGAACATAATAACGTAAATTTGATGGTTATGTGAAAAATTAAAGTATTGAGTGGTAAAATAATGTATATACATGTTTCAGAAATAGTCTAGAGCAGTCGTTGAAGATGTTTAAGTTTACCCCGTATTACATCGATTTCATCCGAAATTCCTTCGTTATTAACAATACGATAAGTAAACCTGGGATTGATGAAGTCGTTTGAGGACAAGAGGAGTGAAGCTTATCATTCAAAATGCTTCGGTTCAAAATGGTCATTTTCTAATGTATTAACATCAAGTTTTAAACGAAAAAAATATTAAATGGGTTTTGATTATATAGAGATCACGTACATGTTCGGTATCGAAGATAGGTTAAAAACGTATGTTTTCACGTATCGTAGCGTCGCCAAAACTACTGTAAATCTACTGTAGTAGTTAAAAAACGAATTGAAGAAACTTGCAAACTTATTGAAAGTGGTTAGTGATTAACAGTGGATTTACGGAAATATTCTGGGTAAGTTTCTATAGAGTGCAAATCATAAGTCGAAATAAGTTGAAGTTTCAAAGGTCAAATTAAATTTTTTATGATACTTTTCAGCTTTTAGAAATCGAATTTTAATTAAAGAAGATGCCTAATCTGAAGTGTGTGTACTATATTATCAAATCGAATGTGGTCAACATGACCAACAACGAAAACGAAAAAAATGAAATAAAAATCTATTGTATAGTTTAGGAGAGTTGTAAAGGGGCCATGTGCATCGAGTTCCTGTTTTAAAGAATCCAATTATTTTCTACAATTTTCAAAATTGTGAAAGTCTATAAATGTGTTAGAAACGCTATTTTTGCATCCTCGGGTGTTTAATCCGCAAGATATGTATATAATATCAAGCGGTTGTTACTATTGAAATACCATTAAATTGAATTTCTCTGAAAAATAAGTGAAGTGATTTGTGCTCAATTGATTTTTCATACATCACATTACTTTGTATGGTGCAGCAATATAAAAGCTGACTATGCGATGCAAGTGTTTAGATGTTCTAGATCAGATTAGTAAAAAAACATTTGTTATTGAGTTAAAATTAGTTTTGAAAAATGTACCATTTATAAGTGACTAACAGTTACTAGCGATTTCATACGGGTAATTATTTATGATCGATTTTGGCAGTATTTTGATATTATTAGATAGAATAGAGAGAAGATAATAGTTTATCATAACTATATTACCAAGTAGAAATTCGGTACGGCGAAAATTCTCAGCAAGCGCGGACGTCTATCAATGATGTGTAGCTTGAGATATGCACCCCCCTCTTCGCTTTACCGCATGGCACTGATATTATCTACGTACACATGACCCCGTAAGTGTGAACCTATTGGTAGTGTGCTCTTAGTACGTTTTTGAAATGTGTAACTAAATAGAATGTTATTATATATCTATTACTTATATGGTGAAGTGTATGTAAGTGATAAACGGCGTGTATAATTTAATTTGTAATAAATATTTATTTCGTTATTTATTTAGCAGTGTCACAATTTTACTGATAATTTGTGATTTTTTTTTAATAAGTTTGTAAATTATTTATTTTTGCTTTCTACTGGTCAATTTCTGTCATTTGATATCAGAATGAAAAAAAGGGAATTGCAAATAACAAATTATCCGCCATTCTGATAGCTTCATCATACCAAATTTATAATAACATGACATACACCTATTCATTCTTGAATGTTATGTTATTTTTTTATAAACTTTATTAAAATCGTTTCAGTATTTTTTTTCTGAAGACGTAAGAAACAGACAGCCAGATATAAAGACAAACTAATCTTCGTATTTATAGTATTAGTATGGATTATCTCTCTTAATGTAAATTTTGTAAATCGAAATATTCAAACGGTAGTGCGGAGAATTGAGTATTCCGTGCGATATTTTATTGTTTTAGTCTATTCATTTTTTATATTGCCTGCTTGGTGACAGTAAAATCGATTGCCGCCTCCATTTGTCATCTATTTATTCTCTCTCGTGCGCAAATTAATTATTTGCAATATTTAACGGCAGCGCGGCGTTCTGCGGAGAATTTAGAAATTCGCGCAGAATGAGCTAATCTTGTAGAGCGGCTGTTGCGTAACGCCGCGGGACCATCATGTGATCGTTTGTATAATATGTAAAATAATACTCGATGAGTAACATAATATTAATTAACAAATAGACAAATTGTTTTCAACTGTAAGAATCCTTGATATTTTCACTAGCGACATATGAGTATTGTGAGTCACTGATATAAAACTTTAATTTCCAAGAGATTTAGCTTATCATGTGACTTTAAAGAATATAATAAAAAAGGATAACGTGTATATCCGTGACTAATAGATGTAAACAAAATCTTTACAGACAATTAACGTTCGCTTCAAGGAAAGTTTTTATGTGTGTTAGACGTGTGAAAATGCGTGATAACTGAATAGCCCTTAGAATGTATTATTTTTAATGTCATGTTTTAATTCTGTCAGAGGTAATTGATCAATTTAAATTCTGAATAGGGTAGTTGACTCATCCTAAATTTTGATATTTTTCGTACAATATTGTGAAATATAAATTAATTAAAAACGAGTCTTGAAAAAAATTCAAAAATTGATTGGAAAATAAGCCAGTTGTAGACTTCTAAATTTGAAGATGCAGATAGAGTTGGATATATCCCTCTCTTTTCCCCTCGTAGAATATAATGTGCAATATTAAAAATGACCTCACAACGCAGTATTGCCGTCCTTCTCTAAAGGTTAAATTTAAACTTTTATAACTCGGTCAATTTTTAAGATTATTAAAAATTTTTCACTCTTCATCAGAATGTATCTTGAAATTATTATTAATGAAATAAAAAAAATTTAGTCAAATACCCAATTGTATAGTAACCTAAAAATGAAATATAAATTAAGTGAAATTTTGAAGTCTAATTTAAAATACTGATTTTATTTTACAGTCATTTTCTTTAAGAATATTATGAACATAAGTCTAAAATGAGTTTTCCTTCATATTTTTGAGTCGTAATCTTAGTATTTAATTTTCTTTGGGCTTTACCCATCATCTTCTCATTTCTCAGATATGTGCTTATAATATACTTAATTCTCAAGTCCATGATTATCATGTTTACTATTTTTTACTCTAATTCTTCTATTGTTTCCTTTCTACTACAAAGAACCTATTTGCCTATTCAACTTACTGCTATGGCTTCATCGTCTTACCCGTCTCGACTGCGTTTGTTTTCTATGTTTCCTACAATGGACATCTTCTCGAGGCTATATTTGAGAACATTTTGGTGAAAAATTATAGAAAGTGTTTTGTGAACTTTAATATCTTGGAACACATATCTTATTCATAGAGAAACCTATATTCCCTTATGGGAAAAAATCAAAGTAAACTTCCAAAAATTTTCCAAGAAGTTGATTTCTCAGTATTGAGGTTTCTGAGTAGGATTGATTCATATCTTCTAATTGTTGCCCAATTATTACATCTGCGATGCTTTGGATGGTATAAAATGTCGAAGGTGCCCAACTCATGACTAATTCAAATTAGTTCATGAAATCATGACTAATTCAATTAAAAATGAACAAAGGCTTCTAAAAAAGCTACTAGAGTTAGCTTGTATTTGAAACATTTTGTTTTTAACTAATAAATCAGAATAATTTTAATGATAAAAAGACTAACAAATATTTCACAAAAATATATCCGTTACAAAAGAATTGGAGCCCTATTTACAAGTATGACATTTTTAGTTTCATAATTTTTAAAGTTAATTTTAAAACTTTGTTAGCAAAATGAATTTCAATATGGTATAAAACAATATTTGATAATAGGTAAAAAGTATATATTATTAGGAAAAATTAAAGAGTTACATGTAAATATCATTATTTGGATGAAAATACTTTGTGAACCAGCTAAGCTGTTTTAAGAGAAGTAATCACAGAAAGTGAAATCATCTCGAGTCAATCAGCTTATTTGTTATCAAATGATATATATTTAAGTGTGTAAAAATATTTATATGGAGATGTAAATATTTATACTGAACATAATATGCGTTTTTCTAACGATGTATTCGTTAGCGATTTCCAATAAATGACTATTTGCATGTCAAAAAGCAGGCGTATTTATATCTATTCTGTATAGCAAGAAATTGACAATTGCACAAATGCTTTCAATGGACTAATACTAACAACGCACGTATCGCAATCGAGACCAAAACAAAACATCCTCCACACCTCGGACGCACCCAAATCAATCCACACAGTTTACAACAAATATTATAGCATCACTCTTACTTTCGGCGCCGCGCCCGCCGAACTCGCAATCGGAGACCGGCCGCGCCGAAATTCCGCGCTCGGAACCGGCGTGAATTACGCGTCACTTTCACCGACTTTCGTCCTGAGCGGCCATCTTCTTCGGCCCCTGCGGTCAGCGGGCACGTGACGACATGACGTCGACGTCATTTCACTTTCATATCGGGGCCGCGTGGGCCGCCGGCGAGCATGTGATCGGGCGCGTGGGTGGGAGTGACCGACTGGATGCTTGGTCCGGATAACACGTAACTTACGTGTTATCCGTACTCATTTTGCTCTTGCACGTATCTTTGTAGTCCGCATATTAATGGTGAAAGGCGTGGAAAATGAGCACCGGTACCTACGTGTAAACTTGTAGGATAATTAATGCATGCAGATAGAAAGAAGAGAAGGTTTTTTTTAGTTCAATTGAAAACATGTTTTATGTAAGTGAAATTTAACGCCCTATATGGGATCACACTCTATTTTTAGGATTTCGTAGTAGAGTGGCAACAACGTAACCTAGATAGAAAGAAGAAGTTTTTTTAGTTCAGTTGAAAACATGTTTTATGTAAGTGAAATTTAACGCCCTATGTGGGATTATACTTTATTTTTAGTGTTTCGTAGTTGAGTGGCAATAGCGTAATCCAGATAGAAAGAAGAGGTTTTGTTTAGTTCAGTTGAGAACATGTTTTACGTAAGTGAAATTTAACGCCCTATGTGGGATTATACTCTATTTTTAGGGTTTCGTAGTTGAGTGGCAATAACGTAATCCAGATAGAAAGTAGAGGTTTTTTTAGTTCAGTTGAAAACATGTTTTATGTAAGTGAAATATAACGCCCTATGTGGAATCACACTCTATTTTTAGGGTTTCGTAGTTGAGTGGCAATAACGTAATCCAGATAGAAAGAAGAGGTTTTTTTAGTTCAGTTGAAAACATGTTTTATGTAAGTGAAATATAACGCCCTACGTGGAATCACACTCTATTTTTAGGATTTCGTAGTTGAGTGAGTTGAGTTGAGTGGCAATAACGAAACCCTTATATTTTCTTCATATTCGTCCATCTTTCTATCACACCCTTGTATTGTTTAAGTAAATGAAATTTTGCAAGCATATGATTCATATGAAAACTTAAATTAATATGTAGCAAAATATAAAAGAGAAACAATTTGTGCAAATGCACCTACATGTAAAGTTAAGATGAATATTTTTATGATTCTCATAGAGTGTGGTATCATTGGAAAGGTATTACAAAATGAAGATGAGGTATTTAGGAGAATTGTAACTCTCGTTTGCTAAATATTAAGTCTCAAAATGACCTGCAGTGAGCGTCGCCTCTAATTTTTTCAACCATGGGTCTGAAAAATACTGCCAACATTCAAGATATTGGTATATGATTATAACTTTTAAATTAAATTATAAAACATTTCAAATAACTTGCAACAACAATTTCAAATATATAGAAAACTATAGAATTATAAGTTTTGCGTGTTAGGAAATTCCACGTAAGGGTGCATCGAATAGAATCGATTTGGTACCGAAAACATGTAATTTAAAACTGATTGATTTTTTGGAATTTGTTTCTCATTAGATATTTTCCGAACGCTCGTAATGGCTGCATCGTTTCTTTAAATTTTCACCTGTTTGTTTCTTGTTTATGTGTACATGTATTGTACAAAAACTATTAAATAAATTTTGATGAAATTTTCGGCACTATACGCATTAAGGCCCTATAAGTAAATACGGTAGGTATGACCTTGATGAAATCTTGAAAAGATTCCAAAAATATCTAATTTTGTGGTTACCATTTAAAAATATTAAGAGAATTTTGATGAGTTTAATTGATGTGTTACTTGAAATCAGGAAAAAACTGAAGTATATTTTGAAAAAATGTATTCCCGCTCCAAGAATTTAAGAAATAAGACGAAATTGTCAACCTGCTGGCGTAAATTTAATGGATTAAAATCATGAGAACGTTGTGAATTTTGTAATGTTATAAATTGTTTATTTATCAATACAATTTTTTTTATATTTTCGGAATCAAATCAATAACGGTTATTGTAGTTTTCTGATATTTCATTCCATCCACCTAAAATACCACTTTCTATTCCATGCATTCAGTTTTAAGGTTTAATAAATGCCTGAAAAACCTAATTAACTTAATTATTCTATCCACAGTTCTTCAAACCATTGTAATTTAAGAAATTATTAATGTCGTCATTTAATGACATTTTTTTTTCACCTTGTTTTTTTATTCATTTCTTTATAGTTTTTATTTAAAAATTTTTATCACATTTTTTTATTCAAAATATCCATTTATTTACATTTTATGTGAAAATAGTCGTGAGAAAAAATATTCTCAACTAATATTATAAATATGAATGTAAGGATGTTTGGTACTCTGTAACTATGATTTCTAAAGGGATCTTCACTAAATTTGGCATACAAATAAATTATAACCTGAATTAAAATATATGCTTTTCATTATAAAAACTGAAGTAGTTTCTGAGGGACTACTTCAGTTTCTGGAATAAAAACCATATATTTTTTCTGAGGACTTTCTTCGGACTGAGCTTTCCAGAGAACTTTTTTCGAACTTATCCTTTTTTTTGTTGTTGTTGACCAATTAACTTGTCAAAGAGGATAGTATTGGATTGCAGCAAGAAGGCATCTATTACGTTATACTCATTTGTAAATAATTAGAATGCTCTTTGGTATCAATTTTAATTATTGGATGTTAAACGTCAAAATGAATTTGATAGTATATCTTTTGAAAGGCTGAGGAATTGAAAGGCGACTTGAATTAAATAACTGAGCAAATGGTTTAACGTTATATCGTGCCCATGGTTGAACATAAACTCCAAACTAAGTTAAAAAATGTATGAAAGCTCATTGCGTTGCTGGTGATTCAGAACTCAGCTCAATAAGAAAGTGGTCACTTGGAAGAGGTAAAAATATTTTATATTTTAAAAGATCAGGATAATCAAAGGTTTTAAAAAGGTCTACAGAAAAGTCCAGGAGAGCATATTTGGATAAGCCATAGTAACTTTTTAAATATAATAAGTTTTGCTTCAAATTTAGGTTTATTTATTAATCTTTATCAAAATAATTTTAAGAGTTTTCTGTAGACAAATTTTTCTCTTTGGACTTTAGTATTTTAATCAGTAGTTTAAGAGATAGATTTTGGTATAAAGCACCTGATAGATCCGAAGGAAAAAGCTCATTGGGACGGCCCTGGCCTGCTCTAGGTTGTCGTGTCAAGAAGAAGTTCGAGAGAAATAAAATGGCTTTTGAAAGTAAATAGAGGTAGAAATGCGCATGTCGATAACGTTCGGAGCTACGTATTCGCTCATGGACAGGGAGAACGCAGAAGAGAAACGGACATGTTTGGCGCGGGACACCGTAAGGGTGTCATGTCGCGGTGCTACAGCCGGCGGATCAGCGCAGAAGATGATTGATAACAGTAAATTATCCATTTAAAATTATGTTTAATGATTACTTTGGTATTTTTTTTGTAGTGTAGGAATATTTTTATAGTAGTTTCGTTTAATTCACGTTTGTACGTATTGATTTCTCGAAATGTCATTAGTTTGTTGAGCACGTATAGTCTTTATGTTGACTTGATCTCAAGGTAAAACTTTGAGTTGTGCGGGGTAGATTCACGCAGAGAATGTGTTAGCCTAGGTAGATTATCTATATTTAAATCAGAAAATAAAACAAAAAAATTCCCTAAACACAGAAGTACTTTAAAATTCATAAAAAATATAGCAATATAGGATACTTTTGTTAATTAAAATAAAACGGAGACTATGTTCATGAAAGAAAAAAATATTTATCAAAAGATCATCATCATATAATTTTTACCCATGCGAAGGCAGGGCGGGTGTGGAAATTTCTTTCATATCCCCCTAATTTTAGAAAACTTTTCTATATTAATATTCTCATAATATTACACTAAACTAATTATAACATGTAATGGTTTGAAGATCGGATTTTGTACAGTGGTGCTCGAAAAATCAAGAAAATCAATTTTTTGTTTGCTCGCTCCAATATCATTTAAAAACTAAAATTTGTGTTTTAATAAATTTCGTGACATATTTCAAAAATACTAGAAATTGGCATAATTGGGATACAATATCAAGAAGATGAGTCGCAGTATTCCCTTTATAAATATTTTTTACGAGATCTTCAATGTAGGCTCTGACATTTTGGGTAAAAAAAGAACAGAATTAAGTTACCTTATGATATCAAGAATAATCGTCTTTTTAGTGCCAGGAAGATCTTTATAATTTTACAGCACTGCCAGTCTAAAATCAAAAAATTCTTAAAATTCGTAGTAATATATAAGTAATATATCATACAATGCATAAAACCTTCAAATTTATATTTATTAACATGTTGTAATTTAAAAACCTAAAGTAATATTTTTCATAATTGAATAACATATTTGCTTTATTTGTACCTCTTTTATATATTATCGAAACCGTGGACAACACTTAGTTTACGATATATTTAAAATAAATGGCTATTACCCTTTCTTTCACGTAAAATATCCCAAAATCATTAAGAATTTTTACAAGATTTCTTGGCAACGTGCAAATCTATTCTTAATACTATAAAGTTAGATTTGCACGTTGTCAAGAAATCTTGGGAAAATTCATAATGATTTTGGTACGTTTTATGTTATATACTAATGATTTTCTTAATATAAACTAGAATGAAAAATTATTTAAGTAACTTAGATTTATCTACTATATTCTATCTCTATTTATATTCTATGTTTTTTGTTTTGGGCAGATATAACCCATTGCTATTAACAACGGATTTACGTGTATTTGTTTTTGGCTAAATGAATTACAGGTCACGTCGATCAAATATCTCTATTGGAATAAGCAATATTTTTAATTGTTATGACATAAGGAGAGTGCGTATTTTTTTTTCTAGTTTTGATGTACTGCCTGACGTTCCCAATTGTAAGAACCACAATATATAGTGGAAAGTACAATTATGAATATAGTTGAAATAAGATTGTTAACGTGTTTTATCGATACAAGCATCATAATTACGATGGACATACTTTCTTTTCTGGTATATGGTATCAAATTTGCAATGACTGTTACTATATTATATCGATTTTAATGTTTTTGCAGCGCTACTCGTATGTTGTAACGTGATATGGTTCTTATTAAATAAAATGGAATAATATCATACAATTAAAATTAAACTTTAATGGTTGTATAACTTTTAACTTTTTTTTATTATTTTGTTTTTAAACAGCCTATAAAATGTATTTAACTTAAAATATTCAATGAGAAGCATATTATTGTTCTGAATATTTCAGTTAAACATAACATGGACAAATTATATCAAGATGCTTAAAAAATCATTAAATGTTTAAAGATATTTATTAAATGTAAACTCACGTGAAAACGCAATGTTTACAACCTAATGATTAAATTAATGTAAAATTTGTTTTTTTTGTCTGTTATTGATAAGAAAAGCAATTTTATATTCATTTATATAAATAAATTTATATCTATTGGTTATATATTTGTAATTTTGTACAAAGGTGGGAGTGTTCACAAAGTTTTTGAGTTAAGTATTAGAGTACGTATGTTTTCTTTTTGTAAATACAATACCAAACAAAAATATAGCTTATTAAAAAAAAAAATGTGTTTAAATATCTCTCCCACTTCATTTAAAAATTTGAATATATTCTCGATTGCATAGTGACGCGTAAAGATTATAATAAAAACATTACAAAACTTTTTTATTTTTATTTTTTTTGTTTCGAAGTTCAATACGTTACTAATTATAATTTAATTAAGTTCAAAATGTTAGCCGTAATAGCTACCTTTAAGTTATAAAAAGATGATACAAATTTCTTGTTGTGAGTGAAATAAATAATCACTTCCAAAAACATTTTTTATATTTCAACTCTTTTAAACGACGCTCTAATTAAATTTCGGATGCAATGTATAAAATTTTATTAATCCTTTTTGCGTCTTACCGGCTTCAATTTCTATTAGATGTTGAAGTATAGTCTACGTGTCATATTGAGGAAGTTTATATGCGTTTACAAGGTCAGTTACTTGTATATCGTGCGAATAATTGTATCAGTTAATTCCTGAATTACTTTTGCCAATGGAATGTGGTTTAACGATGCTGAGTGTTTTGTTTTGTTGTCAATGAAAAAAAACTACTGTTTAGGCGTATATGCTATGGTTGAATGCTTATTATTCGACGCTTAACATTGTTTCAATGCAGATACAAAATAAGCTTTATGTATATATATATATATATATATATATATATATATATATATGTATATATATTCTAATGTTATTTTTAATTAGAGAACTAGATTGAGAGGAAATTTTTGTGACTGTGAAACATGTGAAAAAATAGACTATCCGAAAAGAAATATGTGGGTAGTGTCATCTATCCGGTAGAAAAAACAGGTCTTCGTTATTGCATAATTAAATACTCAATTTTTCTGAAAGAAAACTGCTTAAGTCTATGTTAATCTGTAAGGCGATTTATACAAGTGTGAAATTTGTTGTAATAACAAACAAACACACTTTCATGTTCATAATATTAGAGTTAGTATGTACACGATGATAAAAACTGAGAATTTACCTTGTAGAATTAATTTATTTGCTATTTTTATCTACACGGTTATAAATTCTTGAATATATTATACCGACAGTATATTGTAAACAATGTTTTTGTATAATATTGGAAGCCAAAAATATAAGTCTAATTTATAAAAGATTTAGCTTTTATTAATTTAAAAGCAAAAAAGTAAAATAAAAGCTTAGTTTTTATGAGGAAACATAATTGCTTTACTTTTACTCTGATCGATTGACTTATTCTGGCATAGCTTTTTTTTATAGATACTTCAATATTCGAAAAGCTTTACGTGATACTGAAAGTATCGTGTTCGGAAGTAAGTCTTGAGATTGTTGGTCGCAAATAAATTCGCCCAAATTTTTCATCGTTGTAATATTAGTATGTTTTTGTTCTTAAGTAAAAAAGTTACGCCAAGCGAATATTGAATCAAAAAGCAAAGCATCACTCATTAATCATCCGAGCAATTGGTCCATTGATTAATTACGATGTAATCATATTATCAATTCATTTATAACGGTCGTCCCGTCCGTGCCATCCTTTTTTCCTCGTACGTAAACAGCTATTAGACATCCTTAATACGCGTCCAAGAATCCAGTGAAAAAAAAACGCGGTGTTCTATGCGGATGTGGCTTTAATAGACCTATTGACTGAATAAATAATTGACACATCATCGTATCGAGCGGCGCATACGACTGTTTGTTTTCGAAGACTCAGCATCCGCCTCGAGATCAAATGTTCAATGTCAATCGCTCATCAAATTCACGCGCTGCGTTGGAGCTTTTTTAAACGTAAACAACTGTGAATTGTGCATATGTAATTCGTCATATTATTATTAGGTAGTATTGAAACGAATTAGTTAGCGTTTCGGTACGAAACTTGATAATAGTATTTTAGTGCATGTCGTAAAACAAAACGAGGTTTTGGAGTCAATCTTATGGAGTTTCTAACCTACTTCAAAAAAAGGAGGAGATTCCCAATTCGCCGGAATCTTTTTTTATGTTCAGCTACAATTCTTTACTGAGTGGACCTATTTTGACGAACCTCTTTTTATTTGAAAGAGGGTACTTTAGAGGTGGTCCCATATAAATATGATAATGATCTCATGATGCAGTCCAGAAACGAACGATGGAAATTCTTAACGAATGGCATTAAATCAATCATGATTCAAGATATTTGCTACGGGGAATTTATATTTTGCAAAGTAACTACACCGCTCACCAGGTCAGGGTCTGATGAAAAGTTTTAGAGATGAACAATGGAATTCCATAAAGGATGTTAGTAAATCAACTGTGATTAAAGATATTTGCTACTAGTAGTTGTTATCTTCCAAAATAACTTCACCGTTGACCAGGTCAGGTGATAAGTTCTGGAGATGAACAGTGGAACTTCTTAACAGATGGCAGGAAATTAAACGTGATCATATTTGCTACTGGTAGTTGTTACTTTACAAAATAACTACACCATCGACCATGTCAAAGTCTGATTATATATTCTAGAGATGAACGATGGAACTCCTTATCGGATGGTAGTAAATAAAACGTTATTCAAGATATTTACTACTGGTAGTTTTTACATTGCAAAGTAACTGCACCATCAGTCAGGTCAGGTTCTGATGATGAGTTCTGAAGATGAATAATACCACTCCTTAACGGATGGTAGTAAATCAATCGTAATTCAGTATATTTGCTACTGGTCAGTTGTTACTTTGTAAAATATAATATTCGGCTTCGGATATAGAGAACTGAACTCCTTAATGGTTAACGGCTAACCACTGGCAGCTACTACTGTAGCTTCATTTCTTTGTGTTGTTGATAACCTTAGACAAAGTGGAAATTATCTATATACTAGATTTTGTTGATGTGTTTTAATAATTATACAATTTCTAAGAAAGAAAATAATTGAATGTTAGTTATAGTGTAATGATTAATATTATTAATCACTAAAAATTCTAAAACAAAATATCTTTTAAAAAACCGACTTAAAAAAAATTAAAAAATAATTAACTCAAAATAGGTACCTACTTATTCTCAATAAATAACTAAGTTACTAATTGTTGAAGTCGGTGCCAGTGCCGCTGATAAACTTAAACAAACATCAAATTTTATATTATAAATACGCCCTTTATGAATCTATTACATATTGTAAGTACATTAGAAGTTAAGGTGTTAAATTTACATTATAAATTAAATTATATTATTATTTGGTCGACAGTGCTGGCATCGAAAAATAAGTAACTTAGTTATTTATTTCGAATAAGTAGGTACTTATTCTGAGTTAGTTATTTTTTACTTTTTAGTACTTTCTTTTTTTAAAGTCGTTTTTTAAAATATAATTTATATAATTGAACGTAACTAACAAATTAGGCAACATTCATATGTATATTTATTAATCTGTCCTGGTTGTACATTAATTCATACTTTTATACCTTCTATCATTAAGAATGAAGCATCAAGCATTCTGAGGACAGTATTATGAGCCGTTCGGATAACTTAGATGCTTAGGTGTATGCTTGTTGTAATTACTGTCTAAACAGTTTGTGAGGCTATCTGTCTGGAAAGATGGAGGAAGTTTGAGAACCTTAGAATTTTACGCTAAACAATCGCATATATATATATGTAAATTCGGGTTTGAGTCCTGCCTATTAGGCTGTAATGAATATATGCTGTAGATGTAATGGAGATTCAATATCTAAGAAGAGAAAGAACTTGATGACGAGAATTGGAAGAAAGTATGCTAAGAGTTAATACTGAAAAGAAAATTTGAATTTAATCTTAACTGGACTTAAATGATATATAGATACGTGTCGACTTGACATTTTTATTTAGAATAGTTATCATGTAGGCATGAGTGAAGAATTATTAAATTTTGTTCTTGCGTTTCTTACAAAATAGTTGATTAATTTCGTTTGGAGACTTGGCAAAATATTTGGAGAATGTGTCTACCGCATTTATACAAACATTTTGCCTGAATGTATTTGAATAAAAAAAAATATCTAAAATTTTATTAAATAATTGAATACAATTATATCATTTAACATGCTTCGTCACCACGTCTTATCTGATGAGTTTTATATTGTCTATAATTGCTACATTAAAGTCAACATACTTATGATATAATGATTAAGTATTCATGTTGACTTTGTAAATTCTTAATAATTATAGACACTTCAATTGTTACAGATCATACATAGACATTATAAATAATAAAAGTTGCTTGAAAGCAAAAACCTATCAAGTAGAATTCCATATATATATATATAGGCTCTTAGAGATACTTAAAGATATATATATATATATATATATATATATATATATATATATATATATATATATATATATATATATATTTTTATTTATTTCTTTTAAACTGTTTATAAATATTATTGTTTTAGAACCAATACATCTTGCCTACCATATCTTTCTTTGACGTAAATATATATTGTATATTTAAAAAAATATGACATGCTTTTTCTACAACCTTTGTATGGAATTTAAAAAAAAATGGTACTTAATTTGCCCCCTAAAATTTCCATTTGAATATTTTTGAGTGTTAGATATTGTGATACGAGTGGATTAATATGTTTCATATTTATACCAAATTTCAACTTTCTACTTCAAGTTTCACTTAGAAAAACGACTGCAATGGACAGACTGACAGACACGACAGATATCTTATAAGGGTACCGTTATTTAATCTGAGGTATGGAGTCCTAAATAGGGACATCGTTTATATATTTCAATACAGTAAAACGGACAAAGTTTTCTGTTTAAGAGTTATTGTGATTGATAAAATTTTCCCAATGAATTCATGAAGTCATTATAAATTAAACGGTAGAGTCGTCATTGTAAATCAGTGGTCGTTTTTTTTATCAACGTATGTAAATAACTATTTTTGATTTGATTCCTGAGAGGATAGGAAAAAACCTGATTTGTCGTTTAGGATATGGTCAAAACCAAATAATTGATGTAACATAAGCGTCGCATGTGACAATGCAGGTATGGTGTTTTTTTTTAGAATATGGTAGTGTTTACCGAAGCGGATATGAAGAGAGCAAATGATTTGATTGTATGCTATACGTTTATACACTTTTTATATCACAGAGCGATTTTGAAATATTGGAAAAAGTGTTGAACAAAAACACTTTTCTCTCGGGTTTGTTCGAAATGTAATTGTATTAATAATGTCTATAAATATAATATGACAAATAAAGTGCGTCCTTTATATTATTGTGTGTAATATTGAAGTAAAACTTTTTTACACATGCTTGACTTGGGGAGTAAGCTGGTGAATGCGTGACGAGAGCGTTACGAAAAGTGTGATCGGGTGACGCGGAAGTTGAGAGGGAGATATAAATTAGTGAAGACAGAAAGAGAGAGAGTTACGTTTCGTATATTACTGTAGGGACAAGAAAGAGAAGTGCGAGCACACATTTTCTTTCTCTCTTTCTCTCATAGCCAGTTATGTTTCGTATATCTAAGACACAGTGTAAGCCTATTGTCTGTATCACACTGTAGGAGCAAGAGAGAGCAGTGCGCGTGCACATTTTCTTTCTCTCTTCCTCTCATAGCCAGTGCATGCAATATATATATATATATATATGCGAGTTTGCTAGCGTTACGCGAACGGTGATTTTTTGTAATTTCATTTCGTTCTTGAACAATTTTACAAATTATTTTGTTCAATACATTAAATATTCTACGTTTAAAGTGAATAAAATTGTAAATTCATTTTAAAGTTCATATTTTGTGAATTTGTAGTTTTACTTCAGTCGTGTGGTCTAAAGCACACTCGTTTTTTTTTTAATTAATTGGTTGCTGTCAAGGTAAGCAAGCATAATCTATTGTAATAAACATATTTCAATATTTAAATTTTCAAGAGATTACGTTTTCAAACTCAGAACAGCATCCTAGCTGCATATGATGAGAAGTTACTGCATATTATGGCTACGCAGCTCAATAATTTTGCACGTTTAATCCAATATCGTGAATTACAATTAAATTTCGTTTTTTTGCCATCGGTTCTTCTGAAGGGGTTCGACGTTAAAAAATTAAGTTAATGAGAAGGTCCCCATTCTGATTTTAAAATGATCAAATTAGATTTTTCTAAAAACAAAAATATTGACACCCTTTTATGTTTAATGATGGATTATAAAATATTAATACGGTTATAAGTTTAATGATGGATTATAAAATATTAATACGGTTATAAGTTTAATGATGGATTATAAAATATTAATTCGGTTTTAAGTTTAATGATGGATTATAAAATATTAATACGGTTTTAAGTTTAATGATGGATTATAAAATATTAATACGGTTTTAAGTTTAATGATGGATTATAAAATATTAATACGGTTTTAAGTTTAATGATGGATTATAAAATATTAATACGGTTTTAAGTTTAATGATCAAGTTTCTAAAAATAAAAATATTAATGGTTTTAAGTTTAATGATGGATATTATTTAAATTCACAGTGATTATTGTATTTTTTCATGGTAACACGTCAAAGGTGTTAACTTGATAATGATACATATAAATTTTTTTCTTTTTCATTTGAAGAGCTGATTAGAATTGGAACATTTTTATTTTCAAACAATTGCAAAGTACTAAAGATGGACAGATTAAACTATGATTAGGTAGATTATTAGGGTATTCGTCTGTAACTTTTGGAAAGTTTGCTGCGTCACTTGGATGATTTTTCCATTTTCTACGTGATTCGCTGCGCCACAGAAGTTTCCGTCCAATATACCCTTGCATTCTGTCATAGTATACCATTAATTTTGGGTAGACATCAGCAACTCTCTTCGAGATTTATTAATGCCATGTACAATATTTAAATTGCTATATATTGAAGTTCAAATATTTTAGAACTTTCACAATATCTTTCTATTCTCGTCGGATAGTCAGTAAAAATATACTAATGTATACGGTTAGACAGAGTAGTTCGTCAGCTTTTGAATAATTTAAATATATTGGCCGGAACTAATAAGGAAGTATTAGGAGTGAATGTTGTCATCTACACAGCCCTGGGTGTTTTGTTAGCGAAAATGCCTGTTTATTTATTTATTTATCACCGTCGTTGCGTCTGTAAAAATTGGGTAGAAATTCCATATAAATGGCTTAAATCAACAGCTAAAATAATTTTGTAAATTACGATGCATATGTATTATGTCTGTGAAAGATATACTAGGCAATATATTATTATTTTTACAGTCACAAATAATATTAATATTTGTAAATAGTTTAAAAGAAATAGTATATACCTTTCTTCTTCTTCTTCCATGGCTTGACAGCTCAGGATGGGCCCCTGTCTTCCGCAGAATCAACTCCCAAACTTTTCTGTTTTTGGCCAGAGACATTCAGTTCGTTAAACTTAGGATTTTTAAGTCTTTTTCCAGGCAGCTGAGCCACCTAAGTTTAGGTCCTCCTCTTTTTCCAGAGCTCAATGGTCTGGCTGAGAAAATATTTTTTGTTGCCCGACTGTCGTCCATTCTGCTCAAGTGCCTTGCCCATTTTATTCTCTGAATTGCGTTGTATTTGACCCCATCTGGTTCTTTAAATAATTTGTAAAGTCCAGAGTTAGTTCTTCTTCTCCAGATCTTGTTACACTATATACTTTTAAATGTTTATAAGCGCTTAAGTATGTATAGACGCAGTAAGAGTTATATTCCTACTTAACAAGTTTAGTGACAATTTAAACAAAAGGACCATATTGAATTTTAAGCGTTTTCAGTTTAAAAATACATATTATTTCATGTGTTTCTGCATACGAAACTGTAGAAGTCTCTTGTTTCATATTTTACTTCTCTGCACAGCTTTCATAGTTTCTATACAAAGCGACAATGGAGTGACTTGTGTAAGCTATGCTGTATGCTGAAAGCTATATATGGCAGTGACTATTGGACGTTTCGCGAGAAGTGAGGTCATTAAGTGGCAATGAAAGTAAGAGTAGAATAGACAGAGCTATGTTATATTCTGAATATGTGCACGGGTACACAAATCAAATATTCGTTTTGCTAGCAATGTCACCAGCGTACAACGGGCCGTATTTGTTATTCCGACCTTAAATGGTTGCTGCAGGCAGGTCATGGTGATAGATGTTGTATCGTAAAAGCTGAACGCGACGGAAAGTGAACTGAAGGTTCTTCTTTAATAAGAGATTAGCGTGATAAGATATTTAAAATTATATGTTCTGTGAATAATGTATGAAAATTGTCTTTAACAAGTGGAGGTAACAATGACGCTGCGGGCTTTATAGCTGTTACGTGTCTGTAAGGAACCATATCTTCCTTCGAGGGGCTTGCTTTTTGTAGGCTACAAAGTAATTTGAACATAGAAAGCATCTAATTTCTCTGCAAGACATAATTTGCCTAATATATATTTAACCGGTGTTGTATCTTCTGCTTATCCGTTTCCGGTTAGTTAAAAATATGTTTAAATTAATTTATAAGATTATTTAATTACAAATGCTATTTCAATAGATGATGATATGAAGATTGGAAGGTAAGTCGTGTCCAGATTTATGGGATAAAATTCTTGATTAATAAGTTTGTAAAAACATATTAATCGCTTTATAACTTAACATCACTTTCACTTGTCAATATCATTACTATAATAAAACACTTCTTTAATCGAACATTTTATTAATAAGTGTCAAAGCGACTGTTTTCAATATTAATACGTGATAAGTTTTAATAAATTTAAAATTTTTACTAACTAATCCTTGGCACCATGGCTAACATTAATTAAACGTAGAAAGTCCCACGTGTCAAGAGCCATGTCTGCGTGAAAGTGCAAGGCGAAGCTGCGAAAGTGGTCACAGAGAAATGCTGTAAAGCTTTAAAAATGGGTTTGTTTCCAAATTGACTAATAAAAAAGCGTAATGTTGTTATAAGCGCTGACGCAAATTTTGAATATAAAGCAGTGTAATGCGAACATATGTTCACGGTTTAGCGTTGTTCGAATTTCATGAATAATCAGTTCATTTACAAAATTAAATTTTATCGTATATGAAAAAAATCACTTGTTTGTCATCGCATGCGATTTAATGTCGTGCCAGAATGTATATGTTAATTGTGACAGGCATGACATTGGAGGGGTTTTTGCTGCTCTATACAAAAGTTTGAGAGTTTACGAATAGAAAAAAAGAAATTAGAAATTCAATGATCTCTGATGTTAATGTTCGTTTGAAGAATTAATTGATTGACTTTGCTACGAAACGTTAATATTGACGCAAAAAATGGTTTTCAATTGTTTTCATTTTTAGAGTTTTTATTAATTGTTTTGATTTTCATACTTTTTTTACGGATTAATTTATGATTTTTGTATATTTTTAGTGTTTATCATATTAATTATAGAATATAGAATTGTGAACTGATGTGAATTACACATAATGTGAATAGAGTTCAATCTACTTCGATATGAAAATAAAAAAAATTCCCGTGGAAGAGTGCCTTTTAAGGTAACAGCGAGCACAATGACGCATAATAGCGAAGTTAAATATTAGAAAGAGATAGCGCAATAAAAACGGTTAGAATATTTTTTTACAATTCAGTCGGCACTTATCGTCACGCAGTAAATTGCGTTCGCTGTTTTTTGATGATTTTGAATAAATTCGTTGTTATTTCGTTACAATAAGTGTCTGTTCTAGATGGTGAAAGTAGATATTGAAATAATACAAACAAATGCATATTTTAAAGAGAAATTATGAAGGATTGATCCTCGTTTTTTTAATTTATTTTCACAAACCTGCACTGAAATAATTATTTCACACATGCCAATTTACAGAATAACGTGCATTAGCACGTTACATTTAAAATAAAGTTGTATGTTAAAAAAATACAAATTTACCGAGTTTTTGGGTGGTAATATTCATTTAACGTGTACCCTCGTGTCAAATCATGTTTCGATAATTTTTCGATGAAGTTAATTAGGCTTGATATTATTGAAGAAATTGTATATCGACAGAAATTTAGGCATTGCTCTTAATAGAGATGCGTAGCAAACTAAGGATCTTATAATTTCAGTTTATATTTCCGCCCGTCTTATGGACGGACATATAATGTCCGTCCGTCTTATGTACGTATATCACCATACTGTGGTTATGTTATTTTTTAATATTTTGCGATTATGTGTTCAGGTTCACGCGTTTAGTCAAGTAAGAGACAGGATATTTTTTTGAGGTACTCCATCCACGTGGTATTTGTAAAAAGGTCTTCCAAAATACAATTTTAAAATGTCATGTAATATTTTTAGTTACATTTATTATTCCCTTGCTTTACTGCCTATCACTTTTTTCTATCGTACGTTTTAAAAATTTGAATAAGTATACAAAGATTAATTTGAACAATTAATTGTTTTGGTTTATATTGACAAATTTTAAAGATTAAAAATATAATTTCTTAAAAATGTACAAAGATTGTGGATATTATTGAATATCACTAAATTTACAAACACACAAACAATACGATATAGGTGACGAGGAATTACAAAGTTTATCGACATCCAAATTTACAAACACACAAACAATACGATATAGGTGACGAGAAATTACAAAGATTATCGACATCCTCGTAGATATTATTGAATACCACTAAATTTACACTATAGTAAATTTACAAACACACAAACAATACTATATAGATGACGAGGAATTTGAAACTGAACTGGTTCATAGAATAAATCTTTTACTTTAACTTAAAGAGACAGGGCTCTCAAATATTAGCCAATACCGGACACATCTGAAACAGTATTCGGAAATTGTTAATGAATACTTATTTATATGGTTATTTAAAATATTTGTTATTTTTTGGAAAGTATTTTTATCATAATTATATAATATAAATTATTTTGGTTTTTAATTTGAAAATATAAATACGGAAGTAACAGAATTAAATTTATGTTACCGTATATTTTAAAAAAACTGAATGTCAAATCTGTTTTACGTTGCTTAATGTATTGGTTTATTTAGTTCATGATCATGATGTGAGGTTTTTGGCACGTGAAGTCACGAGAATTTACATATGTACATATATTTAAGTTGACCTTCCATCAAATTTGGAATCCAGCCAAACACGTTAAATATGAGCCGTCCGATTAAGAAGTCTTAAAATAGCGGTTTTGTCATTTGAAATTAGTTTGATGTATACATTATTTCGAGCCTAGGTAAATATTTTATTAAAGACTAATACAGTTAACATATCCTACATCATCATACAAAATGCGGTCATTCACCTGATTCTGTTATTCAAAAGGGTCGTGCTGTCATTTAATAAATTTAAAATAAATCAAATTCGTGACATGAAAGGTGTTTTGAGTTATTTGAGGCATTTTTTGTTCTGTGATTTTCTGTTCTGTAATATTCTTGTATATTTATTATGTGTAATTAACTTGTTCAACGTTGTACTCTCTATAGTTAAGTCTTTTGAATAAATGAATAATTGTTTGATACAAATCGCATTTTAGTAAGGCACAAACAAATCTGTAACTATTAAGTACAAGAAATTGTTTTGAATTCAGTGCGTAATTAGATTTATTAAATTGAAAGTTTGCTGTTCGTTTTCTTCGAATAGTCTTTATCTACACGGATTCATATTTTTTCATTCATTTCACGGTTATAAAGTATTCACTGTATAGCAATATTTATCTGTATTTCTATTTATTTAGATAATTTTTTGTGAGACAACCAGTATCTCAGGCAGAAGATGAGTCCGTAACTCGCCTGTCTTCATTAAAAATACTTTTTAGGAGTTTTTACGGTCGCTTCACAGTGTACAATTTTACTTCTGGAGATTGTCAGTTTCAGTGACATGGAAAGTACGTATATTAAAAGTATTATTCTCTCACTGTTCAATTTTCCATCACATGTGGGTTATCTATAATAAAGGTGTATCGAGCGTATTTTAAAACGCTGTTAGTTAAACACAAAGGATATATATCCTTTAATGTTACTCAATGGAATTAGTTGCAAATTCAAATGGGAGTTTAGAAATTGTTCCATACACGTTACACAAAAAATAATAACTAATATGAATTCCATTTTTCCCAAAACACGCTGCAAAGAAGGGACTTTTAAAACTATTTTTATTTTAGGCAATATATACATTTTTAAACTGTAATCACGAATGTTATTTCATATGGAGGTGAACATGACAGAAGAATATAGTTACGTGCTAATAATTGGTTATTTTGCTACACACATAAATGCCATGTTAGTGAAATGTTTTTTACCTCTGTGACCAACATACGAATATTCATATATATATATATATATATATATATATATATATATATATATATATATATATATATATATATATATATATATATATTAACAATTTTACACCTTTTACTCCGTTTTTTGTCATAATGGTAGCCTTTTTGTGTTAAGATCGTCAACATATATGTAAATATGAATATTGTAACCTTTATAAATGAAGAGTTAGATGACCAGTAGTTAGAAGATAATAAGAACAACGGAGAAAAAGTGGGTTATTAGACCATTAAGATACGAATACAAAAAAAAGGTTAGACGTGATATTCGTATAGCTCACGAACAATAGATCGCGAGTCATTTAAATGCTCAATGATATAATCTTGGAAAAGGTGATTGGTACCGAGAAAAATGTCAAGATCAAGAGCAGAGTTCGAAAGCCAGTTTTAGCGATACACGTGTCAGGAGAACAGGAGCGTCCGAAGAATATTATTATATCGGCTGGCTAACGAAATAAAGTATATCTTCTTAGCCGTAGATAAAAGTACTTATTGCAATCAAGTGGATAAGCACCCATTGTGACCTTCGTGGTCCAATGTGGCCTTCATGTTTGGGTGTTAGTGAATACGTACGTGAGAGTAACATAGGGTGGCGTCGATACTTGACAATATCTAATTGTCACTTTCGACGTGGCACCGACTCCAAAAATCTTTAACGGTACCGTATATTTAACAAATTTAGTCATGTTTGGAAACGTTATCTTACCGCAAAACCGCCAAGTTTTGTATTAATCAAAAATCTCTAACAGTAGTAATATTTTGCAAATTTATTCATGTTAGGTAAGATTATTTTGCCCCAAAAGTTCCAATTAATATTCAGTCTTTTGTTTTGTACTTTTTAGTATATTTTCTACAATGGTTATTTGAAGCTGGTTCAATCTTTTGTTAAAAAGTATTATTTTCCCATTGTTAGTGTTAATGATAGATTATGTATTCAAAGTGTCATGAACTCACAAAGAGTTTTACAATACTTCATTTCTTGAAATCGAAACAGGAACCTGGGAGGTTTAAAGAGCATGGACACATTCGTATATGCCTATACACTTCCATGTATGCAACCGTACATAAATACATAAATGTGTATATATAACTAACATTACCTACTCTCTTTTGGGTTCACTATAGTCGGATAAAAATATGATATTAATAATATTAAATATTTGTACCCAGCGATAGATGGCGCTTACCATTTCGAATGGTATGGTTGCGTTTGTTAGCAGCTATGTAATAATTAACTTATATCTACTAATTGACTTAATAAGATCATCATCTTATGAAAGAAGATGTAAATATGCAAGCAACCTATATTATTTGATATATTCGTTGTATTGCTGAATTGTTTAAAGTGCGATTTATAAAATAATTGCAATATTTTCTATTGTAAATAAGGTATCTCGTCTAGTTTTTTTGTTAATTTTTTACATAAATTTTTTATAGACTTTCTTACCTACCTACCTTAACTAATATCTTAGTTGCTTCATGTTTTTGTACATAACCGGACATAAATATTTATCTTTTTACTTTGTTGCTGTCTTTCTTACGTCAATATAAGTCAAACGAGTTCAAACTCCATAACCTTACTCTTGGCAACTGAAAAGTTCCTGTTGTCGTTTTTCAGTCCTATCTTCAGACATTGGTCACAAATTGTGACCAAACGTGTCTTAAGACAAACAAAACGAGTCTAAAACTGAAGATCCTACTCTTCACAATTAAGGAATTTCCGTGATCCGTCATACTTGTGAGCAAAGTACCGCCAAGACAATTGAAAAGAACAAAACAAGATTAATTTAATCCTTACTAAGTGAGGAGTTTTCGGGCACAGTACCTTTTCGAATAAAGGATCAGTACATTCTCATTATCAGACTTTGTTACTATTTCTGAATAAAAAGACTCGTTACGATAAAGTCAAACGAGCCAGAACTCATTGAAATTACTTCTCATTATTGTGAAGTACTATCACTTCCTTTAGCTTTCATCATCAGACTCTCGTTACTATTTGGGACCAAAGGTCTCATTACAAAAAAGTCACATGAGTCCAAAAACGATGAATATACTATTCACCATTGAGGAGTTTCTGTTACCATTATCCGGATCTATTACAAAAACCTTAACTACCGTTTGCGATCAACGAACTCGTCAAGATAAATCAAACAAACCTGAACTTGATCAAACGACTCCTTACCAGTGACGAGTACTGTGACCACCTTTCAGCTACATCATCAGATCCCAGCGACTACTCGTGATCAAAAGACTCGTTAAGACAAGTCAGATAAGCTCAAGTGGCTTGATGAAACTTTCTGGAAATATGTCAAGGATATGTGTAGTTAATTATTGTAGATTGCTTGTTACGTTTTTATATTGGAACATTTGGCTGTACAGATCTCTATTCGAGTAACACAAGAGAATAAAAAAACGAAACCCTTAAGAAAAACATTTATAAATCAATTATGAATAATTACTAAATAATGCAGTGATTAAAACATAATTAACGCATGATAACTTTTTCGGAACGGAGAGCAAGTTTAAAACAAAACAATTAAAGAAAAATAAAAAAAACAATTTATTTGAAGTGTTGGCTGAATCGTTTAGGCGAAATATAGAGAATATAATAAATGGAATACAGCAATTATGGGTTATGAGAAATATATATCTTTTAATTTTCTAAATATTTTTCAAAGATAATTTAAGGATTTTTCCAAAGTTTTCTAGTTTCGAACGATATTGGTCTCTAAGAATATAGAAGTGCGTGTAAATTTTACTGGGAGGAAATATGTACAAGGTATTTGATTTTCAATCTTAATCTATCTATACCCCCCCACCTTCTCCTGCTTAGATCGCATAAGCAGTATTTGTTAAACACTATTTCATTAATTCCAATGTAAATATTTATATAATTTCTCATATTTTATAAAGCTTTCACACATGCTCTAATTTCTTCATATTATTCATCTTTTAGGCTTTCTTCGGTTTGATTCTCCCATATGTTTATGGTTTGGCAACATTTTATTTTCACATTCTTTTTTCCTAAGTATATATTGGTTCTATGTTTCCATAAGTTGTATATAGTGCCACACCTTAATATTCACTCTCTTTCTTCATAATTAGGCTTTATTCGACAAGATATTCTTATGTTTTTAAACAAATCCAGAAAAGTAAAGGTTAATTTATTGTTCCTGAATAAAATCCCTATGTTTAGTTGTCTATAATTTTGGTTGTATTTTTTATATTGGGACAAAAAATCATACAACGTGAAATCTTAACAAAAAAAATACAGTTTTAAATCGTTTTGATTATTTTTTCCTCGTATCTTTTTACTAAACGAGTTATGAATGCTTTTATGAAAACGTGACCCGTTATCCTAAAAATTAAATAGTTCCGTAAGAAGTAATAATGCATTTTAATAATGCAATGTAATATATCCACAGGAATTAAAAAAAATATTCAGATTTGTTTCCTGAATTAAAATTTGTTTTTATTCTTTGGACTTTTCATTCTAATACGATAAATAGAATCAAAGTTGTGAGAAATTGAAATCACGGATAATGGAAAAATATTTTATGTAAATATATTTTATGTATAAAAAATGTGTATGTGGTAAAAAGTTTTAATAACATTTTAGCCAGCAATAAAGTTCAAATATTTTCTATATGTAAAAATATAGCTAATTAAAGAATATAGTTTTTCGATGGATCAGCTATAATCGAAATACAGCTATCTCAAAAAAGCATTCCGATAATACAAAATTAATGAAATTCTGTTTTCGGATTGCAGTCACTGGTTATTATTGAACTAAGAGACGATCTTCAACAAGGCCATCTTGTGTGATTAAGTTTGATAATCATCTTTCAGCTTGCAGCATCTTTCTCCATCATGAGATTGACTTTAATAAGGCCGACGAATAGAATGGAATTACAATCACAAATGACCTAGAAAAATCGAAATAATGAAGTAATGGCCGGGAATAAGATTGGACTAACCTGGTGAAAGTGGTCGTGAATTTGGCGTTTTCCTTTCATACAGTGAAATGTTTACAACAGATTGGTAAAGCAGCATTTTCGAATCTAGATAAGATGCAGGTAGCGACGAGACAGATGAAAGACTGTTTGCAGTATCTGATGTCGATGTGGAATTTAATATTTGTAATGGCTGTTAGTTGTTCGGAGACGGAAGTTTAGAGGTGTGAATTGAGGACAGAATGGTTAAGTTTTCTATGATGTGATTAATTTCTCATAACGTATTAATTTAGAGGTTCGCTTAATATAATAATTGACATTATTTAGATATTGTGAGCTTAATATTCGGTAGGCTAGAACTTTTTTGCCACAAATACGGACGTTTCCCAGAAAGGTTGTATACTCGTTTACTGACAGTTAGCGGCAAAATTTTCAGATGCATTACATCACAGAAAATGGATTTAAATGAACACTTAATTTGAATTCTTTTTTTTTATAAGTTTCATCTAGATCGCGATGCTAAACCATCACAAATGATGTATGCCATGAGAGTCAACGGTGTATGAAGGGATGGCAAAAATTTACTTCCGAAAGTTGAAGAATGAGTACTGTGCACTTAAAGGCACCTTTTCCGCATGTTCTGTAGAATTAGATGTATTGATGATTACGACCCCTAATTGAAGAAGATCTTTGATTGTCTTCTTACCAGTTGGGGGAGTTAAATTGTAGTCACGGCACAATAGACACGCATTTGCGTAAAATAAGAAAAGTACGAAAACAGTGTAATTGAATACCGTTCAAGAAAAAGTAGGGGTTAAAAACTTCTTGGTTAACCCAAAATATATTTATCTTTATATATTAAGTACTGATGTATAAATCATGAAATTTTATATCTATAAATTTTATATCATTTATACCTACTTCAACTATTTTAGTTCATCAGAAATGAATCACAAAATGACAGAGGGTAAGTAGTAATACCACGAGAAACTGTAAAGTTTCAGTGTAATTATGTTTTAGAGAGTGGTATTGTAGAACAAAAGTGGTTGAGCTTAAGCATAAAAGACCATATCAGATAGAAAGTCTTTTGAATACTGTAAGGTATAAAATGTTTTCCTCGAATAATTGAAAAACTAATTGAACTAAGATAAAACCTCATGAGAAAAGTTATTATTAAACAGAGGGAATAGGTATTATTTTAATACAACATTTGTTGTTATTTAAATATTGCATTTACTATAAAGGTACTTTTTATTATTTGAAGTATTCAGGGAGGAAATAAGACACAGTTCGTTTAGTATCATATGACGAGTTAAGTCACAACGAACCCCCTTTAACATACCGTAATGTGATGTGTGATATCCGTCTTTCTAAAATTAATGTAATTTATATCTTTTAATGTATTTTTAATTGTAATTATATTCTATATATCCTTATTATATAATTATAGCAATGAAGTAACTCCGGCAGTTGCTAAATTAGCGTTCATATGACTATATTGCGATATCCTCACACATCAGGGGAGTAGGAAACATAAGGGTGTATTTGTTGTGCACATACCGTCGAGTGCTTAAACAAACTCATAGCAGAATTTCAGATTTTACAACCTGGCACCAGGTCTAATCGAAATTCTAGCCCGTTATCTATCTTGCAACGGCAATTGTTCACGGCAGACTAGCTTACAGGTAAACTTTGCGTGCCTGTTCTATACAATAAAGTACAGTCGATACATGAACTGGTTTGAAGGCCGTATATCATTATTATTTCGTTAAATGGTCATCAACTCCTATATCTTTTTGTAAATGATAGTCGTATATTAAAATAATATTCTGTATTGTATTTACATGCAGAAACAATTGGCTACTTCGTTATGTATGTTCTCAACTAGTCCTAGAGTCAATTACTGTTTGATAGTTTTGGTTGTATGTATGGAATATATTTTGAAACATGGCTTGTTAATTTTGAGAAAAAGAGGACAACTTCGTTAAATTTAAATAAAATGTGTTTCAATTAATTGTTCAATCAAATGGACATTTTGAAATGAAGAAGTGAACATTTCTACATACGTTTGTATATACACGAACACAGACACATATTAACAATATTATATATTAAAACAGATGATGAACAGATGATGAGAATGAAATATTTGAGCAATTAATAACATTGATAATTAACGTTTCAATTCAATTTTTTGGGAGTATTTATGGGATGGGAGTGCCATCACTATATATATATATATATATATATATATATATATATATATATATATATATATATATGAGGCAAGTCTTTCATTAACCCGAGATATACTTTTAGTCTACACCAAAAATAAAACTTCCGTTCATTCCTAGAACGTTTATAAGAGCCCTAGTAATAGGAGGCAGTCAGCAAAGTTTAGCAAAAGTTGTAATTATACGAGCTTAATACCAATAGAAAATAAGTTATTCAATTCATTTAAGTATATGCTTCAATATGGGTTTCACCTAAAGCTTTATTTTAAGGCACTATTACTTAGTAAATAGTTGTTCAGTGCTTGTTCAGTGCTGATGTCAACAAGTTGTCAACTTAAGGAGTTTACTTCGTGTGACAGATGTCGACGCATTGTCTACTTTTTTATAGGTAAAAAATAGTTATTTTGAAAGTAAACAAATAAAGTTAATTAGAGAAAAATCTAATTGCGTCAACTATAAAGGTTTTTTCTCCATTAGTGTAGGTATGGGGTAGCGCATCTAAATAAAAGTGGTGCCTTGAAGATGGTCATTAAAGATTTAATGGGGTTCTAAGATTCTTTTTATATGTCTCATAAAATACTTTTCTTTTATATCATGCATAAAATGTATATTTTGTTTAATTACTGTTTGGGATATTATGTATACCAACTTGTTTTCGTTATTTGTTCATAGATACTTTATGTTCGGTATATATTCTAATAGTCACAATTCTTGTGCTTTCAGACGTTTTTACTTACGAGTCGTTGTTGCAGGTTGCAGTCGGTAATTGGTGCTGTATTTTATTGAATCATAATTTTTATTGAATCACAATTATTGAATCATAATTTAATCTTGGAATATTTAGTTCTAAGCTTGAGAGACAAAATGTGATCCAACAGTTTCGGTAATAGTTTGCGATATTTATTATAGATTTTATTCAGTTTACGTGAACTATTATGTATATTTTGTTTAAGGATTGATTTCTAAAGCTTACTCAAAATTAGTCCTTGAGAAATCTTTTCAAAAATTCCAATGTTTTCGTAAAGTACAACAGTTTACCTTTATTTTTTTATATAATATATATGTTGTGTTATATATATATATATATATATATTGTATATATATATATATATATAATTAGTTATATTATATATGTTGTGTTATACATATAATTAGTTTCCAAAAATAAGTTGCAACTGATAATGTTGCTGCAGTAGAACCTGAAAATATCTTTGCCACAAATTGCTTTGTGTCATTTCAACTGATAAACATTTTTGTATTTTGATTTTGCAATAAGTAAAATGCCATTAAAGTATAAATGTTTTTTTGTCAGACAAATTACTTTATCTGCCAAATAAATATTATAAATTAAACAATCTTAAAAATGTTAAATTCTTAAGAAATTACGTGGGTAATAATTAGCCTTGTTAAATACCAATGACGAATATTATAAATCGAGCTAATTGTTTATGAATTCTAGAGAAAATTACAAAAAAAATATCATTCCGATCTTTTTGGACACACACTGAAAAGTGGGATGATTTTTATGATGAATACAATAATAAAAAACTAACATAAATGTGTCTTAACAACATACAATCGCAAACTTATAAGTATCATTCATAAATTCAATTATATAAATTGAATGAGGGGTGAAATTATCACAGTTTGGTAATGATAGAGCAAACGAATAATTAAAAAACTAAAAAAAACAATATTTTTCAATAAAATCTTATAGTGGAGCCTAATTGTGGAGCACACTAACCTACTATTTTTGTAAGTATCTTTGGAATATAACTTTTTTAAATAAATAAGTCGCGGTTCATTCTTCCCTATTTTCACTTTCTTTATGTCGTTATTCTTTACAGGATTACTATCTTTATCTTTGAGTAAGTTTAAGCCCGTTGCACACAGTTTTCTAAGTCTTAAAACTTTCAAAAATCATCTCATTGACATGAAAAGATACGCTTCTTTCTCGCAGCTTTAATGACACCAATAAAAGCATCTGAGGTGTACATCACCAACATGAATTTACTTTTCCGCTGACCAGCACAGTTATCCGAGTAAAAAATTACTTCAATATTGTCTTTGCCATTTTTTAAAATGTTCTCTAAATATAAAAATAAAAACAAGCTGGACGCCATCTCATTCATACTTGGAAACAGGGGTTTAGAGTCATCCAAACATAACAACCTACTGTATTCTTTTGGATATCATAAATCCTTGAATTTAGCACGTAGGAGTATTTTGATTTGTTTGAAAAATTTATATATCTTTTTTAGGACATTGAAATACTGCTTGAAGGTCATAAACAACTACAACTACGTTTATTTGTTTGCTTTTTATGGGTTTCGTTGCGGTCTCTTTTTTTTCTTCATCAGTGGCTTTCTTATAAACTTCACATTTATCACACAAATATTTTTTAGAATGAAAAAAAGGTTAAATCCTTCGGGGTAAAAATTTGATAAAAATATGTGATTTGCATGAGGTTTGTTCTGTGCACAAGATGAAGTGTACAAGTTTATGAAGATCAGTAATTGTCTTACTACCGTCAATGTAGAGCTTCTTAGTGTTTCTTCTTGGTTTCTGCTGGCTCTGGTGTAGTATGACTATTAAAGGAAATGCAAAAATAAACTCAAGGCATTCACTTTTTTTCTCAACCTTATTTTGCGTATTTTTGAAAAACTTTTTACAATTTAATTAATTAAATTTTTTCTCCATTCAAATGAAAATAATAAGCATCTTTAAAAACTCGTTGTGTCGTAGGTCTGTTCTCTCCATCGACTCGGACTTAACGTATTTGGGTTTAACTGCTTCTACGGGATTTTCAATAAAAGCCCATTGATTTTCCATGTGTGCCTACTTCCAACTCTTTAATTTTTAGCCTAGCTCATTAATAAATTATCTTTTGCGTCTCAATTTGCAGCTTTCTTTGTAAGGTTCTTTACATTATTGTTCGGAAATTACGTTTTTGTGGATTTATAACATTGACCACTGTTTCTCAATCTTTTTGATATGTTCTTTTCCAGTTAGCCATGTTTTAGCAATTTATTTCTTGTTTTGTCGGCGTTGTTTTCATCAGTTCTGTAGGTGTATAATTTTCTATAACTAATGCTGGTAATGTAGGTAATATAGGTAATGTAGGTGTATAATTTTCTATAACTAATGCTGGTAATGTAGGTAATATAGGTAATGTAGGTGTATAATTTTCTATAACTAATGCTGGTAATGTAGGTAATATAGGTAATGTAGGTGTATAATTTTCTATAACTAATAAACTGCCAGGCAAAGGTTCAGGGAGGCCCATAACTTCAGTACCTTCGTCGGTACTTATTGCATCGTTAATGTAGACATCGTAATTAGAATCCTTCATTGAATCGTGCTATCTGTAAAAAAATAATGATATTTAGTAACATATTATACAAATGATTTATAATTTCTCATAAAGTGCATAAAAAGAAATATTCACCCTCGTGAAACAAAACCCAGAAGAAAAGAATCGTTTATTAGAATTGTAGCTAGACGAACTACTAGAAAAACTGATAGAATTATGATGAGAAAATTAATTTTCATTTTCTGACGTGAAATTTTCCATTCATCTTTTTCTTTTTCATCTCCTTCTTCAAGTGAATAAAGAGAAGTTAGATATAGTAAACTATTTAAATTCTAAATATATAGAGAGTCTAGTGTGAGATCCATTAACCAAATAGAATTTATTTTACTCAATTACAGATCGTACAAGCCCTAAATCTATACTCTGATTGCGGGAAATACCAAACAATGTGAATTCAGGTTATACTGGGTTCAATTCGAACACAGTACAAACATGTCTATTTGTCTTAAGTCTGGGTGTTATTTTTTATTAAATTGTTCGTATGTTTATTTATATATTATTCATATTTTGTTTGTTTATTGATATATACAAAAAAAAGTATATAAATATCAGTTGTCTAGTACCTCTAATATGAGGTTTGGCTAATTTGGGGCTAGAAAGACCTAGATAGTCCAAGAATTTTGATATTATTTACATTTAATTTATGGTCGTAACTCGATGGTGATGTACGCAAATTTGTACTCTTAGGTAAGTACTTATTTAGTACTCGATGTTACTCATATAATTCAGCTTCCGAATCCATTCGGTGCCTTGATTTTACTCGTCATAAAAAATGACATAGCTGCTATCAATCCTTAGCAGGAAAACAAATCTGAAAAAATGTTTATCAATAGTCAAAACAAAAACTTTGTTAATACATGGTTTCTTTCCGAATTTAAAAAAAAAGTCATGTTTCCTACACAATTTTCTACTTAAGAGAATCAGTATGTATTAAACCATTGTAGGTTTAAAAATAATGCATAAAATGAAATTCATCTTTTCGACAAAAACGTCTCAAGTGGAAAAATGTCACTTTTATTGAAAATCAGGAGCACTGTCTCGTTCAAAGGCGTGGTGATAACTTAAGTGGTGCGTTGTCAAAGCACAGGCCGTGTACAAGTTAAACGGAACTATGACGTCATTTTGCGTTTCATCGTCGTCATCTCGTCTAGGTTTTTTTGTATATAATACACTGAAAAATTCTCTTTTTTGAGTTATGGCGTTGTAGTCGCATATATATATATATATATATATATATATATATATATATATATATATATACATATATATATATATATATATATATATATATATATATATTTCTTGATCCTTTTCAATACTGATATCTTTTTCTTTTTAAATAGGGTAAATATCATATTCCTAATATACTAGCCTTAAAGCCTTAAACAAGAGAGAATCGCGATCACGTGCAAATATCAGCTCAAAATCCTTGATATTTCACGTGATACCATTGTTTGATTGTCTATTAAGTCTAGTTCCGCATCTAGACTTGTTCCATTCACGGCTTCAAAGCACGATTGAACAATATTTTTATCTTCAGCAAAGTTTCTCATGCAAATCTTTTTTTTGTTACGATTCCGTGTTATTCTTCTGATAGATTGCTTCGGTTGGCACTGAGAAGTTATTAAAACATAGAATATATAAATAACAAACAAACGACTACCCTGTTGACTGTACATATCGGTATTATTGTCATCGTCTAATAATAGTGCGGTGTCTCTGACTTGTCAAAGCGGGTCAAGGCCCGCATTGTGAGCTTCTGCTATGAATGAAGTAACATAGTATGTCGCTTAAATGTATTGGACGTAGTTGTAAGAGAGGCACGAAATTTGTAAAATGTACTTATTGATAAATATAATTAATTATATAGATGGAAAAGCAAGAAATTTAAAAACTAAGTCCTAGAGCACGTTCCGTTTTCCTGAACTTAAATATTAAGTAACTTTTGTCGTATTGATGTATATAGTTTGCCGTCTGTAGTTTTGTTCTTCATTTAAGTTGGCTGTACTATTTTATTTTACATAATTAAGTTAAATATAAATATATGAAACTATTTTTTGTTTTCATAGTTAAAGGATGCAAAAACATACGTTGGTCAGGGTTGTAATTTGAGTCACGTTGTCTCTACATTGATTCGAAATTATTTATTATAGTTATTTAATTTAAGTTAATTATTTATATAGATGTAGATGGAGTAATGTGTTTTTGCATTTTTCTCATTCTATTGTTGGTGGTCTACCCAAATGTAGTATATCGTTTTTCGTGATGGAAAATTATTGAATATGAGTTTATTAAATACATATTTTGAAGTGGTTTACAATAATTCATTATGTTGGAATAATTCTTGCATTAGGTTATCAACCAATAAACCAGTAATTTTTTTCAGTGACTTCCGGAATGTTATAGACACATCTCTGATAGGGTATGTAAAGAGCGCGGCGTTCAATCTTCCGTTTAGTTACCAACTGAGTTTCGGTGAGAAAAGAACAAACAAAGTATGGACATTTCAAGAACTTAGAGTCCTCTTATTTACGAATTCCATTCAGGGCAAAAGCAAACGAAGGGACATGCAAAATATGTGCAATGATGGATATTCTTCTAGATTCTGAATCACATATTAATTTCCATTGAAATAAAGTCGGTAGTTGGAGCAATGTAGACGATTGTTAAGATATTCCTTAATGATGAACCTGGACAAATAGCCAGTACAACTCTTTGTATTCAGAAGCAGAAGTATTAAAAGAGAAGAAGTCCGGTGACTTATTATAGACCACAAGGATAATACAACGAGAGCTGACAATACAATTTTAAATTTTACTCAAATTTTCAATTTTACTCAAATTTACATTTTACATGTTGTATATTAGTTTACATTATACATATTAAAGTTACACATCAATTCTTATTCTATATATATATATATATATATATATATATATATATATATATATATATATCCGATTTTACGTAAGTTTGCAATTTTTACATATCCTGTATTGCATTGTTTAATATAATCCAATTTTACCTGAATTTTAATTTTTTAAATATTTTAACGGTTATTTAGACCTTTCCTGACAAGTATGCGTTTCCTATGCAGACAGTCTTACATACTAACTTTACACACCGATCTCTACTCTAAGCTCACATGTTGATCACATTTGATTTATCTCAATTAACATTTTACACGTCATATGTATTACATTTAACTTACATTTTACATGTTAAAAGACATTTATTAACAGGTTGACATGCACTACATCAACATGCGCTCCTAATTAAAACATTTTAACTGGTGTAGGTTCCCAATATGAGATAAGCTTACATAAAATTTACTTACCTAAAATTACCATTATATAGCAACTCCTACTCCATATTTAAGCAGGTACGTGCAAAATTTTACTCAAATTTACATTTTACATGTTGTATATTAGTTTACATTATACATATTAAAGTTACACATCAATTCTTATTCTATTTATATATATATATATATATATATATATATATATATATATATATATATATATATATATATCCGATTTTACGTAAGTTTGCAATTTTTACATATCCTGTATTGCATTGTTTAATATAATCCAATTTTACCTGAATTTTAATTTTTTAAATATTTTAACGGTTAATTAGACCTTTCCTGACAAGTATGCGTTTCCTATGCAGACAGTCTTACATACTAACTTTACACACCGATCTCTACTCTAAGCTCACATGTTGATCACATTTGATTTATCTCAATTAACATTTTACACGTCATATGTATTACATTTAACTTACATTTTACATGTTAAAAGACATTTATTAACAGGTTGACATGCACTACATCAACATGCGCTCCTAATTAAAACATTTTAACTGGTGTAGGTTCCCAATAGGAGATAAGCTTACATAAAATTTACTTACCTAAAATTACCATTATATAGCAACTCCTACTCCATATTTAAGCAGGTACGTGCAAAATTTTACTCAAATTTACATTTTACATGTTGTATATTAGTTTACATTATACATATTAAAGTTACACATCAATTCTTATTCTATTATATATATATATATATATATATATATATATATATATATATATATATATATATATATATCCGATTTTACGTAAGTTTGCAATTTTTACATATCCTGTATTGCATTATTTAATATAAATATAATAATCCAATTTTACCTGAATTTTAATTTTGAAGTATGTTGTTTTCAAATTAAAAGGAGAAAAACGACTTTATTAGTATTTAACAAAGATAGTGAAGTCTTGGTGACAAAGTTACAGTTGACACGTGTCTGTATAATACTGATAGATCAGAAGACAGTTTTCTTTATCAGAAGATAGTGCACATGGGCGATATAGACCACAATTAACATATACCACAGTGAACACATATTAATGTTAATAAGTTAGAATTTGATATAAATAGTGCTAAAAAAGACAATTATTGGATAAGGTTGTTTTTTGATGATTGAATAACATGTGAGTGACTCATTAAGTAAAGTCAAGCCGATCACCTAGATTAACCTAATTTAATTATTTAAGTCATTGTAAGTATTAAGGTAAATATAGTTGCTTGGTTACTAGTTTATAATATATTGTTAATATTAACAGCTTTTAAATGATATGAAATATCATAAAAGATATCATAGAAAAATGTTATAGAAAATATCGTCAATTTATAGAAGAAGGAAAATGTGAAGGAAAGCTTTTCTAAGAATTTTGTATTTTTTCGTAATCGGTGCTTATTTTGCAAAAACGTGAAAAAATATTTCTTAAACTTTTTAGAAATCGACCAGTTTCCAATTAAATTGTTGTCCTAATTAACCCTCCGTGTAAAGGTATGAAATCAGGAAGTAAGAGGAAGAATCATAGTGATGATTCAAGCATCATACCTGTATTTTAACAGTTTTTGTGTTATTTTTCAGCTCAATTGTCGCAGTAGGTTTTGAGAAATTGTATTAAGATACTAAAAATAATGTAACATTTTGGTAAACAGGTCTAATCAGTAATGAAAAATTAGTAAGCTATTGAAACAGACACTATAAAATTTGTATTGTGTAAAGATTTGGTATTTTCGCGATATATTTTTAAGTTTCATTCATACTTAGGGTAGTCTATGAAAAGTTCAGAGGTACCATCTCTCAAAATCCGTGAACTGTTATTAGTTTTGTCATTTGTAATAAAAAAATTCTCAAACAAGATGCCACAAAATTGTTTTAAATGAGGTGATATTTCATCTGGTCATTTGCTTAATTAACCTATTAGGATTTGTATACATTAAATGCAAGTCAAATACACAGTATTCAAGGAAGGTTTGTAAACTTGGCTATTCAGTAAGGCATAATTTAAAAGATTATAGGATAGTAAATTCTTGATTGAAAGTTAGAGAATTTGAAAATATGAAATTCGTGTATTTTGATAATTGGTTATTCTTGTAGAAAAAAATGTGTGAAATTACTAGTTATATTAAAATCATAGTTTCATAGGTCGAGACTCGTTTTTCGCCTGACAGGTAAACAAGAAGGGTCCACCATAAGGGAAAAAAGCGCACCCAAAATGGCTAAATATTTAAGTAATACCAGATAATATTCAGGGATATGCAAAAAAGTTTATTAAAAGTATTCAAATGTAAAATGCAAATACTGAATTATTTTTCTGTTTCAAATACAAATACAAAATTGTTTAAATAAAAGTATTCAAGTACAAAATGCAAAATACATATTTTCTAAATACCTTTACTCAAATAAAATGCCTTTCATTTAGTGAATTTTCATCATCTATTTCACTGATTTAACACTAGTATTTGTTCAAATATTTCGTCTTTCATATTCCGTCTATGTGGCCTCATTATTATTCCTCCAAAGGAAAAAAGTCGTTCAACAGGAGCAGAAATTGGTAATTAAGTTTTTTTACAGTTGGATATTTATTCAAGGAATCTGAACTATTATCATCTTTTTAATATTGTAGTGCTCCCAGATCTATTGTAGTGTTAGCATTATTACTGGCTACAGAAGAATCAGATTCTTCAATAAACGTAAAATAAGATTCAATGTTTTCCTTTTTTATTAGAATGTTGTGAGCTCTTTCCACCTTCCTGTTCTTGTTTTATCTTTTGCAATTCTGAAATAAACTGTTCTTTCAGGTATTGTCTGCTAGCTTTCGATACCCACATCATTTTGAAAAAAAGGATAAGATATGGATGCTAATATTATGCCCCTTGCCTTTATTTCCTCTAATTTACAGAATCTCTCAAAACGACTATTAAGCCTTTCTTTAATAACATCTATCACCACATCACAATATGTCGGGTTATCCATCTGCAAACTGCTTAGCATTCTTTGTACTCTCAATAGTTCTGGTAGAAGACATCCATAGTAGGTATCTTTGTCCCCTTCTAAACTTTTGATAAGAAATTGGATTTCAATTTATTTAAAATCCGAATTTCCTTAAAGTTTCATTTAGCGCCTCTGTATAGTGAGTAGATCTTGAATAGAATTATAGAATAAATTCCATCGCGTTGGACATGAAGAAGTGGGGGATTATTGGAAGGGGGATTATTTAAAAGAGGTTTCACAATTTTGAAGAGACCTTGAACACAGATTCCAAACTACTTGACATTTTGATACGGCTGCATCATAAAGTTTTTGTATGAATTACTTTGAGATCTCACCTTATCCATATTTCTTGAAGCTATTAAATGTAATGTGTGTGTGGTGCATCTTTCATGGTTTGGTAGTTGTGACTCTTTACAGTCTTCAGATGACTCCGGATATTCTTTCAGTGTTAACACCATCATCGTCAATATCACCATCATAATCACCATCATCGTCATTATAATCATGTACAACTTCAATATTTTAAATATGGACTTAATCTCTTTCGCTTGTTGTTGTATCCGAATCTTTCCCATATATTTTAAAAGCTTTGGCCATATTAGATTCATTGTTGGTAATACAATTTTTGACAGCTTTAAATCAAATTCAGAATTAATGTTCACAATCAGCTTAGCTACTTTATCATAAGTATGCGTTCCTCTAAATCTCCTGTAAGCCAGAGTTCTACATTTTTGTTTAAATGATTCACAATCAAACTAATGAGCCGTTACACCATTCGGGTGTATCCGGTTCTTCTCTTGGATAACGACCAAATATCGGTAGTGCTGTATACAAAACGTTTTTCATAACTCCTTTTATATCCTTTTGTATTATTTCGCATTTTTTTTATTACAGTTTTTTCGGCACATAATTGTTGTGCACCTCCAATAAGAGTCTTAAAAGATTAATTTTCTATAATTGATATAGGTGGCGTAGTATCCACTAAATTCATAAGCAACTTACCAAAATTAAGCAACTTCGGTAAGAATCGAATACTCATAATAACGTATCATTAGTAATTTATTACTTGAAGCATAGAATGGCTATAATTATTATTAGTAATAAGTAAGTATGACCTTATTTTATAGGGCACTTATTTTAGGATCGAAAAGGAAATAAATAATTAGTTTAAAAAACTAGAAAAAACGCTTTCTAAATATTGCTTTAAAGAGCAAAACAAATAAACTCAAACTAGATCAGGTTACTAGCAGTCAGTCAGGAGTACCATTATCCATCTTCCGATTCATTAGAATTAGGATTGTCATTAGATTTACACCCACCTGCCAAGTTTCATGTCGATAAACAATTAGAAGTGGATGAAATATGGTTTTTTAGATTTGTTTATAGTTACGTATCTACATACATACAGGTCGACCTAATAAATGTGTGTAAAAACAAATGAACCCTATTTAACTTACCTTTAAATGGTTCAAAAAGTTTGTTGTAGCATTGATACTTGCTTTCAATGTTTTTGAACACTTTTTGCAAACTTAAGATATATTTATATCGCTTACAGGATTATTTTTAATGTCTTTGAAGAAATGTTCAAATATGAATGGAACTTTCTTGTTGTCAGCCCTGAAAGTATAATGTTTTATTTTATTCCATAATAAAACGTCATAACAGCAATTTAATAAAAAATAATACACAAATTACGCAAAATAAGGTAGATACAATATTATATTCAACTAACAGATTGTTAAATACAGTCATTGTTATTTTAGGTTAGATTACTAGAAATAATTGTATTATAACGTTCATCGAGTTAATACTGAGTTAGAAAACAACTTAATAATACAGTTTTTCTTATATTTCTTTATTTACATTTAGCAAATGAAGAAAATCACAAGATCAAAACAAAATAACTACGAACGTCAAATCAAGTAACTTCCGTGATTGACTTCTTTGACAGTTCGATTTGCAAATGTTTGTTTGTTGGTAGTTGGTAATGTTGGTATTAAAGGTAACGTTAAGGATGGGTGCGTTCATAAACAAGTACAGTAATTCTCGTTGAAATGAAATTATTTAAAATTATGAAGTACCTATGAAATAAAGAAAATAAAAAAAAGAATTTTCTATTTTACAAAAACAAAATATGTCTAATAAAGCATTTCAAATAAAACGTAAAATGCTTTTTGGAAAAAGTATTTCAAATACAACATAAAAATAGGCATTTTGTATTTGTATTTCAAATACAGGTGTTTCAAATAAAGCACATCTCCGATAATATTCCAGAAAGACGTTTTTACCACCAAAAACTACAAATTGTTTATTATTCTCAACAAATGTTTTACATCAGTGCAACAAAAAGTATGGTTTAAAGCGTATTGTTTTTAGAATACCTTAAAAGGAGAAAGGAATCCTTATAGGATCACTTCGTTGTTCATCTGTTTGTCTGCCTGTATGTCTGTCAAGACTCTTTTTTCAGCAACGCGTGCAGGTACCAAGTTGAAATTAATATCAAATACTAAGGTCTACAGTCCCTGGGAGCTGTAAAAAATCAAGCTTCTAAGTCAACGCAATATAAAAATAACAATACGATCATTTATGTCACATATTACTCGCGAATAAATCAAAACCTACTGGGTACTTGCCGTTGACCAAGAATCATGAAATTTGGCAAGAAGCAAGATCTCACAGCACAAGTAAAGGGAAAAATCCGAAAATCGTTAATTTTCATTTGTATCCCATAAAGAAATATCTTTTTAAATGGACGCCTGTGAAAGATACAGAGGGCAATATATTTTCGTTATAAAAATTAAAATTTTATGAATAATTTAATAGGAATATCAGGTTCCATTGAATTTTTATAAATATGTGAATGTTTACGGACCCCCGTAGTGGGAGTTTCACTCGTGCTTTACAGGATTTTTTATTCATGCGATAGTCTTACACTCTGATGACCAAAAGTTATAGGATTCTTAAATCGAATTACAATCTTCAAAGTTGACGTGATGGGAGGTTTTATAGATATTCTTTGTGCAATTATACATTTATATAATTATTTTGTTTTTACGCCTATGAAAGATCTAGTAAGCAATATAATTATATTGTGAAAAATTAATATTTTTAAATCTAGTTAGAAATATCATGTACTCATAAATGTTTATCAGTACCTAAATGTGTATGGAACCCTCGTAGTGATCTACGTGTACTTGACAAGTTTTTTAAATTGCTTGAAAGTATTGTAATATTATTAGAAGAAATAGGTGTTGATCAATACTTAAATGAATTGTGCGATTTGTTGACGAGCGGAACAATGTGGATGTGGGTAAATTGATTATCAATGAGGGCAGACACGGTGGAATGTAACAGCCCGCCTCATGTAAATTTTGTTATTTTCACACAACTTTCACCGAACCATTCACATGTCATAATCTGGTCACAAGGCTTTAGTTTCTTTTATCTACAAACAACGAACGAGAATGCAGTCAATTTAAAAACAACATAGCTGTTTTGTGTTAAATGAGAGCAAAAATTGTTGAACTCAAAAATATTGTTACCTTTCCGGGGAATAAAGAGTCTCCAGAGAGTGTTTAGAGTCTTATGGTGCATGCGCTCAGTGTCTCAATGCATTTGAACACCAGAAACTTCCCGAAAACCCATCAAAAATCATTTTGCGCAGTTGTTTGTAGTATTGATTAGAATTTATTAAATCGTAATATTAAATTACTTCCAATGATCGTTTAGTCATCATATTGCTGCGATACTGTTATGTAAAACCCTCTTATACCGGAAATATGAACATTCCCACGGTATTAAGCTGCTGGATCATAAGACAGTGATGACATTATAGTATAACTTGTTTATGATTGGTTAAAAGAATATCGAAATGTCTCAATATTACGTGATATAAATGTCGAATAAAACTCTATTTATCATTGCTGAAATTCGCGGGTTTCAATTGTAGCCTTTTCTGTAATTGTATGTTAATAAATAAACAAATAACAACATGCTGTCACTTTTGTAAAGGTTATGTTATGGGATTTTAAAGCAATTATCTTTTTATTGAATCTTTTTTTTCAATGCATGCAAAAAAATTTTTTTAATTGCCCAAGTTACTTTTTTGTAAATTATATTTTAATTAATATAATTTAGAAGGTTTAACAACTATTTAAAATTGAAATAAATATAAGTAAGCATCGTAGTCTGTATATAATAAAGCACTGTACATATTCCTTGTACACTTTAAAGTAACCAATACAAAAATTGTTCAAACATATTTTAAAGTCACTATAAAACAAGTCTCGAGACGCAAGTATGCAATTTTTATACTTAATATGCACTGAAGTCATGATGAGAAACAGATATGTCGCTTGCTTCTCTTCGGTGACTCTTTATACAAAGGAAAAGGAAGTCGATGAAGGTTTTTTAAAATATTAAATTTTGATATTGTATAACACTTTTTTATATTGTGTATTGCTTTACAAACCGCTGTGCGAATGGTTAAATTTTCTGAGGTAGAAAATTAACTAAATAAGGAAGTGTCGATAAAAGTATATAATTTATTTAAGAGGTTTTCTGATAGTTCATGCATAATAAAAACACATTCTTTTGCCTTACTGATTTTTAAACATTTAATAAGATTTAGAATAAACTAATTAATAAATAATGTAATTTAGAATAAACTTTTCTGCGACGTAATGTGCCTAAGGGTCGTTTTACATTGTAACATATTTTGTTTTCCAAATACAATGATGTTATTACAAGAAGACCGATAATGGGGTTTATGAATCAATAGTTTTGTTGTATATAATAGTTTGTGATGAAGGTATAAGGAAAAACTCAAGACAGCCTACGTTCTACAATTTCTATCAAATACAAAGTAATATTATGATATAGATACATATATGGTTAAGGTCAATTCTGTTGGTATGATAACATAAAACTTCAAATTATTTAGTATTAATTTGCACCATGAGGCATAGTTTTTGGAGAACACTGAAATTGTATATATCATTTATTATTTTAATTTCTGGAGTGCGACGAATTTCTAGAGTACCCCGAATTTTTTCCATTTCGCTCATTATTTTCTTTTCTGTTTATACATTGGGTTTCTGGAGTACACCGAATTTTGACATACCGTTTATTGATTTATTTCTATTGTACACTGAATTGTTCTGGTATACACGGAATTCTGCTAAGAGGAAGGCGCATTATTTTTCAAATACTGGCTTTGAGATGAATGTGAATGTCAAAAGGATTTTCTCAAAGTCACGTAAATTTTAATCATCAGTTAGGTAGAAATTCAGTAAAAATATTTCTATCCAACACCGGTTAGATGGAAATATTAAAACTCTCTACTCTAATCTGTATTAATGGCTGACAGTATTAACCTTGGTGCCATTGATAGATTTAGAGACAGTCTGCTAAAAGAGAAAGACATATTTGAGATATTCCCACTTTTGCATTGAATTTGAGCAAGTGAAAGCAATGAATTAAAAGTTATTAAATAATAAACAGATATAAATTTTTAATTAAAAGCAGAAAGTGTTTTTTTGATCTCAATGATTAGGGACTTTTGTTTTTTTTGCAATTTGTCCATCATCGATTAAGTGCGCGTATTCATGAAAATACATATGTATATATATATATATATATATATATATATATATATATATATATATATGTATATATATATACATATGTATATATATAAATATATATATATATATATATATACATATATATATATGTTTATATTATAAATATTAAGCCATAATCACATTAAAAAAATAGAATTAAAAGTATAAATAGCCAAAAACAAATTATTTCACTTAATTTTTTTTATTAATATAAGTTTTGTCTTGAACGAATATTTCCGATGATCTTAACCTTGGGTGTTCACGAATAAATTAACAGTTAATCTCCAAAAGCTATTTTTCCCTGTATCGTTTATAACATTGGAAAATTCAGAATGTTTAATTTTGATCGGAAATATCTACCTTCCAGACACGAAAATTTTATAATTTTATTGAAATCTTCTAAAGAATACGTTACATCTTAAAAATGCACCAGATAGGCCAAAGATCGAGAATTATCCGGTGTAGAACTATCGCTATAAGGAAATTATAGCTCAAATTTTTAAATTCTAGGGTTCCGTACTTCAAAAAGAAAAAAAAACATTCTTCATTCTTCTGTCTTCCGAAACCGTTTTTCTCAGAAAGCGTTTGACAAAGAAACTTGAAATTTGACATAGTCACAAAATATATTAACCCTTTTATAGAAATATTAGAGGGGTAAACTTCATTAATTTTTTTTAATACGTGTATTATTTGGCTTATTGACTGAAAGTCAAGTTAGATAAATTCTAATATTATTTTTCAGAGTATTATCTAATACAATTTTAGAGAGATTACAGAAAATGTCCTCAAAAACATAAGTCCTCAATCTTTTAAACTGCTATGTCAAACTTATAAAAAGCTTTATTAGAGGTTTACCTAAAGTTTATAGTATTGCTAGAGTAATGATTCTGAGTTTCATAGTTTTTGTGAACACTTGTATTATGGCAAACCAGACAGTATATTTGTATGGTGCAAAAATAAAATTAAATCTCGTATAACAGAAATACTATGTACATTTAAATTTTTATACGTACCTTAAGTGTTTATGGAATCCTCGATACGAGTCTTCGGAACCATTGTCGTTTTATTCAGTCTTAACAGGTTTTATTTTCAAATGTCATGGCATCGAGGGTGGTCAGGTTTTCCGCTTCCTCTCAATAATATTATTAATACACATCAAATGGCTTACATGCCGTAGTAAATGTGGTTTGCGCATACGTATATACTTGTAATTTTATTGAACGACGTCCAGGCGACGTTAAATATAAGTTTAGAAATAAAAGCATCGAGATGAAGCCACCCACATACAAATCGAAATGAGAAACGAGAAGCCACCGATACCACAATATTGTCATTTCGTCCTGAGCCAAGATCCGGTTTCGTAAGTTTTGTGTTGGGTTTCGCAGCATTATTCATTTTCATTGATCGTTAACGCTTTCAAGCTATTCTTTAACATGACTAAAAAAATGTGTGTAAAATTAGAAAAAAATATATATATCAATTTCAATATTGGCCATAATTGGTGAAAATGTATATATATTTTTAGAAATTAAATTATCAGAAAATAAAAAAGCTCTATATGATGCAGTTATCTTAGCATTAATGATTTAAGTTAGGTAAATCGATTCAATTTGTAATTTACTTTGCTGACTGACTTGACAACAGTTTCATAACAAACTTGTTTACTGTTAATCGTTATTACAGACAACACTGAAAATTTATGACAAAAATATAACAGAAAAATGTGATTTACTCTCCTCCGAACCCCAGTGTTTTACAATAATTGTTTGGCCCATCACAATATATACAATTTATTAAGATGTTTGTTTGTTTTTTTTTGCATTTGGCGCAAAAACGGCTTATTCAAACCATTCGAAAGAATATTTATGCTGTACGAGAAATTGAAGCACATTTTATTGTTTTTATACAAATCATTTCATAAAACGAAAAATCTTTAGAAAAGAAAATAAAGTCGGTGGAAAATCATGAGCATAAAAGGAACACTGTTGTCATTATTTTATTATGAGTACGTAGACTTTTTTAAGGGGCAATAAGATAGAAAAATAATTCTTTTTACTTACACGACAATATATGATAGTTTTTTTAAAGTACTTTATAGTTTTAAGGGTACAACCTCTACGATGAATCATTAACACTCTCAATGTAGCGGCAATTTTAATGCATAAGAACTACAGGGCTGTAGGAGTATGAAAAAATTAAGATACTCTTAACAAACTTCTAGCATTTTTGAAACTGGCAAATATGTTTAGCAAACGATAAGTAACAAAAGATTGGAATAAGTTTTAGCAACTCAAATACACATTTAAAAACAAGAAAATATTTGTATTATCTGACTTAAATGATCAAACAGCGGAATAATTGCGATGATGCTTAAACTTAGCCTTTAAATAAAAATATACCAAAGAAGCAAAAATTTGCTTAACGCAAAATGGGGAGATACAAGATTAACTAATTATTAACAGATTAATTTAAAAAATTAGTAACAAAAAACTAAATAGGTTCAGTTTAATGATGGGCGTCCTAAAAGGAACTAAAAAACTGAGATAGGAGTGGCTAAGTCATGTGATATGACATAGAGGCAAATGAACTCAAGATACAAGCCAGAGAACAGACTTGTAACAGACAAAAAATATGCTAAAATATGGGAAAGTTCAATAATGGGATTATTTGTAAGGTATATTACAAAACATAATAACTATCATTAATGATTTTAATTCTAACTATTATTAAAAATGCGAAAGTATATTTTATAGTCCTTCTTTTCACGTCATAACAGAGCAATCGATCGACGTGAAATTTTGCGAAATAGATTAGTCAGCGGTCGGGAAATGATATAGACTACTTTTTTCCTAGAAAATCTCACTGCTTCGGAGAAATTCTTATTTAAAATTGAAAAAGTACACAAACGGAATAACGAAGCAGCGCACCGATGTGATTTTTGAAACTCGACATATTCAGTATAAAAGAGCACCAGTAGCACTCCTTTTTATCCTTAAGTTAGCTGAGTAACACATCACCGTTTAAAGACCTATGAAAATCTAAGACAACATTCCAAACTGCTGAAGCTTTCTGTTTTGCGACTGTATGGTCTCAAAGCATTAACTGGATCGACGCGTTTGTAATATTGCGTAAGAGCTTGCCCAATATTGGCTTAATATTTATTGAGTGTGGGTTTGTATGCGGGCCGCGCTGCTGTTTACGTTGTTTTCACGTAGATTACGTGACGACCCGAGGCGGACCGTGTAACAGTGTCAATAGCATACCGTATTTATTACGTGTTTTGATGTTATTTTATTGCTTATTGAAGATGTTGAATAAAACAACAGTATGTGGTTGTAGATTAATTTTGACGGAATATGATGAATATAAAATAATACATAAATATTAATACGAGAGCGCAGGTTTAAAAGCAATAAAATCAGAAAAATATTTTATGTGCTAACAATATATCTAAATTCAATGTGGCAAATGTTTAAATCTACTCGTAGACTATAATTTTTAGTGTTTGGTTTGGAAGCAGCGATTACGTCTGTTTAAGTTCCTGTTAAGCGATCATGTTGGGTGTCGAGTATTTGGCGGGATTAGCCATGTCTTTTAGTTTACAGGCCATTCTATACTTAATGTGAGAGTTGAGAGAATTTTGGTGTTCTAAGGAAAAAACAGACCCTTGTAACATCACTTACATATCCGTCTATTCGTCACAGAGATTTTTCTCAGAAATGATTTGCTGGAGAAATTATAAACCTGACAAATTAAGCAATTATATTGACCCTCATATATCTCAATAGCTAACACAGAAAAATATTTATGTGAAAAATTTAGGGGGGAGGGAAGACATTTTTTTTTTTAAATTCCATGTATAATATGGAGTGTCCTTTGAAAGGGTTAGTATTTTTTCATTATTTTAGCTCGTATGTCATCAGAGATATACCAAAAAGTATGCAGAAGCAATATGTTCCTACTCCTTATATCTAAAACTATCGAAACTGCTGATTTTAGAAGCCTACGTAATGGTTGTAGGAAAACCATAAGAAAGACTTGATGCACAAAGCAAATTCGCACTTGGCCGTTTTTTTGGTTTAAGATACAATGACATATTCTTCTGCACGCATAAACGAGTATACTCTGCGAAAAAAAGTATTACTGTAAATGTGACATGCATGTACTTACCAATAAAATGCAGGTGAACATCAGTCACAAGTTAATTCACAGTAGAAAACAATTCTGTGATATGCCTTAATACTTTATATATATAGGAATAAAAAAGTAAAGAAAAAATTCACATAAATTATCGCTAAAATCATTGGAGTCCATGCGACATCGTTTTAAGACTATGCAGTTAACTTGTGAAATATAACTGGGAAGGACCAGCCATATACCAGCCAGGTAGTCATTACTTCCTATTATCATTAATAACCATACAGCTATACCTATTTTATCAGATGATTACTATTCACTAGGTAACGGCGATATTATTTTCACGTATAAAACGTTACGTTCTACATTTAAATAAGAGAATAATTAACGTTAGATTAAGTAGTTCTTTCGTTTTAATTAATCCTTGTCAGTGCCTAATAAAGGTGATTAATACCGCGTTTATTATATATTTGTTTATATTAATTAGAGTTAGACTACATTAAGTGGATGTTTGTTTTATAATATTGATTACATAATTCACTTCTTGCTGTATTAATGTGTAACTCTATATCGGTTCAGTTTTACGCTGTACATAATTAATCTAACGTGGCGTCTATTAAGTCATTAGTTTTGTAGTAAGTAGTCATATAGGTTTTTATCGAAGCTTAATAAAGTGTATGCAAAATATTTTATATTTGAAAAACAAGTTTTTATTTCAGTTTACTAATATATTATTATTTAATTATGGTACGTAAATCTATGTCTTTGCGACATGTACATAGAAACCATACTTATTGTTAAATTTTCGAACTTCTAATGTTTTGTATGTGTAGCAAAAATGACGAGAGTTTATTAACTATAATTCTTACTATGAATATAATTTGTTTTTAAGCTATGAATAATAACAAAATTTCTTTATACGAGCGAATATATAAAAATGTTTGTAAATTTATTAGTAATGTTGTCTATATATTGCATATAATTCTTAAGCAGAAAAATGGTATTAACCATCTATAAAACCTATCTCTAAATTTTGTATATTATATTTTTATTTATATTTAGTTCATTGTATGGTATAATATTTTAAAATGGTGGACAAATGTAATATGACGTTTATATAAATGTTCAAATATTTATGTTTTTTTAAACAATGTTTCTATATGAAAAATAAAAGTATTTTGGAAGGATCATGATATAAAACTATTATAACTACACACGAGTGAAATTAAATATTTAAACATATATATTTTATTTGAGAACGTTATTCTCTTAACCACTGAATATCCTGCAGATATGGTAATGATGCAATTCAATCTTTTGTGTCAGTGCGGATTGAAAATTAATTTGCTGTATTTTTCATTTAAAAGAATACTATGTAAAGATTTTTATAAAATGCATTGCATTCAGTATTTGAGAAACAAAAAAGAACAATTCGATGCATTTTTGCACATTTATCAATCGGCCATATTTTTTTGAGAGATCCTTTAATGTAAAGAACTAATAATTTGATATAACTTGACACAGGTGAAAATAATAATGGCTCACGTACGGGCTAAGAACTTCTTTTAGTAAAGTTGATGCTAACAAAAATAGATACATAAAATCAGATTAAATATTTAAAAACTTTACTTTTTGGTTCAGTATATATTAATGTACGATTCATATAGGCAGATGTCTTCGTTAAAGGGGCCATAGCTTCGTTGTATCGCCACTGTCTATTCTATGTATTTGTTTTAACATTTAAAGTTTCAGCGCATGGTTGTTAAGCCCGGCGGATGGATAGATAGTTAGATATTCTTGGCATTAAATATTTACCAAGTTTAATTAATTTCAGATTTATACAAGTCGATATTACTTAAAGATTCTGTTAATAAAAATATATAGGAAATTTTTTATTAATTATTTAACATATTATATTTGAGGAAATTGCATTAATTGAAAATGCATCAAAATCTCGATGAGGGAGAGGGGGTAGTTTGACTTACCATTTGTGTCACAAATGCAGGGGAAGATAAACATAGATGTGACCTATTTCTTATCATTTAAATTTCACACTCAACCGAGTGGTTTTTTCCTGTTTTTATTTTATCAATTGTTAAGTTTTAAGGTGCCTTTGGGAAAGATGGGCATATGTGAACGAGTTCTAGGAAATAGAATACACATTTGCAATTATTTTATTCTTTCATGTAGAATGGGATAATATAATAAAAGAAGTGCTGCTTCCATGACGTTCATGACGTTCGTGGCGATCTAGTTAGTGACGCCGAGTTTATTTTTGGAGCAACCACTATGTTTTATAATGTTAATCGAAAAATACCTGTAAATTTTACGTATTGACATGACCCGTTTGTGTTATTTACTACTTTTAAATATCGTTTGAACAACATTTAATAAACACGATTTTTTATTTTTTATTAAATATTTTTAATTTTGCCCTTTTGCAAAGATTTATCTAAAATTAACTTCATGTAATGCATAATGGATTAAGGCCAATAAGGCGTGGTGAATTTGAAGTCTGGTCTTGTCAGAATTTCCAAGTATTTAAATTTTTTTTAAATAAAATTATTAAGATTTTTTTGTCAATAGAATTGGAAATTAATAAAAATGATCGGAAGCCTTAACAAAATGTCTGTGTGCACCATAATTATCTTACTTAAATGGCCAAAGAAGAGAAGACCGTAGAACGATTTTCTTTCGTTTTCCTAGTAATTAAATTCTAATCCTTTCTATATTGATCTTAACTTTGAAAAAGATCTTTTCTGGTTTTTCTGGTTTTTTTTCCAAATATATTTATTTCAGTGAGGGGTCTTATTAGAATATTATAATTCAATATGTAAAAGTCTCTTTAAAACACATTTTTAAGTGAAAAATGTTTATTAAAATGTAGCTTTTTCATTTTTTATAATAAAACAAAGGTAGTGTTCAATATAGGTTTTTAAATTTCAAAATAATAATTATTCCAAATATTGAGTCGTAAGATTAGGTAGGCTTTATCGACCACAGATAATTTCATTTTTCTTTTTAAATTAATGTTAAAAAAATGCACGATAATTGTTATTACGTATAATATTTGTGATTTATATAAATTTATGACATGTTTCCAATCGCTATTTCAAGTCGGTCTTTCGATTTAATAATAATTGTTGAAAAGAAAATTATATTTTAGTTCCATTACCATATTATTTATTCGATTTGCAGAAACGACAAGGAAAATTGAAAATACCAAACGCTAAAGTGTTGTATATGGCGGCTCTGTTATTTACCTATGTAGGTGCTACTTAAATGCGTATAAATTCTTGCTTCATAACTTTAAATCGTTCATCTAAATATATACTTCGATAGATTAAGTGGTCACGTTCATTATAATTATGTACATATTTGGATGTCATAATATTGGTTATTCATTTTCACAATGCCACAAACCAGTGCTTCTTAGTCATACCAAAGTTATGCTCGCTAATTTTTTTATACAATAAGGACTTCTTTATTGCATAGAAGGAAGTTTGTAGAAAGTGAAAAATAGATTTTGGAACAAATTTGGTACATTATTAAATGTAGATATGTTGACATGGAGATAGAAGTTTGAAATTAAAAACCATGTAACTGCACAGCCAAAAAAAATACTGAATACGATTTCAAAATATCGTGTGTTAAAGTTTTAATTTTTAATTTGTACATTTTCATTACTGTTGTATTTTGTTTTTAAAGAAATTAAAAATATATATATATATATATATATATATATATATATATATATATAAATATATATATATATAAATATATATATATATATATTTTTTTATACACACTTACTGGGCTCATAAAAATTTAAGTACTGAGAGTTCAAGATACTTTTTAGATGGGTTACTTACCTTTTCTCTTCGTTTCTTCTTTTATCCTTGATATGATAAATTTTCATTCTATCCAATTTTGAAGGGTTTCATTATTACTCATATCCATTTTCAAATTGTTGTGCGAAAAAAATTTCTATCCATATTGCTATAACGGATAAACTTTTTGGCCCCAAATGGATATATGACAGTTCGCGAGCACAAATTGTTTAATATGCTCCGCCCGAACCGATCTAAATCGTAACATTCCACTGCGTCGTGGTATGGATCTTGTAAACTATCTCCTTCCTAGTATATCTAGATTTGATAAATTTGTAGCGGATGAGAGTGTGTTCAAGTCTTATTGCGTAAATACTTGTTATTCCGTTAGTTTTCTTTTTTTGTATTTAATTGCTTTTTTTGATGCTATACTTCCTTAGAAACGTTATGTAAAAATGACAAGAGTGACGTTTTACGATACGCGCATGCGTACTCGCGATGCAACAAAAATTGACAGAGTGAATCTGTTCACTAAACATATGTATATTTATATGCGTGTAGTGACTGACACTATATTCATGATAGTTTCTAGTAATTGAAATTGAAGTGTGGTTCATATAATAAAAAAACATGTATTTAACGTGAATATTTGTGATAGAAATAGTATTTATAAGCTTTTCAAAATATATTTTAAGTGTATTTTTCTATATGAAGTTAAGTTTCGGTATGTATTTATTTGCATTATAAATTATTATTACGTCATTTATTAAATACTTAAAATTTATAAATTACATTAAATTTTCGGCATGTTCATTTATTTTCATTATTAATTAAACTTTAATTAGATTGTTTTAGTATATTTCACAATTCATTATATTAATTTAAATTAAAATTAAATTAAATTTTAATTAATAACAATAAAGATAATAATAATAATAGTATATTATAACGATAAATATTATAAATATATATGATAACGATTGTAACTCTAGATATAAAGATCAATTTTTTATTACTCTATACGAGAAAATAATATAGTTGAAACGCGATAATTTTGAAACGGTCTGGCATATGATTGGCTTACAATGCAAAATCAGTAGAAGAATAAATTGATGACCACTGTCATATAAATTTAAAATTTTTATATTTAATTATTTTGAATTTAGATTTTACCAACCGTATTTGTTCTTGTATTATGCCAAAGAAGCATAACTTTTAACGTGCGTACCTAACTACATTCAATTTGTTTTATTATACTAATTTCAAATCTGTAAAATATCGACAAATGCAAGGTAAATAAATGTAAACGAACTCGACGAAAGACATTTTCAAAATCAACCTTTTATGTGAAAAAGGGTAAATATATTTTATTATAGATTTAATTATTCATCCATATTACATTTGTTTGAAATTTTTAAATTGAAAACATACATTTCTTCTGTAAAGTTGATGCGCACTACCAATGTATTATTTAAAATTTAACACACTACGCAAACTTTTCATATTATTAGAAACTTTGTTGCAAGAAAGTAGCACCACCTCGTTAACAAATCTTGTTGCTAGGAAATAGAGGGTAAATATGAAAAATGAAAGAGAAATGTGTACAAAATTGTAGGGGCCTATAAAAACATACAGACATATGTGCTTGCGTTGAGCTTTATGTTCAAGGAACCAACGCGGACAGTATGTAGCAGGCCGCGGATAGTGTATTCATAAATAAATTTTATTGAATTAATATAACTTTTAATCTTTATATACATAAATTTGATTATTTTACATATATAAATTTTGCACTAATCAAATTTCAAATAAAAGCAAAATATATAGTTCAGTATTTCAATAAAATAATCAAATAACTTAGATTTAATTCAGGAACTGAAATATCAAACAAAGTATCCACAGCAACGACAACAATACGACATATATTTTTCTACTGTATGAGCTTGACTTCTATACATTTTCAATCTGCTAATCTGAACCTGCCAGTCACCTTGAGGTACCCAAAGTTATTTTACAGATTTTAACCACAAATCTAAAATATCTTTGAGTACACATAAATGCGGTACAAATTTACCTAGGTTAAATCGAACAATTTTTTCAAGTTTTTAAAGTCTATCGATGTAAATTTAAAGGCAATATATATCGATATTGATGAAAGTGAAAACATGTTAGCGGCTAAAATTGTATTTTAGTTTTATTTAATCATATTTAAATTGGAAATATATTTACTTTGCATATTTATCAATTTATATATATGTAAATTTCCATACGGAATCAATGTTCAATAAAATATTCGTATATTGAAACACAATTTTATAACTTATACTTACATAATATGAAAAAATTAATTCCACTTCATCAAATTATCGATATCTTGCACAGTTAGATCATAGTCGGATTTGTTCGATAAAAAAATTGTGAGCTTTCGCTTATTTTTTCATTACAAGCTTTTTGTCATTAAACTTTATTGGCGATCGTAAAATTATATCCAAATCACAATTTAAAGCGGGACATTTACGGCTCACTGTAATTTTTGAATATCTAATTTGTGTTCAATAATTATACGTTCAAAATGCTGTATTCAAAATTATGAAATTAAACGTTCAAGAACATTTTCTGGTGAAGGAATTAAAGCGTAATTAGAATATTTTAATTTGAACATAGAACGAACTTCTGTTTTTGAAAATTATATTAGAGAACGTGGATTTAATTATCATTACTGGGATCCAATTCCTTTTTGATCTACAAAAATAACAAAAAATAACCTATGAGTCTGTAAATACAAATAAATTTTTTAAAAATATTTTTAATATGCTATAAATGTTCTTATCCAATGAAGATCACATTTAAAGTGTCATCGTAAGCTGTGAGTATTATTTCTCTTTACCTTTCAATGAATATATTGTAGCGATCAGTCATCAGTCATAACTACTGAAAACTTATAACCAAATTTATTATGTAGATGTATACTCACAATTAAATGAAACTACGTGATGTAGTATTATTTCTACTTTCTCTTAGTTCTTTATCACGACCTAGGTTTCGTTGTATCACAACATCTTTAGGTGGGCTATTAGCAAACATCTTTGCTAATAGCCCACCTAAAGATGTTAGGAAACCTAGGTCGTGGTAAAGAGCTTAAAGAAAGTAGAAATAATACTACATCACGTAGTTTCATTTAATTGTAAAAAATGAATTTCTACAAAATTAACGCCAAATATATTCAATAGATGTACACTACTAAGAAATTTCTGACAAACAAATGAATATAAATGAAATAAGCTAAAAGCTACACAAACAACACCTATTATTTTTTTGAACCTATTACATGTTTTTGAACAATATAATATCGTAAAATAAAATATCGAATGAGTCGAAAAGACGACTTTCTTTTTTTCGAATCGGCATTCATCTGGGCGACCGGATCATAAATATACCGACATTCATATTAAGAAAAGTTTGAAGAGCATCCTTAGGTGGTATGCAAATAATGTTTTTCGTAACTTAGGCATTGACGACGCCACAATTCGAAGTCGCGGTGGTGAATGCACGTGAAATTTCGCAATGCGATTGTCGTTTGGACACGATAGCGCCATACGGATCTATCCGGTGCTGCTGCGGCGTGGGTGCAGGCAGTCGACACTAATGATTTCGACATTTACGTCTTTATGCTAAACTGACTGCTTGTCGTAATATGACATAAATTATTGCTTTGAGTAAATCTAAGAATCTAACTAATCTTTCATTGGTCTCCAAGAGGCGACTGGTGAGATAGCTAGGACGGTGATAAAGTTAGGACGGTACTGAAGGTAAACCGGCCCGTAAATACGAGTAACCCTGTCATTAATGATATGCTGCTGCAGATTGCTTAAATTCCTTCTAGTACGGAGTTCCAATAGATAACATTTTAATACATATTTCGTTAACGGTAAATTTAGAAGTGTGGTCCGCAAATCAATTAAGGAAATACTGGTAAGTTCAAGTCAAGTTCACACAACGAGGGTTCCATACGTATTTATTTTAAGTCATTTACACTTTATGATAATAGCTATAATGTGTTTTAATGTATATAGCATTATATGAATGGAAAATTGACTTATTTGTTTTATATTTAAAGAAGTATTATAAAGGAAGTGGCAGCTAAAAAAATTATATTTCTGTTAATCATGAGTTATAAATATGAATAAAACCTTCGTATCGTTATCTTTTAAAGAAAATAAAAATTACTAAAACTTTTGCACTGTACTCAACGAACTCTTTTTGTAAAACCCACAAACCTCGGTAATTTTTTAAATTATGGTGCCTCTTTGCACAAACTCTTGGATTAAAATCATATATCAGTTGAAATACGATTTTTGGTTTTGGGTTAAGGAAATATAAATTACATTAAATTTTTATTTCATCAGTTTGAAATCTTTATCTTATTTTCTTTTGAAATTGGATGTCTCTGACATACGAGTAGATGGATAGACAGCGTTGCTACCGTAAACAGATCTGTTCAGTCCCTACGGGTATTTTTTAATAAAATAAAATAAAAAATAAAATTGCTCAAAGTTTAATATTATTATTCAAATTATTTTGTTAGGATTTTTATATTCTAGGACTTCATCAAAGACCGGTACCAAAAACTACTGCACCAAAGATTTGAAACGAACTATGATGAAATTAAATAATTACAAAAAAATATTAAATTTTTTCCATAATACATGAACATTACTAGGGTTCAGTGATTTAGTTAGTTAAAAAACATTTTAGTAAGCCTTGCCCGACAGCTTTCTCTAAGATTTCTTTCACCACATGTAATTAAAATTTTTATCTTCTGTGTATTAATAAATATTAAAGAACCATAAGAAAATTTTTAACAGTTTCTGCAACAGTTACTGTGAAAGTTGCGGTTATAACCAAAACAAATTTTATTTTTTACAAAAGCATGCTTCAAATATAATCAGTTTAATGAACTGAATCGCCTGTATAAATAATTAACACGTGAAAATAATGGTTACCTCATTACAACTGTATTAAAAAATTAGGTTGGTAACTCATATACTCGCCACTTTTTTCGACCCATTTCTGGAATATTATAGAAGTTTCTAGAATATTTCTTTTAGGGTATATAAAGAGTGTGGCATTCGAACTTCTATTCAAGTTGTAATTCAGTAATCGGTGAGTAAAAAATAAATGAAAAATGGAATTATTCCAAAATGAGCTTAGAGGACTCTTTCTTCACGAATGTGGTTTAGAATGAAACACCAGCGAAGCATCACGCAATTTATAGAACAGAAGGGAATTTTGACCTGTCCGATAAACTTCTCCAAAACCACCTCCTACAATGGATTTAAAAAAGTTTTAAAGCCTTATTGAGACAGATTCCAGATCATGCTCTTATACTTCAATGGAAAAACAACTTTATGTTTTAAGAAAGTAGTGGTAAAATTTCGTTTGGCTACCACGTGAGCTAACACCCTTTCAACTTCAGAGGAGAGCTAATATGTGCTTGGAGCTACAGAGTTCCTATCGTACCAACGGCAGGCTGAAGTATCAGGTTACAGGAGATGAAAAGTGGGTGAATTATGTTAAGTTTTAACGTAAACGCCAGTCGCTAGGAGCTGGAGAAAAAGATGTACCAAGACCAAAATATAATATCGGACAAAAGATACATTTGAGTGCATGTTGGGGTATAAATGGAGTTTTTCATTGGGAACTCTTTCAAGATAACAGTATAGCTAAGATTTATTGTGAACAATTGAGCAAAGTCACCGCTAAACTTCCTTCAAATCAAAGCAAATTTTATTATTTATATGAAAATGCTCGACCCCACGGAGCATAAGTAACGCGTGAAAAACTACTTTCACTTGGATGGAGTACTTTACTTCACTCATCGCACTCTCTTATAGTATCTTTAGCCGTCTAATTACCATCTGTTTCGCTTTCTGTCTAATAATTTACGTGATAGAAAATTTAAATACGAAATTCATATCAAAATTTAAATTCTCCGGTTTTTCAGTCAAATGCCTAAAGATTTCTACAAGGACGGAACTTTAGTTTTGCCGACACATTGGCGACAAGTGTTAGATGCCGACGGTGCTTATATAATTAACAACTGATTTTATTGACTACATATAAAAAGTTAAAAAGTTTGCGTATAGAGATGGCGGGTTTATAAATTGCCAACCTAATATTAAAGAAATATAGTAACTTGAAGAAACCATAAAAACGTAAAATAGGTATGTAAAGATACAAGTAAAACATGGAATATAAAAGAATTGTTGTTCTATCTTTAAAAACATCTATGGAACTTTACTCGTACTCGGTTTTTATGACTGTCATAACGCGAATATTTTAAATTTACGTATTTCCCGCAATCATTTTTATACTTTTTTTGCGTCTGTACGATGAATCATTCTAAAAATACCAATTTTGATGTTGAAAACTGTTTGAGAAATGTTTTTTATGTTCTAATTTGAAAACATCTGTGGGTCTTTTCCACTAGTAATTTGTCTGTTTTTATAACTGTTGTAATGTGAACGAATTGTTCACGTTCGAGTGTCTTAAATTGGCGTATTTTCCGCAATCATTTTTATTCTTTTTCCGCGTGCGATATGATTAATCATCACAAAAATACAAATTTTGACGTTGAAAACTTCTTCATTTGTGTCACTGTTATCGCGAGGACGGTTTTTCCATAACTCTACTCACGATCGAGATGCTAGTGTAATTGTCTCGTCCGTTATTTACCTGTTTCATATCCCAGTATCGAATGTCATAAATTGCTTTTAATACAACTCATATATTAGCATGTCATATCGCTTCTACATTCACTTTATATCAATTAACGTAATACTCCGTTAATTGCTCACGTGAGAACGCAACAATCAGGTTAATCGTTGCATTTAAATTATAATATTATTAAACGTAATTCTTATGGAGCTAATAAAATTGAGACGAGTAAGGATTTATAAGTGGTTATTATGACGTCTTTGAAAACTTTAATTTTCTTGTTACTTACATTTTTTCTTAACTTAATATGTTATTTTGAATGTCACAAGGATTTATCACCATAGTTGCTTTTTTAAGTATTTATGTACCATTTGTTTATTTATTATATTCATTTGTGAAGGAGTTTTTTTTTTAATTTGGGTTCGGAAATTTATTTCAAGTGGAAAGTGTCGTAGTCATAGTAGTAATGACTCAAAAATTACGGCCACGTCACCACTTGTTTTTTGGTGAAGATTGATTTTTGGAAAAAGATAAGGAAAAGAGGGTTTATTTATCAGGGTTACTTAAATAGTAAATATACGTATAATGCAATATACTCGTGAAAATAATATTAATATTAAATTATTTTGTTATTAATTCTAATTAATAACAAAATAATTATATATTATATTATAACTATTTTATATAACTGTCCTAAGATTACTCAAGTGTCAAATTTTAGTCAAATTTTAAAAAGTAAATGTTTGGTTTTAATTAACAAGAAAAATATTTTTAAAATTCCATTTATAGTGTGGGTATCTTTTGAAATGACTGGTTTAAGGGTCTCAAAAACATTTCATCATAATTTTTGGTAATATTTTCTGCTCTATTTCCCAAACAACCTGAAATTATGAAAAAGACAGGATTTTCAGAAAGTTCCACAAAGGCTTTAGGAACACTGTAACTAGGATTTTAATAACACAGTTTTTGAGATATTCACGAAATTATATTATTCGTGGGCAATTGCCCACGAAGTTGCGAAGAGCTGTGGACACATCTAGTTGCCTAAAAAGGGCGTGTTTTACGTTTTATTTCCACATAACCGTGGATAAGTGTCGGACAAAGAAAGATGCTATTATATCCATATATATATATATATGTATATATATATATATATATATATATATATATATATATATACACACATATATAGTGACTAAATGTGTCTTAGTACGAGTTATACACGTGCTTCATAGTTTTTTTAATTACGATATATAAAATGATTAAAAGTAAAGTTCGTGATATTAAAATTAAATACACGCCATAAATTGTAATGACTTGAGTAAGTTTTTTGCTGTTTATGGATTTTTATGTTGCGAAAATCGTAATGTTTCAACACGTAACAAAATAAAGAATTAAATTGAGACTTTGCTGGTGAAGTAAAATATAATCGAATGAAAGTATAGCGAAGTCTGTACAGCGAAACGAAATTGTTACTTACCGTGTAGTCAAATACACTCTATATGTTATTTTAAATATTTATAAATTTCTTAGCAATATTACGTTTGCAATTCTACCGTTAAATTGAATTACAGCGGAACATTTCGTTTCTTACGGCATTCAACTGTTCCAAAACCCGACTGCGATCGTATGATTTATTTGTGAGAAACAAAGTTAAAATGTGCTAATATTTATTTGTAATATATCGGCGTCGTAAATTTTTTCAATTCAATATTTTAACATTTCTGAATTTGTTAAATAAACGATTTACTTATCTAAAGTTTAAGCAGAGCTAAAATGTAATAAGAACAAAATGCTATGTTACACAAATACATGGAGTAAATTTCGTCAGCTGGACGGAAGTAGACGTAAGTTTGCTACGTTCTACAATACTATAAGTATTACCAACCAACCTTGAAAATCCTGACAACCTTTTTGAAACTTAATATGAATATATACAATCAAATTAATGTCTTTTTTAAAATTATATCGCGAAAATAAGTTCCATTAGTAGCTTGTTACTTTTTATTATTTTCATAACGTCAATGAATTACCTGAAATAGAAATATTTTAAATTTACATATTTTCCATCGTCCATTTTATTCTTTTCGCATGACGGTACTCTTTGTATTATTTCCATGATGAATCATCTTAAAAACCCTCTTTTTATATTGGAAATGACACAAATTATGTTTCGGTTATCACAAGGGCGGGTTTTCCACGCCTCTGCGGCGAGCTGAGTAGGTTTGGTTACACTTAAGAGGTATTTGAGATGTTCATGTTGTAATTGTATATTAATGGTAAATATATTTAATATTATTCAACACGATAGAAAGAATTCAAATTTTGTGTCTAAACAATAGTTTTTATTTGAAGTGTTAGAGGGCGTGGCTAGCCTAGTCTTTTTTATCAGTTTTATGTTCTAAATTTGTCAAAACAGAACTTAAATTATAAAAAACATGTACTTTCTCAGTGTATGTGCTAAAAACTAAATTGTTACGCCTACTACTATGCAGTTCAGTTATAAAATATTAAAATTCAAATATGTTGATAATAGCTAGACCGTTAGTTATTAATTTATACATATATATGGGACATACTAAATATTTGGAAGTGAATTTTAGTCCGTGGATGGATTAACTCCTAGTCGGGATTTAGTATTTTTGTGCATTTTATTTTATTTTGAAAATGTTTAGTTGTTTTATGTTTAATCAGTATTCAAATTGGAAAAGTATCATTATTATACAAAACTACATTTAAGTGATATTAAAATAATGATATAAAAATAAAAATTCAATTTGAAAAACAAATTGCCATCTCACGTTTTCCACACTGATTTCAGCATGACATCATCTATTTTTTCATGTATAATTGCAGCATTAGCATCGGTGATACTGTACATACTCTCAAAAAAAAGAACCTAAATTTTACCGAGAGGTCCTAACACTTTTAACACGGGCGGTAAACATATTTTATATGCATTATTTTTATAAATACGAAGAACAATATAGAATAGTGTATTTTTTATTTACGTCATATATATTTTACATAAAAAATAATCACCATAATTGTGTTGATATGTTTTTTAATTTATTGAATTTTGAAATAATTTCATAGGCAACGTATCCATAGAACATGTTATATAGAACGTTTCTTTGAGAAGAAGAGTTGCCTCGTTAACGAGCTGTGTCCATTTAAAATTTCGTCGATTGCAGTTCAAAATAAGAAATTCTACTGTGATACATTTTTATAAATTTTTGCTAGTTTTATCTAATTAATATTTTGTGGCTTGATTTCATTGCAAAAAAAATTAAGAGGTATGAATTAATGTACGACCAAAAAAAGACTCACCGAAACGATCTCTTTGATAGTTGCAATTTGTTTGTAAACAATGTTATTTCAGAACTATCGTTAACGTTGGGTGAATAAAATTGAATTGATTGCAGTTGAACTGTAAGTAGGAGATAGTATCGAAATATTGTTTAGATCTGAATCTGAATTATTCACAGTTGATGATCTGCTTCATTGGGTCAATAGATAAATTGATTGCACGAACGGGGGGCGTTTACAGAGTCGCGATGCCGTCGCTTCTACAATTGTTGTTCGATAACGTGATTTAAAGAAACGGGCGATGATAATTGAGGATTGATGATAATACCGGTTACTTTGAAAACATGATTTTTTTATTTGCGCATAACACTTAGATCTGAGTTTTAGCGTTCAGTCATATTTATAAATATTTTAATTCGTTACTACTTATTCCTCACGGGTACGATTAGTTGGGGAAATAAAATATATTTCCTTGTTTTTAATTTTTTTGACTTTGTTAATTTTGGTGCCGATTTTGTTCAAACTGGCCAAGTGTTTATCGGAGTATGCGTAATATAGGCTCTTTTAGTTCTCTAGGTCTATCGAATTGACATATGTAAGTTAACTGAAATTATTTTATTTGAAAATTCTTATTTAATCTACAGTTTATAAACATTTTTCTATGTCATCTTTTTAAAAAGTCTGTGTAGATCTACAACTTATATAGACTCTTCATATGCACTGATGAAAGATTAGAGGAGCGGGGTCCATTGCACGTCACGTTGACTCTTAACATAGTCAAAGGAGACTTAAAAGTGAAAATTTCATCCTTCCGCCATTATATTTAATGGTGACGTTGAATTATTACTGCGCTTGTGGAATCCCGTGGATGATTGACAAGATATTCTTTTGCGAAGAATACGGATAAATAGCCTCCTATACCATTGAGGTCACCAAATAGAGAAAAGAGGAAGTTCTGTGACAGAGTTGAGGTTTATATATCTTCTACCACAGACTGAAACCATTATATGGGAAGGGGCGATATTACCATAAAATAAAATGTTAAACAGGAGGTACGTCACCACAATTTTTTTTATAAAATTTGCTGATCATTAGTTGAGACCATTATCTGAAGTACTTATTTACAAAATTTTGTTTAAATAGATTTCTAAAACTATGGAAACTGTGAGGCTATGACAGATTGATTGATGATCGAATGGAACTGTTGCATTTATTGGTTATTTGCTACGACACAAAACCCTAAAAATAGCCTGAACGGTCAGTGGCTGAAAAAGAACAATCAATAAATAAAATATAAAACGGAAGCACAACAGTAATAATAACAACTAGCGTGACCCGTGCGAAGTCTTCGCATTATTTATTCCATTATGAAGCTCAGATGACAGATCAAACAAATATTTTACTAAAATTGACATATAGAGGCGCTTAATTGCTTAATTTGATTTAGCTCATGAAACAAAATGTATAACATGTGTACTAAAAAATAGTATCTTCTTAGTATCTTTTTTCGAAGTAGGCCGTTCTTCTATTGTTCGTAATATGATTTTATCTAATATTATGTAGAATCGTCTTGTTAGGGTATTAAAAGGAGTCCGCGAGGGTACCATGAAAAATCCACAACTTGGAGGAAAAATTATTGATAATTTCTTTATAACTGCTCGCCCTTATATAAAATGCATCTAATCCATCAAAACTGATCGAATGTTGCCTTTTATCCATGAATTGCTGTTGAAATACGAAATGTTGTTGCAAAATTTCAAAATGAAATTGGTAATTAAGGATTTAGGTTTTGCATCGACTAATAACATGAAGGCAATTTGACGAGATAAATTATGCTTTATTATGAAGTAACCTTTTCAGAAGTATATGCACTTGATGACAAGATTTGTGCTAAAATATTATTTTCGATAAAATTCTGAAGATCGTATAAATGAAGTCTATAATTATAATTTCGTACTAACATTTATAGGAATAATATAGACCTGCATAAATATGATCGGTGTGACCTGTTGGTTTAAACACATGAACTGCTATCTTATTTACTTGCTGATTTACTTCACTTAGAAGTAAAGAAAATGTTTCCTGTTATAATTCATTAAAATTTTAACTGAGTGATTAAATTTTAATATAATTCCTATCTAACGCAAGGCTACAATTTCTATCGCCATTTGGATCAGTATAACGTTTTGGATTTGATTAACTGTAGCTATGAAATTAAGAAACGATTAACGCATGCACCATAGCTATTTTATTCCGTCTTACCTACTTAATTTAAAGAAGCTGTGAGAAAATAATCATTCAGATTCCCGTAATCTATCAGAGAACGGTCTCTGAGGATGGTCTAGTCAATGAACGAGCTCCGTGGCGTATCTTCTAGAGAACTTCATGACCCTACTAAGAGTTCAATTTATTTGTTGAAATTAATAGTGGATAGGATACATGGAACATATGATAGAATAAAGAGGGATCCAACAGGTCCTGCAGAGCTAACTTGGAGGCAGAAGGAGACCAGAACTACCCAGAGCCCGATAGCTTCACGACGTTTGCAACGATCTGATAACTCTGATACTTAGTTTGTAAGATATTTATATACAAAATATAAAAAAATAATAAAAAAATTTTATACAAAAAAAATGTATGAAGTATGAATTAATGTACGACCAAAAAAAGACTCACCGAAAAGATCTCTTTCATTGTTGCAATTTGTTTGTAAACAATGTCATTTCAGAACTATCGTTAACGTTGGGTGAATAAAATCGAATCGATTGCAGTTGAACTGTAAATAGCAGATAGTATCGAAATATTCTTTAGATCTGAATCTGAATTATTCACAGTTGATGATCTGCTTCATTGGGTCAATAGATAAATTGATTGCACCAACGGGGAGCGTTCACAGTGTCGCGATGCCGTCGCTTCTACAATTGTTGTTCGATAACGTGATTTCAAGAAACGGGCAATTATAATTGAGAATCGATGATAATACCGGTTACTTCGAAAACATGATTTTTTTATTTGTACATAACACTTAGATTCATGACAGCATTCTAGCATTCAGTCATATTTATAACTATTTTAATTCGTTACTATTTTTTCGTCACGGGTACGATTAGTTAGGGAAATAAAAGATATTTTCTTGTTTTTAGTTTTTAATTGTATATATATATATATATATATATATATATATATATATATGTATATGTATATATATATATATATATATATATATACTTTTTTGATTGATTTGGATCTCGTTTGCTTTATTATTTAGATCACAGCATGTTGCTATGCTTGCTATTTGCTAAACTCTCTAACCTTCTAATTGCAAGTTGAGAAATTATCCTGTATTTTAGAATGCAACGATTAATGATACGAATAATTAGTTTTATGTGACAAGGTGTGGAACAGTAAGTAATACGTTCTGACAGTTGATTTGGCGGCGGCTACTTGAAAATATTAGTGCCATGTGACCGTTGCCGTGATTGATGGTTTTGTTTGTCACTTGTTAATTAGTTGCAAATATTTATACAATCGAAAAATTATTTAAGGTCATTTTACGTTCCGTTTTCGCATGATTGAGTGACAACTCTAGATCGCTGTCAGAGAGCTAGATCCAATAGATATTTACTACAAGTTTATCTTTAAGATAATTTAATCATACATAATATAAGAAATAGTAGCTGAATAATATTCTTTGCGTCATACATATACAAATACTAGAGATTTGATTTGAATTTCTGTTCTCACGACCCATTATTTTAATTATCCTCTTAAAAACTGTTTTAAACTGATCCAACCAAGATCTTGGATGGGGTTTTTTAGGTTAGGTTATGTGGTTTTTTTGCTTTATTTTTCATTTACTTCTCTATTAATTATATTTGTCATTAAATAAAAAATGTGGGTCGTAGCGTAGCCTTAATTTTTTTACCAAAACGAAGGGAGGTTTTGAAGGTTTTGCGAAAATGAATTTCAGGATATTCAAAATTGATTTAATCTAAAGACAGTTTTTATTGGTGTCCCTAGCTAGTCGGATAAATAAGGTATGGTTGCTTGAAAGATGGCTAAAAGTGATCTGTCTAAATATACACTGCGCTTTTTAACGAATTTAGCTGGCACACAAATTGACAAATGTCTGCCTACATCGAGATAAAATTTTGAAAGATGTTTATGGAAATCCATAGCGAAATAATTTTTTTAACTATTGTCATTTACGTGAGCATAACGTTATATTATATGTTAATCAACCAACAGAATTTTCCGCAGTGGATAAAAAAATGTCATATATCTGTCGACACAGGTCTTTAGACCAGTCATGTACACTTTTGATGAAAGTAGCAATATAAATAACCAGCATTAGATGCCGAAAAATTACTTGTTTTAAAATACACATATTTTCTTTTTAAGATATTAAAAAAAATCATCGCCGTAATCCTCATATAGTAGGTCATATAGTTGATACTTATCACTGGTGATAAGTATCAAATATCTAGATAGTTACGTACAATTAAGATATGTACACGGGATGGATTGTAGTCATTTGCCAAGGAGTGAAAATGTATTGCACACTGCAGTATAAGTCATAATTCACTTGTAAATAAATATTTTTAGAGCATAATAGGTACTAAAAGGTTATATAATACCTATATGGTTTGAGATAAGGTAGGTTATGATATTTATATTTGATAGCTATCGGATTATGTTGTGTTAAATTGAGTACTAAATTTATAGAATATTTTATAGAGATTAGAAAGGTGAACATCGAAAATTGGATTCTTCGAAGGAAGAAATTCACAGAAAACAATTTATATTTCATTACGTTAAATTTTCAAACCAATTTTTATGAAAATTCGACTATTTCAGTAAAATTGTTCTTATCTATATCGGTTGCTCTTATCTAAAAAGCTAAATCTAATAGAAAAGTGAAAAATGTCGAGTATAATAAGAAAACTTATATGTGTCATAAATCGACACGCAGATTCAGCAAAATGTAGCATTGTGTAAGTCTAATGTTTAAAATTTTCATATGCCTGTTATCCCTGATAAAAGAATGCAATATTTCCAGGTGACACAGGATATCATATGAAAGACAATAGAACACACATTGTATAAAATAAGACAATAATATGTTTGATCAGCTTTACTGCTTATACAATTCATTAATAGATGACTTTATACAATCATGGACCACTTTACTTGCCCTTATATGTTTCAATTTGTATTAACAATTTTAATCATAATTACGTTAATCTCTTCTTGAAAATGAACGTTAAGATTTAGTTTACTTCATATTTCGGAAATTTTTAGGTATACATATATATATATATATATATATATATATATATATATATATACTTTAAACGATATATGATTATATAATTTATAATTATATATTGTTTTAGAAAAAAACCTTATTAAAAAAATATATTATATAGTACCAAAAAGTATCTTTAATAAAGTAAACACGTTATTGTATACTACAAATCACAGCATGTCTTGCACAATTCCATTATAGAAACTACATTAATATCGCTTCCTCGTCGCATAAATATTACGCATTGCACCTTAACCGCACATTTCCCTAAACCTGCACACTTAAGTGTCTCACTCTACACCGTTCTGGCGATACCGCGCCGTTGGAGAGAGGATGACAGCGAGACGAGTTACAAAACCGCAGCGCGGCGTCGAGAAAGTGGTTTGCAAGGAATGCGACCGCCGATAGGAAGATGTAGCTTGTTGAGAAGGATTGCGTAAACGTTTGTTGTGTGGCGGCACGTAAACACTTGCTGGGAGCCATCAGCCTGTGGTACCCGCGAGCTGGTGGCTGATGAAATCCCGGTTCCATTGTTGCAGTATGCTTATTAATTAACAGAATAAAAAGTAGTTTGTTTGGACAAGTTATTTTAAATTTGAAGTCTCATAGATTAATAATTTGTATGTTTTTAGTTCCAATTCAGGGTAGAATTAAAAATAACAAACGGCTTACGTTGTCAACGTACGTACGACGTAGTCAACGTCTCTAACATTCCAATTAGGCATTTCCTGTCTGGCGCGTCCTAGTCGCGGCGGTGTCGAGTCGAGTCTGGTGGGAAAGTTCAGTAGGGATCCAGTTCTGCGGAGTAAATAGCCTTTTTCCAACTATTTTTTTCCACACTATTAATAGAGAAGGGACATAAATTATGATAGTTGGTAGGGCAGGGTATAAACCTCATCGAACATTGTCAATTCTGAATTGGTACAAAGTTATATCTGCCTCGGTTCGTCTGTGTTCAATAGCGGGAGGATGCGAAGCGGAAATTGGAAGATGCTGTCTCTTCACATGATCTGCTGTCGGGAAGCTGTATAAGATTTGGAAAAAAGACGAATAACTGAAAATACCAAGTTTCGACTAGTGAAATGTCTCGTTTTCCCAATTTTTCTATACGAAACAGAAACTTGGACCCTCAGATTAGAAAACCACCGCAAAATCGATGCGTTAGAAATTTGGTGCTGGAAGCGTTTGCTAAAAATTCCCTGGACCGCTTTTCGCACCAATATCTATATTACGATGGAGTTGAGAATCAAAAAATACCTTCATCGACTTGTTGCGAATTCATAAATTCTTTAGATATATTTCCAGAAAACCATTTTCAACGGAGCGTCAAGTTGTGCAGGGACAGGTTGAAGGTAAAACATCACGAGGGATATTTCTAACCCGATGACCGTACCTGATAAAGAGCGCGACAGAGACCAGTATTGCAGAATGTTCTGGAAACGCTATCAATCGACTGAAGTGGAAACGAATTGTTAAAATAGACATCCTAGTGGAGAGGAGCGAGGAAGAAAACCAACCATGTATATCAACGCCAAGACCACAACCACTCTGACAAGAATGTAACTTAACAAGCATTAGCTCTAAAAGACTCGAAATCTTATAGGATAATAAGGATTTGATAGGATGTATTTAGGATAATAAGGTATTGTGAATAATTTAACCATTATTTTCAGTAAATAAATGTTTTGAAAGCAAACCAGGCAAAATACAATTCCACTTTTTTAGATAACTTTTAATATTAAGTAACGTTTTGGTAATTTATTTTATTCTAATTTTAGTGATACACTTAGCCTTTTTTCGTTGATTTTTGGAATCCTTGGAATATTCCGCAGAGCAATGTACTATTTTTTATGCTATTTCAGTTGCTATGTACGCATAGTTTTGCCACGGTAATGATGAAGAGAAAATTTATTTTGACTAATAATATAACTTTTGGCCAAAGATATTTTACTTGTAATTTATAATTATGTTGATTCATCAAGCTATCGAAATGTTATAATACGGTGAATAAATTTAATCGAAACTGTCGCCAGATGATTCGAAACAAATATATTCGAAGGTCGTGAATGGTTTCACCCATGTTTCATTGAACTTTTTATTCCCCCTTTTTTATTTAAACTCTTTGAAACATGAATTCAAAGAGTTTAAATTACCAGAGAAAGAGTTACATCAGAATGCGAAATTTCGTTAATATAGACGAACAGACAGAACAAAATTATAAAAGTATCTAATAGGAACAAATGAATACAAAAAGAATATTAGGAGTCAAAAATGATTGGAATTATGAATTTAAGTTATAATAAATAATCTCTGTCGGTTTTTGCAAAGAATTAAACTATAGTAACATTTTGGTTTGATTAACGCATGGTTTCTTTATGCAGGTTCCAACAATACCTTCCTTATAGTTTTCTGTTGGTACATAAAATAAGCTCTAAATATGAAACATCATTAGACATCGGTATAAAAAAATTAAATCTAGAGCGCTTAAAACAAGGATACCTATAAAACAAAAAACCCACTAAAAATCCTAAAACATATATTCTAACATAAAGATGTAAAAAAGTCTTTGTTCTTTACTTTCCTGATTTATCTTATTTGTGTAAAAGCTATCGAGAAAAGCAACTTAAAGCGTTGTCTCAAAAACAAAGGTTTTGTACTTTAAACAAAAAAAAGTAAGTGCAGCGTATTGAAGATTTTGGTGAAATAAAAAGACAATTTCATTAACATGTACTCATTTATTAATAAAAAAACAAACAAGAAATATTTTTTCTTGGTTAGTGATGGAAAGGTATTTTGGTGAGTGTATAATATTTCCGCAAATCTCCTCGAAATACAATTTATAACATTACCAATTGATGAATTAAGAAATCTATTGAAATGAACCTATCTATTTCATTCGATTATTGCGAGTTGCGTTAGTTTATTTCATTTATCTGGTTTTTCGAAGCGTACAGAATCATTTGTATGAACATGCATCACAAATTCCGAGTGTTTATTTTTTTCCTTAAAAGGATGGTATTTTATTGTTAGTATTGATAATTCCTAAAAGTTCAGTTTCTGAAAAGTTATCGTGAGCGCTTCTTCTCTTTTCGGAAATTCCATCCAACTAATTTTAATTAGTTCTCGTGAATATTAGCTTGAAATGTCACATTCCATCGCGAAATAAAACTAACGACCTTTGCATTGGTCCGCAAACAGTTCCATGCACAATCCACACACGATTCGTATCACGAAGTAAACGTGTATTTTTCAGAGGTACGCAACCCCGTTAGTTCTCACAGTCGGCAATTGTCAACTGTTGCGCAACGAGCGGGTAAGTGGGTTGCAAATAACGCGACGGTCTCACGTGACGCCGTGGCGGTTCGCGAATGTGCATGTCTTTTGTTTTGATTGGGAAGTTTTTGTGAAATCGCGTATTGGGAGCGGACGATTACTCCATTAGTATGTCGAGATAAAATGTATTGGTTGTTTTGACATGATACATTATGGGAGATAGACACGAACGGTTAAATATAGTACACTGAGAATTTTTATTCAATCTGTTTTTCATTGTAAAACTTTACGCCAAATTTTATCTGTTACATTAGTCGCTGTAGTGATGTACTTACTGTAGTTGAGTTGGATCAATAGTAAACATTTAATTAATTATAAGGGCGTTGCTTCAAATACAAATCAGATAAGAACAAGTATTTTTCATGTTATAATAATTTAAAGCTTCAATTTAATATTGAAATAAATGATATTTTAATTCTGACTAAATTACTATTTCCACTACCATTAAATTAGTGGATATATATATTGGAAGTGCAGTGTTCCCGGCTCCTACACTTCGCTTTGAGTATTAATAAAATGGGTTAGTTTTAAGCAGTTTTTTGGTTACCAAAAAAATGTTATTAGATGATTTAAAAGAATATGTAGTTTTTTACGGTAAACTGACTATGGAAGCGGGATATACCTGAAATAACAGTGTATTCATCGAGGGTTGGTGAAAACAGTTTTTTGTAAGTTCGTCATTTTCATTTCATGAATATTTTTTGTCTTGTTTATGTAATAATGTCAGAATCATAACAATTTGTCTATAAACCATCACCTTTAACTGTAATCTTGATTTCTACTGTACAGATTCTCTGCTATATATTATAATTTGAAGTCATATAGAAAAAAAGTAATTTATATTGTAATTACGTTAACATTATGCAACAAAATTAATCATGTTTTTAAGTGAAACCTGGTTTTTAAAGAATTGATATGCCGGTAATAAGTCTGTTACCGTTTCGGTTTATTATGAAATTCACGAATTTATTGAACCTTTTAATGCCATTGAATCAAGTTAATCACATTTTCCTAGAAAATTTTCATAGGTCTTTGACACGGATGTATATTCACACACACACACACACACATACACACTCTACGGTCTTATTGAGAGCATGTGCTCAAAAGTACTCCGATTGAGACGTGTGCGTGAGAAGCTATGTATACGCCTTTAGGGACGTCTTCTTTGAATAAATTAGATAGTGCGTTAAAAAATCGGACATATATCGGAGGATAATATTATAATTATGTTTTGAAATACGCTTCAAACAGAGTAATCAATGTTTAGTATATTTAATAAGGTATTTTGACATTTTTGTGTACTTTAATTACTTCCTTAGGTTACATGCGATATTTGCGATATTTACTTAAATGCTATTGAGTATAATCTCCATAATAAGTATCTTTGTATATAATCCAAAATCTTGTGTGCATAAGTAAAATGTGTGTATGTTAATTTATTCGAGAATTTATAGGGAAATTTCAATGAAATAGTCGCTATTACAAATATTATTCTTACACACCATATAATGTTATTACAGATGGTCATACCATACAAAAATTTATATAGGCATTTTTTGAAACAGTTTTTAAATTTCATGTAAAATAATGTTAAAATAAAAGTCAAATATTATTAAGTATAGCACGGAGTTGAAAAGTTTGGTACTGTCTTTAAAAAAAAATTTGTTGACAATATCTTATCAACAATATTTTTCTCAAAATAACCCTTTTAATATTTGTTTCTTCTATATATTTTATATTTGCATTATATCTAACTTTTTAATCAACGTAGGTATGAAATTTATTGCTTTCCATGGAGGCGATTTCAGTAAAACCGTTATAAAAATTACTTCATTTTAAAATTCCAAGAAAACATTAAGGCTAATTCTTACAATTAAATGAAACTACGTGATGTAGTATGATTTCTACTTTCTTTAAGTTCTTTACTACGACCTAGGTTTCGTTGTATTACAACATCTTCAGGTGGGCTATTAGCAAAGATTAGAGCTAATTCTTAGTTAAATTTTGTTAATGATAAATTGATTAAATAATTTTTTTTGACAAATATTAAGTGTAATGGAATTTCAGGAAATATTTGATAATATCAACTCAGAAGTCGTAGAATAAGAACATTGATGTGACCATTTACGTATGCAATGTTGACATCGTCAGTTACGTATTTCCAAAAAACCGACCAATTGCTTTTCCGAAAACGTACAGAGTAGTGTACTGTAGTTGTTAATATTTTTTAAAATTATTTATGTAAATGCCATTATCCAGAATTTTTTCAGATTTTTAAATATAGATACTAAATAATAGAAATATTAAAGGGTTCGGCAAGTCATTTTAAAACTTTGTACTTCTTGATTGGAGCTTAAAGATGCAAAGTGGTAAAAGGAAACTCATTTTCATTTTAACAGATTTATCTAATAGCATCCCACTCAGAATGAGGATGAAATACGAGGAGAAAATTTGTTGGCTCTGCTTCAAAAATATCCTCCATAAATAAAAAAAAATGTTTCAGTAATTTGCTGTGTATTAATTGAGCTCTCCATATGAAGCATCTACTTGTAGTTTTACGTACACAGGTATACAACTGCAGAAACTATAAAGCTGTTACAAATGGACGCACGGATGGGTTCCTTATTTTATCAAGAGACCCTTAAATGGGATATTTTATCGAACGTAGTGAATTAGCGTTTATGGGAGGAATCTAACTTAATCGTAGTCTAAAAATAGTACTTTTACTAAATACTTTAAGAAAATTTAGGAAAATATGGGAAAAATAATACGTGTCCCCGTACAACCCTGAACTGTAAATATTATTTTAGTTCCGGGAGCAAGTGTTTAGTGGTAATGGCATTTATTATCTTTTATGTTTACCAATTAGTAGAATTGTTTAAAGTATGCGGTATATGAAGACATAATTACCAATTGTTTAGTTCGCATTTGAATATTACTATATATTTTACGATTCGCGATTTGCGATAACGGATATTAATGTAAAGAAATCAAAGCTTGCGCCTTGTAATTTACGGAGTAATTTGTTAAATTGTCTTTTTTTACATTTAATTTAATAATTGGATGTTTATCGTGTGAATCGTTCATAACTTGACAAAGTTTTTGTTCGGGTTATTTATTGTTTAATAAGAAAATAAGACACACGATAACGAAGTTTTTTCATTCTATAATGTCACGTGAGAAGACGATGCAAAAGTCAGAAAAAGGACGATTGACGAGAATAGAATGAATATCGTTTTAACGAGGAAAATAGGTAGTAGAAATTCGCGATGTTATAGTAATGAAATGAAGTAGTAAATAATTAAACAATATGGAATAAAATGCAATATTTGAAAAGGATTATTATTGCATAAATAAATGAAGGTTTCAGAGGACGTAAGGAAAAAAGTAAGAAACGTTATTACTTAGAACTCACCTAGGCCTTATGTGAACGAGATATACACATAAGGCCTAGGTGAGTTTTGACTTAGGTCTAGGCCTAGGTGAGTTTGTGAGTTGAGACCATTGTAAATAAATATCAATTTTTTTCTTATTGATGTAGTTCTAGCGATATCTCCTGAAGGTACCATTTTAAGACATTATTTAAAGAACAAAAAATGTAGATACTGCAAGCACACTCATATCTGTACCCAGGGGTACAGATATATTCTAGGTATCAATAACTTTGGATAAATTATAAGTGGTGGTAGTTATAACAATTCAATGGTAGGTAGTATATATACCATTATAAAGTTTTGATTAAATTTTAATACACGTTTTATCCTAGAGAAGACGACGAAGAGAGACGTTGGATTATGAATTGGAACGAAGACGATCCGACAAGAGTAGTATCCTATTGCTATTTTGAAAAAAAAATCATAATGAATATTTTGTCCTAAAGAGAAAACCCCCTTTCTGATAATTTATTATTAGATAGATAAGTTTTATTATTAAACGCATATGTTTTTCCATAGCGACTCGTGTACACAATGCATGTTGCGATTTTCGGCGAATTCAACTGTTTGTTTCTTACTTTCTTTGGCCATTTATAGCATAGAAACTTTTTGAAATTCTCTGTGAACCGCAAACAATTTTCCCGTCAATATTTTTCAAGGTTTTTTATTTTTATAACAAAACATCTATTAAAATGTTAAGGACCAAAAGATTAGTTTCATTTTTCATTATCATATATATTAATACGCTAAGGTTAAGATGTTACACTCCCTTTTTAGAAAAAACCTCACAACTAATCCACATAAATTATATATCATTTTATAGATAATTGCTTGCTCTACCGGTATCCACAACTAAAAAATTTATTATTGCTATTGTTTTTGCAAATTAATTAATTATTAAAATTATATACACAAAACAGCAATGCCGCCATCTAACGGCTCAACGTCAATATGATTGACGGTCGGTAAAATTTTTGTTTAATTTCAAATCCACTCACGTATAAATAAAGTGGCGCTTTAGCTCAATGCTTTTGATACTTGCGCCTCTATATGTCAATTTTAGTAAAATATTTGTTTGATCTGTCATCTGAGCTTCATAATGGTAATGCGAAGACTTCGCACGGGTCACGCTAGTTAAATTTATTTTGACTATATCAATATTTTCTATATTAAATTTTAGGAGTGAAATAGATTTTTTTTGTTACTGTAGAGCGCTTTTCTTGTGTCGATCCTAATTTTTTAATAATTAATCTTTTTTAATAATTCGTAAAAAAAAATTTCGTAATCAAAATACATGTTAGAATGAATTAATTATGTGCCATTTTGCGTGAGAACATTAAAAAATAATTTTTTCTTGCACAAAGAATAATATAACGCAATGCAATTAATAACAGGTCCGAAAAATTTCTTTTGAAAATTCTAATCAACCTTAAGAACCTAACATACAGTTTTGGTCATATAATCAGGAAAGACTTATCTCGGAGGCACTTTTAGGTATACAAGTAATCATCGCTTCCGTATTAACTTTCTGAAATTAGGTTTAAAGACATGACATCAGTTTAGCCTAGGCAATGGAAAGAAATTAAACTTTCAGGATTATTTCATTTATTTTCTATAGAGACCACATGGCAGTTAAGAGTTGCGACCCATCTACTAGAAAAATTATCATGATTCTTCATGAACGTGATTAATTTTACAACTAGATTCAACGCGATTAATCACTTTAAACAACACTAATAACGTCATTCAGAAGCCTAAAACCCAAAAAACATCTTGTGGAGCTCTTTGATTATTCGTTTAGCGAAGGCTGATCCGTTCAAGGCATCTGAAGACATACGAAGGGAAGTTTCTGGAAAATCTATACATATAGTATGGAGACGCCTTGTGATATAAAACAATTTGGAAGAATTGCCAGAAGAGTACCGCCTTTTGATGAAGAAACACAGGAAAATTTCTTCAGGTTTTGCGAGAAAGTATGATAATTAGACAGAAAGTCAGAAGAAAACACTATTTTTGGATGAAAAAAAATAAATAGCTTAGGTTCGAATGGAAAGCAAATCGGCCTGCTAATCAAGCACGGAATTTTAGCTATACAAAAAGGAAATGAAGCATCAAGGTAGAAACATTAAAGTTTGGGGATGTTTCTCATGGCATGGTGTTGGATCAGGAGAAAAAATGGACGGCCTATTAGATCAATTTAAGTACAAGTAAGCATTAGAGGACAATATGCTTTCTTATGCTGAAGAAACATGGCCAGTAAATTTTCGGTTACATAGTTAACCTAAACTACATAGTTAACACCTTAAACACATTGCTCATTTAATGAAAAGGTTCCTCTTTGAACAACAAATTGTTGGATTAGATTATCCTGCTAATAGCTCGGATTTAAATCCAATACAAAATATTTGGAGCAAAGTTAAGAAGAGTGTAGCCGCTAAAAGAACAAACGACCTGAATGCACGCTTTGATGCTGTGTCGAATCTTTGTACGATATTTTTGTGGAAATATTCCAAAATTTAATAAATTCAATGCCCCGTTGGTGCAAGGCGGTTATTGCAACCAAGAGCCATCATATGAAATATTAATCGATACTATTGTAAGCAGTACAGACTTATTTTTAACTTGTTTTAATTGTAAATAATAATATTATTATAGTATACTATAATAAATATTTTTAATTAACCGTTCTTTATACAATACGTTTAAAAAATAATGCCTATATAAAATAAATTTATAATCATTCGAGGTTTCATGTTTTGCATACTAGATTTAGTACAATTTAGTAAAATCTTCTACTAAAATGAATATATTTTGACGTTGTTAAGTTTAAAATCGGAAAGTTATATGTAAAGTTCACCTACCTGTTAACCCAATAGTGACTTTGGTATCAGTCGTTTTTAATTATATGACCACTTCTGTATATTTAACTTATGATTAAGTTTAAGGGCAGTAAGGCGACATTTAAAAGAATCATAAATTATGGTAAATATTTTTATGATGGTTAAATTGTGTAATGCACATAGGCATTTATTTTCATTGTATATGGACATTTAGTTAATAAAAGCTAAGTTTAAAAAATTATATTATTTGGAACTGAAATTTATGTACAAAGATTTATTGAACCTCAACAAAATGATATTATCCAGAAATAACAGTTTATAATGTCTGGATAGGAGTGTTTGGGTTAAAGTTAAGAAAAGTTAGTTTATGTAATAAAGAGGTGTATAGATATTTATGAAAATCTGTTCATTATTTAAATACATATTTAGTAACAGATGTGATAGTATCGACTACCATGAGTATGTCCATTTCAAATCGTCTTACTTTTTGGGTAACTTCCTTATGTTTTAAATTTTTTTTCAGGTTTAGCTGGTGATCAAAACTTTCGGCAAGTTTGTCACGTTATTGCTTCAGATAATGGTAATATATACGTTAATATAATCATAAAATAACGTTGGTTATAACAAAATCAATATTTGATTCTGCAAAAGGGAGATTGACTTCAAAACAATTATGTTTACGTATTTTTAAGAAAATATTATTAAATTTGTGTATTTTTACAATAATTTAATTTTGTTACTATAGGTGATATTGTTTGTATAATATATTTTAAAAATTCACATGAGTTACTACGCTAAATAAGCTAATAATAATATGCATAACGTATTTGTCTTGCGTGCGTTGAACACTCACAAATATAAAAACACGTGTATGAAAAAACCCCTTTGACCTAACTCACAAGCTAAAGTAACTTATCGAAAATTTGCATATTCCTGAAGTCGTGAATTAAAATGTAAGAATTGTTCATAAAAACAATAGTTCATGAAAACGGTATTTTAAACAGATTGACTTAAATCTAACATTTTTATTATATTATACTTTTTTTTATTAAAATGGTCATATATAGGACAATATTATATGAAATATGAGCTTATGTCATTCATATCTATGAAGATATAATAAGTGCATACGTGATAAATAGCACACAACGTCGTAGCTACAGCATGTAAATTTGCATTTTGACGTGCAAAAGTATAGCTTGCGAAATTATTCTTTAGAATCCGTGTTGAAATGTCAATGATTGTCTTAAACTTGTTCGTTTACTGTCGTTAATGAGGCCATTCTAATGAGGCGTATTCACGTGACTACGCTTTACGTTATTTGGGTTCATGAGCAAATTTGACCGACCTCGGTCATGTTTGAGTACATCATTGTATTATTCAAAACATGTGCAGTCCTGTAAAGTAAATTACAACACGAAGAACAATATTAAAGAAGTGACTACATCCTGTTGTAATAACAAGCTAATAAATGTTAAAAACCCATATACTCAGGCCATTAAATTTTAAACAAATTCAATTATGACTATTACAAGGATAACGACTATTGAATATTATTTAAATGTTATTACAATGCTTTTCATCTGCTAATCATTTTATGGAAATTTAATTTTATTACTATTAAATTTGATAACTATATTACATAAAATGGCTATATAAAAGCGACTGAGTGGATCACGGACGCGTTATAAAATCTGTTAAATTTCCTTGTGTATCATGACACGGGGAAGGCTTGTTCAAAGGTGTTTTGCAATCATTTTAGACTTTTTATTAACGTAGATATGGTGCATCTTAAGGAAATGTAAGATTTTTCGTTAAAATGTTATGTTTAGTTGTAAATTGCACAACGTAACTTGAGTATTCAACGCATGGTAATATTAAAAACTCATATAGAGGTATTTCGTCACACGCGAGTTCCGTTAAATCTATTGATTGAGTCTAGAAATAAATAATATTATGATATTAATTTATTTTTTTTATTTATTAAGATACTATGCTATTAAGGAATAACCAAAGTATTCTAATTTAATTTGATTAAATATTAATTTTGAAAAAAAAATTACATTCAATATATTGTGACTGAATGATTTTTATTGTGATACTTTATTGTATTTTATTAATTGGCGACAAAATAAACAACATATAAATATTTCTTTGAAGTATTGAATAATCGTTTGTTTTTACAATTCATTTTTCTGCAATAAGTTTGAATGAAGCCAACATACAAAATAGACATTTTTTACAAATTTTTTAATTAATTTAAACATTAAACTATTAGACTTCTATGCAGGTTTATTTTTTTGTATTCCTAAGATTAATGTATCTACCAATTTATTTTAATCTCACCTATGTACATTAAAATTAAATACAACACATTTTTTATAGTTCATAAGATATGTTTTGTGTAAGCTAAATCGGACTGAGGACGTCAATATAGATAAATTCGCTATAGAGGTACGGAGCTAGGTTACTTGGGTACTAATTAAAAAAAAACATTTTTCTTAATTTTTCACTTTGTTGTATTTTATTACATTAGTGTGGCATATTATTGCGTTTCCATCGTTACTTAGCAATTTGGAAATATAATGGCCTATCGTGAAATTTTATGTATCAATAATAATAATATTCCAGTAATCATAAAATATTCCAGTAATAATAATTAATAAAAGAAAGAAACTCTTTTCGTGCATATAAAGCTTTTCGACAATGACTGGTTGACTCATTACAGATCAAGGCCCAGCTTCAACCGCTGGAGAAGTGAAAATAAACTTTCTTATTAGAATGTAAAGTCTAAGAAATAATTTCTAAATAATTATTGCCAACGAGGTAAAAACCCTGATTAAAGTTTAAAAAAATATTGGATATTGTGGATACTGTAAACATTAGATACTTCAAAATAGCAATTATATAAGTACGTGTTTCAGCGTCCTATTAATTTTTTGAGAGGAAAAATAAAGTCTTCTTTTGTATTTTCACATGTCCACACATAGTGTAAACTGTTGGGTTTAGACGTCTGAAATTTTGCAAAGAGTTTAAGTTACAAATATCCATTAAGAAAAGGTTTTGCAAAATTCCTAACGAAACGGGAAAAATAGAATCACCCTTATAATAGGTACTATGAGGCACTCAAATAATACCCTTTATATTGGTTTTTGGCATTTTATTTCTATCAAAACCGGGTTGTTTGCCAGTTTTTAAAAACATTATGACAACAAAATGATAACATTATAATTTGCCATAGAAACGATTATAAACAGTCTATCATAAGCATATCGTGAATTACCTTACCTTAGAATGAAAACGTGCTATAATTTGACTATACGAGAAAATTATAATGCCCAGGTGTTTTGCTCCACATATAATACTTTGAAAATTCTGTTCTATTTAGTTATCTATTTTTGTTGCTTTTAGATGACAATTAATAAAGCAAGACGACAGTAATTTAAATTGGATGGGGGTTGATCTAAAGGAACTAAAAAAATCATGCGAACTAATTGGCAGGCAGAAGTGATTAATTCATATTTAATTAATTATATAGATTTTGAATACATTATAAAAAAAATCTTAAAAATAAGGTATTTAATAGAAATTTTAATTTATACCGGATTAAAATTGTTTCGATCTGTCGATAGTTTTTAATCTACCGAAAAATCTGTAAACTATAAGTCGAAATTACGGCATTAGGATTCCGTATTATTGCGTAGGTATCGAAGCGTAATGTTAGGTTTGACGAGTGTACAATATTTGGACCTACAGCGTTCGTATATTCCGTATTACTTCAACGCTGTAATAACTTGAAAATGTAAGAAAAATGGATACAATATTTTACGATATGATTACAATAAAAAATTAATTTACATAAATCACCGTTTGTTCGTTGGTAATATTTTGGCTGTAATTTAGATTGAAGTAAATAGTTTATAATAAAAATACGGTACCAATAAAAATACAGTGCTATGCTGATAATTTTTCACCACTTCAGACGTCGTCATCAACATCTTTATTTTTTTTATATTCTGCGAGTAATAGATTTCGAGACCTTGAAGGAAAAGAGCGATTTTTCAGAAATCTTTGAGGATTGTGTTCGAAAAAATTGCACTAAAATAATAATTCATGTATTATTTTATTCGTATTTACAAAAATATTAAATACTCAACACGGTAATATTGAAAAAAATTATATTTTACTTGCTCTCTCACCGTTTCTAAAATGGAAATTCAAAACTACTATACCAAAATTTTTATGTTAAATGCTCCGTTAGAAAAATGACTGTGATAGATAGAAAAATGCCGAGTATTTCGTTTTTCGGCTTTGATATGGGACATTAAATTACGTTTATAGCAAAAATATCTTTATAATCCACAGCTTTTGTAGAAATGTAAAGATTATGAGTACTTTTAAGAACTTAGGTTTAAACATTGGTTCACATTTTTGTTGTATTTACCTTTTAATACGGATAAATGTTTATGGTAACAATAATTCACTGTAGGTATGTTTAAAACTGTTACTAGTAACAATTATTGTTTGATAATTAAATTATTTATTATAAAAAAATTGAAAAAATTACTAATTTGCGTTTGGATAATCATAAAAATTAACTTTATTCGTACCTGATATTTTTAAAATTACCGTTACAAATTAATTCCATATTTCGATGTATTCTCATTTATTTAAAAAGCATCTACACAAACGAAAGTTTTCAAATTACTAGATTACGTCTACTTGTTTAATTACTAAAAAGAATCGACATTTCAATCAATATGAGCATGTGAAAATGTGGAAATGTAGTTTCCTCTTTTTAAAAAGCGAAAAAGAAATACTCCGTGCAAAATAACAATATCAAACGAACTGATTGGTACATAATTTATTATAGATTATCTTCTTTAAATTGATACTCTACACATAGTTGTCCTTGCGTGTAATGATATGGACGTTAGCGTTGTCTGTAAGTTTTTGTTACCGCTATCTGTAAGTAAAATTTTTAGACCTTAAGCCTTCTTTTTGGAATTATAAATATGGTAGTGACACGTTTCGCCTTTTAAGATGGAGAACTTTAAAACGTATATGGAATGAATTGAGCACCTTATTTTTAAGTATGGTAAGAAGAAATACGTATTATACCCATCTAGAGCCACACTGACGAGTGTATACAAAGTGTAACAAAGAAGGTGTCTTTTATTCATATAGGGTGATCGTGTACACCAAAATTGAGTAGAAAAGTTAAGGAACTATATGAAAATTTTAAAGTGTTTTCGAAAATGTGACTGTCGAAGTTGCGATTTCAATGAAAAACATTTACATTTTTAACAGATACTCGCTTTAATTTACTCAGTTGATGCGCAGAATTGCCTGTGTGAATAATAGGCACTTTCTTCGTCATAAAAACTTGTCTATTATTCACACAGGTCATTCTGTGCACTGAGTAGAAAATGTTAAGGACATGACTGCAAACTGAGTAGAAAATGTTAAGCAACTTTAGGACAATTTATAACCATTTTTGAAAAAAAAACCTGAAAATGTGACTAACAAAAATTAAATTACTTTTTAAAACAAAAACATACTTCAAGTATACTCTGTTCTATACACAGAATGGCCTGCATGAACAGACATGTTCTTTGTTATATCTACGTAGAATGACAACTAGTGCGATCGCAACAGAAGTATTTTTTTGTAAATTTGACATCAATTTTATTACGTTTATTCCGGTTGGATCTTTAAGAATGTTTATTACATGAATGAGTAGTTGTTGAACTAGTAGAGATTAAGAGTAACTTACATAATCGCCGTTAAAGCGATAGGATGTGACGCAGCGAACTGCATATTTATTATGATTTGAATATGAATATTTTGTCACGGCAAGTAATCTATTTTACTAGAAATTCAATGTTTTTGTTCAATTATTTCATGGAAATTCTGTTTTTGATAATGAAATGTGTAATTATGAATGAGAAAATATTGAAAGAGAAAATGTTTTATTGTAAATTAACTTGTATCTCCGTAACAAAGGTTCAAATATGTTCTGTCATGAGGTCTATTATGCTGGCGTCTAATGTGCGCCAGCATCGTAGACCTCAATAAAGGAGCTCAATAACGTTAAGCTTCTGAAATGTTGTTAATAGAATTATAAATAAATGGAATTTTAACAAATATAAATATTAAATAATTTATTATGATAAATAGTTAAGCATTCGTTACACGTTGAGTCATTCGTTGCGAGCTTAGTGAATGATCTAGTAATGTAACTTTACGACAGTGCTTTCAGGAATTGGCCACTGTTGCGCGAGTCCTTTTGCACTCAAGCTTTGTCGCGTGGTGCGGCTAGTTACGCCTGCCGTCGGCCGTTCGCCGTAAGACAACAGCAGCGCGGCGCCGCTTGCGTAATCGCGGACGCGTGACTCTTATGCAACGTCTCGTTAGTGGTTGTGCGACGCCGCGGAACCACTGATAGCCGACGAACGTGGCATTCGGTTTGTCCCAAAAAAAAATTATTTATTGTCAACCGATTTTTAAATGCAAAATTTAATATTACAGTTTACTGTCCTTCTGCAGTTAAAGACATGAAAAAATGTTTTTGTTATTTTGTTTAATGCGTTGATATAAAAACATATTAGTTTAATATATATCATCATATATCATATAAGTATACAAGATATAATTTATATAAATTGCAAAAAAATAAAAATTTATTGGGTAACAAATTTACTTAAAAACCAATTTTAAAAAGCCATTCGGCAAAAATATTTCCGTTTTAATATTGTATTATGATATAATTAAATTGATAAATGAAATTATATGAATATAAATATATTATTAATCCCGACATAGTGGGTGTAGCCTTATCTTCAATTTATATAAAACGGCAACACTACAACAAAGTTCCTGTTATACGCGTTTTTTATAATTTTAAGTTTCATTCGATTCTATGTGTTAAACTTGTTTGTGTAATTTAATTATTAGTTACAATTATGTTATTAAATATTTTGAACTCAGAAGTTTAAAAATGTATTTTAATCGTATTTACGGTTACAATCAGAATCGTTTTTATGTGCCCTTTTACTGCATATAAGTTTTAACAAATTTTATAACAGATTTTCTACGCCTCTTGTTAAAATTCATCTGTGTTTAGATTACGTTTTATAAAAGTTTAATAACAACCTCTTTAGTAGTTTTTGTGGATCAAAAAATCAAAAAAATAACGAAAATATCTCCTATTAACACATCATAATGACAAGTTTCGTAAATGTTAAATTGAACTTTAAGCTAATGTACGATTAAGAATGTTATTACGTTACAATATGTTTAGTAGTAGGTTTATGTGGTAATTGAAAGAAGTAAAATTACGAACATTTTTTACAAAATTCATAGAAAATTAAAAATATAAATTTAACCCCGATTCCGATAATAATTCATATCTATAACATTTTATTACATTTATAGTCAGGCACGCAATGATATGTTATCCATTTATACATTTTTTTTATTTGGATCATTGTGAAATTTTTGAAAGATTTTGAGAAAGTCGTAGGAAACATTAAAAGCGTAGCTTCTTTTAAAAGATAGTGATCTCTCGTAATAATTGTGTGGCGGTTTTAATACGCCCTATGATTCTTTGTTGTATATATAGTTGTTGATCGGTGATGAATTCGATCTTTAATTTATATTGTATAAAAAATAGTTTATTTGAGAGGATATGAAGATTAGTCGTTGCAAGAGCAAGTTCCATTAAGAAATAAAAGTGAAAATGCCTCTTTTAAGTTTTTGACAAGAAAAGTTCTGCTATCGATTTTTTAAGAATTAAGTGCAGGGGCAATATGGCCAACACATTTTTGTAAAGAAATGCTCGTCGAAAACTCTTCATTTGTTTTTGACATTTGTCTGGGTTTGGTTAAATCGGGCCAATGTTTATAATGTTTTTTAGTTCACAGTGTTCTTGATTCGCATCTATTTGGCTTAAATCTTGAGGAAATTAACTTACTTTTTTCACTATTGCGAGCTTACTTGCAAGGAAAGTTTTTACATTATATGCAAGGTAAGTTTTAAAATACGCAGTGGAGAAAAAAGCAATATTAACATTGATACAAAAAAGACACTGCTATTATTATCTTTTGCTTGTGGAAGTGGAATCTTATTGACCAAATATTCACATGTCCTTATCAGCAAAATTGATTAATCGTCCAAGTGCAAACAAAACGTGTGAATAGGTTATGCAGCGGATCTATTTCAGTAGAAGATATATAAAAACTTGACAGGTTATGGATCAATAAAGTTTTTATTACGTGGTCAATCTGAAGAGTAATAAATTTTAAAGATAAGACTTTTATTGTTCCCCAAAATGTTTTTAACATTTTGTATTGTATAAAAAGTTTTACATATTTTTCGAACATATCATTATATTTTGTAGTTCTATATATTGTGTTTCAAATGGAAACACTTTTGAAAATATATTTACACTTTTCATATTTTAAAATAATTCTTTTAAAAGCTATGTTTTTCCGGTTAAAATTTGGAAAGAAAATTTTTTTTAGGTTCCTATACGAAAGAAGTAAATCGCAAGATAAAAACAAAAATCATGATTTATAATATGGTAATGGGGTTGCGCCCCAGAATTTTATTAAAATTGAAATATGTTAAAATGGAAAAAGTATTTGAAGGCTCTTTTTTGCGCCACGGTCTATCTAATCTTAGGTTTTGTTTGTTTTTTAATTATGACTTAAGTTATCTTTTAGCAAGGTTTTATGTTATTAGAAAACATATAAAAATATCGTTCAATCTGTAATTTTTTGTAGATTTTTAAACAATTTTCTCAGCAAATACTTTGTAACTTTAAAGACAATACTACTCCGTTAACTATTTTTCTTATATCACTAATGATTTAGTAAAGCGAACTTGCGACTTGCCGACTATAAATTGCGGTCAAATTGGTATGTTATTTCATGTATCCGGGACACGATTAAAAATACTAAGAACGCAGAATAATTTTAATGATTTAAAGCTAAAGAATTCAGTTCTTGAATGGCTTGTTTTATGTGCAACTTTTTCTTTACCTTCATAGAAGTAATAGGTATTTTCTAAAGGTTTACCTCGAGTCTATTGTAACATAATAATTACTAATCTACTGGAAATTCTTTGATTTTAAAATGCTTTGTTAAGTTTTTATACTAAATTTTTGATTTCGAAACCAGTTTAAAGTAAATGAGCGAATAATATACCCTAGATTCTAAATAAAATATTAATAAAATAAAAATGGAAAATTCACGATAATGCGTTTAAAAGATGACACCATAAATATTAAATATAGAAATTGTGTTAGTACACTAAATTGCGCATATTTTATAAAAACTTGTAAATATATTTTGAATTGTAGTTTTTTAAAGGTATGTAGATGTAAAACCAGAATAAATTGAACGGCAATTGACAAGCTACAGTGCAATATAATAATAACAGTGATAATTTTCATCGGGCTGGTATAAATAACTTTTATGTCCAATGGTAAGTCCATATTTATTGAAATGGATCCAATTTCCACATAGAGTTAGCCGTTGCGTCAGTAGCTTCTAATGACTCGACGCGGTAGCCTTTTGCTGCAACCTCTGAATCACGGCGAAGTCCTTTGTTGGCTATGTTTGCGTTTTAGGTAAACGTCGAACCACGGTTGCAGGCACAAATGTAAATTGCTAGGAATTTATCATTCCGATTGGTTTATTAATATTTTCTAATATATTCTTGTGAAATATTGGCTTGTTTATTTGTAATTTCGCACTATAAAATCTACAGAATAATTTATTTTTCAATAGAATGTATCGGAGATACGATTTTTATAAGTTCATTCCATAAAGAACAAATGGTTCCTTTTTCAATTTGTTTGTCCTTCGGGTTCCAAAGTTACCAGTAATCCCAAATAATTTTACATCTGTCTGTTTACGCGTCGGAGTTCTTAGGGTTTGTCATCTTTTGATGTATGTGATGTCACATAATTATATATATATTATTTCTCAAATGTGTTTTTTTGTGGCAACGCTATATCTCCCTTAATTTTTAATCGAAATTGATGATTCAAATATCAATTTAAAGCTTATGTTATTGACAAAAAATACAATAGTTTAAATACAACAATACTTTTACAAATAGTTTAATATTAACATTTTGGATAAAAAACTGATTAAAACAATTTTTTATAAAACTGTATTTTCATTAGCAATGCCATCTATTGATGGTATTCCTAATCAAAATATATTCAACTAACATGTAATTATACTATTACTATTTGGTATTTGATCACGATATTATACGGAATGTTCGCCTGGGTCAGCTAGTTACAAGAATAGTAAATATTTTTTCGATGCGTTTTCCCATGTGGAGAAAACGCTACTTTTTTATTAAAAATATAGTTATAAATTACATGATACTATATTATAATACACTACGGTTAAATGATACTCATAAATGTGTGTATGTGATGATAATTTATAAAGATGAATTCAAAATAAAAGTTTTTTACGAAAAATGTTATTTTGTTTAATCCGAATATTGGTTCATATTGCTATAACGTGTGCATTGAATACTCTTTTGTTCTAATGACAATTTGTTTATTTCTCTGTTTCATGGAGATAATTAATTTTTTTGATTCAGTTTCATTCGTCTCGCGGCAGTTGATTTTTCTAACTAGTGAATAATTTCCACATTCCGAAAAAATACATTGATATAAGGTCTATGGAATTTGGTGTGTTGAATGTTGTTTTGTGACTTATATGATTCAATTCCAATATTATCTACAAGCCTCATGTCGATAAAATTCACTCAAACGGAACCGACTAGACTAATATTGCAGATTGCGTTCATTTGCAGTGTTTGCTACGTAATAGATATTGAATTTGCACGTCGCTTGTATTGCTTTATCTATATTTAAAAAAACCTGTTAAGCATGAGTAAAACTAATATTATGAGTGTTACGTATAAACTCAGAGTATTTAGTACGCAGTTATGTAAACATTTAAGGGTATTTTGTTTAAACATTATATTTTTATTCAAGTATTTATAAACATTTAATATCACGTTTCATCACTTACATATATTGTCTAGTGTATATTTCATAGGCGTAAAATTATCGACAATTTTTTCTAACATGTCCCTGAAACTATCTTACATAATATTCTAAAAAATAATGTTGATATTTTTATAACTTGCTCTTTCAATTGGTATCTCAAATGACACATAATATAAAAATTTTTTTTGAAAACTTAGCCCTTATAATATTTTCATACAAATGATTTTATTTGGTGACTTTTGAAATATATACGACTTTATATACTTCATGACCATTCGAAATTTTAAGGATTTATGTCTGATGATTTTTATGAAGGTTCCATTTTTTTCTTCAGAGCCCCGCAACCCTAGATATCACTAAATCAAATTGAAAACAAAATAAAGAACTAAGGTAAAGTCTTATAAACCACAAAATTAGCATATTAAAAGGCATTTTTCTTTAATTACGTTAAACAAATTTTGTTTAAATTTTGATTGTGTATCAATATTAGAGTGATATGTATACAGAATTAGTCTATATAATTATTAGCAGTTGTTATTATTGCTAATTAGTTGTAATTATCCGCAGTGTTGTTTGTCTCTAATTTTACAACTCTTTGATTTCTAAGTGAAAAAATTGTGCGTGTCAGCTCCGACGCGCGACTGGAATTTATTCATTAAGTACGATTGTCTTGGAATGTATGAAATAGGTAAATGGGGTAAATAAACGCATCCCTTATTATAGTGAAAGCATATATTCATATACATATATATATATATATATATATATATATATATATATATTTATATATATTATTTTTTATTCACGTTTATTTGATTTTAATTCATTCTTTATCAACTGGGATGACATCACCCATGATTGATTTTTACATGTATTGAAAAGGTTTCAAAACCGTATTATATGAGACATTTTTCTCTCGTAATAATCTCATCCCTCCAACATTAATTAACATACAATTAATTTTCAAATGTATAGATAATATACAGATACTTGAATCCACAGAACTTGTATCATTATATATATCTACAGGAAAGTAGCACCAATTAGTAATCAGGGATAAATTGTTTTAGCACTGATTTAATTTAGGAAGTTATTAATACTTATTTATTTTTCACATTTGGTAATTTAATAAATTCTTACAATAACATGTATTGTATTTTTAAAAGTTATTTATTAGTATTCTAAATTGGAATTCAAAAATTCCATTATTAAAATTCGATCTGACTAGCGATATCATTCCCTTTACCTATAGCTAGAATAATAAAATGTGTATTAAAATTAGCTTTTTAATTCAGGACGTCATCGTTATAAATTTATTTTTTATATTTGGTAATTTAACAATTACTTGCAAAAATATATTGTATTCTGACAAATTGAATTCGATTACAAATTATGACAGAAGTTACATTAAGTAAAAATTCTGTTATTGAAATGCAATATATGGTTCAATTTGCCGATAACAAAAATAAAAACGTGCATTAAATTAGTTTGGACTAGAAAGTACAAATCATTATTTCATAGGGTTAACACACCATTTTATTGAACATTTGTTTTAACAATCTCTTACCAAATTGTAATGTATACTTATAGACCCTTATTAACAAAGCTTGACAACATAAATTCGACTTTAACAATTAGTAAAGAATTCCCATAATTTTTGTGTGAGACCAAAAATATAAACATTATCATTTTTTAGCTTTTAAATATTTTAAATAACGAACTACACTGCCTTTCTACAAACAATATAATAATTACTTTATGATTTATAATTGGAAATTTAACTGTCTGTTAAAATATTAAAAAATATAAAAAATATTAAATAAAACACAATATGAGCAGGAAAATTTATAAAAATAAAAGTACTGAAAATAAAAATGTTATTTAAAATTATAAATAGAGTGTATAAAAATTGAAAACGAAATAAGAAAAAAATAATATTTAAAAACACAAAATAGAATAAAAATGTGTAAGTAAACAAATTAATAATTTAATAACGCATTTCATTTATTTTTCAATTCCCTCTGCAACTTCAGCACGAGCCTTCGCTTCTCGAGCTTGATTTCACAAAATTTTCTTGCGGATTTCATAGTGAATATCAGGCCTCATGCAATTTCTTTTTAATTTTTCCATTTGAAGCAACTGACCTTGACTGAAAGTGAGCCGGATATCCGAATGCTGGCTGCAGGTGCGTCTCATGTGTATTGGTTCATTCCTGTCCACGTCCAACATGGTTTCCTACACCTCACCCCTAGACTGACCAGTAAGAACATCTTCCGTTACCTCGGACGATGTTGACAAAGTTTCCGCGGCTTCAGCAAAACTTCACTTATACTCGTCGATTATTACTCAAACAGATCTGTAGATAATTGACTAATAAATTCAATGTCAATTCATGAATATCACAAATTAATAATTTTTAAATTTTTAACACATTTTCGCATATCACTAGAAAGAAAATAAGAGTCAATTGAAAAGTTCTTAAATTAATTTTCCAATTTGTAATTTTAAAAGTGATTAAATTACAATCTACTTTCACTTGTAATACTGCTTCTTCAGTATTAAATATAAATTCGAATAAAATTCAAATCAAACAAATCAATCTAAAAACTTTCAGTGTCCCATCACTATAGTAATCAGTTTCTAAAAAACACTATAAATAAAATGTTAATTGTACACTTACCAAAATTTACGTTGTTCACCTCGATTAAATTGCTGGGCAGATTCGTTTGATGGGACTTTCACAATTAGCTCTGGCACTATTAAGGAAACGACGAGGTTAATTTGGATGTCGCTAATCGCTTTCCCGCCGGTGGTCATCCGCGGCTGTCTTTCCCTTACCAACTCTCTTCTCTGCTTGGCTTTTATATTAAGCCAAAGTCAGCATAGTTGTCTTCCTTTTGCCTTTTGAGAAAGCAAATAAAGTATACGTTTCTCAGCACCTTATTAAAAAAAAAAGAAATCATATTCCCGCAAACAATTAATTCTGACTTCGTCTTAGATAAGAGTATAGATCCTATGAAATCCAACTACAGAGATTTAATTTGTCTCACTAGCTGCTCAGAGAAGAAGCGATGATCTATTATTTTTATATAAAATCATATATACACATGTTGATTGTCCCTATCTCCTCTCTCTACTCAACTTCAACACTCGACTCAGATCCCGTATACCATTACGGAGATTATTTGTACTAGAAGTTTATAAAAATAATACCTCTTTTTATAAACCCATAATTCGAATGTGCCGATTGTATAACGACATCGTATCTCAACATCCGTCCTTAGACATTTTTGAACTGATATTGTTAATACTTAAGTACAAACTAGTAATATAAAACATATTATTTATAAATTAAAACCAGCTACGATAGAATTAATGTTTTGTTCAGTATATAGAAAATAATATAATTCTAAGTTAATACAAATTTTAATAATTGATCAATACATTTTGTAATATATTTAATAACACAAGTAACCCTTGCAAATGTATACAGAAATACTCTAACCCTTTTGTGCATACATAATTAGAGCCATAGTCTAGTTTTATACTCTGTTCTTTTTATTATACATCTACGTGGCTGTAAGTTGAACCTTTCAATAAATAAATAAATCCATTAATTATATTTTTATTATAAACGTGAACATTTGACTGTACTTACCCTTTCATTAATAATGCCACTAACAGTGTATATCTCGACATTTTTTTCATCTTCACGTTTGCTCCGTTGGTGCGTTTATTTTCACTTAAATTTATTTAAAATTTATATTTTTTGTTAAACGCAATACTTTCAGCCAAAACAAACGACGCTTTCAACTGTTAATAAATATTTCCATATGTAAATTAAAGATCTACCTGAAATTAGCTCATTGCAGTTTTTTAACGCTCTGGTTTTCGTATGCACTGAACTTCTGATTTTACTACTCATAAAACTTCGTACCGGGCGCTATATATGAAAATCGATTCTTAAGGAGTAATTCCAAAAAAAAAAAAACGAATTCAAGTGGGATACTTCCGATGAATATTATCTTTTACTGTGTAATAATTAGGCGGATTGCATAGGATAAAAACCAGTTTTTTTATTCGACATTGTTTCGTGTTCAACATTTTTTATAACATTTCCGTGTTAATAATTGTAATACTAGTAAGCAAAGTGATATTACGTGTTTCCGACGTTAAATATTAAATATAAATATGTACGGAAACGAACTGCATATCCGTCCTTGAATGCTATATTGTTTTTTAAGATATTTTTGATTATCTGGATCTCCCTCAGTTTTAAAAAATCAGTTTTAGTTACTCTACCCGAAATGACTCATGTTATGCACTATCATATAAAAAATCTGGTAATCGTTTTTATTCTGGATATTTTGGTGGACAATTTGATTAACTGAATATTTTGAATCAAATCATTTAATCTTATATATTTATTATAGTTACACAATTATCAATTAGCGTAATTTTTACTTTATAATATTTTGAATGAATAACGTGGATTCTCAAAATCCTATCTGAAGTGAAATATACTCATTGTCGGAGTATTGTTCTTTTTCTTGTGTATTGATTTTCTATAATTTTATTTGTATTCTAATCCCAATAGTAACTTCTGGTATCCTACATTGATTGCGTAAATCTAAATTTTACCAGGCTATGAATAAGACGTTGAAAATAATTCAATTGAATCATAAACTACCATTAAAAGTATGAATGATAATTTTTATAATTGGTCTTAATAATTTTTTTATGCTCTTTTGGTATAATGATAAATATTTAATTAGCATCTTTCAATTTACATCTTAAGGCTGCTGATTTTAGCAGTTGCAATTCAGACCGACTTTTTATTAAAGAGTAACAGTGGGTAAGAGATTTAATGACACTGGGAATCCGGTTGAAAGATGCAAGAACTTTAAAGGTAGTGGTGCTAAGATATTAGAATGTAATTCTATGGACCCCGTTATTCAAGAAGATTTTCAAAGAAATCGTCATGTAGCCCAAAGATATAAATCTTTGGGCTCAAATGTATAAAAAAATTATTATTTAAAGAATTTGTATAAAAAAGTTTAAACTGAAAGTGTAGATATAAAAACACTATTTATAACTTACCAATTGAAGCCAAAAATTTGGACTATAAAAGATTTTGCTGTATATACCGTGACGAGAATAAAGAAATTTTATTTTATTATTAGATTAATGACCTATTCCATTGATAGATGAAATTCCAGCGGCTATCAAATATCTAAAATTGTAGGAATCGATGATATTCCATTAGGGTCATTAAAACGATGACATTGGAAGATGGGGTAAACCAATGGCATGGTATTTACTGCACCACATAAAAGACTGTGGATTGGCTGAGCGATTGGTCATTTTATGGTATTTATTGCACCATATTTTCCACATTCCTGATTTGTACTTTCATTTAAAAAATAATCAACGAAAAGTATAGTAATTATAAACTAATATCTCTCTCGGTTCACGCAAACAAAATATATCTACACATCCTAAATACCAAATTTCAGGCGTAAATGGCACATAAAATATCACCTGAAGAAACAGTCTTCGTAAAGAACAGATTATCAATAGAATGAATTGCCGTATACCGGTAAATCGTGGAAAAAATTCAACAGTTTAACGCCCATCTTTACTTATGTTTTGTTGACTATAGAAACTCTTCTGACACTGACCAGCATTGGAAGTTATTCCAGATTCTTCTGGAAATAAATGTACTTTACACCTGGTGTATAAAAGATTATACAACGGAGCTGCTTTTGGGAAGGGACTTAGAAATTCCAAAGAGGGAGTTTCAAAACTGAAGGTATGGTTACAAAAGGTTGCGTATTTACTCTGTCTCTTTTTAATGTGTGCATAGAATACATTATGTAATGGTGTCAAATATATCTTATCAATGACTCTCTGATGAGACGTTTAGTTTATTCGACCTTTCGTAGACAATTGAGACCTAAACATAGACCATTTGCGATCGTCGGAAAATATATGTATTATGTATGTTGTACTGGAGGCATATACTAGGAATCTCTTGTACTGTACATCATGCCAATGTGTTAATTCTGAAAGAATTTACAATGAAGAAAAATCATCGTCGACTGTGCAAATACGTATTTTAGTTCTGGATATGTAATACACAACGGGGACTCAATAGAGCGTCTGGTTGGTAAAGCAAAGTAATAGGCAACAGATGACGTGTCTGATTTTCAAGACAATGTACCGATTTTATTAAATACATGACACAATTTACACATTTATAAAAATAGAGCCAAACGGAAGCGTAACTAGAGAGTGGTTTCTCAAAAATCGGGTGAAATACAACCACGATCACTCTGTTAAAAGTGTACTGCAAGTATTTATATTGTTATTGTTTATTTATAAATTTCACTCAATAAAATTTATTAAACCAACATATGTTTTTGTTGATTCTATAGTAGTTGTTTAGCGTTATTTGTCGCACTCAGTTCAAAATTATTGTTACAGTACAGAAAAAATATAATTATTTATATTAGAAGACAAAAAACAGCTAAGAATTAATAAATATCCGAAAGAAGAAAGTGTGATAATTTATGTCAAACCGCAGATATAGAATATTAAATTTCTTAGCAAAACTTATTTGCTAACTTTGTAACTTAGCTATTACAGATAAACAGCATAAAATTAACAGCGACAGTAAATGGAACGGGTATGGAAGTAGTAGGATTGTAGAGGGTATGGAATGAACCAAAGAGGCGTAGATTTACATTCATTATAGTTTTCTTCATTTCATTCTTAGGTGAGAGTCAACTAGTCGTCATGAAAAATTGTCGTATAATATATATAAACATGGTCTATGTATATTCGAAAGTATTTCCCATATCGTTAGCGGACAGCAGGTAATCGAAGTGCAAATGTTTCTAAGTTATAGAGTCGGGAGTATCAACCTGGTTGGCAATATATGAAGATGTCTGAAAAGCTGCATAGAAAGATTTGAGCAATTTACTACGGTTTTTATGCGGACTATGAATGAAAGTAGAAGTCTTTCCAGTAACATTTTTATTTATGAAAGACTGAGTGGGAATAATTTTCTGAAAGACTGAGTGGGATTTTTCTGAATGTAATTAGAAGTAAACAATCGTAATATAAACAATCGAAAACACGATTGTTTATATTACAATTTTTTTACGTTTCAGCGATTACGATTGAAATATCATTGCAATCTGCGCACTGAAGTCATAAAATGAAAGACGCGTGAGAAAATTAGGTTTGACTATATTGTAAAGTATGGTGAGAGTGTGATTGTACTCTTATCGAACGTTTACAACGAATGTCCATCCGCCTATCATGCGGATTTGAGTAATATCAAATAAGAAATTTTTCCTAAATGCTCAACTCAGATTAGGAAACCATATTTTTTGACATGCTTATTAATATGACAAGTTGTTTATTTAAGATTATTTCAATAGGAGCAAATATATAATAATGATGTATTCCCCCTTATGTGTGTACTTTGTACACGGTTATGAGATAATTGGCACTATGTTAGAAAGGGCTATAATCAGTGTGGAATTTCGATGTGATTATGGACGACCATGATTCATATTTTAGCCATTTCGTAGAAATCTGTCAGAACGAATACCGGGGTATGATAATTATAATACGATATTATTACGATTTCCATGACATCGAAGGTATACTAACTTTGATGCTCTGGTCGGTAATCTGATCCTTGACTCGCCATGAAGTATGTATATATATATATATATATATATATATATATATATATATATATATATATATACACACACTTATGCGTGGGTGTGTGAGTGTCTTCAGTGTGTCTTCAGTGTGAGTGTGGGTGTGTGAGTGTTAGAGGAAATATCAAAAAAGTTTTATAGAGTTTTTGTGGCACAAAAAAACGGTTTCCTTCAGATATTCTGCGTTTGTCCTTTTGCACGTATTTGAGTAAGGCGGTGTTGTGAGACGCATCCAGACTTAAAATATTTTTCTGCTCTATTAACGGCTTTAGGAAAGCTATTATGGAGTAACTTGATAGTTCGCGATGGATGTTTAGTTGATTCCATTTTAATTCGGAAGGCTGTGTTTTTTCTATTCCTTATTATTTAACTATGTATATTATTTTTTTTTTCAAAAAATAATTTTGTTTTCGTTTTCATTTTGACCAAACCATAATTAGTTTTATATTTTAATAAATCTTGTTTTCCATCTCAAAGTGAAACACGTACTTATATTTGTTCCAACAACTACCATAAATAATTCTTTTTTTTAATTCTCTTATTGGTTAAGAATTTTTCTGCCATTCCAGAATTTTTTTCAAAAGTTACTTAGTTTTGAATGTGGGAATTTACATATTTTTTGAAATCATCATGATACATTGGTATCTTTTCAATTCAATATATCACTCGAAATGTTTTAAAAAATAAATGATTTTTGGGTGCCGTCTTTAAAAATGATCATATACCCAACTAATTATCGGTCAACACTTTTTTTTAAAACCAGTTATCAAAATTTATTCAACTGTTAGCTGTTCAGATTGTAAAATTTGTCGACAATAGATAGAGTGATAATAAAAAGAAAACCGTAATGAAATGTATTAATGTACAAATTAGTTTATTCTGTTACAGAAATAAACCAATTTTTTTATTTCAAAAGTCAAAAACATCAGTTCATATATTGTCAACTTGATCTAATAAACATAATTTATAAAAGTATAAATTATTCCACACAATTTTTAAACATCTGTATTACAGTGTTTCCTAACAATTGTACAATGCGCAACACTTACCTTAAAAAAATAGAAAAAAACCAAACGAATTCAAAATGTAACAATAACAATGGTAACACAATTAATTTAATAACAACGCCATCTGTTACACAATGGATAGTGACGCAATTGCCGCTGGAAGCGGTGAAAGTGACGAAAAGTCACGTGAAAACGGTTACGTCACTAGCGCATTACCGCGATGCTAATCGGATGGACATTGTTCGTCGTCGGTCACGTGACTTGCTAATTACTACGAGGCACACATGCACGTGTAGCATCACTTTGCATGTTGCGTGACACGTGTACGGTGACTGTGAGTGCGTGCCGTGGTATGCTTCGAAGAAAATGCGCATATCATTCGTTGTATTAAATTTTACAAAAAAGGAAAAATGACGAATGGTTATAGGCGATTTTCTCAAAGGCCGTTTGATATAGAAACTTGCAATTTGGGCATGGTGATAAATCATATTGGCCCGCATTTCTTTATTTAGCAGCTAAGATCCTAAAATATTTATTTGGTAATTTTAAAGGGCACAAATTAAGTAATCGATTTTTTAAAATTTTTATATTGTGTGGAGCGTTTGAAAAGGCCAGTTATAAGGAATTCGTAAATATTTTGTTTAGAATTTAAAAAGGCATACAACCAGATTTATTCACCAACATTCATGAAATATGTACTCAACCCTTAATTTGGAAACTAATAAAACAAAATTTATCAAACAAATTGAGTTTACAGAATCTAACTAGAAGATGACAGGAAAATTATAATGATTTTCCTATGTCTCATGGATTTTGAAAAATTCACGATATTTGTAAACCTATGAAATATATGACAAGCAGTATCGAGTGAAAACGGTTACGCCATCACTACCAGTACGGTGAAGAACTGATCGTTTAAGGGAGCTGAGAAATTCTTAATATTATTAAATTGTCATTTCAAGCCGAAACTAATACTGCTCCTGTCATCTTCTAAATTCTGGTTCCATGTTTATTTTTAGATTCATTCAATAATTTTTGATGAAATTAGGTTAATGAATCAATGATTCAGTATGCAAATTTGAAAATCGTGTTGGGGTTTTAATAATTTACGACCTCGTGAAATAAACTAATGTCTCGCAGAGTACTCTCTCATCATTTGGTAGATGTAGTTTGCACTGTGCTCATAAATCAGATATTTCTACATTATCGTTAGCCACGTTTTAATTTGTACATAAAGTACATGAGTAGAATAAAACAAAAGTTGTTGGTAATATTAAAACTATTTTTTAATTCAAGATCCAACTTCGTCAATGGCGGGTTTTTACAAAAACTATGAGTTTGAATTTATTTTTGACAAAGTGTAGTTATGATATCCGGTTTAATATAATCGATTTTCGCGATCTGTTATAAAATTTAAATTAGGATTACATACTTTAATTTTGTATCAGTATAATTAATACTGGTTAGTTATCGAACTAAATTAAAAGATAATTTTTTGGAATTGAAAAAAAAAACATAATTTGAGTAAATTTTAATCAGAAATAATTATTATGTTTAAGAAATCGTCTCTTATGGAAAGATTGGATTCAAATTATAAAAAATATTTTTAATGTTATATAATAGCATCGTATGCGAGTTAAGTCAGCACATATCTGTATTTCATAATCAATGCGAAACATTCAATAGATAACGACAATCTAGAAAGAAACAATAACAGTTTAACCAGACAGAACTAAGTTGTCCTGAACGCAAGCATCAGACGAGCAGAATTGACAAACAAAAATCAAGCAACTGATAAGTCACACTTCCAGCCACCGTCTCGCACACAGATCATAGTTGTAAATCTTAATTGTAATTTTAATAATTGTAATTTCAATATTTATATAATTAATAACTCTTGGGTGAGTAAATTTGTATTCAATTATTAGATAAATACGTATTTTTCTAAAAATCTGTGCAACGAAATCGCGCTGTCAACATTTTTGGTTGTGTGTTCATTTCAGTCATCCGAATTTCAAAATAATATTATTGTATTTATAGAAACATGTTTTGAAATGCACAAATATAAGCGGACGAACAAGTATAGTCAAAAAATATATTATGATTACGATAATTTATTGCTCAATATTTTTAAATCAAGAATATATCTTCAATTATATAAATCCCATCTTAATGCTTGTGATGACAAGCATATATTTAGAAATAAGATTACATCTGAGTAGAATTCTTTGGGCTTTGGCTAAAAAAGTGGAAAAATTTAAACTTAATACGACTTTTAAATTTTTATCGCGTAAATAATTAGACATCGAAAGAAACAAACGATATTCGGAAGGGGGAAGTACAGAGTGTACGGTGGATGAGAAAATACAGTATATTAAAGTGAATGTATTCTACTTGGGCTCTCTTCTAAAGTCGAAGGGGTATAAGATCATAAGTAAGAAATAGAATATTTTCAATTGTTTTCCAACGTATGAAGTTGTTTTTTATTGCAGTATGAGAGTTAAGTTTTTTTTCATATAACCTGGATCTGTTTAATTACGTTTTTAATTTCTTTTAATTTAATGTAAAAAGTCACTCTGTCGTCTTTTTTTAATTTAATGTAAAAGTTATTGTGAAAATAAATCACATGAGCCCGACTCCAAAAATATACTATAATTACGGTGTTTTTATAGTAATTAAAAGGAGTAATATATAAAATACAAATGTTTTGCATACAAAAGATTACAAATGGTCTTAGTTAAAACTACAAAGTTCCGTTTTTATTTCAGTAATTTTTTAATAAAAACAGAGATTACGCCTGAGAGTGTTGTATTGTTTGATGTCTGTTGACAAATTGATAATTATTACGGTTTAATATGAAACAGATTCATAATATAAATTTGGAATATACAGAAATACGTAAGGTGGAGTTTTGTGAACGAAGGGAAAATTAAACATACCTTTTAAGACTTGTATATCAAGGTATATTAAATAAAAAAGAAAATCTCTTAGTTAAATCTTATCGTATTATCGTATAAATTTCGATTAAATATTTCTTTATATATTATGTAACGTGTGTTGTTAGTCAAAAGGAACTTTGTGACTCAAAGTAATTATTTTATGGAAAGTTTTTTTTAATTAAGCTTGTTATTCTGATTTGACGGACACAAGTTTATTTTGATGTTTTGATAATGAATACAGACCATAAACAAACTGAAGGTAAGAATTTGAACTAGAAATAAAGGTACTTCTACTTGCTATTGTAATCTTGTTGAAAAGAAAACGTTTTATAATTTTTTTGCTTTTTCTTTCTTTTAATTTAGATTTATTATTACCGTAATGGTTCCCAATTTTACTTATATTTACATATTTATCTTATATAATTTATTGGCAAGGATTATTTGAAAAAGGTAAAGTATTTTTACAAACGACAAATTGCTTTCAAAATGTTAATATATGTTAGTGTGCATTTCAAAGCATTTTTCTTACTCTTTGTGTTACTGTTACATTCGTTTGCATAATTAACTTGATCATGATGGGTCCTAATGACTATAACAAAACTATTTGTTTACGGTAACGTAGTTTTCAAGATATATTGCTGAAATTTAAATTACTTTGAATACGCTTACTTTTATTTTATAATTTAAAGAAGTCTTAAATATAATCTTGAATCTTATGTAAGACGGATTAATTTAAAAAGTTACGTGTTTCCGTATGCTCTAATTATCTTGTTAACAGTCGGAAGTCTCTGCACACAAAATAAATCGCATCACATTGCGATCTGTAATTGCAGTAGTCGAATCTTTATCTATATGATTATTACGTATATATTATTATACATTTTCCTGTTTTATTTGAAAAGAACAAAAGTTTTTCCTTTATTGAATTTAAGGAAAATTGTGTATCAGCAAGCTAATGTGTTCTTTGCGGTCATGTTAAGGAAATAATGGTATGCATTTTATTGACGTTGCTCATAGTTTTAAGGAGTGGTTTTCAAGAGCACACATAAATACCTAATGTCCATAAATTGTTCAATCCATCATTGCGTCCAGATTTATTTACACACAGCGAATTTAAAAATATGTCTCTTTGCAATGAAAATGGAAACATAATATTGAATACTTCAAAATACTATTCTATAATTTCATGACTTTAACACATTTACTTCTGAAAGATACTTTACGACAGGATTCAATTAAAAACGTAGAGAGAAAAAAGGAGGTGAAAGAAGACGGCTGCGGAAATAAATAAAACTTTATTAAGTACGAATTAGACTCCCATTACGAGGGTTCCTCATCCACAAAGATATTTAAAAACACATTGTGTACACATTTAAAAGTGTTTAGTATTACTATTAAAGTATTGATATTATTTTTTAACGTGTAAAATATGTTATCTAGTATATTTTTCAAAGACTTAAAATATCTATTATATTTTTCATAGACATGAATATATGCATTCTGGTGGCTTGTTGATTAGTTTGGGATAGTTTTTTGGTAAACTTAGGATAATCTTTTTATTACACTTTTTCCTTATTTTGACATTTGGAGTTTCGGACATCCGGAGGGAAGGGATATATTTTTATAGACATTTTCAACAATATCTTTAGAAAAATCTTATATAAATTTTTCAAAAATATATTTCTGGAATCCTTAAATCTTGCTCTTTCAAATGATATTCCATACGATACACGAAATAAAAACGCAGGCCCGCTCGCAATTGCGCCGCCAAAATTTCCGAATGAACATTTTTGAGTGTCTGCATTTAGGAATAACGGAGTTAATATGGATTTTGTATATTTATGTGTGTGTGTACATGCGTGCGGGCACTGTGCTTTCGTATGTGCGTGCGTGACTGTCTGCGTGCGTGCGTGCCTACGGCGTGCGTACGTGTATATAATTTCAAATTTCCAGTTTGTATGTTCAATGGTTTAAAAAAACGGTTATGACGGACGGACTTTTTCCTTTTAAGGTACGGAACACAAAAAACGAATACATAGATAAATTTATATCCACGGACAATAAAAAAGGTAAATTCAAAATAATATAAAAATTACAAAAGAAATATACAAAATCATGTGTGAGTAAGGCAAAATGAGCATAATGGGAAAGTATTGTAGTGCTAGACGCTACGACGTTCTCTCATGATGCTCGCAAAATATCTGCTCCTTCTGACTTTTAATTTTACTAAAAAAATTACTTATTATTATTTCTATTATAATTACTAAATAATAATAATAAAATAGGATTGCTGTAATTTCAAAATTATTATAAATTTAATAATATCTTATTAAATCACTACGTGGATAATTAACGATAAGCAGTGGGTTATGTATAGTATAATGTCGAGAGAAAGAATCAGAAAGTGTCAGAACAAAATATCCCTACTAATAAATTTGTGTAGAAAAATGTTTTACTTAATCACACAGTAATTATTGAACTGAAGAAATTAAAATTATGCTAACGAAAATAATGTATATTAATTTAATATATAAGTATCATTTCGTTCCTATTTTATGGGTCATTTTTTCATGAAAATTTAAAACAAATCTGTATTTTTGAGATCCTTTTTTCTCGTTAGACAGAATCAGAAGGGATCTGATTGTTCAAAGATTTTGTTCATTTACAATTGTTAAACAAACTCGATTTTAGAAATTAAATTAAAATGACTTCCTGAAAACTTTCACATTTTTTGACGTCTTAAAGCTATTGCAAAATTATATGTTTTATTAGTTCTAAAAATATTAAAACGAATTTCTGTGATACTGGGGCAACGACCTAGGAAGGAAACTAATAAGGATGTAAGCGGAAAATATGATGCGATGAAAACATAATTGCATAAAAAATTACTGATGATTTATCCATATATTTTGAACCGTAGATGGAATAAACAACAAATGACTAGTAAGACATCACTTTAAGGACCTTGCAAAACTTAAGGTTTTTCCAAAAAAATATGAGTAACAATGCAAGGATATGTACTCAAGAAAGTGAAGTGTATATTTATCAATACCGAATGATGTTGCGCATCATCACTACCTTAGTAGTACGTAGTTCTGACGCAAATATTAAAGGCCACGTGATATAATTACCGCGAATCGATTACCGGACCAAATATCCGGTTGAAATTCAAATTGTATCCGTAACAAAAAGTTATTTTGTTATTCTCACGGTTCTGAATTATTAAATACATATTATAATACAATCTTCGAGTTGATGAGCGGAAAAAGTGTTAAAGGAAAAAATTATGTGTTTAAAATCGTAAACAAATATACAACGGGGTTGTCTTGAGGGCATACGTGACGCTAATCATCTGTTGAATTTTTTGAATGCCAAAAGTATTTCAAGAGTAATAACCTGAAGATTTTTTATACGATGTTAATAAAATATTTTAACAGATAATCAGGTAGCCTAATGTCTGTTGTATGATTACGTAAAACGTATTTAGTATAGTAGTTAGTCACTTTTTAAGTTTTTGTCGTTCATATCTAAATATTATTGTTTCTTGAAGTAATTACTATTAAGACACTTATTTATGTGCGAAATTTAATTATAAAACCATTTTCGCCTCTTGTTTTCTGGTTTCCTCAAAATTTTTGGTATCAGTAAAAACATGCGCACTTTCAATTAACTTTTTCAGATATAGGAAGTGTGTAAACCCAAAATGTGCTTTTGGTCTGTATACATTTTGAGGAAATTAATTTTTTTTGCCTGATGGGCTCGAACTTTGTCACCTCCAACAATAGCCAAGTGGGTTACTTAATTTTTGTTTGTAATTTTCGTATAATAGTCAAAAGCGAAAGTAGGCAAGATTAAATATACTAGTTTACTGAATACTATGTTGAACATCCGAACAAATTATTTGAATTATGTCACAACGATCGATAAAAAGAAAAATAATTATCTCCTTAATCGAATACGTTTTATTGTCGCATTTTTCCCAGTGGGATAATGTGCTTTAAATATTAAATGTAATAATAAAATATTAAATTTATAGGCATTTATACTCCTTTGATTTCACATCGAAAGATACGATGTGTCGAGTGGTTTTGAAACATACCTAAGAGATAAGTTTCTTTGATTACTTTCCTTCTACGTAGGACTTGTAACGTAAGACTTACGATAGGTGGTTTCCAAGTAAACATTTGATATTTTTTCGCCGGTGTTTTTATCAAAAGCCATTTCCAGACTTCTTCTTAGAACTTGGTATTGATAACTTGCGTGAAAAATATAATGTAATATTGAAAATCGGGCTATTTGCTTAGAATAATCTTTTAGAATCATGAGGTTGTAATTTATCAAATACTCTGAAAAGTTTTTTTCCATTTTTTTTTAAATAAAGAATTGAAGATCAGTATTGCGTAAAATAAGAATTATCTATTCGTAGGAATTGCTTTTCTTCAGCAAGATATGAAGAGAAGAAAATAAAAGGTTGGAAAGAGTATTTGGCTTAGCCAACTCTGATCATATCGATGAAATAAGTGAGATTAGTTACTTTCGGACGTCCAATATGAAATCCGGGTTTTTGGTTATAAATTTGATTTTTACAGCCCAAATGAATGTTGCGATGTGACGCGAAATCGAGTAATTTATCCTCCCATGAGATGATCGCAGTCGGCCGAAAGTTATCTACTTTAAATGCGGTGCCACCCATAAGTACAGGAATTACCCAATAAATTTTCCATCGCGAGGGATGATATCAGTTGATAATGCTGTTTTAAATATATGTTTTAAAGGACAATGAAAATATCAGTGCTTGCTTTGAATAGGTAAGCCATCAGGTCTTGATCTCTTCAGCCTAGATAATGATTAGCATAGCCTAAATGATAGTTTCTAGATAGTTTTACGATTTTCAGACACGTAGCTGAAAGATGAAAGGAAGGGGGTGGGGGATCAGATGAAATATTGTACGCCATTAACAATGAAAAGTAGGAAGTGGAATCCCAATTTCATTTCAAAAGACTTATCTAATAATACTCAAATCAATCCTATCCAATAATACTCAACTCAATCCTGTCCAATAGTATTCAAAAAATAAATGTTTAGTGTTATATCAATTGAGATCTCTATATGAAGCACCTACTTGCAATATTTCAAGTATTTAGGTATGAAAATGAAGATATTGTGAAAATTGGACAGACAGATAGACGGATGGAAACGACGAAATTGTAAGAGATTGTAAAGTAATCCTTAAAATTTCATTCCACTACGGTATTACTTAAATTATTACAAATTAAATCTCTTGTTATTATTATAAATATATACGCGTACAGTTGAATCGATAAATTTATTAATGTGGCATAAATCGAACGAATACCAATTTATACATAAGTTATTCATTAGTTTCCGTCAGCTTTCTCTTTTTCTCTTTTTTGCAAGCACGTTTATGCATTTGTAAGTTTAAAAAATAAAACATATTCACAATTATTTTCTGGTTTTATTCAACAAAAAAATTGTAATAAGCTCTGAAGTATTCCATCCTTCTTTCGAACATGATGTTTTGATGCTAATATACTATGTTGTATTGTAAACCATGATGCTGCGTTGTTACTATTCTATTGAGTATATTTATGAAATATTGCGAATAAAATGGGTATGAGTTATATTAAAATATATTTAAAATACTTAAAAGATAAGTCTATTATGAGTATGTTAATAAAATCATATTGATTTTATAAAATTTTATTTATTTCAAGTCTATCGTAAGCAAAAAAGTAAAGCAGTTACACGACATGATTTGCAATAAAGTGAACACAATACGTTCCATTTATGGATTATTATAGACGATAATGCGAGACTTGAATAAGCCCGATACAACTATTATTGAGGCGTTATGTAATATTTGCACGTACAACCTACACGGCAATGCATATCATACACCACTCGTTGAAGACAATTTCGGCAAATATCGGACGTCCGAGCGGCGATCGAGCGAGGTGCGGCCGGAACTCGTGAAAGTTGCGCGCTGTAAACATCGCGCCGGATGTCGGCCGCTTGCGTAACGCGGTAAAGCTGCGCTTATATAGAAGCGAGGCGGCATTTTATTGGTGAATATTATTTATTGTGGGTTTAGGCTGTGATATTATTTATTTTTACCCATTTTAAAATTACTTAATTTTTTAAACAAAACTATTTTTTATGCCATTCAGAAAACGGTGGGAATTAATTACAAAGAGAATATATTTTTTATGTAATAAAACATATAGTATTTTATGCCTCAAACTGTGTCGTATGTTAAAATAAGTAAGATGCAGTTTTCATTGTTGGATAACCTATTGATTTAGAAAATAGTTGAGGTATCATTACACCGTGGCTTTAAGGAATTAGACAATATAAATTGGAAGATTTTTAGTATTTTTTTGATAAATTTTATTATTTATCTATTTATAAACTTTTCATTAATATATTATAGGTTGTTAACTTTTTAATGACACGATGTGCCTTTTTGACATTGAGTTGGTAAAGCTGCAGTCAAGGTTATAATAGTAATTTAGAAATTTTATATTTGTGCTTTCATCAAAAGATGAAACCATTGCGTTATATCCGGGGGGGGGGGGGTGTCAATGAATGTTAACTGTGAGTATGTGAGCTACTGTAGATATGTATGTCTTTAAGTATGTATGTGCCCTTTCAAAGGCTAATGAAACCTGAATAGGGGATCCGCTTGACCATAGACTTTTTTACTTAATAGTAGCAAAATGAACTAAAACCGTAAGTTTTGGTGCCGTTTCGCTTTTAAGTTATGTCAATGTCCTACAACAAACTAAGGAAAAATTAAGTGGATTAAAATCGGTAGATAGAGAGGTGGTACTTATTTTTTTTAATTATAATTTAGAGCGTATTCCCGAAGGTAAAAACCAAAAGTTGAATTTTACTAGGATGTTATCAGCAAACCGCGCGCGCACAGTAGAGAAAAATGACGCGTCAAGGCCGTTGTTATGGTTTTGTTGTATGACGTTGGTTGACTTAGTATTACTTTGTGACTGTGCCACATTTTATTAGGTTGACAACTTATAAATAAAATTTTAAATTTTTCAATTTTTTATATGTAGTCAATAAAATCAATCGTTCAGCACCGTCGATATATAATGCTTGTTGCCGACGTGTAGGCATAGCTAAAGTCCCATCCTTGTAGAAATCTGTGGGCGTGTAACTGAAAAATGGTTTCGTATTTGCTTGCAAAATTATGGACTAATTTATTCGACGTGTATTAGAGCTGCTTCATTCGCCGCTTATAGCGTTTTTCTTTTTCCTGTCACGCATTTACTTTTTCTTTTCCCTATTTATATATAACTCTGTTTGCGCGTTCATTAGAATAAAATTATACCTCGCATTATGTGACGATAATGGCTTATAAGATATTTCACCTTAAAAATTCTGACAACCTATGAGACTCTTCCTCCGAGATGAATATCATCACTCCCGAAAGACTTAACGAGGTGGATTTTTCAGACTCTGTAAAATAATATCAAATATAACCCTTGCCTCACTCTGGTAATAACTATAATCCTATAGTAGGTATTCACATTTTCTATAACGCGGAGGTATTTTTTACACAGAAATGATATAGAGACATAAAAATGCATACCCCTATTCCATCTTATGGTCATCTTAGAGAACAGAAAGAGAAAAGATTATTTTGAAAAATTATTATCACAATTACCAGATTAAGAAGCTTTAACTCGAGTTGGATAAGTCAGAATTGAGAAAAGCCTTTATTACTTTTCTTAATATTTGGTCTGAAATGGTACCATTAGAAGGCGTACAAAAGAATTGATGAAACGTTTCGATCGGCTTGGTCAATGACCATTTATTTATGACGTACTTTTTTATTTTATTCGTTATTGCCATGATTTTTTTATGTATTAACATCACTTGAATAATCGTTTGGTCAAGTTACTGTTATCGTGTAACAGAATTTTTATTTACATTTCTTCACTTTGAATGTTAAACTTAGGTGGGAATCCATAAATTTTTTCAATTAGGTCTTGTTCATACATGTTTGTATGTAAATTTTATGTATTTCAAACAGTTAAAAGGTCAATTGAAATTCTAAACGTTTTAAGATATATTACGTCAAGTGTTAAATAAAATTTCAAAAAGAACACAATTTTTGCAATATTTTTCATAAATCATATCCTTATCCTATAATATATCCTGACAGAAAATGTTTTTAAGTATCGGCCTACGTGCTGTCTCGTATTCAAATAGGATGTTATTACTTCAGTGCTATATTGTACTCCAGTACACATAATTAATAGTAAATTTTAGTCTTTATATTAAATTTGATGCTATTTGATTGATATAGATCTTAAATATATTACTTTTTTAAATAAGGTTTGTAATGCATTTATCATAATAATATTATAATAATATTTTCTGCAAGTTTCGTTATAAATTAAGCTTTGACTAAACAGCAATTTACAATAAAAACAATACTATAAAAAGCATCTCATTGATTAGCACACAAAGTGACGGTGACAAAGCGCCTTAAATAAATGGCGTAGAGCGATGCAGCGCGACCGATCTACCTGGACCGGCGCCGTGACTGAAGTGACTGTCAGTCACCCCGACTACTGTCACGCAAGAACTGTGTCACGAGGAGATTAATACAGTTTTTAGACCGAGTTATGTCACAGTCGAACGGACGAGATACCGAGTTTATTATACCTGTTTGTGACCGTTCGTTTGGAAGGTGTGTTCGTACTTAGTTTATGTAACTGGGTCGAAATGTGGGAGAAAGGGAGTGAGTGTAGCTTTTTAGGGAAATCCGAGGTATATTTCTGTTGATATTTATAGAATACGTATAGCACAAAGTTATATTTAGCATAATCTTTTTATTTGCTTCGGTACTTTTTACGCTATTCATGAGGAAGCTTTCGCGTTTGTGTATAATTAACTCATTTGTAATTTCGTTAATAATATGTTTTTGCTCGTTTCTTTATTAGTTTTCAGTTAGATCTACCTCCAGGATTACATTTATTTTTGGAAATATGTATACTGTGATAAGTTCATCTTATGATGCATTTCTATATATAATCAAGTAGCAGATTTTTTGTACAGTTTGGATACCCGGATTATGTTGTAATTTTTCGTTGTTTAAATAAAACGGTACAACAGAAAATTTAGGTAAAATCTTTCTTTCCAGGAAGAAAACTTTTTTATATTCAGTATTGTTTATACTAAGAATTATCTTTAATCATACTTTGCTCGCACCTAGCTATATATAATAAATTGTTTTAGGAAATATGACGTATATTGTAGTAATATTGATTTTTTTCCTACTTTATTAAGGCTTGATCCTCTTACTTTCAACTTAAATTAAAAAAAAGATCTTACATATCAAATTCTTGTGTAAGTTTTCTATAATAAAACTGTTTTTTACTAATGGAGGGATAAAATATATGAAGAATTTGTTTAGTTTAGTAATATTATATTTTTTTTTTTTAAATAATACCAAGTTTATTACACAGATAATTCCAAGTTTATCTCATAGATATTGATGTAAAGGTGTATTAAAAATGATACACCTGAGAAAATTGTAATATATGGGTTTTTTGAATCATTAACAAGTCATTTTGACAATTGACTACTTTCTCGTGATTCGATCGATTAAGGACAATGTATTAATTTTTTTATATACAAAACCAGATAGTAAATATAGATGGTAAATTCATAAGCTTTAACACAATCTCAGTTTGGCCATTGCAATGGCAACTGTAGAGTTGTTGGGCTATGTTTTATGTTACATTTATCTGCAGTTAGCTTCAATGTTAACTAAAGATGAGCTCTGTTGAATTAGCAATAACTATTAATTATTGAATTATCAATAGCCAATAATTGTTATCCAATTCAAAAAATCTATGAAAATTAACAATAATTATTTAAAGAAACGTAATTTCTTTGACTTTTAAATTTTATAACTCGATATCGTATGTCATGATGTATGTACATATTGGTAAAGTATTCAATTCGCTATTCGATTTATAACGTAAATTAAAATCATGGAAGGACTACGTTTTACTCCTCGTTGCGCTGATATTTCACATATTTTGTTATCTATATTTAGTTACTCAACACCAATGTTTTGTCGATATCAACCTACATTGATCATCAAACAAATAGGGAATAAGAACAAAAATTTTCAAATACCATAGATTTGATATGTGTGATAATCATTATCAGCTTTATGGTAATGCAAGTCGATAATAGGCAGTTAGATTAAAATACCTAATTTCAATTTTAAATCAAAATTAAAAATGATTATAGCTGATGATTTTCTCGCCTCCTTATTCTTAATTATACTCATAAAATATTGTATATTATTCACGGAATATACTCCTGCTATTTTGTGGAATAAATTATAGTCATAAAACGGTATACCTTGCCCAAACATTTACTACCTTTAATGTTATGAGGTACCTGTGTTTCCGTTTTTTCCCTTATATGCTCCGCTATTTTCCTCCCTTATTTTGAATATTTGTATTCATATATGTATATGCATATATTTATTTATTTATGTACTTTAATGTATCTACATGGTGGATTTATTGCTACGAGAGCAATCTTACAGCCAACCAGAACATCAGTCCAGCCCCGCTTTACCAGCGGCTGGGAATCGAACCCGGGTTCAAACTTAACACACCATGGCGACAACATATATATGTATGTATGTGGGCATACATTTTTTTTTATTTATTAATATTCTCTTATTTAATAATCAGACTACGGCTGTATAGATTAAAATTGTGTATAAAGACATAAAAGTTATTCTTGCCTCCATACATAAAATAATCGCGCACTTCTAGTTATGAACTACTAATGTTAATTGTATATGACTGTAGTAATTATAATATTAATAACATCCATTAATACGATTATTCTTAAACGTTTTTATTTCATGGTCCTGAGTATTATACTAAGCGATAATAACTTTGAAATGCCTACTTTATTTATTTTTAAGTGAATAAGGCAGATGAACTGCATCATCGTGCCATATAAGCAACGAACGGCTGCAATCCGAGTCCAGCGCTCCAAATAAGCAAACAGATAAACCCACGTGTGCGGGTAGCTTTACAATGATTATATAAGGAGCGACCTTGCACCTAATACCACGAAATATGATATTCGTAATTGTTCGAGTAATTATTCCAACGAGAGAAATTGAACGCTGGTGGGCACGCGTGACTGTTAGGCGGGCACGACCGAATTTGTTATGTTGCCTTATTATTTATCGGAGGTAGTAATTTATTACCGATATGGATGTAGGTAATTTATCTTTTAAGGTGGACATGGAGGTTCAATGGACGCGTGATTTTTAAGCGACGGAGGCTGAAGAGGAACAACGTCCGCCTGCGGCTACAAGGTTACAGATTAATTTTTATAGGCGGTAGGAAAATGCCCTGCATTCCACACGCGCTACTCGCGCGTTTACTAAATTTGATGTTATTAATTTTAGTCATTGGTATCATAGAAATTTTACGTTTACTTCATATTTAGTTTCTTTCCGAGAACACCGCGTCCTTTTGCTTTTGTTATAGATTTATTTCTAAAGATTATTAGAATTTCAAAGTTTGTTATATTATGTTTTTATTGCATCCTCGCTAAGGTATCTCTCTATGATGTGTTATTTTCTGCAACGTAAAATAAATATAAAATAATATTTTTATACGAAGCTTTATAGGACATTTGTTATTGGGGAGTCGTCAAAGCAAAATAAGTTTAAACATGCCACAGCAGTGTTCTTCTGTAGGGTTTGACATGATCAACCCAACAAAATCTTGAGATATTTTAACTGGTAATTTCTCTCATTAGCATATGGATTGTGGCAGAGTTATTTTATGCATGGTAGAGGATTTTTACAAAAATAAAACAGGAAACGTAAAATAAAGGAAAAACTATGTGTGATGATAGAGTAATAAAAAAAAGTAATTTTACATGTCAATTTGTTTATGTATATGTATATGTATACGCATATGTCTGTAAAATTGATATAGGTTTAACTACAGAATTCAGAAACCTTAATCAAAACTAAAACATAGGGCAGGGCTTTTTAATTGACATATAGATAAGTTAGTGGTAAAATTGCATTACAATAATTATAAAATTGAAAATGTTATGAAAATATCTTACAGTATATTTCTATAACATTTTCATTTTATACTAGTATATTTTTGAAATTAATTTGTTGAAACATTTTAATTAATACTTTCTCTCCAAGCGTAGGATCTATTGACAAGTTGACCTGTTGCATTGTCTAATACAAAGTTGGGATTTTATTGAATGATGCACAATCAAATTTGATGAGAAGGATTTGCAATTGCAATGGATTTGCAATTGCATTCATCGTGATTTTGCAAGGTCTTTTATTCTGTTTTGTCTCGTTAGGTATGATATTGTTATGAAGGTCTTATAATTCTTGTATGTTTAGAACTTTTCTTAGATATGCCAGTTATATATATTTATTTCTTCATCGTAAATTGTTTCACTCAATTGAAACTAAATTCAAATTGTGTTATTGGTTGCTAAATATTGTTTAAAAATTAGCCAAAAGTAAATTTAAATTTTTGCCCATCCTTTTAGCAGTCGAGTAAGCGTTCCGTCATCTGCATTCATGCGTTGATCAATATAGAATAGCCCACTTTTCAGGCCTCATGACTAATCATCATTAACGTTATCCATTTTACGATGAAAAGTTTCACGTGCTAAAATTCCATCGTACCTCCGACGTCTTCTGTGAAATGACCAAGAAAGTGACAGCTATGTATCCGTCTGCCATTGAAATGTTGGTCATAAATTATCTACGGTCTTAATGACCGAATCATTTGAACTCTGAAGACTGACTTCACGGTCGGGTCTTTACTCGCGGTCTGTGACAAGTCGAGTGGTTCTAGCACGCGCCATACGTTCTGGTTTGTGTATTAAGTTACACAAGTTTATTGCTTCGCTTATTAGCGTAATATATGAAAATGTGGCGGAAAATTGAGGTCATAACGCCTTCTTAGACTTTCCAACCACGTATTTGTTGAGGTGAGAGTATCGCATACTAATATTTAATTTAAATTTTCTCATTGGCACATAGAATAACAACATGGAAAATCTGAAAAAATCCCGAAAACTTGGGAAAGTTTAATTTCCTGAATAACCTCAGTTAGTTGCGATTTACATCAAAGGTTTAATTTCCTGAATAACTTCAGTTAGTTGAGATTTATGTCATTTAACATTAGCTCTTATTTATTTATATAGCATAATTATTACTTGATTTTAGGGATAAAAACAGCAAATTAACAATACGTAACCAAAAACCATTAGTAAATTTTCAACAAGATATATTCGATTAGCTGGAATCTGTAATGTATATATATGTAGCCATTGTTCGATAAATTATTTAAAACTTTGGTTTATGGCAAATAGTAAGCGAGAAAAAAACCTTTGACCACTTCTTTTATGTTACAACTAATTTTTAAGTATTAATGGTATAAAAATATTCTTTAAATATTATAAATAAATATGAATATTTGAATATGTTTATATAAGAAACTGTTTATTCATAATTGGCATACTAAAAGATACGCCTCGTAACCTTGCATCTTCACCAAAACAACTGTTGCAACTTCTTGGAATTATTTATCATACGAAAAAACAATGCTTCGATGAATATTTTTAAGATCATGAACGTAATATCATTAATATAATTTATATAAATATACATACATATATATATATATATATATATATATATATATATATATACATATACATATATATAGCTCACTTTTTGATAGTTCCTTATTAAACTTGGTAATCGCCTATTTTAAGGTCAAAAATTTTATGACGCCACCTTGCATATATAAGCTACATTCTTTGATATTTGAGAAACTACTAAAAATTTAAAATGCACTGTAAGATTATAAATTTTATTATGGTATTATCCTTAATTAACGCAAATTACTATATTTATAAAGTAGTTAAAAGAACGTAGTTAAATATTACTTTTTCCACTTACTATTTGATATCAACGCAAAGTTTTAAATCGTTTGATATTATCTACCAATATATATATATATATATATATATATATATATATATATATATACGTATATATATATATATATATATATATATATATATATATATATATATAGTAGAAAATACTAGACCCCGTGGGAGGTCGTCGATGCGGTGGACAGACCAGATTAAGTCTGCTGTAGGCGGTCTTCTGTATGAGTGCAACAGGGCGACGATATTATTATTTCATGACTCATGATTGTGTTTGAATTTTTGTTCAGTAGTCAGTGTGAAAAATAAACAGTGATAAAATGAAAAAAAAATTATTTTCTTTCTACCTTTATCACAAAGATTTGTCATAAACGTACGAAAACGTAGAAGCATGCTTCGAAAAGGTAATCATGCTATTAGCCTTGATACCAGCCTACACGGGCCAATATTATCCAATATTGGCTATTTATTAAATAAACTAATCAACTATCAAATATTTATTAAGCATATTTGCTTTCGCTCGCGAACTTCCCGCTCACCGCTATAAACTTGGCATACATTTTTTTTGTTAAATATACTTTACGCTATAATACGCCGTGGTGACGACTGTTTTACCCTATACTTATTTTCATCATTCCCTTTTATCTCTATACTAATTTTAATTTTTCGACATATGTAAATTTACTCACAATATTAACTTAATTTTTTGCATGATCCTCTATCACAAATAGCTTATTACTATGGTGTTCCTGTGGCTGCTTAATTCATGAATGAATTTGTCAATGCTACGATACTACGATACTAAGATAACTACGATACTATCTTATTCAATTTGACATTAGCAAAACATCTTTCCCCGAAAGATAACATTGTTATCCTTAAATGGAAACGAAGACATTGTTATCCTTAAATGTATACAAGAAGAAGACGAAAATTTCTTCACTAACATCATTTTGTTCGTGTTTTGTGAGTTGTTCGCGGTCAATTTCTATAGTTCATCAAATTGTTAAAATATAAGACTAAAGATTTGTGAATTGCAATAAAAATGATTTTTTCCTCGTTTTAAAAATGAGGCCATCTTTTATTTATCACACGTATGTATCTTGTCATTCTTATCCTTAACATACATCTTAATTCAGAAAGCTTTTCTTCTTACTTTTCCCAGTTATCTTTCTATTTATTATTTGACCTAAAATACTTTATCTAATTTTACATGGCTCGTTTTCAAAATATCTTTAGTTTTATGGCAGAGTAGCTAATATAAAGGTTATCGGTTAGAAAAATAAATTTTCTCTTTTTTTTTCCAAAAAGTCAATAGAATTTATTATATGTTTATTCGTCTCCTTTATATTTTCTTTAATATATTCACGAGACACGGGATACACTACCACTATAAGTCGTAGACAAAAATGTTTTCGTTGAAATTTTTCGTTCCATGAAAATAATTGGATTTATGAATTTTTCGATTTTCCTATCTTCTATGTTCCATAGTTTTATATTGAATTATGTAATGTGTACTGTATTGTAGATGTGTGCAATATGTTGTTTGTTGTTCATTTATTTATATTCTCGTAAAACGGTTAGATCGAATTTAATAATTAAATACTAAAATAATTTTTTCGATAACACGAGTAGCATGATGTGTACAAAATGCGTTTCCTACATAAAATACATCTTTATGTGACTTTCACTTGTAGATATTCTTTCATTGAGGCAAATAATTAAATGGCCGATAACTCCTATATTCTCGTGTAAGCGTTTTGAAACGACTACCTTTTGAAGAAGCCTTTGGTTTATTCGAATCACAAAATGTTTGTAAAACTTATCCGTTTAATTATTTTTGGTTACTGTTTTTATCGCTTCTGAAACGATTCATAGAAAATGAGCATTTTCTTTTATTATTTAGATGGCCGTTTGCACCGACACGACGGACGTAACGCCAGGTGCGTGAGTGCGAGTCGTGTTGCGAAGCTTTCTCCTTCATCATTTCGCAATATCGATGTAAGTGTATTGATATTAATTACATCGCCATATCACTATTCCACTTTGTTAACACGTTTTGCTAGATAAATTGGTTTGCAAGTTATCTTCCGTAATATTATAACTAAACCATATTCAGTCAGCATCACCACAAAGTTGTTTGAACGTTTATTTTTTAAAGGTATAACATTTGAATAATTTACCTAAATTAAAATACACGCGTAACAACACAGTTGTAGTGAAGAGCACGTCGCTCTTTTTTTGTAAGTTGCGCAATGAAACAATTAAAATGTGAGGATCCGGCTTGGTAAAAAAAGTAACACTAAATAACTAAACAGTGCGCAAGCATGCGTATTCGGATCAATTTTTTTAACTGCCTGCACTTGTAGAGGAGAATATTTTTACATATAACTTTACTTGTACTCCTTCGCAGATGAAACGATTGGATTGATTGTTAAAAATTTATAATTTTATGTAATCTTATTAGAGAATATAATAATGTTGAATATAAGAAAATAAATACATTAAAATAACGATTAGAAAAAATCTTAACATTTGGCGTAAAAAACTCTGTGTTATTGTATCCGTGTTTCAAAGATAATTTATTGGACATATGACACTTGGTCAAATACTAATTATAGGTGTAACAAAAAACGTATCTCTTGTTCATACAGGTGTTTCTGTAAATAAGTTATTTTTTTCTGTAACAAAAAACGTATCTCTTATTCATGCAGGTGTTTCTGTAATAAGTTAATCGCATCTCTGACAGTAATTTTTTTCAGAAACAGTTGACGTTTAACATAAGAGTTTCGTAATATTTTCTACTCAGTTTGATACTGAATAATCAGTATGAATATTAGACTCGTATGTACAACTTGTATGTGTTCCACATGTTAACGTACTTTATAAATGTACTTACTTTTCAGTTTGGATCTTTTTCCGAAATAAATAAATGTGATTAGTTTGCTTATAAAAGGTGAATCTCCGCCATATAGCGATGGACAATTGTATGAAACTAGTTATACAGGCGTTAAGGAGCGATGCGAAGTATTGTCATAGATTGTAGCAATGTGACGCATTCAACATTTTTGGAATCGGATACACTATTGCCAAAAAATCATATATTTTGTATAAGAAGAACAAAATAAAAGTAAATTTTGGAGAAAATAAGAAAATACCTGCAAAATAATTTGGGCAAACCATAAAAAATTAGAAACCGAAGGGATGTTTCTGAAATTAACAAAATCTCGACATAACTTTACTACAGAGAACCAATAGATAAACGATTTGGGGTTAATTTTTTATATAGAGCTATTGTTAGAAAAGAATAATGATTTAAGTTTTAACGCAGATGAACACACAGGAACAATTATATATCGATGCAACGACTGTGTGAAGTTTGTTAGCACCATGCGATGGAGGACGCTGTTTTAGCTTACCACACTAAATGAATACTTAAATAAGTCAAATGCGTCATTTGATTCAGGATCTAAGTTCATATCAAATATGTAGGATCATACTATTATTGATAAGTATTCCAATGCGGACAGATTAGTAGGTGAAAAAAGAAATTATCACTCGAAAAATGTTGCTTTATCCTGGCGTTTTCATTCCTACTGACGAATGAGAGAGTCGTGACTGAAATAGAAAACGAGTTTGGTAGAGCTGTAGCAAGATATATTTAGAGCAAAGATTAAATAAGAGTGTGAAAATAATAAGTAGGTCAGCCTTCTACTTTAAATGTTATAGCTAATGTTTTTTAAAATAAAATCAAAGGCAAAAACTTTAGTGAGAATAGATCCTACGAATATATTGAAAATTGATATAATTTCGAATACTTAAGTCAGGAAGATGTATCATTTGATGTTTTCGACGAAGATGTTAATACAATAATGTTAACGTAAATTGGTTTACTAGAAGCATTAACGAATTCATTGTAATTTAAAAAAAAAGGGTAGTGTTTTCTAAATTTCAAGCGGAACTATAAGTTTAAAAAAAATCGCTCAAATACGTGTCGGAACACAACCCACCACTTTTTTCGACCTATTTCTGAAATGTTATATGAGCTTCTAGATTACATTTTGTAGAATATACGAGTATAAAGAGTGCGGTATTCAAACTTCTGTTCAGTTTGCAATTGAGTAATCGACCAGCAAAAAATCAGTGAAAAATGGAAATATGATTCAAAGTGAATTTAGAGGACTCTTTCTTCATTAATGTCGTTTAGGGCGAAAAACCAGCGAAGCATCGTGCAATATATACACGACAATGGGTGAAGGAACGCCCTCTTACGCCACAACCAAGCACTTATTCCATACATTCAAAGAAAAGAATTTTGACCTGCCCGGTATACCAAATTCAGAGCCAACGTCTTACAATTTATGTAGAAAAATTTGAAAGCTTTATTAAAACAGATCCCAGATTAAATTCACGTTTTTTAGCAGAACGTTTTCTGTGCCCTTATAGTGCAATGGAAAAAACAATTTGATGTTTTGAGAAAAAAGTGGAAATATTCGAGAAGAAAATTGAGAAAGAAGTGGAAAGAACGCCAACACCATTTCAACTTCAGAGGAAAGCTAATGTATGCTTGGATCTACTCATTTTCCATCGCACCAACGATAAGTTAAAGTATCTGGTTACAGAAGATAAAAATTATGTGGCTTATGTTAATTTTTAGCGCCATTGGCTACCTGGACCTTGATGAATCTGGATTGGTACTTGGACCAACATATCTTAATAGACGAATGGTACTTTTCATTACACGCTGGGGTATAAATGTAGTCATTCATTTAGTTATTCACTGTGGACTCTTTCAAGCTAATAGTGCAATTTCAAGATTAAGCTTAAGAAGCATAAGTTTACGTAGTTGTCTCTAACTATTAAAATTTTTAATCCAATGTAACTACAACAATTTCATTGAAAGTCATTGATACTTAAAATTTTGTCATGCTTATAAAACTATGAAAATGGTGTTACAGATGGAATTATGAGAGTTCCTTGTTTTACTAGAGAAATAAATCGTTTTGATATTTCAACGACGTGTAAATATCATTAATTATTTTTCAATTCCGCAATAAACGGTCTTATGATTTTTGTTAAAGAAAATAAAAATTTGCAAAGAAAATTCAAGTTAAAAATTAAACTTCACTGTTATTGATAATATAAATGTGATTCCTGAAACAGTTTTAGGGTTTCTTTACCAAACAGCGAAAGCGGAATCTTTATAATATCGTCATTTGTGTTTGTTTGTCCGTTTAAGACTGATTGAAGTGGAAACATAGATCTCAGGAAGGGTATTTCAGTTATATAAACACATAGAAATAAAGAAAAAAAATTAATTGTTTTGGGAGTACATTGGACTCAGATATGATATTATTTTCTTGCACTACATCGAACGGCATTCCTTTCGATGTTTGATGTTCGATGTCATTGAAAGGGTCTTCTAAAATGCAGTCTGAAATAATATTCTTTTATAAGGCGACGTTTCCTTTGTGAGAGATAAACTTATAAAATATCTTACGGTGTAATTTCTCCCTTAAAATTTTTAGTCAATAAAAATGTATGTCTAATACGTAACCCATATAAGATATAAAATTATTTGTATAATAGAAGTAATTTCGTTAAATTAAAGATAAATACGCAACCAAGTTATTTTCCTTGTGTTCTTATGTTGTAAAATTGTAAAAGAGAAATACGCAACCAAGTTATTTTCCTTGTGTTCTTATAGTCTAAAAAATAAAAAAATATAATATTATTAGTTATGTGATATGTTAATATCCGTAACGGTTAAATATAAATACTCCGCATCCTTCAATGCTTAAATTTAGGTATGACCCTTTGTATGTACTGAATATTACGCGTATTTAAAATATTTTTTTCTCCGTAAATCTTTCGTTTAAATGAAACAATTATTAGAAAAATGTTGTAAATCTGTATTTAACAGGTACTATAAATGAAACAAATTATTTTTATTAAATGTAACGTTTAATGTAGAAACGAAAAGTTTGAACTGACAAAAAATCTATATCTCTTAATTCCAGTTCTCAGATAACCGGCGCATCATTTTTTATCTATGTTACCACAATGATTGTTCAATGAAAATATATACATGCAAGTTCCCCCAATTCCAAATTTGTACGAGCTAAAGAATTACTTAAATTTTTTAACTTTGCATACTTTGTGAACGAAGAAATTACAGAACATGATTCCTATTGGGAGAGTCATATTTGATGGCAAACGAAACGTGAAGCACTAAGATTGAATTATGTTATCCGTCTCGAAAGATGCTAAAAGATGTATCTTATAGAAAACTTAATTCAGCGGTTTTTTTGTATAAAATGATGTGTAGAAAATACAATATTGAGTTTGAAAACCCGCGCAATGGGAAATAAACGTCTTTAATTTCAATGGACTATATAATTAATGTTTTAATATATCATTATTTTACGCAGTCTTTTCAAGTTTTTAAGAAAATAATTGAATTATTATAATTGAGAATAAATGATTAAGTCTAAAATACGTGAAATAGGAAAATAATGATGTTGATTTTGGATAGTAGTACGTAGTTCCCACTCTCATCACGTTATTTCAGTCACACATTTTTGTGATGCTGCACGAATGAATAAAGAACTTTTAGTATGTAAGGAAGTTTTGTTTCACAACAATTTTGACATTTGAGTGTGAATTGTATTGATAAGTGTAATTAAATAAATAAATAGCAAGATTAAGCATAATGAACAAAATATATGTTCAATTAAACGATTTTAAGCAAATGAAAAACACGTTTCATTTAGCATTAGCAAGTTGCAGGGTTCAACGCACGGGAAATAGAGAAGTTTAAATAAAGTGAAATATACGGTATATACAAACACTTCAATTCAACCAACAAGTCGATGATTTCAACGCGCGGGAAGATACAAAGATGCAAATGACCATACAAAGTATTAACCGCCGATAATGATGAAACCGTGGAAGCTTCTGCTAATACCAGCGCTTGCATTCTTCGCCACTCGATAGCAATCTCGTGACGCATTATGTAAATGCACCAGCGAGTTTACGTCAGAGCGCATCACGTGCTGGCACTAGGCGCGTGATGCGATCTGATGTAAACGCGGTGGCTCGTACGGGTCAAGACTATTTGTTTGCGTGTAATAATGCATATTAATCTGTTAACGCGAATGATGTTTCGTAAATTATTGTATTTATGCGCTTGGATAATAGTATAACGAAGCAGTAGGGGATTGTTCATAATTATTTAGAATGAGCGGAAATTTGAGTATAGTTAGAATTGAGCGACGGTAATTGGAGTGTAGATAATATTTTTTAGAATGTCAGTTTTATATTATATTGTATCATCGTGGAAGGCTTTCATGAGATTGCAGTTTTGAAGATATTTTATATCATTATCATTTTCCGTTTGTCTTAAATGTGTAATAAAATTATATTTGTGGAAATGATTGTTACACAACCAAAATACCATGATGAAATATTCAAGATGTACTGAATACAAGAAGAAAATAAAGTTTTGCAATTTTTTAAAATTATTAATGATTTTCGTAACTACACATACAATTTGAATAAGATCGATTGCAGAATGTAATGTTGTGAGTAAAAAGAATAAAAGTAGTTTCGGAAGTAGTTCAGGGCTTTCTATAGTTTTAGTGACAAATGAATTTTATTATTTCACCAACCAAGTGAGATTTAAGTGGAAAATGGGTCAGATGAAAATAGGGATAAATTATTTTTCAGACTTTTCAGTTCCGGTGATGTAAAGAGAAAATTGAATATTTATCTAATTGATAACTCTTAGATAAATAAGCAGTGCAGATGTATTGCTCTTTATACAAATCTACGAAAACAGGCGTAGTTTTTAATACAATTTGCTGAAACTATTATAGAGGTAAAATAAATTAGAATGTGTAATCTGATATATATATATATATATATATATATATATATATATATATATATATATATATATATATATATATATATATATGAGTGTATAAGATGTTTTTATTTAAAATAAACTTATCACAAATTACTTCAAAGTTCCCTAAAGCCTTTTATTTTAAAAAATTAAAAGTTGGCAAGTAATAATTAATTTGCCCTCAATTGTAACCACTTCATATGATGTTAATCGCTTCTTAGTTACTGGCTTCGATGTGTTAGATTTAATTTTTATGAGTTTAATATTGGTTATATTCAACAGATATTATTTGAATAAAAGTTGAGTAAATCTTATTGCTATTAAGATGAAATATATATTCAATAGCATATTTTTTATAATTGAGTTCAGTCAATAATTTTGAATAAATTAATAACAAGATTATAATTAAATTATATTAAATCCCATTTTAACGTGACATGCACTGGAATTGATTTTGTAGTCAAATTGTGTGCGCTTTGTTTTACCTATCGCTCTCACGTATATATCTTCCCTTATCGATCCTCGATAATTTGTGCACTGACTTTTTTAATCCTGTATTGAGAGTGTCTTGACATATTAATCTCTTTTTTTTATTTTAGAAATAGGACTAAAATGAGGGGTGTCTTTTGGTGACTTTAATTTTTCTTAATTTTCAGTGTCGGTGTTTATTTGGTCTACTTAATTGTTATTCGAGTAACATTTAAGCCAATACATTAAAAAAATATTTAACTGCCAAAATTCGACAGACATAATTTCATACTCTATTATCAATCAATCATTCGTTCGTTACACAAAATCCCGGTTAATTTATAATTGTAAACTTGTAAAGATAGTTAAATAAAGACCTTGGAATAACCTCACAATTCTCATATAAACTTACTCCAATTTCATAATTTGCCAGCCTATGTCAATTAATGTCCAATGCTACGAAAACCTTTGTTGAATCGAAATTAAAATGTTGAGTTTTATCCGTTTACGATGGAGGCTAAGGTCGCACGACATGCAAAGAATGGAATAATTTATTACCAGATATGAGGTCACGCTGAACAATTGAACTTATGTTACCTAATCCGGGTTACGGCGTGAGTTTAACAAGGCAAGTGATACTGAGTTATATTAACAATTAAATGTAAAGATACGCCCAATGTGTGTAAATGGTGCGGTATTGTCCTCGACGATATCCAGTGACATAAGTACGTTTAATACCTACGACTTGTTATCAGGAAGCATAGTTGGTTATTCTAGCATATTATGGGTTTAAGGAATTTAAGTGAAAAAAGCACGAAGTTTTTGTGCATAATTTTAATATGATCTTAAAGTTTTTCTTGAAAATATCTGTAATTGAATAAAATGATATATTCGTCTCGTGTAAATAAATCGGCTTATCCTCATATCACATTGAGAACAGGTAAAAGAAAAGTGATTTAACGTAACTAGGTAAGTGAAGTATGAAGTAGAGGGGTAATGTTTATTGAACAGATCTAAGGTCATAATGAACAAACAATTGAATAATATTGTTAAATTCGAATAGAGGTGTAATATAACCTGTGCAAGTGAGACGTGAATTTGTTAGGGTATTTTGAAGTATAAGTGAATATTATGAGCAAATTGTGGAAAATTGTTTTGGATTAAAGAAAATTTTTTAAAAATTTTGTTTAAGATAATTAAACTTTCGTGACTTTGTAGTTAGTAGCTGTTCATTTAGCACTGAGATTGATATTGAGGAAGAAATGCCATTGTCATCTTTCATAATATCGATTTGGAATTTTGGTAACATTTTCAAAACTTTTCATGTAATTAAATGGTTTATTTAAGAAAATCGTTTCTCATACTTACCACTTCTATCTTAAAATGTAAAAGTGTATCTCTTGTACAACGTAACATAAAATTTACGTTTTACAATAACAACTTTAATAACTATATCAGAATTTTTAGGACGTCCATAGTCGATATAAAATAGTAGCTCCCTCAAATTTCTATTTATGGGTTAGTAGGTTAAAAACCTACTAAGGCTATTTCCTATAAACCTTAAGTACGTATAAATATTTAAACATTTAACGTTAGATGGTATTTCTATTATACTACTTGCCTTGGTATATATTTTGATTTTTAAACCAATTAATATATTTGCATGATGAAAAATATTATTAATTTTCACCACGTGAATATATTTATGGGCTCAAAAATAAAGAGACGTAAAAATATGGCGATTTTTTTATACTGATCTCATGTATAAGTATCACTACAGTATTTGGTAAACTTTAAGTATACTTCAGTAATCTTGTTTTTTATTATTTGAATCACAGAAACTTCCTATTTATTTTTATTGAACTTTTTATATTATTTTCTTTAGAACTACCTTATATAAAATTCTGATAAAATTATTTTGGAATTTTTATAACTCGTGCTGAAAGGGTAAATTGAAAGCAGTACCTTTGATTGATATCTCATCATTTATTGGGAAATTTGAGTGTCAATAAGCTATGTTTAATTTTAACGTTTTAAGTCGACCGATATCTGGAAAAACGGCTGTTGCTAATAAATGGACGTGTGAGTGATCATATCATCCATTTGGTTTCCTTTTACAGTGAGGAAACTTGAAATTGACTTTATCAATGGATTTTTATAAAAAAATAATAATATGATTTTAATAAATCCATATTTAAAACAAATTTTAATCTAAGTTGATTAATACTAAATTAACAAGAAAACTCCATTCGAAACGAAAATAATTGTTTAATAAAGGTGATTATTGAAATAGGTAATAAGTGACCCTTTTGCAAATATCCTTATACAAAAACCACGAGGTACAAATGGTACAGTCAAATAGCGTTGACTTTAGAACGGTTGACATAATTTACGTCACTACACTTCGTATATCCCGAGTTATTTTTGGAGTCTACTCCTTAAGAATCGAATTTCATATATAGCGCCCGCTATGAAGTTTTATGAGGAGTAAAATCAATTTAGAGTGTACGAAGTTCAGAGCGTTAAAAAAGTGTAACCGTTAGGTGGCCTCACCGCGCAACATTGCCGCGCATCTTTAGAGTGAGATATCACTATGTTTATTGGGCATTTTCTTGTGACGTAATCGTAATCATAGAGTGTGACACATATAGTTTACTATCGACCGCTTATATCATGATGCAATCATTAAATGTTATTACATGCGAGTATTTGGTGTCTTCTATCCTACAAAATTAAAAAGTTTCTTTTAATTTTCACTTCTGATACTAAATGTTTTTAATTTTGTTGTATAAATTTGATCCTGTTCATTTGGGTCTTACTTGAAAATAATTATATTGTCAGCATTTTTTTATTAAAGAATTTTCCATTTATATTTAATGGTATAATGGTTATATTTATATACAGTGTTATCAATTTTATACATTGTACGCCTTTTTATACATTATAAGCATTATACAATGTATATAGCCAATTTTATACATTATAAGCATTATACTCCACTCGCGCGTTGCGACGTGCACAATTTTTTTTAAATACGACTGAGGATGGCATAAAAAATTATGAAGATCATGTATTCCGTTCCAAGGAAGATTATTTTTGCACGTCATTTGAATAGGCCTTCGCCAGTAGCATTAGTTAGTAGTCTACCTATATTTTATCGAACGGTCAACTTTTACATCAATGTTATGCAGTTTGGCATTATAAATATTAAGAGACTGTATTGGTTGTATATTTTAGTATTTTTGATTAATTTATAACTCTAAGACTGCAAAGAGGGAAGTGCCGCTTGAAATGTTACCATTTGGATCGGCAATATATAATAAAATACTCTGAAGAAAATTGTATTCTTATTCTTTTAAATGGTTGGCCAGTAGAAGAATTCGAGATTCATGTCCTTGCTAGTAATGTCAATTTGATTATATTAGAACTAGTATTCGTTGTTTCTTTTCTACGACATATCGTAATAAGTTTACAGTATTACTTTAAGATTCAGAATATCCTTTATTGTAATTTACACTGAGAACATATTTTGCTGTTATTAGCCTTTCATAGTGATAAAAGAAAGTTTAGAAAGCTTTTTTTTATCACACTAATTTAATATATGTGAAAGTTTTTATGTTCTAATCAATCCTGTCAAAACGGTTACACATATTTCCATGAAACTCGATGTAGGCACATCATGATATGAAATAACGTATTTAACGTAAGTGACGTTATTAATAAAGTAATTAAAATGTTTTTTAAACTTATAACACTATAATTCTTGTAGGATAATACTTGGTATTTCTACTAAGTAATAAGAACTTATTTATTTATTTCAAAATTAAAATGCACATAATATTATTTCGCATTTAGTACACTCATCGCTACCCGAAACACTTTTTCCACTCAATCACAATGTTTAAAACATGACAATTTAATAATGTAAAAAACTAAAATATATTTAAAAACCTACAAATTTAATTACAAAATTTATAAAATAAAGCATACACAAAAAAAGAAAACATGTATATCCAATAAGAGAAAATAAAAGGAAGACAATTATTATTAAAAAAAATATTTATAGAGGACTAGCCGTTCTTGATGTCCAGTTTGGAGATTCCTAGGTTTTGCAGCATGGAGAGAGGAGGACTTTCATAAAAATTGGTTGGACATGTGCTCAGCTGGTTTTCACATTGTAGTTTAAGTTATATTCAAAATATTATAAAGAAGTGTAAAAAATATATAGATTGAATCAATTATGAACTTTCAATCATTCAAGTTGCGCACTGAATTGAGAAATATGCAATTTGCTACTAATATTGTTGTAGTAAATTGCTGTAGTAATAGTTTCATTGGTTAAATAGGAATCGATCGACGTCAATCGATGTAGTAATAGTCTCATTGGTTAAATAGGAATCGATCGACGTCAATCGATATAGTAATAGTCTCATTGGTTAAATAGGAATCGATCGACGTCAATCGATGTAGTAATAGTCTCATTGGTTAAATAGGAATCTATCGACGTCAATCAATATAGTAATAGTCGCATTTTTTAATTTTTTAGTTAAATAGGAATTTCGAGAATTTACGAAGGCAAAACCGCGGGTGAAACCTTGGTATCAATAAACATTTTTACTTCGTTTTCAGGACATAATTTTTTAAATTTTTGATAATATTCTTGATGTAGTTAGATTTGACATAATTGATACAATTAACATTCGAAAACGTAAAAAAAAATTAAATTTGCTGTTAGCCGAAAGAATGCGATAAAATCTTTAGAATGAAAATGATTTTCTAGTGTGGCTGGGTGTCGAATCTGTCTGAATGTATACTTTTCACTTGGACAATTCTAGCCTATTGATTCACAGTTCCCAGTCGCCTTGTACTGCCGCTGTTGCGTCCTAAGTCCTCGTCCAATGAAGACGTATGTATTCAGCGGCCGTAAGTCGCAGAGGCGAATGCGCAAGGAGAAAGTGCTTGCGCCAGTGCGCGGACTTGGTCGATATTTCGATATCGACACCGCCACTGTTTGTGACATGGCGCGTGACAGCGGGCGCCGTTGTGTCATGCGGCCATGACCTGGTTCACGCGTGACTCAATGCGACGTATAGACGCCGCGTTGGTCGAGTTGAAGTTCCTCAGGTGAAGATGTGATGATTTGGTAGCAAGTTTGCTGCCCACCCACCAAACCTATACTACCTACCCAAGAAAATAACCATTATATTATTATTTATTTAAAAAAATGGATAGAATATAAAAATGACTTTTATTTCATTTTCGATTGTTATAGTTTTGGTCATTTGACAGCTTTAAATTGTTTTGAGTAAAATTAAGAAAAATAAAAAGCTAAAGTATACAAGTGTCTTAAAAATAAGTTTAGATTGACATATTTCATTTATAATATGAATGTAATAAACAGAAAGTCATGGTGGAAATATTGAACTAGGTCCTTGACTCTAGGTCTATGTGTTTTGCACGAAGAAAATTTCCTGTGCATTGCCATATAAAAGTCATGATTGAAGTTCAGAAAATGTTTTGGTGAAATAGTTGGACATGACGAACTAATAAGAATATAGGATGCCTTTGACTACATGTTTACGTGAATTTCGATTTGCAACCTGCAAGCATTAATATCAAATGTTCCTTGAGCATTTTTCATAAAAAAAATATGCTGTAAAAATGATACGATAATGAGCCTAACGACAAATTTAATTCGTTTAATGAAATTTTTGATAAATTTTCTTCTATCGATAAGTTTATATTTCCTGATGAACAACTATTTTGCTGCGTCGTAACTTCAAATCATAACAATATGTGAAGATGATCGAAAATTTGTTTACACTTGTTTTACAACACTTTGTTTCACGCAGCTTCATTTTGAGGCATTCGGATTGTTTACAATGAAAATTAAACAGGAGCAAAGTCTGCATTAATTTAAGCTACGCTGAATGTTTAAAAGGAAATATTCAGTAAGAAATGGTGGTGATGACGTGCCACGTATTTAAAATTGAAATAACATAACAAATATTTTTAAATGAAATTAATATTCATGAATAATTAAATATCATGAAATATGTTTACAAAACAAATTCTTTTTTACATAAAATAAATATTCATCAATTGAATATTTTAATTATTCACATCTCCAAATTTTATTTCTTATTGGAAGTTTTTATGAAAATGTTTGACGAATTTTATGGTTTGTTTTGATTCTAAAAAGACCAAGTTATGAGCAAGTATAAATGGCATTGATGTTTTTGTTAAAATTTCATGAATTTGCTCATAATCTTTTTCCATTGCTTCATAAATCTTTTTTCCAGCTTTTATTATCATTGAAATAATTCAGTTCGATTATTATGTTAAAAACAAAAGCGAACAACATATTTTGACTTTATTTAATGAAACAAAATAATAATAATAATTGTTTAGTTATAATTTAGTACGTTACTCTTGAGGAAATCGCCTAAAACATTTGAGTACCTATCATTATGTGTTCTTGCCAGTAGTGTAATTAAGTTTAAAACAAGGTTTACATAGAATTGACATAAATACAAAAATTTGAAACACAATTTTTAGATTGGAGAGAAAAAAATTTCAAAATTAAAATTGATATCCTATATAGTTAACATTCCCGATGTTGAAAAAATTAGGAAACTTAATATAGCTCTGACGAAATTATCGAAATATTGTTTTTAAAAATTATCGAAATATTGTTTTTATTGTTTTTAAACTTCCTGAATATGTATTCACTATAATTCATAATAATAATATAAATTTGACTCGAATCTTGTTTGCATATTGCAACTAATTTTTTGATAAAACCATTAAAGTGTCGTAAAAAAGTATTTCGACCGTATCCTTAATTGAAACAAATGCTAATTACGCTACGGTCTGAATATATTTTCGTGTCTAATTAAGAATGCATTAATGTTGTCGTAATGTAATATTAAAGCTTCTATTTAAATCCCGACCTTGAAAGGCCATCAAGCTCAAAAGCAATTAAACTAAGCAAACATTTCCCTACCGGATTCCGCGAATCGTCACGTGACGATGAGCGAGGCGCGTTGCCCGCCACACATCACATGACAACGCGGGCCGGATCGACCGAGACACATCCTTAACGCGTTGTCCTTAACCTTTACCGCGCTCGAGGGCAATTCAAATGCCGAGCGCCGCACTCGCGGTCGTATGCGGTACTATATTGTAGCACGCTCTTTACGGTGCACGCGCGAGAGCGAGAGCTGTCACGGGGTACTCGAAATCAGACTGAATCTACAACAGGAAGTCGTTTTGAGAGCGTTCTTTTTCGCTCAGTGGTACAGGTGGTCGGTACATTTGTCATGAGAGGGGACAGCTAAAAGCTCTATAGCTAAAAGAGCTTTTGAAGGAGTTTATAAAGTAAATAATAAAAGGTTATTGTAACCTTTGATATAAATAATATTGTATTTATATGGGCTCGTTAACGTAGGGTCAATGAAAGAATAATGGGTTTTAAAATAACTTAACCTGGAAAATAAACTCTTCCCTTTGTTATTACACGCAGTTTACGATTTAATTTTAATGTATGTTTCTGTTTTTGTCAACTTTTGTTGTTCATTATTTTCAAACTATTTTATATACAATAATATTTAATATTTATATAGGAAATATGTAATATTACTGGCATATTGTAGATTCACAGGTATTGACATATTGTTATATTTTTTTTGAGGCGGTTGTAACTTACTCAATACTTTTTACATATTTTTAAATCCATTTCATTTTGTGCACATATCTATATAAGTTATAAAACCAATTGATTTTTTGTTTTAATAATTTTTGAAGGCGCAAGAAATTTCGCGATCCTCCGAACTTTTCGAATCTTATTATATATATTCAAATACTTGTCCAGCCTCTTCTATGCACCTAAATTAAAGTTTAGATTTTCCTTTCACATTCGGTAATTATGTAATAAAAACGTCCAAAAAATTTCATGGACACTTGAAAAACACTTCCTTCTGAGACACTAGGAAATACTTGCTATTTTTCCTACCAAGCAAGTAGAAACTGTCCTTAATGGTCTCTTACGTCTACATTTTACCGCGTTTTTATTAGTTGGCTTTCTTATCTGTCTGTTTGTTTGTTCGGTACAAATTTTGCAAACAGTTTTAAATTAACTTCCTATTGAAATAGACTATTTAACTATTCAATATTAATTTTCTTGTCTGTTTGTTTGCCTGTTTGGCACAAAGGAGAATGCTCACGAGTTAAGCTCCGCTCACGGCGAATTTTGTGTCACAATCTACGTCATTATGTTATTATTGTGTCATTAAGTTTTACACATTTTTATTAGCTCGCTTTTTGTCTGTTTGTTTGTCTGGTACAAATTTTACGATCGATTTTAAAGTAACTTCTCGTTGAGTTAGAAACTTGAAACTTTAACTTGCTTTTTTATCTGTCTGTTTGTTTGTCTGTTGGGCACAAAGGAGAATGCTCATTAGACTAACTTAATCTAAGCCACGGCAAATATTATATTAATGATATCTGCGTCATTATGTTACTACGTTTTATACAGTTTTATTAGCCCGCTCTCTTGTCTGGTTATTTGTTTGTTTGCCCGGTACAAATTTTAAACACAGTTTTAAACTAACTTCTCGTTGAGCTAGAGACTTGAAACTTTAAACATAGCTCAGAACTGGATAACATTGTAATATTAACGTAACTAACAATATAACTAATTTCTTGTCTGCATGTTTATTTGTATGTTGAACATAGAAATAAATAGTTTTAATGACTTTTATGCATTTTATTATAAACGTTACTAAGACTAGTGAAATAAGTACTTAATTTATTAACAATATATGGACTTTTCTACGTATATAACGGAATATGTAAATAAAGAAATTATTATTATAAATAGTTAAAATCGATCGCAAATTTTGAAAAACACAACCTAATAAGCAGATAAGAATTATTTCCATAAAAATATTAATTTAACACGTTTTTAATACGGATTAAAAATTTTAAATAATTTCTCTTTGCTGCATGAAGATTTATAACCCGATACAGATTTATAGCCACATATTGTCCTGAAAGTTTGTGATTGTGAGTTCTAAAATACTTGTAAAATCTAAAACAAAAAACGTGTGGCGCAAATTCACCTTAGTGACTAACAATTTGATTGCAACCCAAATGATATGACCTGTTGTGTGAGTTTTCTCAACGACAGCTACTCTCTACGCTTTTCACTATTATCGATTGTATGCACCACATTTATTTGTTACTGGTAGTTGTTACTTTGCAAAATAACTACACCGTCAATTAGGTTAGGTGATGAGTTCTGGAGAAGAACAATGAAACTCCTTAAAGTGGTTGTAAATTAAATATAATTCAAGATATTTGCTAGTTGTTACTTTAATAGATTTACTTTAGATATTTGCTAGTTTTACTCAACGGCTGTCAACTAACCACACGCGGCTACTGTCATCGCTTCGCCTCTGTGTATTGTTAATAAACAACTCTAAACAAAAAGGAAATGATCTATGTACTGCTTTTGGCACGCGAATTTTACTAAACAATACATCATTGTAAGAAAGAAAATAATTGAATGTTATGTGTAATGTAGTTATTAATTTTGTTAATCATCAAAAATTTTAAAACAAAACATTTTTTTAAAAAGCCGATTTCAAAAAAAGTATGTTCTAAAAGTAAAAAGGAATTAACTCCAATTGGTACTCACTTTTTATATTCACAGTAAATAAGGCAGTGCCAGCACCGCCATCGACGTGTGCAAATTATAATTTTACTTTATTTATCTTTAAAATTTTAAAATCTCTTATCACAGAAATATAATTTCCTAATAATTACACTTAAGGTGCTTGTAATTTATAACTTTCTATTAATCCATAATGATGAAACATGAAACGTATTTAATATGATATATAAAGTGGGCATAAAACTTAAGTTGATTATAAAAGGTAATTCCTACCAGTGGTATCCATTATTTCTAAACAGTACTTTCATAAAATAAAAGCCGAAAATGTTTTGATTTTAACTTATTCCAAATTATCTGGGTGAAACTTCTTGTCTGATCGTATAATAGAATAAAGTATTGTGTGAAATTTTCTGTTTTTGAAAATTTTGTTTAATACCAATTTTGTTAAAGGATCTTGAAGTTACTTTCCCTTGAAGTTAGTATCGGTTATTTATAGCTTACGTCTCCTAATAAATATTAAAAATAATATTTTTATTCCTTATAACTTACTCCAAATTATCTAGATAAACTTTCTTGTCTGTTCTAATAACAGTATAAATATAATATCGCGTGCAATTTTGAGGTCCAAAATTCCATTTAATGACAATTATGTTAAAGTATCTTGAAGTTTTTTTCCTTCGATGTTAGTATCGGTTATTTATAGTTTATATATCCTAATAGACAGAAAAATAATACTTCTAATTTATAATAACTTACCCATAATGCATAGATAAAACTTGTAGATGAATTTGATAACAAAAAAAAATTGTCAAATTGATAAATAAAGTCGCACGGTAAGAAAGTAACGTAGCACAAGATGGCTGTAGTGAATATATGTAGGGAATATATGTTTTATCAGTTTGCATTGTAAATAATATTTTTATAATTGTTTATTTTTTTGGTTTAGAATTGAATTTTAATTTGGTTCAATAAATTCTTTTTAAAATTAGTGTCAAAAACAAGTATTTGTTATTTTATGAATCTCATACGATTACTTAATAGTGTAGTTTAAGAAATTGGCACAATCAAGAATATCATAAAAAACAAAACTTCTAGAAATATAAGGTAGCGTTGAGTATAGTGTGTGTAATGATATGTGTTTAAAAATATTGAATATATTTGGCGTTAATTTTGTAGAAATTCATTATTCACAATTAAATGAAACTACATGATGTAGTATTATTTCTACTTTCTTTAATTTCGTTACCACGACTTAGGTTTCGTTGTATTACTACATCTTCAGGTGGGATATTAGCAGAGATGTTAATATCCTGCATCTTTGCTAATATCCCACCTGAAGATGTTGTAATACAACGAAACCTAGGTCGTGGTAAAGAAATTAAAGAAAGTAGAAATAATACTACATCACGTAGTTTCATTTAATTGTGGATATGTGTTTATTTAACTTATAAATAAAATAAGATTATGTCATATTAGTATCCCTTTTATTTGTTACCACAATCTTGGCAATGGCTTATCCCGAATTGAGTAAACATACTAAAGTCGTATGAGTTGTTTGATATATTTAAAGTCTTATAGTTATTATTCAGTGAGTTTAGCGTGTGCCATAATGCTGATAGTTTTATTGAAATACACTAAATGTCGGTACGATACTGCATTTAATAGTGACGTGGGCATATCCCGTTTTGTCCAACAAGTTTTGATGAAACGCAAAAGCAAATTGCTTAAAATTAACCCTCCTCTCTGTTTTACCAACTTTAAATAAAACATTAAAAAAATTACTGAAATGCGCCAAAAAATTGCAGAAAAATTATTCGGGCATTGATAGAATTTGAAACACGTGAGAAAAATGAAAATTATTTTGGTTTGCTCAATTGACGCTAGAAAACACTGTGGGAAATTATAACAAGAAATTATACTATGGTTTTTAACCACAAAGTAGAAGAGGCAGAACAGATTCCATATATGATCGGTCATGTATCGGTTCGCACTTTCGTTTGACATAGAATTGGCACTTATTGATCCGTATATTTCGTAATAATAAGGAATTAAAAATATTTGAAAGGGATTTAGAAGTTGGTTAGTTCGGTATAGATAAAAAGTTCTTTTTTCTTATCAATTAAATTCTTGAATAACTCGTCTTAGGTTAGAAGGATCTATCTTTCAAATTATTAAATTTAAACTAGGTTACTACAAGGACTTTGTTAAAAGCTAAATTAAACCTAAAGCTTAAGGAAAAACGGTAGCTACGATTTTGATTTAATAATTTTTAAAAATTTTATGATATTTGAAAGAACTTTCTCTTACTATAGGCACTTATTCAATAACGCCCAAATGGATTTTTCTTTTCTAGGATAAATGGTATATTATATTTAATTGAATAATAAATATAAGTATGAATGATAATTGAGTGATATAAGTTGCATACATATTAAATTCAGTGGAGATAGATTGAATAAATGAGCAGCGCAATAAAAACAAACAAAAAAATAAATTTACAAATTTGCTTCATGTTTATTTTATAAGTTAGGATCATTTAAAAATGTACAGCAAACTTATTCAAGTTACTTAAATTGTGAAATATTGGGGTGACCTGAATAGCATTGCATATAATAATTGGAAAATATTTGTTTATACGACTCTTACATGGTCATATCCATTAGAATCCACCAGCGCTGCAACCACGCGACGGCGAAAAAATGAGTAAACATATGTAAATATAGCTTAAGTTAGTTTCAGTCGCTTGTGCTGCGTGTGCTGGCAACGGTGAAAAATGTTAAGTACATATAATAGGTAAGATACCGCTTTGGGTTCATTTCTCTGATATGTAAGTAAGAATATTTATAATATTTCTTTGTAAACAATGTGAAGGTGGCATCAAAATAACCAAACTACGGGTTGAACTTACGTGCATGGATACCGTGGGGGTGGTCATATCTCAAGTCAGCTCCTGAAAGTTTTCCACTGTATTTTATTTATCGTCACGGTGAAGTAAACTTTGAGGGGAAACTGCATTCTCTTGAATTAAAAAAGGAAGTTATTGGAATTAATATGATACCCATCAGAAATGTGTTTCTCGCTAAGGAGACTTTGTATTGACTTACAGCTTGATGCAATTAGAAAGGTTCAGCTGCTTCGAATTTCTGGGCAACATCACTCGTTTACTCACACTAGTATAAAACTATGGAAGGGAGACTGAGCCAGGCTGTAGAATATTTTTTTTCTCACATTAATATAACTGTTAATTTCACTTTTTAAGTTTAAAGTAAAGAAATAAGCAAACAAAATAATTGTTTTGTGCCTGTTCTAAATTACACATGTACTATCCAAATGTCCTCTTGCGTTATGTACGGCTATAGAAAAAACGTGACTGAGAATTTTTCCAGTGGTGCATGCCAGTGTTGATCACATTAAAGCAGCCCTAAAGCCTTGCAACTCGATTGGAAGACACGATATACCACACTATTGGATATTATTCACGCTCCGAGTGATGTTGGGCTCAGTATCTCATGAAGAATCATACAGTGTACCCTATATACTCTGCAGAGAAAATGTTCTTTTTCGACGTCTGGCCATCCATCGATATCTATCGGTACTACTTTTCCACCTATCTTGGGATATAGAAGAACTTTTCTAGTTATTTACTTGATACAGTTATATATATGTGTATATATATATATATATATATATATATGTATATATGTATATATATATATATATATGTATATATATATATATATATATATATATACATATATATATATATATATATATATATATAAATTATCGAATAGCCTAAATTTATCGTTATATTATATTTAAAATATAAATGGTAGGTGTTGCTATATCCCTTGAAAAAAAAGGAATTAGCCAAACCTGGACCACGAGAACTTAGAACTAGGCATTAGTCGCTTTAATTTGATTTTTCGTGGTACATTAATATACTGTCCCGAATAAAACGTAACAAGGAAATTACGAGAAGATAGTGTTATGGTAAATTGATTAAATATTGGTTACAAATCCCAACGGATTAGACTGGAAAAAATAAATGTCTGGTTTTTCCACTAATCAAGTCTTTTAATTAATAAAACTTTACTAAATTTTCCTAAGAACTGTTGCTTCAAGGCTGCTATAGGCTTAATCTTTATAGCTACCATCAAACACCGTGCTTAATGTAAAACAAAATCAAAAATACTTAAAAGCCAGAACATACAATGTCGAGTATTATTTGTTGTTTGGATTGTAACTAATTTATACTTTTTAACTCGTTATCCCTTGGTATTTATATAATTCAAGTGGAACCTATATTTATTTGTCTATCAGCAGCTTTTATTGAGCTGATACTACGGACTGCTTGGTATAAGGTATTATTGAAATTTCAGAATATTATATATTAAATAGGTTTAACAGATTTAGCTCCTATAAAATATACTAATTTTGTAGGAGACATTGAAAATATGAAAGGTTCTTGAAGATTTTTCGAATCTATTTGGAAAACAAAGCGAAGATTTATGTATCGTAAGGATAAAGTTGGTACATCATCATTTGAATACGATTGATTAGTATATAGAAACGTGCCAAGTATGAGTAGAAATTGGGCTGCGAGGATTCTGTATGCACTTAGTTAAGTATAAAAGTTTAAATCCTTTCTATTAAAGTATTTATAAATATTATAAATACTTTAATATTATTTTTCTGCATGTAAATGTATATGTATATATATATATATATATATATATATATATATATATATATATATATGTTGCCTCTATTGTTTTTATACGTATAATAAAAAAATCATGAATTTTTAAAATAAACTATGAGATTTAGAAATATCGCTAAATTTTACCGATGTTCTTTAATTAGCTGATATTTTAGTTATACCTTACTTAGGTAACATTCTAGTAATTCTATTTCATTTTATTTATAAATCTTAATAGTTTTGGCCACACGGTGAAGGGAATGTATATGAAAATAGTAATTTATAACGATATTTCTCGAATTATACTAATTTAAATTCCAAAAAAAATTGTTGTTCTTATAATTTCTCAATGCAATTGTTACTATATAAGACAATAAGAAAAAGACGAAGCGCAATTCGGTTACTTATGCCTTATATAAAATGTTATGAACTTTTCTACAAAATATCTTGAAATGTCCTGTATTCATGGCTGGAAACTTATTAGACAATGCAACACTCGGCTATTTAGTATGGCAAACAGCTAGCAAACTAAGTAGACAACAATATGATAAAAATGTTATAATTTTTACATGACTACCATAGAAATACGGTATCAAACTGCCGCATGATAGCTGGTAATCGTTTTTATCTGATGGAGTTAATTTTTAAAATTGAATAGTGTCCCTGGTGAATGGTGATGGCTGAAAATGGCATGAATTCGATCAGATCCGTTTCGCAGCTCACCGTGGATTAGCATCGAAAATACCAAGTACTGTCACGTATACGGGGGACATTCCATCACTGATATAATTTGGACTTTGTGCATTATATATAAATATATATATATATATATATATATATATACATACATATATATATATACATATATATATATATATATATACATACATATATATATATATATATATATATATATATATATATATATATATATAGTATATTTATATACATATACAGGCTGTCCAGTGGCAGATTTCAATGTTTGAAAAATTGTAAAAAAAAATTACACCTCTAATTCTAATACAAAGTAGGTTTATTTTAATTTTATAACAACAAATGTGGATTTGGTTTTTTAAAAACCACGTTTTCCAAATGGCGGCCATCGAGTCTGACACACTCTTCGAGTCTAGCACGCATGTTTTTAAAAACGCGTTTGCAGAGCGACTGGTGTAAACTACTGACTTCGGCTCGAATATTTTCTTTAAGTTGTGTCACAGTGTTCGGATTTGTTTTGTAAACAACGGATTTTAAGTGTCCCCATAAGAAAAAGTCACATGGGCTTAAATCGGGTGACCTAGGTGGCCACGGTAAGGTGCCGTTTCGGGATGTTTTTTTCTGGAAATAACTGCCGCACTGCATTCATGGACACATTAGCAGTGTGAGCTGTGGCCCCGTCCTGCTGGAACCATGTGTTTTGGTTGAAGGATGGATTATTCTGTAGTTCTACTCTGAAAAAGTCATTTAACATCTGGGCATATCTCTCCGAATTCACAGTTACTGTTTGGCCACGTTGATTTTCAAAGAAATAATAAATAATAATTCAAAGCCCTATGATTGCAGATGCAGACATGGCACACCAGACTGTTACTTTAGGCTTATGTAAAGGCTCTTGATGCATTTGTCTTGGGTTGTGGACATCCCAGTAACGAAAGTTCTGCTTATTCACATATCCTCCAATGTGAAAGTGAGCTTCGTCACTAAAGAATATGTTGCCCATCCGGGTAGCAGTACGAAATCTCAACAACATCACCTCCGCGTAAGTTTTTCTTAATTCAAAGTCAGAACCGTGTAACATGAGCTTTTTTCGCATTATTACCTGTAAAGTTGATTTCGGAATTCCCAATATCGATGTACGTGTACGCAGTGATAAACGAGGATTTTCAACGACAGAAGCCATAACACGCTCCACATTTTCATCCGTGGCTACCAATGGTGTAGGTCCTGGCCTGGGCCTATTTAATGTTGATCCTGTAGCTCTGAACCTTGCTACCCATGACTGAATGAGGTTGATCGATGGTCCATCACGTAATCGACGAATACTGTAACGATTATTAAATCGACGGCGTGCTACAGACAGCGAAAATCCATTCGAAATGTACGCCTCGACGGCAAAAGCGCGGTGCTCTCCACTCCACTGTTCCATGGCTACTAAAACATCCGCACAGTTTGTGCTTCTAACGACGCCCCCGCGCCCCTCTTATATGTTGCGTTCAGAAACTATGTTTGTTCAAACTTTGAAATCTGCCACTGGACACCTGTATATATATATATATATATATATATATATATATATATATCCTGTATGTATATATATATATATGCCAGAGTGGTGAAAAGTATTGCTAGGTTATTGGTCCAAAATTAAATTTTTATAGCCATCTAACACGCAACAGTCACAATATATGTGTATTGTACAGAATTGAAGTAAATTTAAAAAATTAATTTATGATATAATTTAACGAATAAATAAAAAATAAGACAGAGTCAACACGAAGCCGTATTAAAAAAACACAATTGATACATCAAAAATGGCAAACGGCTTAAGTATAAGAACGGAATGAACTATTTAGTATTTTCTTCATATTTCGGGTTTGGTTGTGATTCTCTTTATAAATTTTAGCACTTTTATTACACGTGTGTAACTCTATACAGAAACGACTCAGTGTTTCAGAACATCCCTGTGTTCCAAATGATGCAAATCATTTTTGTTATATCAAACGTATCATTTGAGACATTGCATCTTGAGTTCCTAATTGGTGAAAAGAAACTAAGCGAACACTGTTCCGCTGATTCATTTCGACGCCATAGAGAATTCAATAACGCGCTACGAACTGTGAAGCAAAAAAATGTTTAAATAAGTAATATATTTTATTCGCTGTGAGTTATATTACTAACCGTTTAGTTGATTTGTATTACCAGCATACGAACGGCAAATTAAAATATTTGTCGGTTTGTCTTTAAAAATTTTAAGTAATTTAATGTATGTGTATTGTATATTTTATTATACTGTATTGTATATTTTATTATATTAGAGGGAAGACTAAACTTTAAAGCGTTTACATATTTCATGTTATAATTTTTAATGTTAAATATCTTGGGTGTTTAAATATTAAGTATTAAATATTAGTTTCTTAAACACCTAATGTTAACTATTCGTATGATAATTTTTATTCGTTATCATAAAATAATTTTTATGCATAACTTTTATATATTATTAATATGTAAAATTTATTTACCGATACCTATTAAATTGAAAAAAAAAATCATTTCACTCATAATACATATATACACTTTAAAATGAGCCTAAAACCAATATTTATGCATCGAAGATATTATAATAGTATGTAATATATGAATATTAATTTCTAACATTTCCTGTCCGGATAAATAAAATTTAAAACTAAATGTTTCAACATTCAAATCACAACAAATATATAGGAAACTCGCTGCAAACACCGTCGATATAATATCAATATACAAACATTAATTTCGTATCTGTTCCGTTCAGAACTCCGACGGGCAAGTTCCAAATGAAAAGTATCACTGTTCCTCAACTTTTCAATGATCCAGATTCAAATGTTGTAATCACAACAAAGATAACATATGGTTCACCTCTACTTTTCATCGGCTGCCCACCCTGATTATGAATTTGACGAGTATGATTTTGCAGCATAGTATATAATATTAGGGGACTTATCACTCAATTGAAGGCTATTTAATAACTATTCAAAGGTTAGAAAACGCAGTGAAAACTATAAAAATTTTGGGTTCTCCTAATTCGTGAATTAGTTTCTGATTGTGATATTTCTTGGCTAATTCACTGGAGTCACCATTCTGACTGATGAATTAAGTGAGGCTTCTAATTCCGGCACGAAAAAAAGATAATAGTTGATTTAGATAATTAAGATGTTTCTATCGGTGGAAAAATACAAGAAATGGTGGGTTTCAAATGTTATTTCGAAGATAAGTTTATTTAGAAAATCTAAATACAAGAAATAGTGGTTTAATTACTGAAGCTCAGGACAAACAACCCATATCTGTAAATATTTCCTGCGAGATACTTCAAAGATGGCGAAATATAATCGAGGTTACACCCCTTTACTAATTAAAGAATGTTGGTTTATGAAGTTTATTTACATTGCTACATTTTAATATAAATAGTATTAAGAACTTAACTTGTCATGAAACAGTATATCAATTTTGAAGTAATTCCCATTTAAATTCAACGAACGGGTATTGCAGATTTGTTTAGTGTTTAAAGATAGTGGTTTATTTCACTCGCTACACTTTACTATAAACAGTATTGAGAACTTTACGTGTCATGAAACAATACATCAATTTTGAAGTAATTCCCATTTAAATTCAACGAACGGGTATTGCAGATTTGTTTAGTGTTTAAAGATAGTGGTTTATTTCAATCGCTACACTTTACTATAAACAGTATTGAGAACTTTACGTGTCATGAAACAATACATCAATTTTGAAGTAATTCCCATTTAAATTCAACGAACAGATATCGCAGATATTTTTAGGATTTAAAGATAGTGGTTTACTTACATTGCTACACTTTAATATAAACAGTGTTGAGAACTTGACGTGTCACGAAACAATACATCAATTTTGAAATAATCGCAATTAAATTCAACGAACGGGTATAAACGATTTTTTAGGATTTAAAGATAGTGGTTTGTTTCGTATAATGATAGTGGTTTGTTTTTATATAATGATTGATGATTGACAATTCGATTTGTTATGAGTTATGGAAATAAGCGCATTTACAGGGAAATGGAAACTGGTAATGTAGAAGTTAAATAGGTCTAAAAGCTTAAATTAAAACTAGTGTCTATGTTACAGAAACAGAAAAAAGGGCTACCTAAATGTTTAATAGAAAATTTTACTTTTTCTCGAAACCGGAAAAAATAGAAAATCGCCAAGTGCAAGTGATACTTAAACAATTAGTGTTCCATGTGATCAGTTGTTTTTGAACATAAATTTGATGGTGCATTACAAATGTCATTTCGAAGATAACTTTATTTAGAAAATTAAAAACTATGCTCTCACCTAAATACTAAAATATCATCGTCTTTTTCTAACTACTAATGTCAGAAAAAGATAAACATTGCAATATTTTCTGAATGTTTTGTTAGGGAGTAAAAATATTAACATCTGTTCCATAACGTTTACAACTTTAGCTATTGGTTTTAATAACCGCATTTTTCTTATGTTCTTCATGGCATAAATTTTTAATATTATGTTAAACTGGTTCTCGTTACCTAAGAATGAACACCTTTCCGAACTAAGTCAAATCGAATATCTTTAATGTTAGGACTGTTTCTTTTGAAAATTAATTGACAATATTAATTTTGTTCTAGTTTAATATCATTTGGGTGAAAATCGTATCAAGCTGCAAAGCAAAGTTTGCGGCCAAACTTTTTTAGGTAGAAAAAAAAATTCGGTGGTAACGCCAATCTAATAATTTTCATTCAATCTGCACTTTGACTACAACTTTCCTGAATGTCATTAGTTTTTCTTTTTTGAATTTGTTTATGACATCTATTCCTAATAGTTTTATAAGACGGGTTCACGTTCTAACGAGAAAGATAACATTTTCGAATTGGATCAAATGGAATATTCTTAATGTTAGAGGTGTTTCTTTTGAAAATTAATTGTTAATATAAACTTTGTTATAGTCTGATATTATTTGTGTGAAAATTATATCAAACCGCAAAAGAAAAGGTTTTCCCCGAAATTTCTTTCGCTCTAGAAAAAAATTCAAATGTAATAAAAATAATTTTTATTAAATTTATACTTCATCTAGAATGTTTGTGATTTTTTTCAGATTATTTTATAACACTTTTGGAGTATTTTTTTAAAAAGTCTTATTTGAATTTATAGGAAAAAATAAATAACTTATTTTTAAATTTATGATTCAGCAAGCTATTATTTAATAACCTACAGGACGGTCTTGGAGAAAAAATTCATATTTAACCCATTAAAATTAAAAAAAAATAGTTAACTCCTAAAATCAAAATTCAAACGTTTACTTTACGTCTTTAATTTATTGGCTTTATGCATGTTTTGTAATATGTATGTTTTTTAACTTTATATGTTTTTAAAAGTCGTCCATTAATCTCACCAGTTAGTGGACAGAAATATCTGTCGTAGAATAACTTATTGCAATTATTCATGTTTTGTTTACTGTAATTTTTTTTATTAAATTATATATAAATAAACAAGTTTTTAAAAATTTATTTTATTTGAGAAATAGGTCAGACAAATTTATAAAGAAATTTATGACCATGTTTGTTTTCCCGTTGTTAATATAAGTATTGTATAATATGAGAAGAGTTACATTTTTCACTATTCATTTATGTTTTGTGGAGTAGGAATTATTAAGATATACTTACGTATAAAATATATTAAGGTAAATAATATAATAGGGTAATTATCTTGGTAGTCTATTTTATGATGCCATCTATTAATTAATCAACAAACTTGCACCCAAAATGATTCAACACATTTGTGATAGCGCCATCTATAAGCGTTATCTTGCATTAATATAATCAAAGGTTTTTGTTGATTTTAACAGTCAAGTTAAGTTATAGATTGTACAATAGATGGTTCGGATATATGGTTTTAGTTTTATTTTTTTGACAAAATACTATTCGTGGTTGCGCGAACTTTTATTTATATTTAATAATATACAAAAAGCACTATATGACATATACTTGTGATATACTGGTTTTTGGTTCAGAGAGTTATTAATATTTTCGGTTTATTAATCCACAATTATATTTTACGACATAGTACAATTAGCGAGTTTGGTATTTTTAAATTAAGAATGGCTAAGAGAACTCGTCTCATTATAATTAAAACTTTTACAACTGCAATTACAGATTATTGCAATTTAACGTAACTGCAATAAAATTTGCCTAAAGGATATAAATTGCGGTTTACTTATATCGATTTCAAAACGAAGTTTCTTTATATGTCGACTGACGTCGAAATTTCCTGAAATAGAAATTTGAGTCACAGTTATCTTGAAGAGCCATTGATCGTCGTCAGATCAATAAACTAATAATTAGCTTCTGTACAACTATTTACAATATAAATTTCCAAATCTGTTTTTTATTGTTATTTTTGAGTGTACTGTAATTGGGGTACATTTTTTTAAAATTTTCAAACCTTAATCACCTAGGCAAAGTAAAGAGTGTTCATGGAATGCTATATCTAAAATCCTGTTATATCACTTTATCATTATATGTGTATGCTTTCTTTAACTTGCTTTTGTTTTATGGTGACACACTTTATCAGGTTTTACAAATCCTAACTTTATTTTCATTTCTGACTTTATTTTTTAATTTATACATTTTTTATATCATTTCATGTCTAACTGTTCAACATGGTATGTCTATTTTAATATTAGCTTTTTTATAATTACACTTGCTAGTATATCATATATTTATTTCACGTCGCATTCTATTGGTCAACCAGTACTTGTCAATTAGCTTTCTTTGCAACTTGGTAAATTACAATGCCGTGAACATTCTTTTGTATATTGGTTTGCTGACAGCATAATTTTGCTTCAGACCATTCGTCCATATTATGTGTCGTACGTAAATTTCCTAAGCTAATCCACTATAGTAACATAAGATAATATAACAATTTCGCACGTTTTGATAGTGTTTTTGTTGATACTGAAAGACTAAACTTCAAGCAGGCAACGTATAAATAAGTGTAATCTAGGGACTAAAGATAATATAACTAAAGTAACATAAGATAATATAACAATTTCGCACATTTATAGGTAGCATTTTGATAGTGTTTTTGTTGATACTGAAAGACCAAACTTCAAGCGGGCAACGTATAAATAAGTGTAATCTAGGGACTAAAGATAATATAACTAAACTAAAGATAATATAATAAGTGTAATCTAGGGACTAAAGATAATATAATAAGTGTAATTTAGAGACTAAAGATAATATAACTAAAGTAACATAAGATAATATAACAATTTCGCACATTTATAGGTAGCATTTTGATAGTGTTTTTGTTGATACTGAAAGACCAAACTTCAAGCAGGCAACGTATAAATAAGTGTAATCTAGGGACTAAAGATAATATAACTAAACTAAAGATAATATAATAAGTGTAATCTAGGGACTAAAGATAATATAATAAGTGTAATCTAGAGACTAAAGATAATATAACTAAAGTAACATAAGATAATATAACAATTTCGCACATTTATAGGTAGCATTTTGATAGTGTTTTTGTTGATACTGAAAGACCAAACTTCAAGCAGGCAACGTATAAATAAGTGTAATCTAGGGACTAAAGATAATATAACTAAACTAAAGATAATATAATAAGTGTAATCTAGAGACTAAAGATAATATAACTAAAGTAACATAAGATAATATAACAATTTCGCACATTTATAGGTAGCATTTTGATAGTGTTTTTATTGATACTGAAAGACCAAACTTCAAGCAGGCAACGTATAAATAAGTGTAATCTAGGGACTAAAGAGAATATAACTAAACTAAAGATAATATAATAAGTGTAATCTAGGGACTAAAGATAATATAATAAGTGTAATCTAGGGACTAAAGATAATATAATAAGTGTAATCTAGGGACTAAAGATAATATAATAAGTGTAATCTAGGGACTAAAGATAATATAACTAAAGTAACATAAGATAATATAACAATTTCGCACATTTATAGGTAGCATTTTGATAGTGTTTTTGTTGATACTGAAAGACCAAACTTCAAGCAGGCAACGTATAAATAAGTGTAATCTAGGGACTAAAGATAATATAACTAAACTAAAGATAATATAATAAGTGTAATCTAGGGACTAAAGATAATATAATAAGTGTAATCTAGGGACTAAAGATAATATAATAAGTGTAATCTAGGGACTAAAGATAATATAATAAGTGTAATCTAGGGACTAAAGATAATATAACTAAAGTAACATAAGATAATATAACAATTTCGCACATTTATAGGTAGCATTTTGATAGTGTTTTTGTTGATACTGAAAGACCAAACTTCAAGCAGGCAACGTATAAATAAGTGTAATCTAGGGACTAAAGATAATATAACTAAACTAAAGATAATATAATAAGTGTAATCTAGGGACTAAAGATAATATAACTAAAGTAACATAAGATAATATAACAATTTCGCACATTTATAGGTAGCATTTTGATAGTGTTTTTGTTGATACTGAAAGACCAAACTTCAAGCAGGCAACGTATAAATAAGTGTAATCTAGGGACTAAAGATAATATAACTAAACTAAAGATAATATAATAAGTGTAATCTAGGGACTAAAGATAATATAATAAGTGTAATCTAGAGACTAAAGATAATATAACTAAAGTAACATAAAATAATATAACAATTTCGCACATTTATAGGTAGCATTTTGATAGTGTTTTTGTTGATACTGAAAGACCAAACTTCAAGCAGGCAACGTATAAATAAGTGTAATCTAGGGACTAAAGATAATATAACTAAACTAAAGATAATATAATAAGTGTAATCTAGGGACTAAAGATAATATAACTAAAGTAACATAAGATAATATAACAATTTCGCACATTTATAGGTAGCATTTTGATAGTGTTTTTGTTGATACTGAAAGACCAAACTTCAAGCAGGCAACGTATAAATAAGTGTAATCTAGGGACTAAAGATAATATAACTAAACTAAAGATAATATAATAAGTGTAATCTAGGGACTAAAGATAATATAATAAGTGTAATCTAGAGACTAAAGATAATATAACTAAAGTAACATAAAATAATATAACAATTTCGCACATTTATAGGTAGCATTTTGATAGTGTTTTTGTTGATACTGAAAGACCAAACATCAAGCAGGCAACGTATAAATAAGTGTAATCTAGGGACTAAAGATAATATAACTAAACTAAAGATAATATAATAAGTGTAATCTAGGGACTAAAGATAATATAACTAAAGTAACATAAGATAATATAACAATTTCGCACATTTATAGGTAGCATTTTGATAGTGTTTTTGTTGATACTGAAAGACCAAACTTCAAGCAGGCAACGTATAAATAAGTGTAATCTAGGGACTAAAGATAATATAACTAAACTAAAGATAATATAATAAGTGTAATCTAGGGACTAAAGATAATATAATAAGTGTAATCTAGAGACTAAAGATAATATAACTAAAGTAACATAAGATAATATAACAATTTCGCACATTTATAGGTAGCATTTTGATAGTGTTTTTGTTGATACTGAAAGACCAAACTTCAAGCAGGCAACGTATAAATAAGTGTAATCTAGGGACTAAAGATAATATAACTAAACTAAAGATAATATAATAAGTGTAATCTAGAGACTAAAGATAATATAACTAAAGTAACATAAGATAATATAACAATTTCGCACATTTATAGGTAGCATTTTGATAGTGTTTTTATTGATACTGAAAGACCAAACTTCAAGCAGGCAACGTATAAATAAGTGTAATCTAGGGACTAAAGAGAATATAACTAAACTAAAGATAATATAATAAGTGTAATCTAGGGACTAAAGATAATATAATAAGTGTAATCTAGGGACTAAAGATAATATAATAAGTGTAATCTAGGGACTAAAGATAATATAACTAAAGTAACATAAGATAATATAACAATTTCGCACATTTATAGGTAGCATTTTGATAGTGTTTTTGTTGATACTGAAAGACCAAACTTCAAGCAGGCAACGTATAAATAAGTGTAATCTAGGGACTAAAGATAATATAACTAAACTAAAGATAATATAATAAGTGTAATCTAGGGACTAAAGATAATATAATAAGTGTAATCTAGGGACTAAAGATAATATAATAAGTGTAATCTAGGGACTAAAGATAATATAATAAGTGTAATCTAGGGACTAAAGATAATATAATAAGTGTAATCTAGGGACTAAAGATAATATAATAAGTGTAATCTAGGGAGTAAAGATAATATAACTAAACTAAAGATAATATAATAAGTGTAATCTAGGGACTAAAATTTGTAACTCTTCGATTTATGTATATTTTACGTCATGTATCGTGACCATTAACTATCATTAGCAGCAGCAGGTAGCGCACAAAGTAGCTGTTTAGGTATTTGATTTGTCATATTTTTTAGACTTTAGTTTGTTTCTTAGAACTTAAGACGTTTTCTCCCGTTTTCGTAACGTAATTAATAAAATTGGAAAATCTTGCACATGTTGCTTTGTTGTTGATTTTATGTGAAACGTATCCGATCTCCCGTACTAGTAGTAATTATTGTTTACAAGTTGGTATATAAGTAATTTCCTTCTTTTTGCGATAACGATATTATGTAGTATCTTTTGAAAATAATTGGCCCGATTCACATTTAACATGCAATTATCCATCTACCTAAATTGTGTACTTGATACGTTATGAATATCAAATCTCTTCAAAAATAATTAGTTTTATAATTAAGAAAAAACTTAATATGTTTAAATATAACTGACTTTGAAAGATAGACCAGTACCGGTAGTAATATTTGTATAAATATTTATATTTAATTCTATTTCCCATAATAACGCAGTAGTTTTTTCTTCATTTTATATAAATTTTCCTATCTGTTTTATTCTATTAATTATTATGCTAAATAGTGTAGATCATAATAGAGATAAATACGTAATGCCGCCGTAATTATCAATTGATTCGTATGAAATATTGGTTTGGTGCGCGACATTAGCGCCGCCTAGCGTCCGCAACTTTAAAGGCGCGTCAATTTTATATGTACGCTTAAATTAACAGTTCTGGTAAATGTTTACACGAATAACCTAAAAATAACGAAAGACATCAAATGTGACTTTTTTAAGTGTATTTTTTTCTTTATATTGTGTTCCTAACTACGTATCAATTGTTTGTGTTTTTTTAAGAAGAATTAACATTCGCATTTTTGATAAAATCATGTTAGAAGAATTATCATTCGCATTTTTGATAAAATCATGTTAAGCTATATTAAATTGTTTGTTTTGTTATTTATTGTAAAATAGAGAAAATTGGCGAAATGAATACTTCTATTAACGAATAATAACAAGGTTGTAGTTGTCCATATCCAGAATATATAACATCCTTTTGTTCTCGACTCAACAAAATTAGTACAATTATTAATGTATTACCCATAATATAATCTTCCAACCAAAAACAATGTCAGTAGGTTTGCATTTTACAGAATTGCATATTTTTTATCTAATTTCAGATTCGATATTGGAAATTTATAAAATTTGAATTAGCTATTCCTTGAAGGATTTTTTAATAATTTACCACACAATAACTATTGTGTCACGTTTCGAAAATTTGCTTTTGGTACATAAAAAGTGTATAACATGAGTTTAATCAAGTAAAGATATCACTTTTAGTAACTTTTAAGTAAAAAATATACATTTTAAGTTAATAATTATAGTAATTAACGTATGTAAAAAAATAGGATTCAGTCATGATTATTTTATTTTAAAAATTTTGTTTTAGGAAAATTACTCACAATGAATATTTTTATTTCTTGATTGCTGAAGTATTTTTCATTATTTTCACTTTAATTTTATAATTATATTCTACAAACTCAACAGACATCTAAACAGAAATGCTAATAATAAAAATTAAACAAGAGAAAAACAAATATTTAAAAGTTATTGAAAAGATAAATAATTATGATATTTTAATATTTAATTTGCGACATAAATTTTTTAAATTATTATTTCGTGGGTTACTTAGTTTAAATTTCTTGTTTTTTGGTTGTTAAACAGTGAAGTTTTCGTTGTTGTTAAAATGCTGCATTGGTTCTCAATTTATTTATAATTAAGAAAACAATCATGAACAAAAGATTTAATAATAGATTTTAAAGATTGGTAGAATTTAAAGTTTTCATTAATGTCAAGTGAAATAAATCTCATTTTTAAGCTTTTTTTGAAAGTTTTCATTAATCTCTTATTTAACTTTCTTATTATCACCCTTTATATTTATATCTTTGTTAAATATATAATAAATGGCAATACAAACAATTTAGGTATTATTTTAATCTTTTTTATTTAATAAATTTTTCCTAATAAAGATATCGGAACGAGACCTATTTTTAAAAATTCTTCGTTATTATGTTCATTCTTTCATTAAAAAATCAGTGAAATTTAGATTTTTAAAAAACTGTATTGGTTCCAAAATAAAAGTGGCAATATACGTAAGTAAATTATATTATCTGTGACAATATTTAACATACGCCTTTATATATTTCCATTTCTGTCACAGCAAGCGCTGCGGTCGATTTCGTTATCTCTATTCTGTATTGCGTACCCGGCCAATATTTGATTTAATATAAGTGTGAAAACGTAATCAAGGAAAAATGGAAATCTGACTGAGATTATAGAATCCGATTTGATGAGTTACCACTGAACGTAGCAATATTTTCATGTATTATTAAAATCGCTGATTCCAAATAAATTACTTATTAAAAAAAATTTAAATCTAAAATTGTATGTCGTTTAACTTCAATTTGAAAGAGTGATTTCATCTTCAAGTCTGATTTTTACAGTGGTTTACAACCACTGTAAAAATCTCGGTTGGCATTGATCCAAATAAAAATTGTTTTAATTGGATTATTTATGTGTATAATGGAAGCTCTTTATCTTTGAACTGAATTTAATAAAGTTTGACGAATTAGGAATATACTGCGTAATTTCATGCAAATATTTTCTTTTTGTAATGGAGCATAATGCGAACAAGTTACAGATTTTGAAATTTACAGAGTGACAGACATCTTCAAGTCTGTTATTTGCGTTAGTTATAAATTATCTCTTGGCATTGGTACATGAAACAGTAAAAAGCTTTAATTTTTTTGACGCGAGCTAAACGTAGGTAAAGTTATGAAAATTGAAACTGGTCAAAAGAGTAGGTTATGTCAGTATTAGAAAAATTAATTTTCTAATCAGAGCGCGAAAAAGGACACAGTATTTATAGTGTCTCAACTTTCAATGTAGAGTTTTGCTGCTGCTGGACACATTTCAATTTTGATATCTTGATTTTTGTAACAAGTCTTATTACTTATTAAATTAAAAAAATATGTTAATTACCCCCGAAAATTTTTCCATTTTATAATCAAACACAGTGCAAAATGAACGTAATGCTTTTTTATAGGAAAATTAGCTGTTGCCCTCGTTTTTATTAACGTGAATGATTCTTTCCGGATAAAATGTATTCTATATTCATTTCAATACATGCACCCAATTTTATAGAGATCTATTGATAAATTAAGCCGTGACAATAGTACAAACTAAAATATAACAAAAAAAACTCACTTAGCATTTATTACATTAGTTGGAATAAATCTGAATGTATTGATTAAAAAAAAGCTATTGATATATATCTTTTGGTAGCATAAACTACTTCTCATAGAAATCTAACCAATTGAACTAAGCGAAATCACTTACATTGTCAAAGAGTGACATGACTTGAAGGGGACTATACTGTACACCTATCTATTACAGAGAAAATACTTGTTTTAATAACCATTTCATGGGTAAATCCATTGGAATCCATCGGCGACGAAATAATAAGCAGGTACAGGTAAATATAACTTTAGAGTTATGAATATATCAGTTAGTTTAAGTTCGGTTAGTTAAGTTATGCTAGGTCATGCACGTTGGTAATGGCGGTAAAAAATGGCTAGTAAAACCAAGGGGAAATTTTGATATCGTTACGGAGTGATTTAAAAATTAAATATGCATTTAATTTAATATTAGTTTTTATGTGTCAAGTCAATTTTGCTTATTACATACATAGATGCATATAATGTTCAGTATTACCTGAAATTTAAATTTGAAAAAAGTTTTAATTTTAATTTGCCAAAGTTAAAAAAGAAGATACGTAAGGAGTTAAAAGCAAATCCTGTTCTTAAATCGGATAATATAATCTGCATAATGACATGTTTCTTATTATCCTACTATTATTAGTTTCAGAAATATAAGAGCTTAAAATGTTAAATATTATCTTGTATCATAACTCTGAAAGTGACCTCATCGTGACTCTGAAAGTGAACTTTCGACAAAGACGTACGAGTACTTCTACGTCAGAAATAATTTCTACTCATCACGCAGTTAAATAATTTACACGCGTTAAAAAGTAATTATTTTAAACATGTTTACAGCAATTTAGACAAGATTACCCGTAATCGTGACACAGCTTCGTTAACGACGTTTAAAATCGTGATATCGTACTTCTCTTCATGTTTATGCGAACATTTGGAATGCTAATATCGATTCAGCCACGTACTATTAACTTGTTTTAGTACATATTGAAAGTGAAATGGACTAATAGACCTCGGGCAGTACGCGAACGTATCCGCATTACTGGACTGGGGAGATTTACGATGATAGCAGAGAGAGAGGTCAAAGAAAGTGTTTCGTGATGGTCACGATCGGTGACCGACGTGAGTCTGGTGTAGACGGTGTGAAGGTAATTTTCGTTAGACGAAAGTTTTATATATTCGTTAGTTAACAAATGTAGGAAAATATTGTGAGTAAAAAATAAATGGAGGAAATATTCACGTTTTCATTTGAATGAGATATAGATTTTTTGTGAGTAAAAGAAAAAATATTTTACTTTGGTTCTTTATATGCAAAACATCTTGATATTCTAGCATTCCTTTGAAACTAAGTACCTACTGATCAGTAATTAAGAATTTATTTTTAAGAGTTACTGCATATATCCTGTTTTACCAATGCATATAACCAATTAATACGACTATATTAATTGGTTATTTTCTATTGCTTTTAAATATGGTCGATAATATGCATCAAGCAAACGCCAATGTAAATAATACTTTTAAAACACATTGTTAAATTTTCATTCTTAAGAAGACAAGGGAGTCTGATATAAGAGAGTTTGAAAGCATTATAACTCTTAAATCCTTTGCTTATCACAAATTAATACTTAAATATACATTTAAAGGATTTTAAGGATTAATTGGTTTGCTTAATTGAATCCGTTTACATACGTCTGTCACTACATATAATGGGTGAGTTTCTAGTTTAAGGATAGAGTTTCGTATCCAAAAGTTCGGCGGCCACAATAGTCTGTTTGCCTGAATGCTCAGGTAAAGAGTAGTTACAGTGGTACGTGCAGTAATTCATAGAAATGATTTAATCTATTGGTTAACTTTAATTAAGTTTGGTGATGAATTATTATTCATTGATTAATAATTAATTGTTTTAAAATGTCTTACTCATACATAACGTATTATAAATAGACATTTTATTTGTATGTATAATTTATTAAATTAGTAAAAAGAGTTTCGTTCAAATCAGTTAGTGCAGTAATTCAATAAACATTTTGAAAGTTACAAACGACACTGAATATATGAAAAGTAGATCTGAAAAATTTTTATTGGTTAAATATTACATAGGTATTGAAATCTGGTTAGTAAAGTTGAATAATTTCAAATTGTAAATATGTCCCAAAAATATTATTTGATTATTATCCAACTTTACGGTAAAACACCTAAGGCGGCCTTATTTCTACAGGCAAAGTCTTCCAGCCAATCATAACAATAAGTTCAGAAAAATTTGTTTGTAGATTGTGAAAGATATTAAAATGTACGAGATTAATAGTACGCTTAAAAAAAAACAAGAAAATTATAATGCAAAATATTGATATAAGTTAGGACGGAAAAAGGTCAAAATTTTACTGTCTAATGTTACCTATTAGTTCTAAAACAAACAACGCAAACTTCTTTTATATCGTTCTTTCTTCTGGAGTCTACGTGTTTCTGGAGTCATAAGGAATCAAATGTTGTCAAGGTATTTTATATTTTTGGTTAATGGAAAACTTAAAATTTTTTTTGTAATTACTTTTACGACTGTTTTTTTACGATGAAAAACTTTCTTTCACACGCTACAGTTGTTATATTTGTAATTTTAATAATTTTTGTTCTAAATTCGCAAATTATATATCCGCAAGTTCTACCAACGAAAACGATTCAAAAATAAAAAGCTCGTGAGAAAAATTCAAGTTTTAATAGTTATTGTCACTTTTAAAAAGTTTTCTAAGCATTAGGGCCGTTAAGTTATCGTACGACTACAGAAAGTTTACCGATGATCAAAAGAGTGTTTAAGAGCGTCAATGGTGAAAATAAACGCCAAATACATACACACGTACGTGCCGTTGACGTTAACGTTGAGTCAGTGTCGATTGTTTGTTCTCTTCAGCCATTCACCTTCGATCTTCTTTCACTAATGACTAAATGCATGAACGGTTCTGTGGTCAGGTACTTTGTTGCACGAGTTTATGATGTTGAAATAATTTACGTGTCTTCGCGTGAATGTTAAGTGCTAACAGGTAAATTAGTTTCTACGAAAGAGTTATAATGCATAACTGTAATAAAAAAATGAAAAGCAAAATGCTCCATTATTTAAATAAGCAAAAATAATAAAGATTCTCAAAATATCAGTGTGGCCTCTGAAATAGTAAATAGTATTCTTTTCAGGACACAGTTATGTGAAGAAACGTGTATATAATACCGGATTGCACAAGCGTGTTTAAAAACTTCCACAATTTCCGGTTATACAGTCATTAGAATTATGATCGATATTATACTGAGTATCGATAATTACACTTTTTTGACGCGTAGGCCTGATGTTGTAAGGGCTCGTCCATAATCACTCTAATTTAATTTACATTTGGTAGTGTTCTGTAACGTGTAACAATATTATTCTTTAGTTATTTTCAGTTTTCTTTATAATGTTCCTTATCTACGAGGAAACTTTTTGATTTCGTTTTATGTAATTATTTGCTTATTTATAATAATTTTCCAACACTCTCAAAACTTTGAACTTATACCAAAATGGAAGAAGAGAATATATTTTACAAAATCTATTATTAGAGCTAAAGTGAATATTTCAACATTTAGTAATTGAATATATTTGGCGTTAATTTTGTAGAAATTCATTATTCACAATTAAATGAAACTACGTGATGTAGTATTATTTCTACTTTCTTTAAGTTCTTTACCACGACCTAGGTTTCGTTGTATTACAACATCTTCAGGTGGGTTATTAGCAAAGATCAGTGATAAGAAATCTTTGCTAATAACCCACCTGAAGATGTTGTAGTACAACGAAACCTAGGTTGTGGTAAAGAACTTAAAGAAAGTAGAAACATTACTACATTACGTAGTTTCATTTAATTATGAAGAATTAGTAAAGTTAATCATCTTATTTTCCGCACGTTTCGCCCAGCATCAAAATAAGTATTTTAAAACTATGCTTATAAAGATGTTATAACAAAAACTTTCACCTTCAAAGAAATCAGATTAACTTTAAGAGATAAAATATCTAACAGGAAATTATCCCACAAACGTGAGACTCGATTGGTCAAAGCGCATCACTGTGTTACGGCTTTCTTCAACGGCGTTACGTTTAACGACTTCTGGTACAATATTGATGTACAGGTGTGGTTAAGATGCCACGAATAAGTTCCTTTGAAGATCTATTGTATCGGGAGTAATACTGCGTGAAAGATACAGTTCAGATTGATATTTTACATTTATTTCTTGATTATAGTTTCTTTATATTCAATTGCCTATTTAAAGTCGATTGTTAGTTGTCGATATATGTGAAGATATATATCAGATCAGTATATTATTGAGACTGCTATTTAATATTCCTCTTTTTTGCATAAAACTTGAATATGTAAGGGATTGTAAGTAATGTTAAAGATTGTAAGCTATTTCAAAATAATTATGATTCTGTTTCAACGCGGGATTTCAGCAAAAAATATATTTTTTTTGGTTTTATCTTAATGAATTTTCTAACTAATTCTATGAGATTGCGTGTTCTCATTTACCATGTATTTCCAAAGCATATTCTCTCAATATAGAAAATACGAGTCGTTCACTTATTATTTATGAATATCATGAAAGTTATCGTATTACATTGTAAGCAGTTCTTAAAAAAGTACTGTTGGAAATGAGGTGTAAAGCTTCTCATTTATGATTCTGAAAAAAAAGCAATAAATTTTGAAAGTGTATGAAAGTTCCGAGACAGAGAAACTACGAAAGAAACAAAATTCCTTTTTGAGACTTCTGAAAAATCAAATATAATTTTTTAACAAAATTATTGATATTTTATATTACTTTAAATGGCATTACCATTTAAATAATGTGAAATATCACGTGGTTAAAGCGCACTGAAAAATATAATATTTTATTTACATAATTTCGAAAAATAATGTTCCGAGGAAAGCAGGTTTGAAAATTTACATGATGAAGAAAAAAAATTAACATTAATTTTTGATTCGGTATCCATGCACCAGATTTTCCATAACATTTTTGGAGTTAACTATGTTTTTTTTCCAGTATTGAAATTATTTTGAAACTTATTGTTCAGCTGCAGTAATTGTTTTCTTGTCCTTTTGTTTCATAAATGTCTTTTTTTGCGATTTAGTGACGATTCTAAATTCGTTCCGAACTTTATGAAGTGTTAAGTATTTATTGTTGAATGTGTAAGCCGCCACGAACGAAGCAATTTTTAATAGTTTTTGCTCAATAATCAAGAAATTTTGAGGCCATACTCTATAAAAAAAATAAAAAGTTTCATTGTTGTTTCGTGCATTTCCTCCACAATGCATATGTATAATAGTCTGTCATAAGTTAAAATGTCACATATTAGTCCTTTTAATTATATGGTCATTTACTGGAAATGAAATGTACCCCATGAGAAGGTGGAAGCACTTCTCGTGACTTATTCTCCCGCAATTTTGAATCCACTTTGGATTACCATCGGCCAAAAACAAACAACAAAATAGGTGTTTTATCTATATCTTCCACTGGATCAGAGTTCGTTTCTGATCATTATTTCGTAATATGTAACCATTTGTAAAGCTTTAATTTATCAATTTACTTATTCCTTTTCCTCTCTAGGGAGTACTACTTTTTTAACACGTCCTTTCTATTTTTTGTGCACTATTATATCTAAATAGGGATTTAAATTAATTTTAAATCTTGATGTAAACATTTTGGAAAATTGGAAAATAATCGTGAAAATTAATGATGTATTTACTGAGTATATTATTTTTCCTCCCAAATAAATACATAATTGGTATTGCAAAGACTTTAGCATTAGATCAAGAAAGTTATTGTTATAATTTCATCTAGAATTGAAAGTACTAGATGTTGAGAATACTGGACAGAATAAAATTATGTAAATATTCGAGAATATATTGTAAACAGTGTTAGCACAACCAGCTTTGAGCATGTGTATTTTTCTGGAATTCAAATAAAAATGGAGAGTTAGTCGTTGCAGATATAAAACCTATGGGGCAGCTTCAATGGGTCTAAAATTAGGACCGTGGCAGATTACTAGCGTAAAAATGATCTTCCAATAATAAGTAAAAAATAAGTATATTGCTTCTATAATTAAACAAAATTATCGTATATTGATTTCAGATTGATGTTAATATTGAATATATTTGGCGTTAATTTTGTAGAAATTTATTATTCACAATAAAATGAAACTACGTGATGTATTATTATTTCTATTTTCTTTAAGTTCTTTACAACGATCTAGGTTTCGTTGTATTACAACATCTGCAGGTGGGCTTAACCTAGGTCGTTGTAAAGAACTTAAAGAAAGTAGAAATAATGCTACATCACGTAGTTTCATTTAATTGTGGATATTAATATTACTAAAATTCGAGAACGTTTAAAAAAAGTTGCAGATGATGGCGTATCTTTTCTAATTTTATTGCTCACTAAACTATAATTCGGTGGATAACTCGGAAAGCGATTATCGACACGGATGTTGTTAAAGAAATGGATAAGACAATATCTTGAGTGTACAACTTTACCAAGAAAAGGGGTAATATTAAAAATGAAGCGTGTGACTTCCTAAGCAGTCACTAACAAATTCTGATTTGGTTTCTTGTGTACTTATTTTTATAATGCATAATAAAAGAAATTATATTTGAAAAATGTTTCCTATTACAAAAAAAATTGTTAAAATATATTTTAGTTTACTCTAACAAAATTTGACGTAGTTCTGGAATTTGTTTAAACAGGGATTTATTTAAAATTAAGAAAATGCGTATAACGTTTGAGTTATTTGTATTATTTTGAAATGGTTGTACAGTTATTTATGATTATTGTAAAAGTGACTACGTTAAGTGAAAGACAGCGCTCTTTGTTCAGAAAGATTGGAAATAAATAATATATTCTCCTTTCATTGTACGTAACGACTTTGTCAGGCCGTTGATTAATATGACAGTTATTATAAAAGTTCAGTACTTTCATAAGATTCGATTAAATATTTTGTGATCAGAGATTCATTTTTTTCATTACTAACAAATAATTACACAATATTGAATACATTTGGCGTTAATTTTGTAGAAATGTATTATTATCATTAATTAGAAAAGATAGCCAATTGCCCACTTGAAGATGTTGTCATGTAACGAAACCCAGGTCGTGGTAACGAATTTAAATTAAGTAGAAATAACGTAGAAGTAATACTACATCACGTTAATTTGAGAATTTAAATAAATTACAAATAATACTACATCACATTTAATTGTGAATTACATAATTTTTTTTTCTGTAAGCAGAAAAGGCGAGAAACACAAATGTGTATAAATATGACAAGCTTTATAAATAAATTTAGTAGATAAAATTTAAAACAAATGAAAAAAAATCGTCAAGGAGAAATTTCGTTTAGAGGAATAAATTCTTACGCATTCACCATGTAGAATATATTGCATTTAATGGCTTATTATAAGTCGAAATCACTATATTTTTAAAGTTTATTATAAGCCAACATTATTATCAAAATTGCCGGAACGATTCTAGGCTAACATTGTACCGTGTAATATAAACCAGCTCGAGGTCGTGTCGCCGAGAAGTCGCGTCGGACGCGTGACCCACTCTCAGGGGACCGGTTCGAGTCTTCTCATCGACTCTACTTTCTTCACGCTCGACTCACCGCGCGCGACCGAGGTGGGGTAAACAGGTGTGGCGCGCAAAGGCTGTGGGTCGGTGTCGAATTTTGGAGTAAATATGTGCTGACAGAAGGTGATTTTTTTCAGTTCAGATCTTAAAACATTAAATTTCTCTGAAAATATTCGAAAATTTTATATTATTTACATTATATTATAATAATGATTATTATTATTATTTTATATAATAATTTTCCATTTACGATGTCGTCTACTTCAGATTTATTCCTCATATCCTCTTAATTTAGTATATATGTTAAGGCTATCTCATTTCCGCCGTCTTTTTCCGCATACTATTTTTTATTTAAAAAATCATTTACATTTCTTAGGTTGCAATATTAAATATTGATATGCAATATTTTTCAATAATAAAAAATAATGCAGTTTTGTTTTTACAATATTAGTTACATTCTTAGTTTTAAGATATCAATATATACGTCATGGCATCATAAATATATACTTAATAAAAACGTAAAATGACGTCAAAATATCTGTTAAATTTTTTGTCGCTGACTTTTCTAAAAGCCGGTTATATTTTTTTTTATTGAATATTTTTTGAACTTATTATTTAATTGAACGAATTTTCTGTCGTTTGGCCCTTCGAATTTCAAGTCACATTTAAAGTGGACCTGTTATTTCTACGAGATTATTTTTTGGGGATACTATTGAACTCAGCAGATTACATTTTCTGTATGCTAGTGACATATATTGTAGTTTTCTGTTAGACAGTTTGTTACGTTTCATTTTACTTTACGTAAAGTAACCATATTTATCATGCGTTTCGTATTCACGATAGGATAATAATTTTATCACTTATAATATGTATTTACGATATTACAATGTGACTACAAATTCTATATACGGTAAGTACAATATAGATATCCTTAGAAGAGAAATGGATATAACATTTACTTATTTAGTACAAAAGTTAATCTATTTTTATTGAACAGAAATAAACGTAAAGATTTTGACACGCGTAAAAACAAATAATTGTCTATGACCTGTGTGTAATAACCCTATTATAAGTTATATCAATCAGATACGATGGTTATTGTATTATTAATTTAAATTTGGTAATGTAGCGTTGGTATAATTATACCAAGGCTACATTAACAAATAATTATACCAACGCTACAATAACGCTACATTAATAAATATATAATTATTCTAAATATTATATAATTGTCTACAATTGCTTTTTGATTGGAAGATATTTTAATTAAATTTTTAAATAGGTGTGTTAGATACCACATTTTTTCGTTAGTCTTATTTTATTTCCAGCTTTCATTCCCTTGTCTTCTTACTCAAATACTCTAGTTCTGTTTGAATCAATATATTTTCATATTTCATTGTTTTTTATAATATTTTCTTCTTTCGGTTTTATTCAAGATCTGGTATAATCACCACTATATTATATTCTAATTTATGAGATAATATTGATAGGAAAAACATTTTATTTTAGCTATAAATTTAGTATTTGTAAATTGAACACTGGTAAATAAGCAAAAAAGATAAGTAATTATCCTATCTTTATTCCATATATTATGACATTATGAAATTTACTTTTTTTAAACACGAGACTGACTAACATAGTTCATTCTTATTTCTGAAAGTGTGACAAGTTTTATATACTCTTTTTGAATTGTAATGACCAGAAATTAAAAAAATCATAAAAAGAATACATGAATGGAACGTAGAACGATCATTTTTTCATTATGTTCACTAAGTTTCATATGTTCAACCACTTTTGTTGTTGCATATTTTTTATATGCGCATAAATACTTTTTATTCGACATATATATTTTGGGTTATTTAAGATATAGACCCTAGATTTTACTTCTGATACATTTCGAGTCCTCTAAGTTAGCCAAAAAACGAAATGTTATCTTAACGTCATTACTAAACTCGAAAAATATTTAGAAAATATTACGTTCAGGAAAGATTGTTTAACTTGAAACAGCGATTTAAGTTAAATCGGGATTCTTCAGGGTAATAGTTTTGTACAAATTCCATGAGCATGTTAAACGTAAAATCAATAATGTAATACGCAAAGTTTGAGAATGAAAAAAAGATAATGGATGGATAACAGAAAGGTATTAATAAAATTGTCTGTTTTATGAAAGTTGCAAACGAGCAAAAATATTCAAAAATATTAGTTCGTTATACGTTTATAAATAGACAAATAGTGTCTCTGTACAATAAAGTTGCTATTTAATTTTTCACTAAAGTCTGAGTTTATTTAGCTCTTCCGTTTCCTCAAACGCGTACTGGTAGAGCTCAGCTGGCGCGTTAACATTCATTGATCGACGTTAGCGGGTGAAACTAAAATGACAAAAAGCGCACTTTTCCTGGCGGCGACGTGTCGGTATTCGGCGCGCCGTGCCGCCACTGCGCGATGAGCCACCGATTACGAGCCGTCGCACAGTCTAACCGCCCTAGTGCCCTATAATCTAATTATATATTTAATACTGTGCTTGCTATTGATGGCAGTGTCGTAATGGTTCTGCCAAACGGAAATAGATACGCTTCCGTCTGGCCGTCTACAATTGCCTTTTAGATCGTACTGTCGAAAAATAAATTGGATCTTAGTCTGAATGAGATTAAAATACAGTTCCATTATCTGAAGTCGACATGTAGCTAAGTGGCAAGCTCAAATGCTTAGACCGTAAAAATATACTTTTCCCTGAGCATGAAAATGTAATCTGCAGAAATAAGATCATGTTGTCATGACATTTTCTTTCCAACTTAGAAATAAGATTGTCGTCACAAATTGAAATAAGTTCTTTTCCCTTCATAAATTAAAAACTATTACCATATATTTAAAAAAACACCTTTTCTTTCCATTTCAGAAATAAGATTGTTTTCATAAAATTTTCTTTTCACCTCAGAAACAAGATTGTTATCATGAAATATATTCCAATTTTATTATCCAATAACGTTTCGGTTTCGCTTAGTTATTTTTATATGAACATCATTGTTTTGAGCCATAATTGAATATTTACCCATACAAGCCGTTTACGACTGAATCATTGAAACATATGATTAACAAAAATAAAGTTTGATAAAATGTTCAGTCCTAATTTATATCAGTTATAAGCCTTAAATAATATATTGTATATTGATTTTTATCGCATTCTGTAAACTATTCCGTACGTATTTTATAATAATATGATAATTTTATGATAAATGATTTAATTTTTTTTCAGCATTGAAAATATCCCTCCATTAATAATTCTGGGTATGTGCTTTGTTCTTCGCTATGTTATCGTTATCTAATCTCTTTTACGGGACTATAAATAAATAGTCTTATTAAGTGGATACTTAATATAGTGTAAAAGTGGAATGAGATTATTTATTTAGGCAGTTATTTCATAAAGAGAGAAAAATAATAAATAAGCCAGATTTTAAACCATATGATGTTGTTTTCAGCCATTGGGAAAAATTAAATACTAGAAGTTACAACAATAATTAATTTAGTTATATTTATCTAAATTTAATATTCCATATATTTCTGTTTATCTCAATATTTTTCTGTTTATTTTAATGTAATAATTTATGAGCTGATGTAATAAAATGAGAAGAGTTCATTGCTATTTAGGCAAATATAATTAAAATACATTTTATTTGCGTTCTTATCAAAGTGAAAAAGGAAATTTTTTATACTGGAAAAGATGAAATTATATATTTCGTTAAATTATTCATAGTATATATCGATCCAAATTGGATTTTGGTGGCGTTTTCTGCCCACGACTGTTGTTAGTTTGCTTCTTTTATTGATGCTTTCATGTATGAACGTAAACCTGTAATTCAAGTGGTCGTAAAGGCATGGATCTAGTTTATTTTTATATTGTACATCGTTTATCATTTCGAAACCAACTGAAAAAGTATTTGGAGTTGAAAAATAATTCTGATGTAATAACAATTTTTTTCTGAACACATATGAAAATTGCATTATATAGAGTCATAATAATATTATATTATTAGGAAATAAAATGTTAGATTAAATTTTTGTAAATCTACTTTATCAAACCGCACGTTTAAGCGAAGACTGATAATACTATGACAAAAAGCAAATTTTGACAGGCTGATTAAAAATAGTTTCAAATTTTGATGAAATCGATTACGAAGGTGAAATTTTATTATTAAATTGTTGTCGTTTTTATTGCAAAAGTTGACGATTTTTCTGGTATTGAAAGACTTCAAATAAAACAAATATTTCATATCTGCACATTTTTATTCAATTTTTTAATTTTATTGTCAAAGTTAAAACTATCCTAACTATTTACTGTCAAAACGAAAGCTTCCTTTTCATTGAAGGTTCAGTTGTAATTGGCTCTTCAAACAACAAAGCAAAAAAGAATTCAAATTAAATGTAAATTTGTGTGTAACATTTTAAATAGAATTAATATTTCTAACGTATTAACGATAAAAAAATATAATTATCATTTTTAACTTGAATATAATATACTTAGAATTGTTTGAATTTCAGCTTCAGAAACATATAACTTGATGGTCTTAAATTCAAAATATTGATCTTTTCTTGACTTTGATGATTTTAAAAACCATCAGATTATAATATAACGAAATAAAGAGGAAATTTCGGATTTTAAATATTCCCTTTGTGTTTTTGCTGTTACAAAATAAACGAGATATTATAGTAGGAAATTTTATTACCAAAAGCTTGTGTTTTGGAGTTATAATAATATATATAACGAAAAATATATATAACGAAAAATGTTAAACTATTTTATTGAAATTTGTAGATACTAAATTAAGTCAGAGTTAATATTAATTAAACTTTTTGTTGTGTCAAGAACAGCTTAAGGAAATTTATCTGAGGCCAACAAGTGACGTATGAGAAAAAATATGGGATTTTCCGTAAATTTAATACATTCTGGAATACTGAACTTTGTTTTTTAATTTCAAAACCTTTGTTCTTTTATGAAAAAAAAACCATTTCTATTTCTTTCTTATTAGTTAAGTAATACGAAAGTGAATTCTATTATTTGCTAGGTCGTTTTGGAGTGATAAAAATATAAACAAAAAAAAAAGCAAAAAGAGATATAAATAAAAAAAAATCGTCTATTCAGATTTATTTTATCTAATTTTTTTATTTTATTTATATATCCTTGATACACCTGATATTAAAATGATCTGAAATTATTAGTACCATAAAAGGAAATGTCTGAATAACGTTATATTAATATTGTGCAAATTATAGAGGCTGTAAAACTTTCATTGCGAGTTTGGAAAATGCAAAAATAAATTATTGTCATTTTCACCTAAAGGAAATGGCCAAAGGATGCCCGTTTGGATGACGCTTATAACGTTGTATTTAACACGCGGGAATATGAAAACTGCCACATCTAACGTGTTCCTCCGAGCAGTGTATTATTAAGCGTGGCATTGTCTGTTAATGGGAAGAGCCATATAATGAGTGGATAATGGCCGGGCTCGGCCGCGATCGTTGCTCCAGCGACCGAGTGGCCGCGCTCGCCCGCGCCGCGCCCCGTCGCTTCCGCTCCAATGTCATTGCCACGTACGGTGCCGGGCGCCGTGAGAGCTTCGCAGCTGTTAATCGATTGTTTATAATGAAATTTGAAATAATATCGATAGGTAAGGTAAAAAAATTGAAATAAATTAAGAGATTCCTCTTGAACAACACTATTCTCTATAGAGTCATTAATAGGTATTTACATATTTTATTAGTTTTCTTGTCATTAAAAGTTGCACAAGTTTTACCGCTATCATAGGGAAGATTTGTACTTGGTATCGAACGCAATTATGAAGATGATGAACTGACCTATATACAGAGAATAAATACATAGAGACTATATAGATATACATATACTGTATGGAAAATCTAGATTATAGATACGATAGAAATAGCTATATTTATTTATTTCTCTCATTCAGAAAAGTCTGAGGAATTATACTTTGCAAAGTACACGTATTGTGATTAAGTATTGTTTTTATTATTAACATTTAAGTGCTATTGCTTAAAATTAGTAGGAAAAAGCAATATTCATAAAATCCGTAAGTTCGTATCATTAGATAATAATTAAAAACTAAAGGAAAGCATAATTGCAAAGTGCTGTATTAAAATGTACGTTAGTCAAGATTATTTGTGGGAAGGTCTGTAAATATTATTGATTAACATTGTAGTATAGTCGGAATAATTTTTGTACGAAGATAACATTGCATGTTAAAGTGGCAGGTAAGATTGTTGGATTTGTGACGATTTACAATTACACAATTATCTGGGGTATGTAAATGAATTTTTCTAACAAAATGAATTTTTAAAGGAAAGTGGGTTGCATATCAGGTAATACTAACTCTTTTAATGAAAATGTAGTAACAGATAAGAATCGATCAACAGTAAAATCATCTGATCACAAAGCTTTGTAGGGATGCTTTATCTAGTACGCAAAGTTCTTTCTTTCGACGAAACCATGCTGCAATCTACGAGAGAGTATCTTTAGTGCATTTATGATAAATGGCAAGGTGCTATTAAATTGAAATGTATACGTTTTCATATATACCTATTTTAAAAATGGGGTTTCTACAGTATCTCAAGGGATTTTGCTATATATTTCATAAAATTTATTTATCTTATAAAGGTACTTTGAAATTTTATTTTCATTGAATTATGATAAATCCCTGTTCAAATAAAGTTTGTGGTTTAAAATTTGTTTCGATACAATCGAACTTACATTTAACAATCTCATGGCTTCCCAATGTGTTCAGTTGTAGAGAATTATATTAGATTACTCATTTTAGGAGACATTATACCGCTTTCACTTCGACAGGGTTTACTTGACGACGTCTCTAAATATTTTGGTCCTTCTCGGCGAGGTCGCGCTTGCTTTCACCGTCCGCACGTATTCGCGTCCGCCTGACGTCACTCACGCACAGCGCATGCCTCTATACCCCCTCCCTCTGCTCACCTAGCTTAGCATACCGACCACCTGCCCAGTGTAAATAAATCGATTACGTTTGAATTTTGGTAATTTTAGACATTGGGGTGTACCCAGCTGATGTAAATCAAAACATTGTTAATAGATATAAAAATGAAATAGAAAAAATAGATCGATTACTTTTGAATTTTGGTCATTTTAGATGTGTACCCAGCTGATGTAAATAAAAATATTATTAATCGATATAAAAATGAAATAGGAAAAATATATCGATTAATTTCGAATTTTGGTCATTTTAGACGTTGGGGTGTACCCAGCTGATGTAAATCAAAACATTATTAATCGATATAAAAATGAAATAGGAAAAATAGATCGATTACTTTTGAATTTTGGTCATTTTAGATGTGTACCCAGCTGATGTAAATAAAAATATTATTAATCGATATAAAAATGAAATTGGAAAAATAGATCGATTAATTTTGAATTTTGGTCATTTTAGATGTGTACCCAGCTGATGTAGATAAAAATATTATTAATCGATATAAAAATGAAATAGGAAAAATAGATCGATTGCTTTTGAATTTTGGTCATTTTAGATGTGTACCCAGCTGATGTAAATCAAAACATTATTAATCGATATAAAAATGAAATAGGAAAAATAGATCGATTACTTTTGAATTTTGGTCATTTTAGATGTGTACCCAGCTGATGTAAATAAAAATATTATTAATCGATATAAAAATGAAATTGGAAAAATAGATCGATTAATTTTGAATTTTGGTCATTTTAGATGTGTACCCAGCTGATGTAGATAAAAATATTATTAATCGATATAAAAATGAAATAGGAAAAATAGATCGATTGCTTTTGAATTTTGGTCATTTTAGATGTGTACCCAGCTGATGTAAATCAAAACATTGTTAATCGATATAAAAATGAAATAGAAAAAATAGATCGATTACTTTTGAATTTTGGTCATTTTAGATGTGTACCCAGCTTATGTAAATAAAAATATTATTAATCGATATAAAAATGAAATAGGAAAAATAGATCGATTAATTTCGAATTTTGGTCATTTTAGACGTTGGGGTGTACCCAGCTGATGTAAATCAAAACATTATTAATCGATATAAAAATGAAATCGAAAAATTACCCAGGTGTGTTTCTATACACTAGTATACTCGTAGAAGTTAAATGGATATCGCGATTTTTTTATAAAAAGTGTTCACATAAAATGTTTTCAGTAAAAGTAAAAGATATTGCACTTTTCACATTTTAAAAAATAAGAAAAATTATTGATAGCTCACATAAAATGTATTTATGAAATAATTTTTTAAACTCACTCTTAACTTTATTTTTTAAATAAAAAGATGCAAAAATGGCGATACAGTGTTTTAGACCTATGATTTTGTATAACATATTCATAGCGACTCGAAACAGAATTTTCATCTTTGAGAAATACCATTCTATGAGTATTGGCATGTTTATTTGTGAATGGTAAATGCAAGTCATCATCATATTATGTTTTGACTTGCTTTTACTGGATCAGAACTTTCCTTCAACGAGTCATACAAGACTCCTATTTTTCTTTTTGTTTTCCAGTTCATTTTCCGATAATGTTGAAGATCGGTTCTATAGACAAACCGAGTAACGTAGGGCCCTTCCCTTTTTTTAGTCCCAATTGATATAAGCAGAAATACTTTTTTGACTGTATTTTCATCCTTACCTAATTATTAAGGTAATTTTTATTGGGGTATTAATGTCTGATTCTCTAAAGATCTATCATTATATTTAAAAAAAAAGTTTAAGCGGTCTCTAACTTAAGGAAATAACGAAATGAGTTGTTTTAAATGGGGAGATAAAGAAAAACAGTGAGATTAACGGCAGTTCTTTGTCAATAATTATAATTAATCTAAATTATTCACTGAAGTGAAATAAAAAAGCAGTTACTCTTTTCTGTGAAATTACAAGTAGTTTTCTGATAAGTGTTCTGGATTCAATTTGAAATTTAAAATAAAAATATATTAATTTTACACTGGTTTCCGTTTCGATTAAAATACTGATTTGTCTTTTTGGGGTAGTTTATCAATGAAGGTAAAATAGTTATTCGAACAATTTATATCTCAAACCGAAAAATTAATATAAATATTTATAATACTTTTTATAGTAGTTAAAAGCACAAGTTCGGAATATAATTTATTACCGGTTACAACCGGAAGCGTTTTATGTATCACCTACGTTTGTTACTTAGGTCTTGTCGATATTAAATTGCTCAAAGTTTTAAGCAAATTATTTGCATACAATTTTGTATCCGACTAAATTTTAAAATTTCCCAGTACTTTATTCATTTTCATACTTTATTTGACGATATCATAGAAAGTATAACTTTTACCGTTAAACTATGAATTACCAAAACAAGGATAATTTCGTCAAAATTGATGAATTATGGAAATAATATATCGAGATTGCGGTTAAAAATGAATTTTACGCTTTGAATTTTTTTTGTACTTTTATTGATGGTGATCTTGAATCGAATATTAATATTATGGTTATAAAAAAAATTGTGTTTTTAGAACTTGGCTGAGTCGAATTCATTAATTAAAGCAGTAGCTTAGTTAAATAACAAGCGAATCCCTGTCACAAAACTGCATTAAGATATTCAGAAAATACCGTACATTAATTTGTTTTTTTTATTATGTTTGTTCATTTTTATTTTTGTAATATTCAAATTTGTTTTTTTTTATTACGTTTTTTTTGTTATTTTAGTTCATAAACTAACTGCATATTATGGCAGCTTAGTGATAAAATCAGTCTGAACATAGCCAAGAGTTCACGCTTAGACTAAAAAAATGTCCGTTTTACATACATTTTGAAATCAATATAATATTGAATGTAAGTTTTATATAAATTTTCATTATTTACAATTAAATGTAACTACGTGATGTAATATTATTTCTGCTTTCTTTAATTTCTTTACCACGACCTTTACCAAATATATTCAATAAATTTTCATTTAAATGTAACATTGAAACAAGTTGTTTTAAATCTATATACATTTGTTAAGGAGTGATGGAATTTTTAGTCGATTAAACCCTGAGTAGTAAATATTTTCGAAGGAGAAAGAATAGGAGATGTCTGATGTAACGCTAATAAGGATGCCTTTATTGTTTTTAGGAATTTCGCAGCTTGTAAAATAACTTTATTTTAAAGGACAATGAAAATTTGAGTCATGGTTTTTATTGTTTTAAAGATGATATTCAAAATGTTCGTTCGCCTAATATTTAAAGAATCCTTCAGTGAATATGGATAGAATTTCGATTTTATTTTGGTACTTTCTTTTACAACAACCCCATTCGGAATTTTGTCATAGTTAATCATATTATTTGCACGTAAAAAATACACAATTCCATCTACTTTTATTAAAAATTTCATCAGCAATCAGGCGAGCATCGAGATTATTTTATTTTATTATATAAACAATCTACGAGTATATACTTTAGGGTACGTCTTATAATTTGTTTTTAATTTATTTAGACACCTATATATTTGGAAATAAATTTACAATTTCGACTGAATTATTGGTTGTTATGACTGGTTTTATGATCTGTATTTTGGTTTTCTAAAATTTTCACATAATTGTGCGGTTTATAAACTCGAATTTTTTAAACTGATGAATTCTTCAAATGCATAAAAATATGCAGACAAAAATATATTTGCAAAAAATAAGAGTGTTTGATATACAGAATACCAGTGTGACAATATTTAGTAAAAATAAGAGAAATATAACTTTGTACCCATTTGAGACATTCCGATAGACCGTCAAAACTAATGTCAAATGTGGCAATGAAATAAAATTTAGATTGAAAGAAAAAATATAGGGCAAAAGCTATTATAAATTTTACACTAATTTGAGTTATATTTTTGTTTACATGATATTAAATAATGATCTATATGTAAGCTTAAGTTAAATATTACTACATTTTGTAATATTCTAATTTTTTATGTGTTTTTAACAGAATTTCGCTTATAAATATAATGCAGTTTTAGTGTAATACTTTGTACCATTGCTGTATTTCTTCAGAGTAGAGAAATCAGGGAATATCGCTCTTTCTTGAAAAATTATTCTCAATTGCGTTCTCTAGACATGTATTGATATTGGAACACCTTCGTCTGTCATTAGGCAAGGTCTGATCTCTACTTAGAAGTCGTATTTACGGCTTTTTTTACTAATTTCGTCATGTCAATAAAAATTTCCATAATTTTAAGTAATTCTGTAATTTAATTTTTTTTTATAAATTTAAAATTTTGAATTGAGAAATTGTATTTAGGAATTAATTTCAGAAAGCACGAAACAGTGATTTTCAAGAACATCTTAAGATGATCAGTACGCACTATTGAAGCAGAAACTAATGCCAAGTTACAAAAAAATTGCTTTCTATGTTAAACAATCCACATAATCGCTTTTATACCACTTTGAAATTCTCACCTTTCTCTGGTCTCAAATAGTAAACTTTATTACAATAATGTTTTAACTTGATGTATATATATGTAATAATATTAAACAATCTACATAATCGCTTTTATACCACTTTGAAATTCTCACCTTTCTCTGGTCTCAAATAGTCAACTTTATTACAATAATGTTTTAACTTGATGTATATATATGTAATAATATTAAACAATCTACATAATCGCTTTTATTCCACTTTGAAATTCTCATCTTTCTCTGGTCTCAAATAGTAAACTTTATTACAATAATGTTTTAACTTGATGTATAGATATGTAATAATATTAAACAATCCACATAATCGCTTTTATACCACTTTGAAATTCTCACCTTTCTCTGGTCTCAAATAGTAAACTTTGTTACAATAATGTTTTAACTTGATGTATATATATGTAATAATATTAAACAATCCACATAATCGCTTTTATACCACTTTGAAATTCTCACCTTTCTCTGGTCTCAAATAGTAAACTTTATTACAATAATGTTTTAACTTGATGTATATATATGTAATAATATTAAACAATCTACATAATCGCTTCTATACCACTTTGAAATTCTCATCTTTCTCTGGTTTCAAACAGTAAACTTTATTATAATAATGTTTTAACTTGATGTATAGATATGTAATAATCTTAAACAATCCACATAATCGCTTTTAAACCACTTTGAAATTCTCACCTTTCTCTTGTCTTAAACAGTAAACTTTATTGCAATGTTTTAATTTGATGTATAGATATGTAATAATGTTAAACAATCCACATAATCGCTTTTATATCACTTTGATTCACACCTTTCTCTGGTGTCGGTTTGGGCTCCAAACACTTGTTTACTGTTTTTGCCGCTAAATTATAATAGAGCCTAATGCCTGATGATTTTAATAAAATAAAGCCTGATGTCATGAATTCTTCGTCAATTTACGCGTTCGAAAAATGTTATTATTTGATTCCATTTATAATCCTTACGTTTACCACTCTTACCTCTTTCCGTTTTCCTTGTTATCAGTCTTATCCTTATTCCAGTTTAGTTTATAATTTCAACGTTTTATTTTTATTGTGATTTTATTGACATTTTTTTACAATTGTTGGGTTGTTTATATTTACTATTATGTTGATAATCCCCCGAACTTCATCACACTTATAGAGATTGTCCTTCTAGCAATAAATTCTCCTTATGTATGTTTTCATATATATAAAACATATATAAGAATACATACATTAAACTTAATAAATTAGTAACTATATTTATTTTAATAAAATAATTATTAAAATGCTGATTTCTTTTGTAAATTTTAAGCTTTTTGTAGAGCATTACATGCGTGTGTCCGCATTCACCTATAAATAGCTTTTTATATGTAGGTAAAAAAAGAAATGTACGTTTGCATGTACATATTTATGTATATATATATATATATATATATATACATGCATGTATATATATATATATATATAAATATATATACATATATATATATATATATATATATATATATATATATATATATATATCTATTGTATCGGTCAATATAAGACTGCATCGCCACTGTACAAAATTTGTGTTCAAAGAAATAGAGTAACTTTCTTTTTTATTATGAATTCTATTTGATATGAATTTAATACAAACATGATGATTTTAAAGAAAGCCTGGAAAAGCGTTTCTTTCCAAAAGGTCAGTGCCCGTGGACAATGAAAGCAGATGCTTCGCATTGTTGGACAGGAACGAAGTGTGGGAAATCATTACGCGGTACACACTCCATTGAAGAGAGGTGCATTGTCTTAGCGAGCGATGGTCGAGTGGTCGCCTTAATTATAATGATTCCATTGTTAAAGGGTCAGATAAAATAGTTCAGAGAAATGTGCCTTGAGATGGTTCAACACTTATTACTTATTTAATGTATTTAACACAGTAAAGTTAACTGCAAATTTGCATGACATGACTGATATTTTTAAATAGATGACAGAATATCCTTAAGTATTTGAAAATATTTATTAAATTTGTCATATTATAATATAAATAATACGAAATGGTGAGGAAAAGCATTCTTTTTAAATTATGGATTCTCTACATTCACGATATTAATATTAAATATAAACACTTAATCGTTTTAAGTCTTCATTGAATAATGTTTTAATAACGTATGTCAGGTTGCCGATTTAACTTGGAGTGGATTAGTTAGAATATAGCTTATTAACGTAGAGCTAATGTTAGATACTTTTATAGGCATTTACTATATCAAAATAACGTACAGAAGTCACTAAAACGCAATATTAGTTTAAGAGTAAAATCATCCTTTCTAGGAAGATTTTTATAACTGGTACAAAAAATGTATTGGTGTAATGTCTTTATGTTTCACTAGAAGTATATAATCAACATTTTTAAATTAATTTGTTACTAAATACTTAATGGTCAATTACTTATTAAAATTGTATATCGGGGACTAGGTTACGTACCAATTTTTCTTAATATAAAATAATCAATTTTGAACATTCTATTTTAAGGAATTAAAAAAAAACTAGTGCAGTTCTTCACCATTAATCGTTTAATAAAATCGCTTAATGAAATGTAAACATTTTGCTTTTGTACTTAAATATTTATTTATAATCTTTTATGTATGTCATGTAGCAATAAGTATGGCGGACTTATTGCTACATGCGCAATCTCTTCCAGTCAACCATACATTTTGGTAAAATATCTGATTTTTTTAACATAGAATTTTGGAAATATGTGCATGTCATACAAATAAATCTTCTTTCTGATTTTTAGGTTTTTTAATTGATCAGGATGAAAACGTTTTTGACTGGGTGTGGCATCAGCATCTTTTATTTTATATTCCTGTTATGACACTTATGGATTTCAATAGTTTAACTCTGGAGGTAGACAAATATGAATTAGAAAATAGGAATAAAAAAATGATATCCTAAATATAAGCCCACTTTATTTATCTCTATAAAGTCTTCGGAAAAATTATCATACAAAAAAATCGCGATTTTTTACAAGAACATTCATATATTTCGTAATTCTTCGAAATTTTTCCCAATATATTTCTGGAATGTTCTGCATTTCATTCTTTCATTTTCTTATACCACTATCCAGTGTTCCTTGGTATGGAGTATGATTTACATGCAGAACGTCTTTTCAAAGAGTTAATGGGACATCAATGCGGTCTCCTCAAAAGACGATATCTTCATCTACTTATTTGTCATCCTGAAATTGTTAATAGCTTCTGATTTTCTCTGGAATATCAGATTTTTATTTTGGTCCGGTCTTATTTACACAATAAACGAAATAGTAAATATTTTGTAAGGATAAAGGTCAACTGTTCCTCACTTATTTACAAATGATGACTAAATTAAAGATTTCACGAGTTAATTTGCTATTTCATTATGACGTTGTAGTGGTTAAACTTCTTTTGCCATAGCTAGATTGCTCGTTTATTTAAATTAATTTATGTAACATTTTTGTACCAGTTCTTTGTAAGATAATGAGTTACTTTAAGTATTGGAGTTAATTTAAGTATAATTAAAATCAGGTTTATCAAGAAAAACATTAGTTCTTTTAAATTAATTATACACATAGCGTAAAGTGGTTAAAATAATAGATCGTTACGTTTTGCTATGAAAATTATATTTTTTCTTTCGGCTGAAATCCAAATTCTATTCGACGTTGAAATTTCAACCCTTATCCAAATGTCTGTTAACAATAATTAAGCTGAAAAGACTGACATTTGATTCTACGTTTGTAGGAAGTGAATAAAATAAAATATTTATTTATCCTTCTATATTACCGTTGGAAAAAAGTTGAAGAATGCGTGTTGCTTATTTCGTCATTAATTTATTTTAAAATTCCCAAATTTTATTACAATTCTTTATATAGATGGGGTTTCATAAATAAATAACAAAGGAAAAAATATCTTAAATTATTAAAACAATTTATTTTTGAATAATTGTCTACGCTATCACCGTTACAAAGTACAACCGTTTTATAGCAATTGAAACCTAAAAAATAATTAAATTTGAATCACAAATATGACGTAAGGGAAAAATTTTAAAATGAAACGACCATAAATATATAGGACAATAAAATTTCTTATTATTTTCTTTGATTATAATCCTAGGAAAATATGACCGTGATATCAATGATATGATCATGAGGATGTTTTCATTATCTTTGAGACTTTTCCACGGATGCTTTATGCCCTCGAGAAAATGTAATTTAAAAACGCAACAAAAGAACTGAGGCATCGTGTCGAGTTACGTAATTTTGGAGGCTAAAATTTAAATATATCAAAATAGGTCTTTTATACAAGACCGTTTAAATAAAAATCTAAATAAGAAATTTGAATGTAATGAAAATGGTTGTTATTAGCAAATAAAATAAGAGGTAGGATAAATTAATATCTATATTTATTAAATGTATATCTCATGAAAACTATCATAATTAGACAGCTTTGAAGATTGCATGCTTGAAGGGAAAGCTTTAATTAGAAATATTTCCAATATTATTCTAAATATTCCCCAAGTTTTCATTAGAAATAGATCCAATATCATCATCTATAAATTCGGTAGAATAATAAACAATAAGTGTCTCATCAGCCCGAAGACTAATAAATAAAAAAAACTTCCCATGAATCCAAAGACAAATAAATAAAAAAGCTTCCGATGAGCCCGAAGACAAATAAATAAAAAAGCTTCCGATGAGCCCGAAGACATACGTGCCGAGAAAATTGATTACGCGCTTTAATTTGTATCACTGTGCCGCTTTGAACGGCCGTGCGGCCCACTTCCTTGTATCCAATCGATGCTCCACACTCCGTTTTGGCATTCAAAATATTTAGAGTTTCATAAATTGAGCGCGGACATCCGAGCGCGACAAATTAATGTAATAATCACATTAACTGTAGAATTTGAAAGTGGATTCAAAACAAACTTGTTTTAGTGTAAAATTGACCGGGTCACTTGTATAAAATGGCGATAATTCGTGTTGCAAAACGCTCGCTTTGAGAGAAAACGTCGAATTTTCGTCTAAGCGTGTTTATTGAAATAAACCGATGAATGGTGGACGCTAATGTGATAATAGTTTGAATAAACCCATAATGCAATATTTTTGAAAATTGTGTCATAGTCGTAAATGCTCAAACGTGAAAAGTACATTTGGAGAATAATTATAAATGTGAACATCTTTTTGTGATGTTACATTTTCTGTCTGTCTAATGTCACATGTTTTTGAATTATTTGTAATTAGTTGGGGTTCGTGGTAGGTTATCGTGCAATATTTTTATGAAACGCCTTAACGTACATGTGTATGAATTACAGTGAATAACTTATATCCAAGTACATTAAACAATCATATTAAGTGATTAAAATTATGTATAATGGGATATTATTGGGTAAAAATGGCAACTGAAGAGAATAAACTTTTTCTGTTACATTTAAAATACATACACACAGTACAAACAAAAAATAAAATCAGCTTAACGTTTGATTGGAATGAACTAAACGAGGTATGAAGACAGCTTTGTATAATATATCAACGAATACAGGTAAGAGTACTTCTAAAACTTCAATGATAATTTTTTAGATAAGCTGGTCTAACATATGAATAATTTAGATAAAAAATATGGTAAAATGAATATCAGCGTGGCAAAGATTTTTAAAGAATATTGTTGCAAGGATGTCGCTAAGTCTCAGGTTTAACTGAAAATACGTTTTTACTAAACGGTAGTAACTTTAGATAAGTATGGATATAACAACCTATAGTTGTGCACTGATGTCGAAACGGCGATGAAGTGCAGTGAACTGGTGCATTTATATGAATTGATGATCATCGATTGGAAATTTCAGTTTATTCCGAGGTTAGAGCGGAATCAAATCCTCACTTTTCCGTTACGGTTCGAGCGTTTTGACTATTATGTTATAAACTCTGTGGGTCGATGAAAAGTAAGACAAACAGTATGATTGTTACTAACTAGAAATTAAAAAAAACTTGTAGTAAATGTAAATCGCAATATGAGGATTCCGTATACACTTAGAAACATATATTTATTTATTTATTTATGTACTTTAATATATTCAATTGATACGTATGGCCAACCAGAATACCAGTCCAGCTGTTGGAGCGTTTTGACAATTAAGTTGTAAATTTTGTGGGTCTATGGAAAGTAAGACACACAATATGATTGTTACAAACTAGAAATAAAAAAAAAAACTTGTAGTAATTATAACTCGCAATATGAGGATTCCGTATACACTTAGGAACATATATTTATTTATTTATTTATGTACTTTAATGTATTCAATTGATACATATGGCCAACCAGAATACCAGTCCAGCTGTTCGAGCGTTTTGACAATTAAGTTGTAAATTTTGTGGGTCTATGGAAAGTAAGACACACAATATGATTGTTACAAACTAGAAATGAAAAAAAAACTTGTAGTAATCATAACTCGCAATATGAGGATTTCGTATACACTTAGGAACATATATTTATTTATTTATGTACTTTAATGTATTCAATTGATACGTATGGCCGACCAGGCTACTAGTCCAGCTGTTCGAGCATTTTGACAATTAAGTTATAAATTTTGTGGGTCCATGGAAAGTAAGACACACAATATGATTGTTACAAACTAGAAATTAAAAAAAAATTGTAGTAAATATAACTCGCAATATGAGGATTTCGTTATACACTTAGGAACATATATTTATTTATTTATGTACTTTAATGTATTCAATTGATACGTATGGCCGACCAGGCTACTAGTCCAGCTGTTCGAGCATTTTGACAATTAAGTTATAAATTTTGTGGGTCTATGGAAAGTAAGACACACAATATGATTGTTACAAACTAGAAATTAAAAAAAAAACTTGTAGTAAATATAACTCGCAATATGAGGATTTCGTATACATTTGGGATCATATATTTATTTAATTACTTATGTACTTTAATGTATTCAATTGATACATGTGGCCAACCAGAACACCAGCCTAGCCCCACTCGACAAGCTGCCGGGTATCGAACCCGGTGCAGAACGCAGTGCGCTGCGCAGTGAAAGACCGTATGCCATGCGAACAACTCAATACGTCAGGGTGACGATATAAATAACAATATTTCTATTAAACTATTTACAAATAATTACTATTATTTCTTACTATGTAAATATATAAATACATTATCTATTATATCTTTTACAGACATAATAAATGTTTCCGTGAACTTTTTACAAATTCAGTTATGTGTCATAACTTGATCGACAATATTCATAAACTGATAAGAACTTATTGAACTGTGGCAATTTTCTTTACAATTTCGTTTTATTCTTAGTCCTTTCGTAAATACTTTTCAGACATTCAAAAATAGCGGTTAGTTGGCACGAAAATCGAGCCAAAATGACTACTTTAAAGCTAAGTATTTTGTAAACGTTTCCTTGTATCGAAAAAGTATTCAGGACATACCCCCAATATTTTTTAATAGCCTATTTAACCCTATTCTATATAATGGGGTAGGCGAATGCAATACATCCCCTTTTGACATGTGTGGAAGACTGTAAATTTTTATTTTTAAAAGACTTTATTTGTTAACTTTGTAGGAGTCATACACATGTTTAACCATTTCAGCTTCGTAGCTCTAATGGCCTGCGAGTGAAATGGTTGTGACATACAGTAGACAGACATGCCGAAACTATAAATGTTTCCAGTTTAGCTACTAAACCCTAAAATAATGTAAATTCAATGGAATATAAATCTTTGGAAGAGTTATGTGGAGAATCTGTGAGATAGAAGAAAATACGATTGAAGTCTTGTGAATATTTTCCTAAGCCTTTCCACCATTGGAATATTGTTGACGTCACCGTGAAATTTTTTGGATATACATCTCATATCGCAATATTATGGTTATCATTACACCCTTCGAAAGCAGAGCCTTAATATTATACTACATATGTATCATATGATGCGCTGTCACCGCTATGCAGAATCTTAACCGAATAGTAATCAAATATTTCGTATGGATAATTAAATGCAACGAGGTAATTCTTGCATAAGTCTTTCTCGTTTTCTAGACTACGTATTAATTTCAACAATATTTAACAAAACTAAACTCATCGCCCCCGCAATTTGCCGTATTCAATATGAGCTGTAACCTAGATAAATGGCGTCTCGCCTCTAATGCAATTCTTTGTTTTTGCTAATAACTTTTAGTTGTGTCTCGCTTTTTTCAAACGAAACAGCGTGAAAGTGAAGTTTGAAGGCTGTTCTCACTTTTACGTTATTTAAAGTAAACGACATGTCATTGAGCTTTATATATGTAGATTTAGTAAGTGAAAATACTCATACTTGTGTAGACAAATATTTTGTTTATATTTTTATATAATCTATTTGGCATATTGCATTGTTTTTTTTAAATATTAAGTACCTAAAAATATGTTAGCAACATGCGATAGTAATTTCTGCCAACAGGGTAGTAATTATAAAATTTATTGAATTTATTACTTTCTCCTTTGAAAAATATTTATATTTCCAAAAAAAATTTAAAATAAAACACACAATGAAATAAATGAAATATCTAATAAAAATTTAATTATAGACGAAAAGATTTACAAAATTGTTAAATTACTAATTACATATTAAGCGTACGTCGTCTTCGTATTGCTATCGAATTAATTCTTGGAATTGGAAACTTTATAAAAAATGACATCCAGTATTAAGTAAATATTTTTTATTATCGAAATGTGTATTTCAACAATAATTAATTTAAATTCGTAGCGTAATAACGTAAAATGTTTTATGAACTTATTACATAAAATGTATATCGTCAGCATATGGAAGATGTTCTTCTTAACAACCACCTGAAAGGAAAGGTTAGCTGTTAGTATATTATGTGATATATAGAACCTTATATGCTACTGCATAAACATCTTTCTTTGATTTATCTTTACATAAAAAACATTTTGTGTGCAGTGAAATGTAGAGCGGAATATGTTTTAATTTTTAATATTAATTGAGTTGTTTTTAAATAAAAGTTTTAGTTATTTTCAGGATTAAATTATTAATTTTATACTTATTGAATCTCGTGAAAATATTTTTATCTTATAAAAGAAAATTGTTTTCAATAGGCATTTAATACATTTTAAGTGATTTTTAAATAACTTTTCTGTTGTTTTGTGTTGTAAAGTAAGTTCGTTATTAGCCTAGATAAACTAAGCACTAGGTTAGATCAGTTAATTAACTAAAAAAAAATGGCGAGAACCAGTTGGAAAGGTGAATTTCATTGCTTATATTGTTTGTATTAGTGAGGAAATATTAATAATGAGAATCAGTGTACGAGGTACATACATTTTGAATTTTATTAAAAAATGCGAAATGATACAGCGTTCTCTATAGGAGAGACTTGGTTCGTGTCTAATTTTATTATATCTGGTTTAGAAGGTGTTACCCGTTAAAAATAAATAAGAAGTAATAAATCTTCGGCATTTTCATTAATATTTGCTCTAAAATATAGATTCAAATGCACAGTTTCTTCAAGAAGTATTTATCAAAATTTAGTTGTCATACATGCTATGCAGTAAGTGTCATGGCGTTTTTCTCTTTTAAATAATTGATTGAAAAACGATTATTTTCTATTCATAAGTTGCAGTATTTTAAAAATTATTTTTAACGATGTATTATTTATTGTATGAATTACTTTATTAAATTTTGTACCACCGCCATTTTGAAAAGTTCGAATCGCCGCCATTTTGAAAGTATTGTCCGATTGTTTCTCCATCCACGACCTTAACTTCAATTTTGTCTACTTTAAATTAACGTCAACAAATTTCGTTATATTCATACACACATACATATAAATATATAGGTACGTGTGTGTACATGTGTTTGCGTGTATTTCTGGAAATTCGCCTGAGATTTCACGTGAATTCCATTCCGACGGTGTAAGTATAATAGCTTTTGCGTGTCGCTTCTGCATTATAATTATAACTTTTTTACGCATTACGTTTTTACAGATACCAGATAAGTTATTTTCTTAACAACTGACTGACAAGAACAAGAATTAACTAACAGCAACTAACTGAAGTAGATTAGGTCATAAATATCATACTGTGTTAAATTTTAAAATTAGAAATTAAGATTTAGAAAGAAGCAGCAATTTCAAAATCGTACTAAACAAATTTTCGAAGGATGTCTATTAATAAATAACACAACACAATTATAACATTGTTAATTTTGCTACATTTTCTAATCTATAATTATTTTATTTATATTTATTTAATAGTTTGCTGTTACAATAACATTACAGTTTTGCACCATACGTCTTAATAATTGCAACAGAATTAATTTTATTATGCGGACAACGATTTATAAATATTAAAATTATATAACAAAAAATTGTAATACTATAATATGAAATGATGACACATTTTAAGAAATTTGTTTTCACTTGTCATAAACAATTCGTCAACCGCCTACAACCGAGATTAGATGATTGAGGAGTTGAATATAAAATAAATAAATAAACATATATATATATATATATATATACATATATATATATATATATATATGTATATATATATATATATATATATATATATGTATATATATATATATATATATATATATATATATATATATAAATTTCATCATTACCAATAAAAGGCAGAGATTTTAATTAACGGCCGCAAAATAAAAATAATTTTATCCTTTGTTTCTCTGATTACTTCTTCATATATTCAATTAAATATTACTTTAACTTTTTATACCGAGAAATATCTGTTTTCTGTATTTTATTTGTCATTATTTGATTGTACAAATAGATCTAAGTGATAATTATTACCTCAGTCAGAGCGAATAGCACGATTTCCTCTATGATAAAGTACGAACATCTGTCGTTACCCTGACGTAATTGTTTTCTATCGAAGCAAGAACTGCTCTTAGAAAATGTGGGAAAATGCCGGCGAGACGCGTCCACAGCTATGTTAGACTCGCAGCGCTGGTTGCATTTCACCGAGTGCGTGCTCAGCAATTTCTCTTTTCAAATCCATTATCTGAAACGTATATAATGACGATTGTGTGGCAAGCGAAGCATTCTGTCTAAGTCAATTCTGTGGTCAGCCAGTGTTAAAATATGACTCGATATGGCACAGTTAATATCCGCTTCCAACAAAAACCACGAAATATTTTTGTGGCAGTATTGTACCATTATTTCGGAAGAGAAAATGGTTTTTGAAACTGGAAAAACAATTTTGTACCTCGAGGAATGGTAACAAAATAAGAATGAAGAGTCTCTGATCTGAATCCATTGTTTACATTAAAAACGACATTAATTTTTATGGTAACAATCTTGACCTAGGGCTTTTTTGAGATAAAAAATAATATATCATTTAAATTTGAATATTGTTTATGGTATTCATTCTTATTACGTATGCTACCCTACAGACTTGAGTATCTATTGGATTTTCGACCATGGAACTCTTACTTAGAATTCCCTATCAAGTAATGGATAGGAGAATGATCGGGACATGATGCAATTCTGACTAGCACTTTAACCGATTTCGAACCAGTTTATTGATACGTTGTCTACCCTGACATCAATACTACCGCTTTTGTATATGAGTTTTTTTTACATGCACCACTTTTGAATGCAATTAATGCGTCGAAATTATTAAAATTATTTAAATTGTTTCTTGTCAAAATTAATTGAAGTTCATACATACATTTCACTCAATAAAATCTTGGGTATGATACAATATTGAAATACTGTTTATTAAACATTAACAGCTGTGTTTTATTCGGTTCACAATGCTAAACAATATATGTTAAAAATTAAGTTTTTTATAGAGAAATGTTGCAATAATTAATTTTTCCCTAAATGAAAGTATTTTTAATATTTTCATTAATTTTTTTTATTTGACGATCCATTTATATTTTCATAATAGTACGTCAAATATCGTCACTATCTATTAAGTTCCAGAATACACTTGTGGGTGCATCGCAGAAAAAAACTAAAAGTTTGGAAATTTGTAGCACAACTTTTTCGCACGAAGAGCGAAAGGCGACATACTTATTTCAGCTGTATTTGAAATGTATGTCATATAATGGAAAATGAATTATTGCCACATTTCTCTATAAAAAAATGATCGAAATTTGATTATAAATATCGAAATTTATTTATAAATGGCCAGGTAGTACAACTGCATTTCAGTTGATGATGCAAGTAATATTATTAATAAACTTTGTGTAAATGCAGTTCAATTAATGCTGATTTAATGCGTTTGAAAATACCATTTATTTATCAGAAACTTCATACAAATTCTTTGCATATGTCGCTTTATGTCGGCCTTTTTTATCATATATCGTTCTATTTTATTGATAAAAAAAATTTTATTAGAAAGCTTTTATTGATTTTTAATAACAAAAAGGAACCAAAATGTTTTATTATAGAATATATCTTTAATAAAAAGTACATAGGCAAAAACTTATTGAATAAGAAAATTGGGCGATTTCGCGAGTGATTAGTGATCTATATCCCTCGAAATATGATTTCTGAATTACCTGTAGAAAATAGCATTTCTTTTAAAATTTCCTTTTATGGTATATTTAAAAAAATACACTTATATCTCTTTATATTTTTATTTCGAAGAACTAATACATTACTTTTCATGGAATTACCTCAATTTTGCTTATAAAATAATTCATATGACATTTAATCATACCTAATTATAATGAGTATAAACAATTGTTATTTTATTAGAAGTATTATTTGTTGTATAAAAAGTCATGTTTCAGTTTGTGGTTCTTTTCTTTTAAATACTTACAACTTAATATTTTTGCCTTGTTGATATAAGATACTGTGAACTTAAACTTAGAACCAAGTTGTAGAATAATTGTTAGTCACTACTAGTCAAGAAGAAGTATATTAAATATTTTCGTTATAATGAAATAAGTAAATTCAGTTCCTGTTAATTTACAGCCAAAATCATAAAGATATTGTAAGTAAATCTGCTTTCTTACCATAGAATACGGTGAAAAATTAGACAGTGTTTTTAATAGAATACAAAAAAAAGTTAGGCTATACTCACAGTCTGTCTATAGTAGTAACTGACACAGTTTCAAAGACATTCCATGCGGTTTGACGATGTTATCGAGTGAAGTTTTGTGAAATGAAAGATATAATTGAATTGACATTTTAACCGAAAAATTGGTGCTAATTAAAATTTAATCGAGGTAAGCACCATAATTGTTCCATATAAAACTTTAACAGGCTTGACATTAAATATTTCAACAGTGTTTAAAATATTTTTTGACAAACAGTTTTACGTGGATATTTGTAACAAAAATTGATCAGTTAAATCTGATAGCAAATAAGCGATGGAAGAATGCAAACATGAAAGTATTTAAAAAAATAATTTAGATTATTGAAAATTTTGATTACCTACACCATTAAACATATAATTTCATTGCGATAGAATTTGCGTTTTAGATACGTGAAAGTTATGTTTATTAATTTGGAAATCATTTTTTTCATATGATGAGAGAAAAATATGGTTGAAATATTGCTGAAAGAAGTACGCCGTATTTGCTCTTGACAGTGATGATATTGTAAGTGCTGTTATAAAAATATAAATGGACTATTAAATTAAAAACATGTATTTAAAATAATATAAATACTGTCATCTATTGGAAGATTATAAAAAAATTATAATTAAGACTTTTGCTTATGGAAGAAACAAAAGTTGGAATTACACAATTTATTTGATTAACTAACTGCTAAACCCTCACACCTACCTAAGTGCTATCACCTAACTAAGTGCGATTATTTTGACTGCAGATATTAACCAAGTCTCCAAGGTACACAACTGTCGAGTTTTTTTTCAAATCCATCCAGTACTTTACGTATTATGCGCGTACAGATACGACTGCGTTACCATTTTGTTATATATAGATTTTAAACCAAGTGATACGTAATCCAAAAACCGAATTACACAGGTTTATTACAGATTAAGCTATAAATCACTTCTTAAAATATTATTGTTATTCCATTGCTATCTTTCATCCAAGGGTTTCGATCAAGACGGCTGGAACTATTTAGTAGTAATCACTAAAATGATTACATTTCCCTATAAAAAAATAAAATGTTTTCCCGAGGTAATATATACGTTGTGACATAAACTAGCATACTGTTGTAGTAATTTATTATTAATGAGTAATAAAAAGTTACTTTAAATTTTGCCCAATTTATATATTACCGGAGATAAGAGTAGTCTAAACGATGAACTATATCTATGCCGAGTTTTTTGTAAATCTCTTCAGTTGTTAAGGTGTGAAACTTTCACCTTTATGATATTTATTTATTTATTTCTGTACTTTAATGTCTAATGGATACATATGGCGGACGTATTGCTACAAGAGCAATCTCTTACAGCCAACCACAACACCAGCCCAGCCCCGCTCGACGAGCAGCCGGGAATCGAACCCGGGTCCCGCAATTAAAGGCCGTATGCCTTGCGATCAACCCAACACACCGCGGGACGACATTAGTGGGATTGAAACATTTTATTACCCGAAAATTGTGATCGTCTGAATTTTAGAAGTAGAAACTCCATTTCAAGGAAATTTTGAAATAGTAGAACTCATAAAAAAGAAGAGCGAATGCGGAGTCGAGCGATACAAGGGAAACAATATTTTGTTTTGAAAATGGCCTGAAGGTAAGAACGCAGCAGTCAGTGCCATTACTTTCTGAGAGACATTCTAATTTACAATCGACGTCACCATTCTTCGAAAAATCTAATTTTCTTTAAAAGAAGAGAACCACATTTTGGCTCATTGCAACACTTTATTTCGCAATGTCATTATTAATTGAAGCAATTAACTCAAAAACCAGCTTATCTAAACCGGCAACCATGTACAAGACACGCATTATGAGTTTTTGATTGTAAGCAAATTGAAATTTATCATTTCCGGTAAATATAATGAACCCGGTTATTTTAAATTATGGGTGCCTTAGCTAATGCGGGCTAATTTCCGCATCACTTTGCAAGGTTGAACTCATGACTGTTTTTTAAGTAAAACATATTCACAATTAAATGAAACTACGTGATGTAGTATTATTTATACTTTCTTTAAGTTCTTTACCACGACCTAGGTTTCGTTGTATTACAACATCTTAAGGTGGGCTATTAGCAAAGATTAGAGCTAATTCTTAGTTAAATTTCGTACTGTAACTTTTCGTTGTATTACAAGACGTTGTAATAGAACGAAAAATTACGGTAAAACACATTGTAAATAATGCGTCGATAACATATTACATTTGTACACTTTCAATGCTAATGACGCGTAAAAAATAAATAGAACACAAAACTAATGGCTCTTTTTGAAGGCAGTACTATAAAATGTGACGTCAGATTAACACAGCGTGACTGTCGAATGTAGCATTTATTTCTTTTGTATATTAAATTTTTTTAGACTTCTTAAAAAAGAAAAAAAATTCAACCAATTTGTTTTAAAAATGAAAGTATTTTCTTTTTTGTAGATGTGTAGATAAACAAAGAACCGCATATAGATATAAATATTTCGCTGTTTTTTTTCGTATAAAATAGCCCATTCTATATTTTCTCCTAAAGAAAGTCTGTTAGTAAAAGTTATAAATTTTAAGTTGTTATCATTTATTAAACATAAAATCCTTTTTTCTCTTTATAACAACAAATTATTTCAACAATCGTCATTAAATAATTATATTATTACTTTTTAGCCGATTTTAAAATAATATTCGACTGAAGTTTTTTAAATATCCCCAGTGAGTATGAACTGATTTTAATGATTATTTTTTATTTAGAAGAATATAAGTCAAGGATAGACCCATATATTATAACGTTTTTTAAGATCAGTCGATGCGCTACGGATTTGGATAATGGAATTTTTTAAGGGATCATGTCATGTCATCTGTGACTGAAGACAATTGTTTCGTAACACATGTTTCTTTGACAAAGAAATCACAGCACTAGCTGGACCTAGGTCTGATGATGATGCAAGAGCTTGTCTTAATGAAAGTCCTCAATATATGACAGAACAAAATTAAAGAATGTCTAATCTTGCCTAAATATGCGCTTATCGAGATAAAACGATGAGCACGGTCCTCTACGCTGTCATTACTTAGGAACCTATCTCTAAGTTATTCTTTGTGAAAAATTATATTTATGCTATTCAGTATTCTTTCTTATTTTATAAAACTATACTTCTTTTCCTTCTTTATGTCACTATAATAACGATGCCTTTAGCAGTCCTGTCCATATTTAAATATAAGTCTCTAAAAAACTACCTAAGAATAGAAATAAATTAAATTTTACATAAAAAGAAAAACTGACATCAAAAGTGAACTTATTAATCACTGAAAGTTTAGAAATAATGTTTATTAACTCCAACTAAACACTGTAATAACAATTGAAATTGAGGCTTATTAAGTACTAACTAACAATATAGACGGTGCTAAACCCCATATGTATAAAAAACATACATTTTGGCAAAATGTACATAAAACAACGGTTTTTGTCAATCAAACATTTAGAGAAGAAAAAAAAATAAATCAAAGGAAATTTGCTTTAATTTTTTTTATCTGTCCACTTTTGTGTCGATTTGTCAATGACTCCAAAAAAATAATTAATAATTGTTAGTTAGCTTTTATCGGCATTGTTTATTTTGTTACTATAGTACTTTGGGTAAAAAGTTATTATTTCAACTTTTCACAGTTTCATAAAAAAGTTAGTTTTGAAGTCAGTTTTTATTTATTTTTAGGTTTAATTTATTAAACCACTGTAAATAAGTAGTTTATTAACCGATCAAATCTCATATTGCAGCCTCATATAAACGAGGTCAGTTGTAGATTTTTGGGCAGAATACACCCTCTAAAATGTTATTAACAGTTCATTCCTTTCAAAAATACCTCTGTCCATTTGCTTTAAATTTTTTAATTACCTTCATTTGAATATGGGGATGGGTGCTATCCAGATTTTACCGATTATTTGCTAAACAAATTGGAAAATCCTCAAAACTGATGGGCATTTTACGTATTTAGCCTAAAAAATAACAAATTTCTGGATTTAAATCAAGTTCTAATGGATTGTGGACTCACATGGACTTTCTGTTTCAAACAATTCAAATACAAGGTGTGTTGGAAGAAATTCCTATTTGTTTATTACAAGTTTATTCACCTAACTATCAAATGAATGTTTTCATTTAAAGGTTACGAGAACAAACTTAAAAACAATCACAATTAAGAAATTGTTTTTATTAAATTCGGTTAGGAATGTGAATACATTTAGTAATACTATTGATATAATTTCAAATCAAAGTAATCTATAAATATAATTTGCATATTGCTTAATTAAATACTCCTTTTTAACTTTAGCAATAACTACATTATCGAACAACTTTATGCGTTATGTTTTGTAACACATGTTGTATGAATTCAGAGATATCGTAACATTTAAAGAAAGTTTACAGTAAGTTGCACATTGAAATTTGTTATCATCATTCAACATTATATATATTTTTCAAATGTATAAAAAATAATCTTTTTCCTAGGAAATTTATTGTAACCTGGAAATACTTTTGTATTTATATTTTGTATTCGCACACTTTGAGGTATATTTTGTGGTTGCGTAATAGTCTAGTGGTTGAGGTGTGTGATAAATATGGATCTAGTTTCAACCAGAAATTCACATGGAAATAGAAAACTATAAATTTAAATCTTTCTAACTATAATATCTATCGAATTTCGGTCATATAAAATATCTTTTAAAAAACCGACTTCAAAAAAATTGGTAACAAAAAAGTAAAAAATAAATTAAATCAAAATAAGTACCAACTTGTGCACAATAAATAATTAAGTGACTTACTTTTGAAGGCAGCGCCAGCATTGCTGACCAACTTAAACAAATTTGTAATTTGACGAGTTCTGTCCTTCATATCCCAAATCCAATACCAGATTTTGCAAAGTAATGACTAAAATAACAACTAACCATTAGCAAATATATTGAATCATGATTGATTTACTATAATCCGTTAAGGAGTTGGATTTTTCATCTTCAGTACTCATCATCAGACCCTGACCTGCTCGATGGTGCAGTTATTTTGCAAAGTAAAAACTACCAGTAGCAATTATCTGTAATAACGTTTTATTTACTACTATCCGATAAGGAGTTCCATTGTTCATCTCCAGAACGCATCATCTCACTCTGAGACGGTCGATTGTATCGTTATTTTGTAAAATAACAATAACCAAAATATGTTGAATCATAGTTGATTTACTGGCATTCGTTAAAGAGTTCTGTCGTTCAATTCTGGACCTCATCATCAGATTATCGTCTTATTTATATGGGATCAGCCCTAATGTACCTTCTTTCAAATAAAAGAATTATCAAATTCGGTACACTCGGTAAAGAATTATCGTTGAACATACACAAAAAAAGATTCCTATGAATTGAGAACCTCTTCCTTTTTTTGAAATCGGTTAAAAATGACAGATTCTTTAAATTTGTACACATATTGATATTGATTTCATGTAATCATCGATATTCTTTATATTGGCAAAAAATAATAATAAATAGAGCACGAGGCACAAATATTTTGCATTTAAGTTATTCAAAAATCTACTTTAGAATTGGTACTTTCATTTATTTAAAATGATCCTGGAAGGACCATTATTTTTACGAATTGATACTACCCATCTAGTTGTATTTTAATAGAAATTGAATCGGTTTTTTACTATAATTTTCATTTTATAAAAAAACAAAGCAATTTTCTACGTATCTCGCTTGGATTACCAAGCTACGCCATATGGGATTGGGAAAAAATGAATACAAATTAATTAATTTGTTATATTTTTGATAAATATTGGATTAAAACGTAGAATGAAATATACCGTTTATCAAAGAAATATTTCTCAAAATTAAAAGATGTTGGATGGAGATGCCATAAGTATAATTGGCGTATATGTTAAAACACCGTAAGTATAATTGGTGGATATGTTAAAACACCGTAAGTATAATTGGTGGATATGTTAAAACACCGTAAGTATAATTGGTGGATATGTTAAAACACCGTAAGTATAATTGGTGGATATGTTAAAACACCGTAAGTATAATTGGTGGACATGTTAAAACACCGTAAGTATAATTAGCGTATATGGTTTAAAGCATTCTGTTCCAGTAAATTACAGAAAAAAATTTCTAGACAACAGTTGTAGTATTATAAATATTATCTTCGACGGCGTAATGTTTGTGTATTTTTTTATTAAATATTTAGTGAATTTCTTTGATATTTGAACAGCCGCTATTTTTAAAGTGTTAGATAAATTTTGTTCCTATACGAATCCAACACAGATTTTGATTTAGACTATTTTTGCTAGTTTCATTCAGACCTAATTTGACTATTTTCATGACAAATTTCGAATTATTTTTTCCACAATTTGTCAGAATAGATAAATATTTATAAAATGAGCTTCCATATATGATCATGAGTAGTTTGTATGAACCTAATGTGAGTTATTTGAATATTTCGTAAAGTCTGGATAAATCGACTCAAATGTTGCTTAGTTCTTTGGTATAAATATCTTTTCTTTGAAATATTAATATTAAGTATAAAAGAATAACACAGAAAATAATTTGCAATAAATTTAATAATGTGTAAAGTAGAACGTTAACCTGAATACGTTATTTTGTTTTCAGTTTAAACAAATTTCAACGAAGTTCATTGAATTCGAAATTATTAGTTTTACTTGATCACGTTATTTAAATCTTGGGTAATATCGCCTCACAATAGTTAATCCTATAATTAGAGTTGAAAGGAAGGAACGAAGCGTTTAATAATGACAATGTAAGTAGACCGCTGCATTTCCTTGATAATCAAGGTATTGCGTGTTGGTATTTACTATAATCATTTTGTAATTTTTAATCGAGCTCTTGTTAGTTGTATGAGTTCGTAATAATCAAAATTAACTGAAAAATTTAAATTTCAGTAATTAAGGTTAGAAATTCTTTGAAACAGTTACGAAGTTTAAAAAAATGATGCAAACGGTTCCACAAATACGGTTTGACATTTTTAAATGCATTTTCTGCTAGTAAATCTAGATAGAACGTGAAAAATAAAAAAAAGATTTAAAAGTCGATTCAATCGACTTTTTTTATGTTTAGTAATTACTCAATTATTTTTTTGGTAAAATTATGTACCTTTTTTATAAGTTGTTTTAATCAATGAAGAATATGAACTCGATTGGACAAATATCTCCAATTCCAATCAAAATTTTAGAATTTACTATTGCATCTTAATCTAGGTTTTAAGGTTCTATACGCCAAAAGAAAAAACAGGACCCTTGTTAGATCATTCACGTGTCTGTGTATCCCAGCCGTTTTTTCAGACACTGCTTGACTTAAAACTTGAAATTTTGCATAGCAATAAAACATTGATCTGCACCTGTCGAAATATTCAAAAATCTTCTTATGAGGAGAATGTTAGAAGGCAAATTAAATGTTCAACATTTTTGTTTAATTCTACGTACAGTGTGGGGTATCGTTCGAAAGAAGTAATAAAAGGATCTCAAACATATTTTTTTACTAATTTTTTATATATATTTTCATAGATATTTTTCATATGTTAAGAAAGGTACCTACTTAACCTAAAATGTTAAGAAAGGTACCTACTTAATTTTTGGTACCTACTTAACCTAAAATGTTAAGAAAGGTACCTACTTAATTTTTGGTACCTACTTAACCTAAAATGTTAAGAAAGGTACCTATTTAACTTTTAGTACCTACTTAACCTAAAATGTTAAGAAAGGTATATACTTAACTTTTGGTACCTACTTAACCTAAAATTAGAAAAAACAGGGTTTTTAGAAGCTTACGCAAAGGTTATGCAGGAAAACTGTATCTTTTATCTTAGATGTAACAATTTTTTTAAATATGCACCGTATTTTTATGTTCGTGGAAGATAAAGCAGGCAATATACTTACGTTGTTTAATAGAAATACTAAATACACTTAAATGTTTAAAATACCTTCTCGGTGCGAGTTCTACTGGTGCTTTGTTCGATAGGTCTTTTTCTTATAAAAAAGGAGAAACGAAAGAACGTAAGCGCCTTAATAGAAATAACAAGAGTAACCTGATTACGCTAAAGACAGGGGTGCGCTTTTAAACATTAAACACGTACTTGCACCAAGTAAGTAGAATTCAATATAAAGCCTGCTCGTACGATTTCCATATAAATAGAACTGGTCTGCTTCGCTAAGTGGATAGTTCATTTAAATGTAACAACGGACGTAAGCTTACACACAGTCAAGTTCGCGCTCAACTATATGACTAAACTAAGAGAAAACAGTGGCTTCAAAAGTTTGTTTAATTTTAAATTCTTGTAATGTAAGTACCTATCGACGCCGCTGTAGTAAGTTCATATGTACACAAGCGATCGAAGTGAAAGTTTTTTCAAGCGCGATATTGATTTTATGTACACATCGAAGAGAAATGCGATTGTGTGCGATTATACGGGCTGATTCTTACATCAACGCATAAATGTTATTCCGAGTTATTTGATTGTGTCGATAATCAATTTGCAACGAATGGTAATATTGTTAAGGTAAGTTACCTTGAACTCGTTGGATAAATTAATGGAGGTATCGTAATGTCATTATGCTTGCCGTAAAATCTGTGTAGTTGGTTTAAGCCTTATTCTTCTATTACAACCATTCGACAAGCTTACCACGTAGCGCAGATTTTATATTCGACTTTTATCGGTCAATTCATCGTAATAGAATTGAAAGTAAAATGAGTATGACGAAATAAATAAAGTGTTATTGTATATAGCAAAATATTCTATATTTTCACAAAGTTAGAAAATTTATATTAAAAAGATGTAAAATTGCGCAAGTTAAAGTTGTGTGAAATTACGTATTAATTTTCCTTTTGTTCTATTGCTTGATAATAAGTGAATATGATACCTATTGTATATTTTTACAAAGTTAGAAAATTTACGTTAAAAAGATGTAAAATTTTGCAATTTATAATTGTGTTAAATTACGTATTCATTTTTAATTTGTTGATAATAAATGAATAAGATATTTATTTTTGACATCATATTACAATAATAATAACCACCACTTTATGGTTAGTATTTCAGGACTATTTACAATGTTCTTATCTATAGAGGGGTACAAAAGGAGTAATTGATTTTCTATGGTTTTTGCCGTTTCGTTCCTGGTTATATGTCAAATCAATTTTGTATAGAAATTTACAAGTAAACGTGTGATATAACATTATTAACAGCTCAATGACCACACTATTCTTTCCCAATCTACAAATATTATACTACATTCATGAAGAGTTGTTGAAAATAATTTACCAGGTTGAGATTCCGCAACCATAATGACGCTAATTCTATCACGTTCTTTGAAAAATACTGATTACTTTTTATTCGTTCCTTATTTAATAGAAGAATTCATTAATGATGGTAAATCACCATTAGACTATTTTTATTTTCGATATTTCTATAAGAAAGAGTCAACTTGTAATTTCATCTGCCTGAAAAAGTTAAGTAATACCTCTTTAGTTACAACAAATTAGATCATTTTATTTAAGTAATTTACATTCAGTAATGAAATATTTTAGGTATCGTATAATGTGTCTGTACTCAATCATTTATAAATTAGATCATTTTATTTAAGTAATTTACATTCAGTAAGGAAATATTATAGGTATCGTATAATGTGTCTGTACTAAATCATTTACAAATTAGATCATTTTATTTAAATAATTTACATTCGGTATTGAATATTTTAGGTATTGAAATGTGCCTGTACTAAATCATTTACATGTAAACGGATTTTAAAATTGGCTAAGATTAGTTTTTCGTATATTACATATAAATAAAGAATGAACAGTGGATTATGTCGAAAAATGTGAGAATAATCATATCTAAACACCAATTATCGTTTATTGCTTAAACAAAAAATAGAAAATTGGTAGCACCCTCTAAAAAATTGGGATTCCTTCCATACGTCGTTCGTCGTATTTAAATATTCACGTTCGTATGCAAGCATGGATCGCGGCGTAATCATTGGTATAAATTAACCATTTAAACACATTTTCTTTCTCGCGCGCCCCCAACGTCGCGTCTCTTTCGCCGCCCGCCGCCATCTTACCATCTCTACTTTCTTGGCAACCACGTGACCGCGAGTGACGTAACCCTATAAAAGTGACGATCGACATAAAGCTGATGCTATTTCGTTTCCGCTTCGAAGGCGGCCACGGCGTCCTTCGGTAGTGTCAAATTCATCGGTCGGCGATTGCGTTTATGCAGAGAGGACCTTAGACGACGGAGGAAAAGCCTCCCACTGCGCTAGTGTCAGTTCTATCATATCATAATAAAGGTTAATATTACTATTGGTGTTTATAAATTTTTAGTTTTTCATCATATTGGCGTTAATTTTCCAAGTGACTGTGATTTTTATAAAAGTGACAATTTGAGAAATTTACGATGTGAAATGTAATATATACAACCTTTGATTATAATGTCTCAGAGTGCTTTTGTTTGCGTTCGTGTGACAGGTTGATTGTAAATTTAAATAATACATTGTTTCATCGAGTCGATGCTAATTTGTGTTGATTAATTTTGGTGTATTTTTGAAACTCACGATCTCGTACACATTATTGAGTGAGAGTCTCGTACCCATTTTAACCTTCCAAAATATAAAAATGTTTTAATCAGTCCATAAAATATCCGCCAGTTTTCTTTTTTTTATAAAATAAGCTAACAAAAACTGAATAAAGTGACTGATATTCAATTATAATTGCACAATAATCTGCTGAAATATGATATTATAAATTTACGTGCCCTTATTTTTTTCAGGTTTAAGAATATCACAATATGAGGTCTCTTTATTTACTAGCAGCGATATGTTGCATAGCAATATCGGTGCAAGCATCGCCCTTAACCAGAACGGCTGTAGATGGAGTCAAGGCGAAAGAGGGCGAAGAGATTGCAAAGGTGGGTGAAGCCAGACAGGGACCAGTGTCGCCAGAAGCACCCGCTGCCGCTGCTGATGATGACGACGATGATGACGATGACGATGATGAGGACGACGACGATGATATTGAGGACGCTTTAGGTGATGATGATGACGGTGAGTGCCATTTATATACCATATATAGTTTTAATAAAATTAGATTAAAATTATATTTCTAGGTATTTCTGAAATTATTTTTATTTAATCAATCTGCTATAGAAAATGAAGAATTAAAAATTATAAATATAGAAAAATTTTACATTTAACATATATATTATCGTTATAAACATCGGAAATATGATGTCGTTTTCAAAATGATGTCAACTTTAATTGTGGACGAAACATATAAAATTAAGGGCGTATTCTATTAAGAGCTTTGTTAGTAATTTTGCTTCACGTTTAGAATATAAATTATTTCACTGGATGTATATTTCATATGTTTCAAAATACGGAGCTTATTAAACATATTTTCGGTTATAATTGTATTCTCTGTTTATATCTCACTTTTTTAAACTTTCTATCAATGAACGGAAAGTTTAGCAAAATATAATATATTATTAGTAGTACCAGTATTGTAATTTGGGTCATTAATTCGTTTCATTTGCCGTAATTAGTTTTAGGTTATCATACTTACGTTTTGTATTAAAAATGAAATTATTGCAAAACTACGTATGCCAAAAAATTCAAGGTTTTCAAACGATATGTATATAAAATTCGGCCACATGATTAGTCATCGTTCGGCGAGGTATTTATCAAAGTTTGTTTTTATGAAATCCTTAACTAAAGTTAATTCCGGAAATCCGGCCATTGATTTTAATCATTAATTTGTTTCTCAATACTGCATTATGTAAAAATATATTTCTATTAATTAATGGAAATTCTATTTTTATGCTCTTAATATTTCTGCATTAATTTATATTATGTTAAACCCTTACATTTATTTCCGTATTTGTTTTTAACTATTCAAGATTCAAAACATCTAGTAAATTATAAAAAAATTGCCAGTTGATACAAAAGTTTGGTTTTAGCAGTGGTTGCAGGATGGATGAGAAGCAAGAATGACTTGACGCTCCATTTAATATTTGTTCAAAGACTATGAAGTATGCGTGCTGCACGATTGTGTTCAGCAACAATTATTCCACTATCCAATTTCTTCTCTCTAATTAAGTATTCCATTCGATGTGGCGTTTTAATAGAATAATCTTTTCTAGCCAAGTTCTCGTTAACGCCTCTATGTATGTTTGATTTGTCGATTTCTGTAGAGCAAAAATATGCTTGAAATTGTAAATATTGACTTCATTAGTTGAGTGCATTGTCTTAGAAATATTATTGTGAGTTTATTTGCCTGTTATGTCTGCAATGAATGTGAAAAATAGGAATTTTTTATAATAGATGTCGTTGAAAAAAGTAATTGCATTTTCTTTTTCTTACGTTTTGTAATAATTTTTGATGCAACGCAAACTAATTATGCAAATACATTAGTTAGGCAAGAGCTAAATAATGTTTTCGCTTGTTATGATTTTGTTTTTTAATTTATGTAAATAAGTTTTGAAATCAGCTGTTATGAAAATTATCGATTGTTATAATGACAATAGAAATCGTGACTAAAAATGGTTTCGTGTCGTGAGCTTTTTTATGTTCGAGTTGAAGTTTTGAATGTATTCTATGGATTATTTTGTTTGTTAATTTCAATTGCAGTCAACGGTTTTCACTTTTAGTTCGAAATTATTGACTAGTGCGTTATTAGACAGCGTACAAAACATATTTTTGTTGCATTCTCTTTTATTCAAATACTTATTTAATTTTTTATAATTTTGTTATTTTTTAAAAAATTGTAATTAGATCTTGCTCCATATCTGAAATTCTTTTCTAAAAGTTATAAAAAAATACTGTGTCTTTCGAAAAATATAATAGAAAGACTACCAAAAATAAATTAATTACATTTATACCTAAGTAACAAATTGATAATTTCATGCCTCCTCTCGTTCGCGCAGCGCGAGTAGCGATAATGGAAAACTTCTCTGTCCCGACTTCTTACACTTAATTTATTTTGAAACATGTCTTCATATACGTTTTTTTTTAATTCAACTGCTCCTTACATTTTCTTCAGACGTTTCTCGATTTGGTCTATTTAGATTTTATAGGTCTTCCACCTTTTATCCTACTCTTTTTTCTTTACTTTTTGTCTTTCACTAATTCTACATAACTGTTCTAACCTAATTCTCTATCACTAATTTTCGTCAATCTATATTAGTAAATTATCCAAGAAGACTTGGAAATGTACATTGAGTTTTAAATATTTTAATAACAATAATTTTAATAAAGCCTAAGGGTTTTTAAACCTAAAATATTGAACGCGTGGGTTTATAGTAATCACTCGTTTAGGTTCAATGCGTGGTCATATAAGAATAATAGTAATTTTAAAATTAACTCTGAACATACATGTACTAAAATTACTTTTTGGTAGTAAAAAATGACGTCTAGATTTGTTGCATTTTATCTTTAATTGACTTGACTGACCTATATAACAGCTTTTAAATATTTAAAGGCATGTATTTTATTAATGTTTTGCGGTTAGTATTTAAGTTCAAAATTTTACAAACTTGACGATGAAATAAATAAAGAATTTTAAATGAAAGAATTTATTCTAATTTATTTTGGAAATTTTCCACGAAACATGTATAGAGAATTTGTTTGTATAAATGTTTATACTTTAGATTTATGAGTCTGCCCGAAAATATTAGACTCCAAAATTTATTTAAGAAAGTAAACAATTTTGAGATTATTTGTGAAATAGTGTACATAATATAATTTAAGAAAACGAATTGAAATATTAGTTTCACATGATTTTTGCGACAAGCATCATTCTTAGTAATTTCTAGTATCTGAATATACTAAATTATCTGAATATACCACGTATAATAAGTTTAAACAATTTTTTTTTAATTTAAAATAAATATTTATTATTCTGCAATGTTTCCATCTTCTTGTTAAAAGCGTAAAAATAATTTGTTAAAAATCCTTAAATTGTTAAGACATTAATTCCGTAAGAAAAGGAAGATAGAATTAAATAAACAAGGACGCACATACAAAGGTTATAAATTGTATTTTTTTTAGATGACGACGATGATGACGACGAGGGAGACGACGATGATGATGAAGGGGAGGACGATGATTATCTGGAACGGTTCTTCGATGACATTTTAGGCGGTAAGTGAATATAAATCATTCACTTAATCAAACACAGAAAGCATTTTAAATAATGAGATAACTCATTATTTAAAATGCTTAAATAATATTTCTTATCATTAATGTTATAAATTAATGGTGATAATCAAAAGTGTTAATCGATAATTCATCCTGCAGAGGACGAGGATGACGATGACGATAGCGGTTCAGAACCAGCGGCCGTCCAGCCTGTAGTCGCACCTGCCGATGCGGTAGCTGCCGCTCCCGCTCCCGCCTCTTCTCCCGTCACTGCTGTCCTAGATGACTCTGCCAATTCGGCTGAAGAAGATCTCGAGGCTAACGAGGCAGGCGCTGATAGCGATGAGCCATTAGATGAACAAAATGACCTCGAATCTAGCGAAGGCTCCGATAGGGAGCCAGCGGCGAGTGCTGAAGTGGGACAGCAGCAAGCTGTCCAGCAGGTTATAACCGTCCCCGCAGCGAGCGCCGACGATGATGACGATGAGGACGACGATGACGACGATGAGGGCGATGATATCGACGAGGCGCTAGACGACGAGGAGGACGACGACGACGAGGACGAAGAGGAAGACGAGGACGACGACGACGATGACCTCATCGGCGACGACCTCGGCCGTACCGGTGACACTCGGCTCCCCCACTCACGTGAGTCCCGACACGCCAAGTTTATCGACTCCGCGCATCATCCTAAAAAAGTAACCAAAAAAACTGTTAAAACCCATCAGCAGCATAAAGTAAAGAAATCAAAATCTTCCCGTGTTGCACTCGAAAGCAAAAAGCAGAGATAGTTTAATTGTTAGTGTATTTTGACGTTCGATAATCACGATGCCAAAAATCGGGCAAACTCACCCCTTTTCATCCGTGCGCTCATCATTAACCTTATTTATTGTCATGTTACTTGATCGCCAACGCGTCTCCTTCATACGAACGTACCTTTCGAATCAATGTATATTAAATTTCAACCTTTACTTGTAAATTCATTTAAGCTAAGTTTCATTAACTTTAAGTATTTATTTATTATTATATTTATTTATTTGGTAAGTGTACATTTAGATGGTCGCTTGTACAGATATGTAATTTACTTTTATATGAAAAGAAATTAAAGTTGAATTAATGTCTAGATCGTGTCACATTTCAGCCGTGGCAGAGTAATAAAAAATAAACTGTTTTGTATAAATAAAATATCTGGTTTTTAATTTTCAAAATTAATTCGCATAAGTACTTTTTGACCTAAGGCTAACATAGGAACAATTAGTAAAACGGCCTGAGATCATTGTGATTATATTACCGTGCGTTGTCAAGTATTAATTATCATAATTCGTCAGTAAGTACAGTGACATAATCTAGTTTGATTAATTTGATTTTAATTTTTAAAAATAATAAAATTGTACTAGTCGTTTTATTTATTTATTTATATCACTTTTTTCACTCCCTTGCTACCTATTTAACATTTTTAAATATACGTGTATTGCTTTTTATATTATTATTTTATATTACAATATTTTAAACGCTTTAAATTTTATTTGCTTCATAGATGCACTAATACAATTCATAAACCACATTGGTTTGACGATTATATACTTGACGACTACTACTAATATAATTGTATTGACATTAGGTCGATTTGGAAAAAATATTCATAAAATATACGAAACAAAAAATAATCAACTTTCATATGTTTTATGAAACACTTGACTTTTCAGTTTGTTATATTAACAATAGATTGTATAGCAATTAGATTTAAGTATCAAAGGCTTCGATTTTGTTTATACAGTATGGAAAACTTGCCTGTACGAATAAACAATTTCATTCTAAATTCGTTTAACCAGCAACAGGATGAATGATACAGTTTAAAAGCACCATAATTTATGAGTCAATCGACAAATATTTGAAATTCCTAAATAGAAAGTTGATACCGAGAAAGTCACTTATAACGGCATATAAATATGCTAATAAGTGTTTGTTTACACGGTCACGACGAGTGAAAGACGGCAACGTTCAGAATTTAGTTGCGATATTGAGATATTATATTTGACATATTTTAACAAAACAATTAATTTTTAGATTAATTAATCATAATCAAGGCTTTTATAATTTTGGTATGTTTTTGTTATTATTTTAATTCAAGAGTTAATATTGCTTTATTAATGTAAAATAGTATGTGATCCGTAAAAGAATGCATTCGGTCTTATTTGGTGTTATTTTTTTTTTCAGTTTGTTCGCTAATTTGTTACTGATAATATATTTCTGGCTGTAAAGGAACGCACATAAAAAGTGGAAAACACAATTCGAAATTGGAAATAGGTTTTCTTGTCATTAATTTAAAAAGCCAAGTAAAATTTAAACATTTTTCATTAGTTCGATATACAGATTTCCAAACATTAATATATCCTAATTATATAATTTTGAAGCTGTTCAGTGACGTAGAGAATTTGAAAATTACTTACTTGTACTTGATTTTGATTTATACTTGATTATTTAAATTATATAAAATATTTATTCCTCCCTCACTGCGTAGTCACTCTTTGATTGTAGTTTTTATTACGATACTTTTATTAATTAATTATTATCCGTTCTGAGAATCGTCCAAAGCATCTGTTTTTTTGTTTCCATTTTGTAAATATTCTGTTGAAAATATATTTCAAATTGCTAGTATAATATTGTCATGACAATATCCAAACTTTTTTTATTGTTAACGGCTTCGCAAATATTTACTTTGAACAAGATTATGCGTTCGTTCGCTTTGTAGTAAATTCAACGGAACGCGCCGTTCACACACACCATATATTTCCTTCCGTCAAGTTTTCATTCCACACCACGAATAGAACTAGCAGAGCCATATCACGTACAGCTATATTCGTATCTATGTATGCCATTAGGTCAAGTGTATCCGTGCAGCGAATGAGCCGATGACTTCTCAGCGGGCATTCCTACATATTAATAACCCACCTGACCGCAATCGCTCTGGCACTTGCTTCACCTGTATGGTCATGTTTGTTTTCTCATTTCCTGTCTTCCATAAGCGTATGTGGTCCGAACGCTTTCTCTGACCTTGACTCGTCTCATGTTTGTTGGGAGTTTCGTTTTAGTAAATGGAATTAATTAGTTTCGGCGCGTAGTGGGCGAGGTATTTAGTAGCGGATAGACTTTGATTAGTTTGGTTTATTACTCATTTGAGAGGTGCTTTTTTATATGTCAAACGAAGTGTTTATGTTTAAATAAAAATGTATATATATATATATATATATATATATATATATATATATATATATATAAATGCAGTATTTATTAATTAAATACCCGCGTGAAGGGTTGACAGGTTGACGAACTATTTACTATTGACAAACATTTACAAAATACACTGGTGGATTTTTTTAAATATACTTTAATTTGTCATATTTTAATTAATATTTTTATTAAAAAAACATTTGTTTCAAAAACGTAGGTATTGTTGAAAGAGTAGGATGACTCAGACCAAGTTTAGAAGCACGGGAAAATTTATTTTGGAATGATGCATAATTTAAATGGGAACTGTCTTACTAGGATGACAATAAATTTATCTACAAAATGTTTGATAATAGCTTCTATTCGTCATGTTATAATAGAAGAACATACCCATCAAGGTGGATGACCGTACGAAACGCGATTGTGTTTACAAAACGGTAAGGTGTCCGCGATCAACTTCAGAACTACGTGATTAGCAAGTTCTCCGAGGAATGACGGATGTCTCACGTCGTGAAACGGTGAGGTTGACGGTCTTGAAGTGCGCCGCTTCGGACACGAATCGACCTTAATAAAACGTGTTTGCCTGGCGTCGACGCTGTAATGACCGCCTGTACCGTTAGCGCCAGTTTATATAGCTCGCGATGCAGACTTTTCTCGTGTCAGTGTGTGGCATTTTGTTGGGCTTTTGGTGTGATGAATATTTAATTTGCATATATTTGTTAAAACTATTTACGGTTAACGTGTAGAACGTATAAAGGTATGAACAGGTTTAAAGAATATATATATATATATATATATATATATATATATATATATATATATATAAATATATATAGTTAAAGTGTAGTAGCTTTTGCTAAGTAGTTGTAAGTACCACAACTGTAAATAGTTAATCGAGATGACGCAATTTTACCATTTTTATTAATAAAACATATTCAAGGTTACATCATAGTTCTTATCGTTGCTGAAACTTGGGATACAGTGTACATCAAATTTATCATTTTGTAGGGTCATTTAGTTCTGTTATTTAGTCCATCCGTCCATCTGTTTATCACAGCCACAAAGTTTCGATTATTTAGACCAAAGTGTACATTATTTTTTTTAACTAGATGCTTTATATGGAAATATAAATTAAAACGCAGCAAAAATGAAAACAAAAATTACCTCCCCATGTACGTAGGGGTGCGACGCACAATGCTTGTACCCATACGTATTTGTCTAGTTTGCATTAATAGTGTAATAGGTTTAATCCACTGTAATATTAAGTACTGGAGTTTATAAAAATAGAGCTGAGACTAAGAAGCAGTCGAACAGGATTAGAGATATCAGTCCGAACGTTTCTATATTTCTACAAATTTGTAAACAGGAATTCAAAATAACTAATATTTATCAAAATAATTAATCAACTATGTGATGTAACTACGTGATGTAGTATTATTTCTACTTTATTTAAATTCTTTACCACGACCTAGGTTTCGTTGTATTACAACATCTTCAGGTGGACAATTTGCAAAGATTAAGTCTTAGGAACTTCCAACAGCATTTAAATATTACACGAAACAATAGCGGAAGCCGGGTTTGTGTGGGGTTTCCCACTGCTTACGTTTATGAGTTTATTGTAGGGGAGCAGTGTAGGTTTTATTATATTTTCTAAAGTTATACAATATAAAAGTATTTTCTTGAGGGTAATAAATTAAATTGATGTTATTGTATTATATTAAATTGATGTTATTGTATTATATTGTAAATGATGGTATTGATGTATGAGTAGTACACAATGCGCATAAAAGTTGAAAATTTAATTTTAATCTATTCATTTGTTTTCACGTGATACTTAATCGAACTTTTATAAATAAGAAAATAGGCAAGAATTTTGAAAATTTTTGGAAAATAATTCCATATTGCTGTATTTTTTCTAAGGTGCTATTCCACTTAGAAATAATATATAAAATTAATTTAATAGGATATTGTGTATCTAACAATGAATATGATGGCTTTTAAGGTTCCGAACCTCAAAAGGAAAAAAAATTAACCCTCAAACATCAGTCACATGTCCGTCGGCCCGTCTGTCATAGCCAATATTCTCAGAGGCCATGCCACGTGGAAACTTGAAAATTGGCATATAATTCATCTTATTAACATGCGTATTCTAATGTTTAAAAATATCGATTTGAATATTTTGTTGGGGCAAATCGAATGTATATACTCAAAAGAGGTGTTTCAACTCATGCATCTTCTGGTATATTGTTTTGAAAGTGTTATTTAGATGGCTCTCAAAAATATTCTTTTCTTGATTTTAGGTAATACATTTTAGAAATATATTGGAAAATAGCAAATAATGTCCGCTCCATCTTATTTCCGAAGTTATGAATATTAAATTATGAAAATCACAAGACTGCCAGAAGATACGATTTAGAAAAATTATAGCAATGCTTATATATATATATATATATATATATATATATATATATATATATATATATGTATGTATATATGTGTGTGTGTGTATGTATATATACATGGTGAAAAATAGTATTAATATTTCTCAATAGATTAACAGAAATACTGTGTTTCCTTAAATGTTCATAAGCAACATAGGACGTAAGGAATGTGTTGATGAAAACTAAGAGACCAACCTACTTTTACTCTACGGATTTTTCTTTTGATGGTGGAATATTATTACGGTTCTGAAGATGGTCATACCAAAAGGTATAGACTGATCGTTATTATCTGAATTATGCCTCAAAATTATGGATTGAATGTGTTTTCCTCAAATCGTAATTGAGTGTTATTAAAAATTATGTCTGATATATTCATCAAACTCATAATCTTTCAAAACGAAGATTTGTCAATCATCAGAAGGAAGTAGTTTTGTTATTCGACTGCAATAAATATTTACTGTTGCCCTGTTTAGAAATTGTGTTATGGTAATTGGTTCCCTAAACAGAAAATCTGAATTTTATGGACGTTTGATTGTAATTTAAAAACCTACATGATTTAGTTAAGATACCTTTTTAACGATTTAAGATCACCAACAAGGTGCGGTAATTTTTTTAAGACTTGAACGTGTCCATATTTTATAATAATGGTAATTCGACTATTAGAAAACAGAAGTTTTTAGTTGTAAATTTTTTACTTAGTTGAATGTTAAAAGAATACAACTTGTGCACGAGGCACATGACAAATAAAGTATAAGCATACTTGATTGTTATGCATTGATCCTAATTTTTTTCATTTCAGAAATTTGAAGTCTTAATAAAAAACTAATTTTGGCAAATATTTTCAAATTTCTAGATAATCTAGATCTCGAATAATGATATCTCATTAGTGATATAATCTCATGTTACCACTAGATGCAATCATCAAGTGAGTCTAAATTCGAATTTTGGTTGGAACAAAAACATAGTTTTTTTATGTTGTAAAAATTATAATATAGAAGTTAGTTATATATCTAATAGCTTATTGTCTACCCAATAGCAGAACACATTTACTATACTAGATATTTACTACAGTATTATTTTACTAACGTACGTTAACTACAGTACATACTGGATTTAAGCTACATGCATGTGCGTTCGTGTGGTCGTATAGAAACGGGTCACGTTTGCAGAATAGTTTCTATTCTGCAAGATTGTACCGATGCAGATAACCGTGTCTTTACGATTACATATCTTCTCACGTTTGTACTCGTACAAACGCGTACGGATATTTACTTATGTAAGTGTCTTATCTTTAGATCACGTGCCTGTCTTCTTTGGTAAAATATAATTTATTAAAATCCTTTAAAACTATTTCCTCGAAAGTGTTAATAAGAATGGATAGAATATTTTATTTTGTTATTAGAAGTTCATTTTTAGTTCGAATGATTTCCATAATCGAATGATTCACTAATAAGATATTCCGATAATCGGTAATAAAATTAGCAATTGAATGATCCTTAGAAACACTATAAACTAAAATATGGTAAAATATGGTGATGAAGTAGTTTCATTTAATCATATTACAGGAATTCAATAATATAACATACGATTTAAGGCTGTAAAGCCTTATAGGTTATTGTACAAAAACACAAAATAAAATAATCTGGTATTGACCTCTTTAGATTTTTTTTATGTTAGTAACCTGTACAAAATACCAAACCGTCGCTGTCATTCATTTGTTCGTGTTTTGTACGTGAAAGAAATTGCAAATTAGCATAATAGAGATCTAGGAATATTTTCGTAAGCGAATGATTTAGTTGGTATTATTCAAAACCGCCCATCGCTGGTTATTTTCCACGAATTATTTTCATGAAGTTTTTCCATGAATATTGGTGTTTAAGACAAAGCTATTTATCCGGTTTTGAATCATTCTAAAAATTTTACAGTGATATTGTATAGCAAGGCAATGTTGGTCTTGAGATTTGTGTATTTGATAATTAAAATATGAAAGCCATTTTTATTACGTCCGCACAATTAATAATGCATTAACAAATTGTTTCGTAATTTTATTTTTAAGTTTTTCGGTACCGTATATTATGGATGTAATATCTTGTATTATGTTTTTTTTTATTTCCTAGTTTAGATTTATTAAACTTGAAGAAACGTGTTAAAAAGATTTATGAAGGGGTAATGATTTCTGGAGTTTATTTTTTAATTCTTTATTTATAATTTTATTTTAGGGGATAGTTATGATTATTGAATTTGGCGCGATTGGCCTGGTGGTTTATCTTATAGTATAAACACGCTCACATCTAACTCTATGGCGGCCATTGTACGTTTGTTAAAGTGTATTTCTCTGGAATAAATTACACATTCTTATTAAAAATTAATGAGGTTATTATTACGCTTTTAAAAATGCACATGCAAGATCTGGCTTTAGGGAAAATCGAATAAAACTACCTTGAAAATTTTATGGGAAATCATGCCGAGAGCATAAAGGTTGTTAACGAAGACTTCAACCTTTAAGACCTTAGCCGATAAGATATACGTACAGATCATTTGCGCAGTGAATAAACAAAAATCTAGCTTTGAAATTGGAATCGAAGTTTAAAATTATTTTTTTCATTGAAAAAAAAAATGTGATTTCTAATACAAAAAATATACTTTAATTTTTTCGATAGCAAATAAAATAAAATGATAGTTGTTACTCGTAAAAATACAGTGCAACTTATGACTAAAAATACTATTTTTGAGACATTTTTGTTTAGACACTTTTTAACAAAAACACACTTTTATGGACGTAGAAGTTAAGTCTCGACTTTTTTAATCAAATGCTGCTTTGTTAAATATAAGATGTACAGTTAATTTACGTACGGCTCGCTACCACGTGCGGTACTGTCGTAACAAGCACCGTCTAATTACGCGAATGATAATTACGAAATCACAACATTGCACCTTTGTCAATTTGCCACCGTCGACAGCAACTGATGCGGCGGCCGACTAACAGTACGCAGAACCGCTAGGCGCAGTCTGAATAATCAATTATATCATTCAATTCACTCTGATCGGCCACCTGAAACGGAGTCATGATGTGGGTGCTTCTGTACGAATGGCGGTTAAGACGAATTACGGCTATCTGTAACAGTAAAACAGGTTTTAAAAAGAGAGTGTCAATTAAAATGTTCTGATTTAAGGTTGCTTATTAATACTGTAATTATATATATATATATATATATATATATATATATATATATATATATATATATATATATATATATATATATATATATATATATATATAGTAGCTTTTTTAAAAAAGTCTAAATATAATAACGACTCAAAACGAATATTTTTGCGACTAACTAGTACAGTGCTTGAGCGATGTTGCTACTAGTCATTGAACTATCAGATATTTCGACTTTAGGAACGACCAATTGAGTGGTACTGCTTATGTGTTACCAATTGAGTGGTAGTGCTCGTTTCTGACTAATGGTTGATATACCTAGGCGCAGTTTGAATAATCAATTATTTTATTTCAATTCACTCTGATCGATTACCTGAAACGATATCATGATGCTTCTTTATGTATGGCGGTTACGACGAATTACGGCTATCTGTAACAGTAAAACAAGCTTTAAACAACGAGTGTCAATTAAATTATTCAGATTTAAGGTAGCTTGTTAATACTGTAATTATATATATATATATATATATATATATATATATATATATATATATATATATATATATGAGCTTTTAAAAAAAGTCTAATATAATAACAATTCAAAGCGAATATTTTTGTGACTAATATAATCCAATGTTTGAGCGATGTTGCTACTAGTTATTGAACTATCAGATATTTCGACTTTAGAATAACCGATTGAGTGGTACTGTTTATTTGCCAGGTAAATATTAATACTAATAATGAAACAGTTTGAAAACTGCTCTCCGAGTGTTTGAAATTGAATTGAAATTGAATGTTGAAACGTTTTTCAAATGGTTTTTTCCGGCTCTTCATATGGAATTATACTAATATGGTAATAGAAGCTTTTATAAGAACGAAAGCATTAATTTTTAAGTATCTTAGACTTAGTCCCGATAATATATCCTTGTTATATCTATGAATCTTATAATGATGAATGTTTTATTACATTCTTTGTCCTTAGTACAAAAATGGGTTATTGGATTTATAATGATGAATGTTTTATTTTATTCTTTGTCTTTAGTACAAAAATTGGTTATTGGATTGGAATAAAAAATTTACTATATTTTAGTTTATAGTATCTATATAGACGTATAGTATAACATATATTTATACAAATTTTGGTGAGCGAATAATAACGACTTAAGTAAAATGAGTCGAAATATATTAAAATTAAAAGTGGAGCTCTAGAATTCACAAAAAGTTTGAAGAGATATATTGATAATAATTACAGGTTATTTGTTATGAACTGACTTTTATTACACAAATTGACTACGTAAAAGATTTTATATTAAACAAATTGAACCCTCTTGGCTCACAAACGTAAACACAAACATAAAACTTTACAAACGTAATCACAAACATATTTACTTATTTATTTACTAATTGTGCTTCGGTTCCAAAGGTCCTTGATATGAAATCTAACAAATGAAAAAAAAACACATCGAATCATGTCGCACAATTTCCCAAGCAAAATAGGTATTAAATATAGTCAAAATAGTTAGTCGTATAAATGCATATCATTTAAGCGCATTCAAAACCAAAACTGGATAAGAAGCTGTTTTGCTTGAATACTTTTTGTCTGCATCATTCGCTTGCGTGTTTATATAATAGTGAGCGCCATCTGTTAAATTTCAAAATAAACTAACAATATTGGCAGACGAAAATGAATCGTATCCAATATTATAGTCGGAAATTAGGTGTATCGAGATTGCGTCCATAATTATTTTCTAACATACATTCGCTAATTCGTACTTGCGTATTTAAAAATTGTACCTACGCGGAATGAAATTTTGGGTAACTACCTTTTTTACTACCTTTATTACCTTTGTTACTACCTTTCTTACTTGGGTTACTACCTTTTTAACTACCTTTTTTACTTTCTATATTCTTCATCGCCACTTAAATACGTTTATAAAATAAGTAACGCTACCTACAATAATTGAAAAAGAAAACTCTCTATTAGGATTATCGATTGTGATAAAACAAAGCCAACAACCTCAGACTCTTCTATATGCTAGTGAAATTCTATCAAAATCCATTTGGTAGATCTCACTTGATGCGCGAACATATAAGCAGACTTACAGACATAGGGTGAAATACCAAAAACCTCCGTTAATTTTGATAAACCATTTTTTTTGTAGCTACCTTTAATATACAACACCTCAATTCTAAAATTTCATTATATATATATAGATTTTCTTAGTAAAATCGTTGTTCAATTCAACAATCACACAAAAGAATTTTTAAAATACAATGAATTCTAAGGAAAATTAAACATGATAAACATAATTAAATATGGTAAAACTGGTCCGGATCTACTCAAATATTAACATGGTATACATAAATAAACATGATAAAACCGGTTCGGATCTATCCAAATATTAACACGGTAAACATAATTAAACAGGGTTAAACTGGTCCGGATATACCCAATCATTAACATCGATTTACCGGTTTTCGGATTTACCCAAATATATGTGAAGTTGCGAATAGGAGAATAAGTCGATATGGGGCAATGCCTCCAGTACGGTAATAAATAAATTAAGTGCACGAACGATTGTGGAACGCAAACGGATGTTGGTACGTGCATGCGGGATATGAAATAATAAATGTATTTGTACTCGCGCATAACAATCCGGTACAAAACGATACTGGGATTATTAACACTGATGTGTTATTAATGTAATTTGTCGAAATTAGGAATCTATTTGGGCTTTTGCACGGTTTTGTATGTAGATGTACGGATAATGCAGAAATTGTATGTCACAACGTTTTAAGGGTTCCTCAGCTGAAGCGGCCGGATCCAACTTCGTATTGTGGCAACGTCCTTCGTCGGTCTGGCTGTCATAGGCTTCTAACTTCTAAAAGAAATAAGATATGTAATTGAAATTTCCACATAAATGGTATAGTTTCTTGGCTCAAAACTGGAAACAGTAATTAAAATAATTTAAACTTTTATTTGTAGGGGTTCTTGTACATGTAAAGTAGACTATTTTTACTCTACACAGGCGTTTGAGGTATCGTTGAAAAGAGTTTTTTGAGTAAAAATACACCATTCGTTTTTAATTTTTTCTTTTTATTTTAAAACTATGATTTTTTTATCATTAAATTGGCCATTTTAGATCTATATTGTTACCAAATCTGACTCAAAAACTTTATTACGCCTAATAATATAATTCGGCTCTAATATTGCTTTTATATCTCATATTTAGATAGTGGTAATTAAAAGTAATGCCTATTTGTAAATTTTTTGCTTTAAACATTTTAAAATATATTGCTATTTATAAAGAATTAATACAAAACATTATATTTATAAACAATTAATACAAATAGGATCCATATCCTGTAATATATTTTTATATAGCAGTCTCTACGAAACTTTTTTAGTACGAGGTTCACTCGTACTTAAAAAGTTGATTTAGGTTCCGAATTGACATTAGAAATTTTCATAATTTTGTCACTTCCGACACTCTGTTATACCTGATATAGACTTTTTACAAAGCTAAACGTGTGAGCTTGAAAGTTTGTAGTCAGATGCTGTGTTTTGAGATATTAATTAATATGTAGCAAAATGTCAAAAAAATATACCTCCTCATGTTTGTAAACTATATGTAATTTTGCATATATATTTAAATGCAAAACAGCATCTCGTACTTGAAAACACTCGTACTTGAAAAGTTTATTTGGGCTCGGAAGTGACGTATGGTATTTTCATAATTTTGTCACGTATGACTAATAATCTCTCTGTTATAGCCGATATAGAGTTTTTGCAATGCTAAACATGTGGGCACGAAAGTTAGTGCTCAAATGCTTTGTTTTGCGATAACAATTAATATGCTGCATAATGTCAAAATAGTATATTCCTCATATTTTTACACTAGATATTGTTTTGCATATACATGTAAAGTAGAACGTTGATATAAGTTAGTTAACTTACATTAATAATTTCAAAAGATATAGACAATTAGGGAATTCTACTTTGTGGATTTATGTTATTGGGCCATATTCGACTAAAGCATAATATAATTCACCGAGCCATTGAGAATGCTATTAATGTATTAACCGTGAATAACTTATATGAAAAAAAAATTAAAACAATACGCAGTTATTGTCCCTTTCTCGCCCAGGAGAAGCGCTAATATATACGTGTGCATTAGAGTGAAGTGAAAGACTCTTGTTTTGATTATCATGATGAAATGCTTATAAAAAATAAGTTTCGGGGTATAAGGTTGGACCCGTTTATTAAATGAGAAATTTTATTTTTCGTATATAATAAACGGGCCCATAAGCGTGGACCCGTTTATTAATTGAGAAATTATATTTTTCGTATAATTTTGTATTTAGAGGTGTCCCTGGTGCGATGTGGTGCACCAGGTGTTGCATGCTGCTAAGATTGTAATTGCGAAAGTTTGGATATTTGTTAGTTAATAATTCTGCAATCAAGCAACGAATCTTTATTGAATTTGGTGTGCGCATATTTCGTGCGGCGGGGTATAATAGTAATACCACAAAAAGTATGTTTGCATGTTTGTTACTCAATCACGCCAGAATCCCAAGGTAGATTTTAATGAAACTTGACAAGAACTTAGTTCATGATGCGAACTATGATATTGGTCATTTTTGTCTTGAGACGTTATTGCCGTAGGGTGAAACTCGGTGTTTTTGTTCAATAATACAATGTTAGTACATTACTGATCAATACACGGCGCAAAGTGTATGTATTGAAGATTTAAAATTATTTACAGATATGTGTTGCGATTATTTAAATGGTTTTCAATCGTAATATAATTCGAGTAGGATAAAACTAGGTGTTCGTGTTCAATAATACTATGTCAGTATTGTATAGGTTAATAGACAAAGCAACGTGCATATATCAAGGATTTAACATTATTTATAGGCAGATGTTGCGATAGTGTCATTGGATTAGATACAAATTAACCCAATTAAGTCGAAAATTAACCCAAAAAACAAATTAACCCAATTAAGTGAAACGTGTATGTATCAAGGATTTAAGATTATTTACAGATATATGTTGAGATTGTTTCAATGGGTGGTTTTCAATGGTGATATTATGCGAGTAGGATAAAACTAGTTGTTCTTGTTCAATAATACAATGGCAATACTGTACAGGTTAATAGACAAAGCAACGTGCATATATCAAGGATTTAACATTATTTATTGGCAGATGTTGCGATAGTGTCATTGGATTAGAAACATATTAACCCAATTAAGTCAAGAAGCCCCGCTAATAACGCCGCGAGCCAAAAGCTGGTAATACATATTTTTAAACCAGATAACATAATCATTTTTAAATATAAAGACAGATAAAGCATATCTAATTAATAAACAGAATGGCTTTAGTGGAGAATTATATTACAACGGTAGAAAAAAAATGTTGTGCACTCCATCCTAATGTGCATACACATTTGTATAGTTAAGGGATATTACGGGAACTTCTGAAGATTTGTGCATACTTGCATAGTATATATAATGCGGTGTTTGTTATAGGACTCTAAAACCGAACCCGCGTGGTAGAGCGAAAACTCTTATAGTTTCACTCCTTTATAGCTTTCTGATTATTTATGTCTACGTTAAGCCTGTTCGTTACGTAGTTACGTTTCTAAGTTACAACTTTTTCATTATTGATTATGTTCCATGTCTCCAAAAAACATGACCAACCCTGAATAAAAAATGAAATAATGGAGGTACGCCTGATAAATTAATTTATATACAAACATTAAATATTTTTTTGTACTTTATTGGGTTTGTAAAGTACACAGCACATTGATTTCAAATAACCTACAATATTTGGTATTAAAGTTTGGATGGTAATTCCATAATAGTCAGAAACGTACGTTTTTATTATTATCGTAAGTTTTTATTGTTATTTGACGCGAGGTGAACTAACTCCAGTCGGTTTACGAAAAGGTCGAAAAATTTTTACTAAGAAAATATGACTATACTTTATATACTTTTACAAATTTTAGTGTGGTAGAATGACCGGTTTGTAAAGTACGAGAGCCTAAACTAAGTGTGTTCTCGATTATAGACATTATATGCAACAGTGAATGCTAACTTATAAAATAATGGTTTATTTGTTCGTTTGTAAATTCATTGCTAAACCTTTTAACCAATATCAATGAAATATGACACAAATTTAGCTCGTATCATGGAAATAAATATAAAATAACAAGAGAAAAGTTATTCTACAACAGTTTTATCATATATCGCTTATTACTTACGCAATTTATGATGAATGCACACTGCGTTATGACTAGTGTTTATATGGTGTATTCAATCATCACTAAGCCCGCTAGAAGCGATGTATACCGATGTAATAGCTTTTGTACTTATAATTTTTTTTAAATTCATACTATGATTTAAAAAAAATTATAAGTTCGTTTCATTCATACTTCATAAACCGGAGTTTTCATTCTGTATCAAGTGATTCTTATTTGACACACATTTAAATGTTAACACTGAATTCAACATTTACACGTAATGTTTTATTTCCATCTGTACAGTGTACGTATTAGGAAAAAATGTGCGTAAGTAATGATATGAAAAAAAAATTGTATTGAATATTAGTATTGTAAGCTTATCGTGACAAGCAATAAAGTACACATCTATCGTATTATATAATTTAATTTATTTTAAAAATCAGAGATTACACATGAACTAAAGTTATTTACGGGATGTAAACTCTGGATTTATTTGACGGATTTTCATGGCGCAAGCGTCTACTGCGATTTAATTTTTTTTTCCATTTATGCTTTCATATTTTTATCTCATCTCTAACAAGAATAGTGTGAGCTATTTTTTTCTATAATTCGTTTCCCAAATTGGCGATATGAGTGCTGGAAGAATCTGAGATATATCTGAATAATAAGATATTTACGGAACAGCCATCAGGGCTTTAGGTATATGGTATGTGGAGGCTTCATTCCTAGCTTTTAGAAACATGTTTTCTACGATCTGATCATTTCAACAGTCTATATCCGTCCTTTGCTGGACATAGATCTCTCCCAATCATCATATAATTGGTGGTAATGCACATAGACGCTACGTCAGGCTGGTGGATTGGCGATCGCAGTGTGCAGCTTCACGGACCAGTTGCGCTGATGTAGTCACTGGTCTGTAGCATTTTAATTAGTTACAAATACCTCAGAATCAAACCCGAGACTCCGCAGTACGTCACAGCATCCAAGGCCACGAGTCTGTGATCAAGCCAATATACCACGGCGTAGACGACTTGATATTTTTGTCTAATGGGATCATATCTCTCTTTGTCTCTGTTTTCGATATCATTCTTTTCGCTCTTATCCTAAAATATTATATACTCGTTTTTATTCTTCCCTATTTACCATATACTGTACTATTTACCATATACTGTACTATTTATCATGTATATTTATATGCTATTTCTTCTTCGACATTTCTTAATTGGATATATTGATATATTTATTTAGCGACATTATTTTATTAAATCTAATTTTCTTATGTTTTAAGTTTAGTGATATTTTAAGCTGGTCTATTTTATTTTTTTCGATATTAGTCATAAATAACGAAAACTAATTTACTTAATAATACAGGTGCCCTCAAAGGTGATGAACTTTTGAATCAAGTTAACCGCGTGCCCGCGATCTACATCGCCAAGTACAACCGCTTTGCTGATAACATCATCGAAAGGATGAACAAGATCCTGCGCCGCTCATACGATCCCGTCAGCGTCAAGCTTCAGCCCGTCGACGCCAAGAAGAAGATCAAGGGGAAGCCCAACAAGAAGTCGAATAAGAGGTGCGTTCATTTGTTGTCGAACCACGATAAAAGGAAATATTGTGATTTCAGCCTTTAAAATGTTTCTTGATAAGCTCCTTACATAAATTTGCAAAAGAGTCGGATGTAAATGACTTTTACAAAAAAAAAATTATTATATACTTTAGATCAGCTGTGCCATAATAGACTTGATCACGTTGAATGGTTGAAATAAATAAAACTGGAAGGTAACGAAGTAATGGTAATGCTCTCCAAATTTAAAAAAAACACGGTAATGCCCTCCAATTTAAAAAAAAACACGGTAATATCCTCCAAATTCGAAAAAAAACGCGGTAATGCTCTCCAAATTAAAAAAAACACGGTAATGCCCTCCAAATAAAAAAAAAACGCGGTAATGCTTTCCAAATTTAAAAAAACACGGTAATGCCCTCCAAATTAAAAAAAAACACGGTAATGCCCACCAAATAAAAAAAAAACGGGGTAATGCCTTCCAAATTAAAAAAAAACACGGTAATGCCCTCCAAATTTAAAAAAAACACGGTAATGCCCTCTAAATTAAAAAAAAAACACGGTAATGCCCTCCAAATTAAAAAAAAAACACATAATGCCCTCCAAATTAAAAAAAAACATGGTATGACCTCCAAATTAAAAAAAAAAGACGGTAATGCCCTCCAAATAAAAAAAAACACGGTAATGGCCTGCAAATTTAAAAAAAACACGGTAATGCCCTCTAAATTAAAAAAAAACACGGTAATGCCCTCCGAATTTAAAAAAAAATGCAATCAAAAAAATATTGGAAATATATGTTTATAAGCATATATTATATGCTATTTCTTCTTCGACATTTCTTATTTCTTCTTCGACATTTCTTCAGAAATATTATACATAAAAAATTAGAAAGTTCCTTCATTTGTGAAAGTAGTCAAGGGTGCTTTAAAAAAGTCTACCCCAATACAGTAGTGGGGTATTTTATTCGGTGGGATATACTTCATTGAAATAAAGGTATTTATATTTCAGCTTAACCTTTAATCTGAATTGTTGCAACATTCTTTATAAATTCTACTTTAATTAATTTAATAAAAGAGCTCCTTAGGAAACGATTTGTCGAAATGTAAGGTATTCTAGATTAGACAGAACCTTAAGCATAGACTTAATATAAGTTTTACTATATTTGGTTACAGCAGTTTTTGTGTACAGCTTTAAAAATAAATTGTTAGACAAACAAAAATTAATCAAAAAAATTATTTTGACGGGTATTTGATCATAGATATAAAATTTATTAAAATTATTCAATGTTCAAAATCATCCCAATGAAAAATTACAGGTAATGACACTTGTGGTTAAATTTATGGATAATAAAATTATATTAAGACAAAGTATTTATATCCTTGGTATACCCTTTTAAATGAAATAAAAATTTTCTTAAATTTCTAATTTCATTTGTGAGATCTGAACTGAGACTTTATGGAACATTGGTTGCGAGAACTGCAAATAGTTCTCGCAACCAATTTAGAGAATAAATTGAAAAAGAAAAAAATTTATATTTACTTACATAGCAGTAGCACCACCTATTGCGAACATTTAAATAGTTTTTGGCCAGTTCCTAAGGGACTTCTAAATATTTTGGGATGAAAATATGTATATAGATATATAAAATTTAGAAACAATTTATCAAGTATTTGCCAAGCTATTGGTTAATAACAAAAAAAACATACTTGCATTTGTAACATTATAGTATTAAGTACATCTATCACTAATTGTGATTTTATGAACATATTATAAGTTCTCTTCACTACTTAGTTTTCACGTCGGTGTTATTTAAAAATATTTTATGGTAACTTTGAAATTTATAGCGCCCTAGCGGTCTTACATTTGGTATATTTTTTTTTACTGTACAATTTTTAGCCCAACACCCTAAAGAAAGTGCCGAACTCCTTTCATGTTTATATGAATTTGTTGCCAGTAAATCATTGTTAATTGATTAATATACCTAGATTCACTTAACAAATCACCACACAATTTTTTTCTCATGCTTTCTTTCACTCCACATTCTATTCTTGTATTAATATCAATAATATAGCTAAAAACTATGATTATTAATTATTATGATTAAAATATTGTGCATAAACAAGAAATTAAATAAAAATTTTCTTACAGGAAAAACTCCTCAAGAAGGAAGCACAGCCAGCGTAGAAACAAGGCTGTGAAAATTGAAGAAATCGCTTCAAAAATTGTGACATCCCAGTCTCCTATTGAAAATGAAACTCTAAAGCAACCTAACCCAGCTCAAAAGACTGAAGTCAATAAGAAAAATGAAGTTGCATACACAATAAAACTAAAGGAAACTCCTCCCAATGGCGAAGCAGCAAAAGTTAATGGAGACAAGAAGAAAAAGAAAAAGAATAAGAGGGGAAAAGGTAAGGGAAAGAAGACTGCAAATAAGAAAAAGAGTGATGGAAAGAGCAAGCCTAAGGCTAGAGGGACTTTGTATGGTTTGTCAACATTGCGCAGGACTGGAGACGTCATTGTCAATATAATGGCGGATCACACAACTGTCAAAACAGATTTTGTAGTTGGGCCGCTAATACTGAAAGTGGAGAAGGAGGTAAGCAGTTTGTTTTCAAATTAATTTTCAGTTATATTTAATTAGTATGCAAATTTTACTACGAGGATCGTTAATTGGCATTCTTACCTAGAATGCCAACTACGAGATTATTCGTAGTATATTAGTGTAAATATGAATAGATGGTATCAGGGAAGAGGATAAAAAGGTGGTTTACATGAATAGAAAATTAAAAAGTACCCTGGTAGTCAACGTGTTAATTATAAAATAATTTAATATATGTAAAGAAATTATAGCTTACAGTTAAATCCTTGTAATGGTTCTTTCTTTCAAAAAACATTACGGTTACGGTGTCCAATATATTTTCTGACATAAAAAAATAGATGTTGTTGGGGCAGGTAAATTTAGATATATCAAGCTGCATTGTATAAATTGTTTACTCAAACATGATTAGAACCTATATTTATATTTGCTATTTTATATTTCCACAAGCGGAGATACTAAGTGATCAAAAGTTTAATGTTTGTATGATATTGACATGTTTATCTAAAATATAATTTATCAACATTCCTTCATCGTATATACTGCCAACCTATGGACCAGCTCGATTCTGATATTCGAAACCAATTGACAATTTATGCATTCAATTGTCATCTGTCAAAGTTACTTTAATTTTAATTCTCTGCTCCGTTTTATCCAATTCCTCTAACACTATACAAAGTACCATTTAATTAATCATTTTGTTAAAAATGTTATTAAATAACAAATCACTATTTATAATAGATTATTGTTACAGTCATTCATAAAACTTAGTTCATAACATATGATGGTTATGTTGACTTTATGTTAATGACATTGTTATAAACAAAATATGTGCTATTAAAAAAGTGTAAAACTATGATTTAATGACGAAATTATTACAGTTCATAACACCTATAAGAAATATATTGACTTAGCTAAATATAGATTCCATAAATTTCTATTACAAAACAAATTACTAGAAGACACCAAGAAAGATCTGTATACTAAAAGAATTTTAGTTAAAACAATTTAACCATTATAAATGTAAATAAAAATGTGAAGCTTAATATACATAGATGAAAAAATATGTCTTATTTAGACATTAAAAACAAGGTATTATTGTTCAAAAAAACAGTTTGGACGTGGAGCAAAGAAGGAATTGAAGTCGGCAACTGCAACTACAGCGGAGATGGTTGGCAAGTTGAATCTTAGAATTGACAATAGTGGTATAGCAACGCTGCACTCTATTAGGGTTCTACAACCAAAGCAGGTATGATTTAAGTCTATTAATTATGGTTTCTTTTAAAATTTCTAACATGCATAGTTACGTAGTCATTTGTCATCTAATTATACATTAGTCCTATTTACTTCTAATTGTTAATAGGTGTACCAAACCTAAATTCTTGTATTTTTAAACTTATTATTTCGAAAATTAAATTTCAAAATATCTTTTTAATTTTTGGGAACACAATACTAAAATATTCATTTTTTAAATTTTTTTTGCAATACCTACTAGTTAGTCATTACATAAATTTGCAGATGACACGTCAGCAAACAGTTTAAGAACCATAGCGCTAATAATTAGTTTAAACTTCAACAGGTCAGAGTAGACAGCCGAGACAATCACGACAGAACTAGAGAATTCCTGTGGAAGAGAAGTTCTAGAATTGCACATGTGGTCTCTGAGAAGTTAAAGAATGCTTCTAAACCAATGTTTGAAGTAACCCACCAGTAGAATCTAGAAAAAGTCAATTATGTAGAAGAATTCGTAAAATATAAATGTCTAGTGCGATAAATAAACTGAGAATTTAGAATTAGACAGAAAATTCTGTGTTTATACAAATTTTCTTAATTCTTAGTTTGTAATATTCAAATTATTTATCATTACATATAACCATTCTACAGGTTTATTACAGATTGTAACGAGTCCAGTGATATTGGAAATTGATAAATATAAGAAGTGTATATGTTTGTAAATTGTCATTTCCAAGTTATTATCGAAAATGTTATAAGCAATAGAAAACTATTTTGAAAATAATGTTGATTATTATATACAGTTAAATTGTAAATTTTGTTCGTCAGGTTGTCAGGTTACATTTCAATATTAAATAGGAGCCCACCACACAGTGAATATTTTATTGTATGTTGAAAAATGTATTTATTATAATTTATTGTAATTTTGTAAGATTATTCCAGATATGCATTTATAGACGTCTAAGTAATTTATTTTTAAAAATTAAAGCTATTTATTATAAATTTGATTGGCATTTTAATTTCTTAAATATCAATGAACATTAAATATAATGTTAGTATTCAAAATAGGGGCCGTTGTACTGTCTGATATAAAAGATGAGAAATAGCTTTTATTAAGTGAATATTTTTTGCTAAGTAATAAATTAAAAATCAAGTTGTGACTACAACATCTCAGGCCAGTACTCAGCTGGGTTAACACGTGGAATCATTGCATAAGCTTGGTTTTCTTTTAAGAACTTGTTTTTACCATACATTTTCTTCATTTTAAGTACGTTTTTGGAAATACCTTCTCTTCAGCATGTGTACAACATGTTTGTAAAATAATTAGGAAAGGATTGATGATTGAAGGGAAAAATTTGTTCTTAATGGTGACATATGGCGCCTAATCTGTAATTTTTTTTATTGCCAAGATTGAAATTGTGAGTCAATTAACTAGAATAGAGAAATTAGTGAAATCACACATTAGTGAAAGCACAATCCTATAAAGAAAATGTCAGGATTGCTTTTGATGAGAGATGAATACTCGCAAAGGTATATATCTAAAGCAGAAGAAAGTGTCATAAAACAGTAAAATTACAAATTCACATGTAATATTGAAAGTTTTTCATATAAACTTCTTACTAATAACTTTCATAGACTGAATAGGTGTGGAACATAGAAAGTTTAATCATTGGATATCTCATAATTAACAGGATGTGCTTTAAAGTTTTTGAAAATAACTTTATATGTTGATCTGTTAATAATTTTATACCGAAGACGTAAATAAAAGAACTTTGGATTTTATTTAAATAAAGTCTATTTTCTATAGTATTAAACTATATCTATTTACAAAAATATTTAAAAATTATACATGATTTTATCAAATGTAAAATATGTAAGTACTTATAAAATAGGTACTCTTCATTTAAGTTATAATCAGAATTTAATTCATGTCTTTAATATCATAGATTTCACTAAAAGTTCGATTTAGCTAATAGCATCACAGGTGAAAACATTTACCTGAGATGTTAATAGCTTATAATAATTATATTAATTTTAAAGCACAATGTAAAAATAAATACAAAACCTATATCTAACTGTCATTTTGACAGTTGTCATGGCTGACATGTCAAAATAAATCGATAAATATTTTTTTAACGCAGTATTCATAGAATGCATAAATTAAGTACTCAAATAGCATGTTAAGGTTATTGTAGTGCTTAGAGCACTTAGGAATTGCTATTTGAACAAGTATAATAAAAACTTAATTAGAATAAAATATACACTGGAATTAAGTAAAATAAATTATCGAAATAATATAAATAACTTAATAACTATACCAAAATGGTACAAAGAAAGTTATAAACCCATCAAAAGTACATTATTTAGCTGAATTGATTGATGTTTACCTATCTAAATCAACTAATAATAAATTGTTTTTAAGCTCAAGAATAAAATTAGGAAAAATAATCTTACTTAAATATCGATAAGTTACTATTTTTTGGATAAAGCAAATATTTAGCCTCTATTAAATTAATATTAAAAATTAAGTATGATACTAAAAAAAAAAACTATTCTCTGTTTTTTAGTCACACTGGTGTTAAAAAGTTTTTTAAATACTCTTTTAGCTTCCACGTTAAACATTTTGGGAAGTATTCTTTTGAATCTTCACAAATGGTATAATAGAAGTGGCTCTTATACTACTTACTAATTTTTATTTATTAATGTGCCATTCAAAAACTTTTATAAAACATATGGCACATTATTTCTGTGTAATATCTATAATAACAAGTTTTCATTACACATAAATACAATACTGCATTAAAACTTTACGAATAAAGAGATATTTAGTGAAATTATTTCGGGATAGCAAAGTTTTATAAAATTTATGTAAAAATTAATAAAAGTTAGAATTGCAAATATAACAGATTTATTTGTCATATGAGGAATAGTTGAGATGGTCTGCTTATTCAATAAATTATTTTAGAGTGAGATTTAATACAATGTATTGACAATATGTTTATTCTTATTGTCTGATATTTTGAAATGTACTAGTTCGTAGAAATTTAAAGTAGTATTTTAACATATACGTAGAATCTGTACTCATTTACTCCAGCCGTTTGGAGAAAAAGCATTTTATGTGTTAAAAAAATCAATATGAGAAATGTTTACATGAATTTTGAATTTCATGCAAAGTTAAATATCAGATAATGATGCAATAATATTGAGATTCAAATATCTGTTTCTCCGATAATAATGTGTACATTCTATGGTCAGTATGTTACGAAATCTAAAAGTCTACAAAAAATTTGACTTGCTTTGCTGTGTAATAATAATTAAGTACAACAGAGTTAAATTTACACAAATGAGTTTCGGTAGGTTGTCTTTGGTAAGCAGAGTTTGGTAATAAGTACCATTAAACACATAGACCTCAAAAAGAATTCGAAACTTAAAATTCTACTTCGTCATAGATTATAATTTACATCGTATTAGTATTTTCAAAACAAGCTTAATTTTTTATAAACAAGAACATACATATTTCTGATCTATAAAATAAATATTGGACAAATGAATTCAATTATGTGAACTTTACTTAATAACGATAAGCTGATTTTCCATTTGCTCAGACAATATGACTAAAAAACAGTGACTGCTTCATCAATTTGTATAACTATTAGCTATGCATTCGCTAGGTACGTTTTTCATATTCACAATTTAGCACTAGTGGAATTTTTTTCACATATATCGTTGTTTGGCAAGTTTTTATTGTTCAAGAGAGGCATAGCACTGTAAGGCTCAGATGCTATCACTATTTCTACATTATCTTCTTTGTCTCTGTGAAGAGTGAGGACGGGTTCGAAATTGGCAGATATGATGCTCTTGTTGTCACCAATACACAAACTTCTTGTTGACATTCTATAGCCTGTCAAATCTGAAACAAAATGAGTGTGTTACATTCGATTATGAAAATCAAATTTTATGACTCTTCAGAGTCATTCTATTCTATATTCTATTCTATAATATTTCTAAGCGTAGTGCTTGGAGAAAACATACAAATAAGTATGTTATAAATATCCTATCAAATCAGAAAGTAACGTAAATAAAGCCTATCTATTGAATTTCTATTAGAGCCAGATTTTTACAGGGTTTTTAAAATACAATATATATTCAGGCTTCCAATGTTATTATTTTTTAAGAAATTCTTTTAAATCATCCTCGTTCCAAAATCTTATAATATTGCTTTTACAAATTTTTCATTATCTAGTCACAGAAAGTTATCAAATATTAATGTTTTAAATGAATCTTTAATCCCACTATTTTTAACCTCAAATTAAATTTGTAAAAACCCTTCTTTAATAAACAGAAAAGAAAATGTTAATCGAATTAAGTTTGCATATTTCTGGATCATTTAGAAAAGCTAGTCTATCCTAGGTTAATTTTTTGCTAATAATCGATGTATTAATGTGAATAGTTAGATAAAAGGTAGGAAGAAATATCTAGTAGTAGTAACTTTACGGCCGTAAATATAAAAAAGCAAGTATCGAGATAACGAGAGTACTAAATCACAGTTAACAACGACATACAAAGTGGAAAATATTGTCATGGCAGAATCAATATGATTAAAAATGATACAGAAAAAAATGGTGTCTTGTTAGATTTATTTAATTATCTGAGGCAAATAAGCATATAGATATAATCAAAATGTAACATAAAAATTTATAAATGGACTAAATTTAAACATAAAAGAAAACAAGCAACACACATGGGAAAAGGAAGGGAAGGATAGATAAAAATAGTCCAAGCGTGCGTCGGACACACCTTAGTATTTACGAAATACTAATACTAAGGTCTTATATATACTAATACTAAATCTATAAATATTTCATGCATTGCTTTACTAATACTAACTAAATACTAATACTAATACTAAATACTAATAATAATACTAAATCTATAAATATTTCATATATTGCTTTACTGCAAAGTAAATACACTTTCAATTGCATTTAAAAAAAACCTGTTTAATGTCGAACACTACACTTGACATTACGTGAAAGAACATTAAAAAATAATTTTTCTTTAATTTTTATGTGTTCTTGTAATAAACCAATACTACTAACTAAATTTTACCACAATCAGTTTTTAACTGAAACAGTCATAATACTGTGATATAAGAATTAGCAGATGGAAAGCGGGACATGAAGAAATTATAAATTATTTATTTTTGACATTTTCATAAAAGCGATTATATATGTAAAAACAGTATTTAATTCCATATATCAGTTGATTCCATATTCTCTTTTTAAAAACATGAAAGGACCTTTTTTATTTCATTTATTTTGACACATGGCAAATTTATTACTAGACAAGCAACCACTTCTAGTCAACCAAAATTACAGTGCATTTAAAAAGTTTCAAGACAGGTAGATAAAGAAATGTCATATTAACAAATTATAAAAAAACAAAATAATTTTCATTTGTCAGGAGGGGTTTTGGAGAAGAAAAGAAAAGGGAATAATTAAGTGAGAGGCATGTGAAAGGAAATCGAACGTGGAAAGCAAAGTTAGGGCAGTTATAATCTTTCAGATTGCTTTTGGGTACTTGCACGAATGGTGAAAGTTAGGTATAAGAATAAAGTTTGTTCCATAATTTGGTAGCATGAACAGTGAATGAATGTTGGTAGAAAGATCATGAGAAGATTCTCGGAATATTGATGTAGGTAATGGAGTGGTAATGGCTGTAAATCTTGCAATAAGATAAGACAGATTGTAAGGATTTTTTAAGGTATTGAAAGCAGTGAAAGAATGTCAAAATTGCACAACAGAGTGTCATAAATTCCCATCCACCTGAACCACAGCCTAAACTCAGAGATGTGATCAAATTGCCGAAACTGAAGATATAATGAAAATACAAGTGTTAAAGAGACATAGTTTGTTAAGTAATTCTTCTGAAAGATTAAGTCAGCAAACGTTTCCATAGTCTAATAGAGGCAATAGCAATGTTGGACAGAGGTGAATTTAATTTCAAGGGAAATTAGATGCTGCTTAAGGATGAAGATTAGGAGAGGACACTGGAATCTGAATTAAATGTGATTGGAAAAAACACATATTTAGATATTAATCAGAAAGTAACAGAGTTTGACAAATTTAAATTCAAATAAAAGAGGAAGAATGCAGTAACAATCTATACAAAAGAGTTTAACTGACACTGAAATAAAATTTGTGTTAAAAATGTTCAATTGTCATTATTGAAACTAATAATATAGCAGGTTATGTGTATAGCACGCTTCTGCTGAACTTACGTTTCCACAAAAAATATCATTTCATTACTTGTGAAAAAACCTACCATGTATTGCAACTTCTAATTCTTCTTCCGTTGTTGCAATCTTGACGGCGGCACCGGCACCCTCTAGAACGGAGGTGACGGTGTCACGTGGTTTCAGTAGTATTAGATGCTGACCTTTCTTAAATAGATCGCTGCCTAGTGAGCACAGACCTTTGGCTGCAGTGAAGTCGGCTCCTGATATTAACATGGTATCAATTTTAAATATGGTATGAGTGGAACTGTATTGGTAACACATATCCCGAAATTTTAGTTTACCTTCTAATATTCTTTAACATCTATCTATATTGGGGATATACTTCGAGGCACTAGTGTATTTAATGAATGATACTGTACTTATTAGCTTTATGTATTTTGTGTTGAAGGAAATATTAGTGAAAAAATTTTCTGTGGTTTTAGTTACGACATTTATATCTTACAGAAGGTATGTTAAGAATTAAGAAATTTTAAATTTAAGGGGTTTTTAATATTGTAAAATTTTTCACCAAGTACTTTAAAGATAAAGAATAATTTTATAGCATTAAAATAGGTTTATGCTTCCTAAAGAAATTGACAATTTTGTTTGTTTTTTTTTATTTCAAACAATATCTTTTGGTTGTAGAATACAAGAAAGTGTCTTATTATTTATCACTTAACCGTTAGAGTGCCGATGAGCACCATCGTGCTCGTGCGCGTACTAACTAAATTTGCCACGAGCGCGATGGAGCTCATGAAATCAGTTGCTGTTTAGCGGTGTTGGGAGGTCACTCGCATGCATCGCTAATTTTTTATGCTATAATTATTTATAAGTTCCAATTATAATATTATTAGTAATTACAATACAAAAAAGATCCAGGAAAAGAAAATTTTTAACCCATAATGTTGGAATACGAAAATAATTCAAGTGGAAAAAAACAAAGTTTTTCAAGTTGTGAAGAAAGTGATAGTGGGAGTGACATTGTGGTGCGCTCACAATTTGGCGTAATGCAAATTTTGAGCCATAATGACAATAGTAACGATAACAATTATTTTGCTGATACGGAGGTTGTACTGGACTGCGAAAATACAATGTGACCTTGATTTCAGTTTTTGTTATAATTTTTGTTAACAATATATATTTTCATAATTTTCTTTGTATTTTATTATCCTTGTACAAGTTTTTATTAAGAAAACACCGAAAAAATTATTAAAATTGGATAATTTTTGTAAGAGATACAGTTTTTTTCAAGACAAGGGTAAATGACATCACAAACAAAAGATTTCTTTGGCATTTTTAAGTATATATGAGTAAAAAACCATGGCACTAAAACGGTTAAATTATTCGCTATTTCTATAATTTCCATTATTAAAATATTTTTAAAACTTTGGTAACAAAAACAGACATTTTTTAGAATAAACAACATAATTACATGTTTTTTATGATAAGAAATATTCAAATATTAACGACTAAATTTTATTTATTTTCCCTACATATATATATTACAAACATGCAAGCAAATATTTTTTTTATATAAAAATTCATATCCCATTTAAATAGTTAAACAATAGATATCTATTTTTGAGTCCTCCCATTTTAGGCTTTAGAGTATTTTTAATTTCTTTATGCAGATTACTTCTGTGTTTTTTAAATGCATCACTTTTAATTGTTAGTTTTCGACTTTTCATGACTAGCTCTTTCGGAAAGGTTTAGTTTATCTGTAATAGTCTAATATACAAACAGAGACAGCAGTGTCTCACCATAAATAACTTTCTACCCATGTATATCTTCTCCAATAAAGGTAGGCTAGAGACTTACAATAAAGTACTACATTAATTATTACACATTTTATAACGGTTAGCATGCTTGTAAGGGATCAGCTTTCATAAAACATGGTATGAAAGACAACCAACCTCTCTGATACCATCGAGAGATAAATGATTTGCAATAAATATGCCATATGATCCTCTATGAGTACGTTCCACTAGCCAATCGCAACATTCACGCCTGTTGTAACTGGCAGTCCAAGTAGAACGGGTATTCATAATGCCTATTCATAATTATGAGGAAATGGCGGGTATTTACAAGAGTTTTTTGACAGAGATTATCGTATTGTATTTTCTATTATGTATTAACCTCATACAATAATTTACTCATACAGTAATTTTAAAAGTGCAATTTAATTTTTATGGAAAAATTTTACGTCTTCTGATGCAATTTTTATTTCTATTAGGTTCTTTTTCAAGCTGCATAAGGCAATTCTCTCCGTTATCATATTTCATATTGAAACATGATATAATTTATGTATGTAAAATTTATATATCAATGTCTCAAAGTCAAATGACAGATAAACAACTGCAATGACCCAAGTCGATTTGCAGGTCGGTGTGGGCTCGAAGAGGTTGTGAACAATCATCAATGGCGTATTGATAATGACTGCAATGACTGTGGTCACCGAGTGGAACGTGGAGTGTTTTGAGTGTTGCGATCGCCTAGTGGAACATAGTCTATGATAGTAGTTATAATTTAGCAGTGAAATTAAAGGGTTAATTTTTTTCTGTCATTTTCAGTGTTACAGAAAAATTTTATGGTTTAAGCAGGGTTCAACTGTGAACATATGTTCTTTGGTTTTTTTCTAATTTTATCCATGAGTGAAAAATGACAATACTAGTTTTTGTTGGTTAAAATTTAAATTTTTCAGTATGGAACTTTGAGAATGTGCGATTTACATTTAGGAATTATTTTAATATAAAGAGACTTCACCACACTCACCTAACACAAATCGGCAATCAATTACAATTGGTAGAGAGTTACTGCCTTCCTTTTGGGCAGCCTTTGCAACGTAAGTTCTAATGTACTCCACACCGGGGAAGTACAGACTGTTGCCTAGGGTGATGAGAATATATCCAGCACCAGATTTCGTCTGAGACACAAAATTGGTTATTATTAATTTATTAGTATAAACTTAATAACTACTACAACGGTACAGGGCTATGCAAAGGATGATATCTTATGTAGGTATTCTCTTTTTATTATTAAGTGCCGATGGACATTTTGTATCTCGATAACGTGAAAATTTTTCAATAAAATTTTCTTTTTCTGTTATGAAGTTTCATTAGTAGCTCTGTCAATTTACATAATAATTTCAATCATTCAAAAGTTATGTTAAAATACTGTGTCTCTCCTAATGTAATGAATTATATTCAAATTTCTTGCATCTTCTCTCCTCTTTTCTCTTTGTACAATAAGCTGCGGTTATATTTTTGTTTTAAATGAAGTGTTTCATCAGTTTATTATGATTAACAAGTTCCCACCAAGTGACAAGTAACCACCATATAGTATGGATGGATCATAAGTACCATGGGAACAATCTCGTGCAGATATGCATGTATAGGTTGATCAATGAGTCGGTTTGCTATTGGTGCGCCTGCTTTGCATTGACTGAGACAAATTGCTTTTGAATCTTTAAAATTGAATTAAACAATTGAAATATATGGGAATATCCAAAATAATATCGATAACTAAAAGTTACTTATATAACAGCAAAGTTAGTTAATATTAACAGCTGTGTTCATTCGAATCATTTACAGCACAAAAAGAAATTTCCAATTACAAGAGTGAGCACTCAGTAAATAGTCTTTGTTCATCAAAAGTGACACTTTCGTGTGTTTATAAGAATACTTTTGACAGTACATTTAAGGTTCCAAAGACGTTTAATTAGCTTTTTCTAATTTTAACTAATCATCGTAAAATTTATAAACTTTGACATTATAATATAAATATTGTTAAATTCACTCACAGAACTCTTTTGAAGGGTGATCTGCGGCCGTGCGCTGGGATACAGCAAAATAGCCACATTGACAACGACACCAGCCAATATGCCTAACTCCACACCGACAATGAGGCATACGAGAAATGTGGCAAATGCTGGTAGTAAATCGGCTCGTCGCGATTTCCACATTGGTTTGACAACCTGCAGAGTTCCGATTAAATATTTCGGTTTAAGTAATTTTTGCTTCTATCAAATGTTAGTAAAATGGTGAATGTCCGATAATAGATAATTTGCATTATTTATTATTAGATACATTTTGAAAACTCCGTAGTGAAACAAAAACCACTTATAATTTCACCACATCCGTCCATCCGTCTGTCAGAGATCCGTAGTTTCATAACACATATTCATACAAACAAAATATTTATAAAAATTGTTTATATAATGTAAATCCTCATATATGTAAAGTGATCTAAGCATTCCTACCGCGAGCCACTAATAGAAGTTGAATTTAAATTTAACTAAGATTGGAAAAATATTTTCTACATAATCTGAATTCTAACTAAACTTAAGGTCAATAACATATCGATATTAAAGATCTCATAATATAATAATTAATTACTTAATACCATAGTACCAATAGCCATTCAGAATTGTCTTTAAAGTATAGAAGCTTCTGTCTGTTTTTACATTACGGCAGGTGCTTTTAATATTGTCTTACTACTGGCAAGCGTACAGCAGTTAATTATAATACTATGTATTTATTGCTAGAGCTAGTTGAATTCTGCGTGACATTGTCAATAAAAAAAGAATAGACAAGTCTTCCTTTTGTTTATAGTAATTAGAAATAAACAAAATTCTAACCAAAAAATTAGTCGCATAGTTTGATATGATTATAATTAGAATTACTAGTTTTTTCTAATGATACATCGTCCGATTTCCTGTCTAATTACTCAATATGGTAGAAAATTTGTAATTTATTTTGTTTATTTAAAAATCTCTTTTTAATTTATTTTAAGAAGTTAATTTGCTAAAATACACACAAATTCCTCTTTTTTTGAGGATTATAACTACACAGTTTTTCATTACATATGGATTTGGTGTGTCTGTCATACTAGGTGGGCGGGGTCAATCTTTGTCTAGGGTTGCCTTTGTGTTTGGTTCAGACAGGCTGCATAATGTTCTAATCGCTTCTACAATCAAGCTAAGGACAAGATTTGCCTTCCGAGAGTAGCACCTAATAGATTAACTGTTTTAACATAATGTAACTGAATAAAGCACCACAATCATATCTAAACCCTCATGTTGCAAAATTCACAGCCTTTTCTGGCTACTGCCTGGACCCACGTTTTGAGAAATTTCTCACACTCCGTATTTGCAAAACATACTACTTCTTTCTATGAGTATTTGTTAACTGTTCATGTTGCCAAGTTATGGAATAAGCTCAATTCCAACTTCAGACTTTCATCGTCCATTCTGGCATTCAAAAGCTGTCTGAAAAAATCATACTTCCTCTAACTTTACTTTAAATATTCTATTCATTTACATGTCCCAAACTCTTAATCCTTTTCCTTACTTACCTCTCAACCCAGATCCAAAATCCAACTTAAAATATGATATAAGACATTATATATATTAGACATTATATATATTAGACATTATATGATATTAGACATTATATGACAATTTTTATTTTCTTTGGTTTATTTTGTTATTTTCCAATATTTTACCTTTTATTTATATGTGGCTATCTGCCCATCCAATTTATTTATTAACGCATTATAACTCTGGTTAACTGTAAGTGATTGCTCCTGTAGCAATAAGTTTGTCAGATGATTGTTCATCGAGGTTATAAATAAAAAAATAATGGATAAATTATCAGAAATCAACATGTGGAAAAATTTACAGTGTAAAAATCTCTTTTTCTAAATAAAATTGAAATAGAAACATACACTCTGAACTTATAAAAAATGTATAAATCTCTAGATCGCTCATTGCTTCAATATTTGCAGACCATTAATTATATATTATATATTATATATACTTATATAACTATTTGCATTTTCTCTTCAGATGTATGAAAACCAAAATATTCTCTAATATTTATATTCATTCATTCAATACAAATATTTTATTTACATTTCATTTAGTTTTTGGCCTTCGAAATAATGACTACTTCTGTATATGTATGATTATCTTAGATAAAGTCTGCTTTTAGTAAAAATTTATCGGATAAAGAAGCATTTAAATATCATACCTCATATTCAATCATAAATATCACAGCACAGATGATAACTGCAGCAAGCGCCGCCTTAGGAATGAAGTAGAAGTATGGAGTTAGAAGACTAAGCGCCAAAAGTACCAAGATGCCTGGAAATTATGAGGAGGTAAAGAAATTAGTAGTTTACACCATATCCATTTTAATCTTTATTAAAATATTGAAATATTAATATAATTTTTACATGTGTGTGCATGTTTTTTAAGGAGGAGACAGGTTGCGTTGTAGGAGATATATTGCTTCGTTTAGGATCTAAAATTATCTTCTTAAAATAATGGTAATTGGTATATACAGATTTCTATTTGAGTCCAAAAGTTGCTATGCCCAAAAATGTGGAGTACGAGTTGAAGTTCAAAATCAGAAAGGAGCATGCTATCAGGTAAATCTGAAGAATTAAGGAGTTAGTGCAACTGTTGATTAACCATCTACATCACGGCTAATCTCGGTACACATTTTCATATGTTTGTGACTGAATGCCAGCAGGATGACTTGTGTGGGAGTGGTTCAAAATTTCCTTTTTATTATGTCAATTGTGCATTTTTAGAAACAAACTGCGAAAGATTAGCATCGGCACACTGGACACATTGGAGATGTCTGATGTCTCTGTGTACTCACTATCATTCATCAATATAGTTATATAAAAAGTTTTTTTACACTGTTATATATAAAAAAATAGTCATTGAAATAAAACGTAAAACACATCCTTTTTCTAATTGAGTGCAAAAAAACGTTACACATAACTCTTTTTAACACACCCAATATTGCCTGAAGCGCGGTGCTTACCAGGGCAGCTAGATGTGTTCTTCCCTTAAGCGGTGCTGTATAATGTATGCGAGTATTGTGTGTACAAAAAAGATGAGAAATAATTATGAATATTATTTTAAATTTTCTGAAAAAAGTCATCTTTTAAATTTTATTTTAACATCAATCAAATAAAATCAATAAACATTTCAAAACAAATTTAAATCAAACATACCTCAAATAAAGTTAAGTTAAACAAATTAAAAATCAATATACCTCAAATAATATTTAGTTATCTTACCTGTGTAAACTCCACCAAATTGTGTGGCAACTCCACTCGCATGGTTGACAGCACTGCGAGAGAATGAACCTGTGACAGGCATCGCAGAGACGAAAGCCCCAAACACATTGCACAGGGATAGTGTAAACAACTCTTGTGTTGCATCAATTGTATCACCGCTTGCTGAAATCAACATTTTTATTTATAATATCCATGGCATATAATATCCAGGTTCTTCCTAATGTGTACATATTTTTTTAGATTATGAAATAAAAGTACGAACATTGCTGTCAGCACAACATGAAGCAAAATCCAATGCCTTTGAAATGTGGATGTGGTCTGTACAGTAGATATTATTGGGGGTAAGTTAATCTGCCTTGAGGTTGTTGACAATTTGTTGTTTGCTTTTACTTTGATGACCTATATGTGTCTGACAGCTTTGAAGAATTGCTTGTCAAGAGAAATATGAAATAACAAAGAAGTATAATAATGACATATCTTATACACTAAGAGGGTGGGTAGTATAATAATGAATTTAGATTAATGTGGGGTAACTGTCAATAAAACTTGCAAACAGCTTTCAGTAGTGTCTCTGTAAGAGTATAATAGAAGGAAATGGTAGATTACGAAGAAGAAGGATTGATTATAGGTTTAAATAGCATTTACATGAAAATTTTCATGAACCACAAACATTCAAGTCTTTTCGTACACAAACACAAATTATGAACAAAAAACTCATTTTAAATTTTTTATTCAAGACTTTTAGATGAGAAATATTAAGAAAATGTTATTGATATTTCCAATTTTCTTTGAAAAATATGTGTTATAAACAGGTAGACAGTGGAATATGATTTGAAATTTTTAAATCAGAACAGTTTTAGAACCATGCTTTTTCTAATAAAAAATCCAATGATCCTATAACTTTCCATTCATCAAAAGATTTCAATAAAGGTATTATTTCATTAAAAGAAATTATGGTTATCTGACATGCAACTCACCAAATGCCTTTGCTAAGGCAACATTTCCAAGTACGCCAATTATAGGAACAAGCACTATTGATGAACCCAGTTCAGAGCACATATCAATGAATGTGTACGTCTTATTACCAATTTCCGTTTGGAATGGAGGAAGTGATATATCTGGCAGACCTGATCTGAAACAATTTAACAATATTTGAATCTAAAATAAAATATACATATAATAAAATAAACTGCTCCTATATAAATGCATCCTTAAACCAATATGGACCTATGGCATCCAATTATGGGGAACCCCACATCAAACTCGAATATAGAAATTGTACAGAGGTTTTAGTCCAAAATCGTCAGACTGGTTACTAACTTCATGGTTTGTAACCAACCAACAACTGCATCATGATCTTAAAATTCCATCTATCAAGGATGAGATACAACACTATAAAACCTACAAAAAAAGGATAGTCAATCATCCAAATATACTCGCTGCATAGTTAATGCATAGTGACTCCAAATTCACACAATTGAAAAGAAAAGCCCCTGGAGACTTATAACAGATAACTTTTTTAGGGAACGCATCACTGGATGTTACCCTCCAAGCCAAAGATATATACATGACCATTTGCTGAATGTTATTTGGGATAATGTTGCAAAGAATAAATAGTTCAAAAAAATATAATAATATAAATTACACATTTCAACCCCCTTTTCTATCGCCGATAGTTATTTTGAGTGGATGCCTTCGAGCACTAGCATGCTCAGGACTTTGTGACAGAGAGCAACATTAAATGTGTCGATTGGTAAGGGTAGCCGTTACATAGTGCTATTTGATGCTTGATTATGCTCTTTAATCTCTTTTTAATATTTTAATGTTAGTGCAGATATGTATAGCTACAAGTTAATTAACTTTAGCATTTACTTTTAACAATTTGGTACCTTGAGTCTCCAAAGCCATACCACATTTCTTAGTAAGTACACTACTTTCGAAAGCATGACAATCTGTAAATAAACACATGTAATCACATGTAAACACAAAATCTTAATAAGTACAAAATACCAACATATTGATTCATAGTCTTTCTATGATTAAAATATATTGTAACATTTCTCTTCTAGCAATCATCATCATCATCATATATATTAATACGCTAAGGTTAAGATGTTACACTCCCTTTTTAGAAAAAACCTCACAACTAATCCACATAAATTATATATCATTTTATAGATAATTGCTTGCTCTACCGGCATCCACAACTAAAAAATTTATTATTGCTATTGTTTTTGCAAATTAATTAATTATTAAAATTATATACACAAAACAGCAATGCTGCGATCTAACGGCTCAACGTCAATATGATTGACGGTCGGTAAAATTTTTGTTTAATTTCAAATCCACTCACGTATAAATAAAGTGGCGCTTTAGCTCAATGCTTTTGATACTTGCGCCTCTATATGTCAATTTTAGTAAAATATTTGTTTGATCTGTCATCTGAGCTTCATAATGGAATAAATAATGCGAAGACTTCGCACGGGTCACGCTAGTTAATCTATTATTGCCATAAATTTAACAAATATTTAAACTTTCATATGACTATGTATCTAAATTAAAATTACGGATTAGTTTAATATTCATTGTGTTGGATGAATTCAATTTGTTCTTATTATCTTCTAAATGATTATTGATACTTAGCCGAATTTAAAAAAAAAGGTCAATATTTGACATTTTGTAGGTACGTGATAGCAATTTTCACAAAAGCTATGGACCCGGTTTAATTGTCAAACCGCACAAAGTAATAGCTTTGCTCATAGAAAAGTCTTTTTGAATATACTAGATAGTCAGATAAATAATAAATGGGATTAAAAAAAGCAATTTGTTTCAATGTACATCTAATGGGAGAGAAGTTATGAGGAGTTGAATATTAATGACCTTACAGGCTATGGGAAACAATGCTTTTTCCATTTGTTTGGTTCACAAAATCACCTTTCAACACAACAACATAAACATTAAAAGAAAATACTACTCAATACTTGTTTAATAAACGGAAAGATAAAACAAAAAATGTTGGAAACTAACTAAAATGAAGGGTAAAATTCTCATTTTTGCCTTACGATTATGTGATGTATCCAAAATTTTCCATTAATGCTTTGTAGCTCATTAGACCCTTATCGGTTGCTTTTTTCTTTAAATGTATACGTTGTTGTGATCAAAGCTGATTCTGATGATCAAACATCAGAAAAACTAATAAATGTAATATATATATTCGTATAATATTCGTCTCCTCAAATTTTACTATGCAATTTAGTTATGTTGCCGACATTTGCCGTAGTTATTAGTTGCCGAGTGACAACTAATTAGATAAGAATTTATTACTATTTTCTCTTAATATATGTGTTGTTTTGGTAAGAATTGATTCTGATGGTAAAATATCAGTAAACCTATTCACTCCCCTATATTGTTGTTATGTTCAGTTTCTTATGTTTTGCCATGTAATTTAATTGTGTTCCTTGAAATTTCCATGAATGGGTTATAGCTCATTAGATGCATATTGGTTAGTTTTATCTATTAAGATGGATATTGGTTAGTTTTTATTGATTTATTATTATGATGCCTATTGGTTAGTTTTGTCTATTAATATTCAACTCCTCATATTTTCACCATGTAAATGAAACATGTTTGCCGACTTTAATAGTGAATGAGTAATTAACTCACGGGATGTGCAGCGGTTAGTGCCCTTTATTAATGTATCTGTATTTTAATTAGTATCTTTCATTCCTGTAGTAAAAACTGGAAAATACAATCTCTCCTATAGGTAGAAATGTAATATTGAACATAACTTTTCTCCGATGAGTAGTATATTAAAATAGCTTATATTTTTTGACTCGAAATGGCTAGCTTCTTTTTCTTTGCTTAAAAAGTCGCAAAAATTTTTCTATTGAAAGTAGAAATTTCTCTTTTTATCTAAATTATCGGACATTGTAAGTTCTTGATGTAGTTATAATCTGTAATTTTGTAAATTTAGTCAGTCATCATGATAGAGTAATATGCTCTATGATTGCACACGTTGTGCTGTCTTTTGAAGAATGATTTGAAACAGGGTTCCAAATAGAAAGTATTTAATTAACAGCGGCTAGCAACAACTCAGTTATAACATCACTGCAATAAATCAGTCGAAAATAAAAACTATACACAGACACAACTAGTTCCGATAGTTTAATATATGTAATGTCTAATGTTAAAGACAGACTATACACGAATATACTACTTGTATATTCGTGTATCGTCTGTCTTAAATTAATCTTAACTAATAAATATACATTTTCTATCTAATGTATAGTTTAACTATTCTTAGTGGTAACTACTGGGTGATCTGTACCTGATGGATTGTTAAAACTTCAAATATTCTCATCAGTGAAAATGAATGCAATAGTACAACTTCATTAGGATGAGCATGTGAAAATTAAAATTTTCGACCATCCAATGAATGACTCGTAAGTTAATTTGTAAACAAATATTAAGTGGAATAACAATAAAAATGTAATATTCATATCAAATTATGATTCAAATATTGAATATATTTGGCGTTAATTTTGTAGAAATTCATTATTCGCAATTAAATGAAACTAGCGATGTAGTATTATTTCTACTTTCTTTAAGTTCTTTACCACGATCTAGGCTTCAGGTGGGCTATTACCCTGAAGATGTTGTAATACAACGAAACCTGGGTCGTAGTACAGACCTTAAAGAAAGGAGAAATAATACTACATCACATACTTTCATTTAATTGTGAATTGTAAATTATGATTCAATGGATTTATTATTTTAAGATGTGTTCTTCCTATTAAAACATTTAGATATTAAGCATATTAATTTGGAGAGAGCATGTGAACCATAGCATTTTTAGTATAATATATAATGATTCAGTAAATTAGTTATGGTATTTTGACGCCTATTGCCATACATTATTTAGTTGATGTAGGTATAACTTGTTATTTACCTAAAAATGTATAGTGAAATGTTAAAAGGAACAATATTTCTAATAGAATATTTATTACTGTGAAACTTGTACTGTGATTTATTAATAAGAATCAGTCTATATCAATGGAAATTGTTAATGAATGTATATCACTTCTCGTATGTTTTAATATGATTTATTTCTTATATTTTATTGTGTGTATCAACTGTGTGCATTAAAGTAATGCACACAGTTGATACATACGACAGACTTCTAGCTTTGAGAGAAATCTCTGACAGCCACCAGTGAAATGTCTCAAATTTGATAATTATTCTAATTGTCGTATTTATATTTTATATTGCATTCTTTAATACTATTTCTGTGGTGTTTTGTGTCTTTTTCTAGTTATCTCGTTTGAAAAAACAATAGATTTTTCAAATAATTTTTCTGACTAGTCATAATTTTTCCTGAACTAAATTCACTACATGAGAAAATTTTTGGAAACACACATAGATGAAAGCAGTAATAGTGAACTGGAAAAACATTTCTTTCTTTTTATTTTTATAAAATGTTGTCTATTGATCCCTCATGTGGTGCAGTCAATTTAAAAAATTTAAAAAGTTTCCAAGTTTTTTCACTTATGAGATCAATTCTATTTACATTACAGGTAGGTTTTGGCGAAAAAACTTAAAATTCTTTGGAAGTGAGGCTTTGGCAGTGATTTTCTTCCAAATGAGCGGGAATTTCCATACAAAGCCTAACATTTTCTATTCAGTTTGATGGTGAGAAACGAATATACTCTAGTGGAACTGGAAACAGTTTATTAGATTAATTTAAGATATAACACCTAACACTTATGTTTTAATGAACTTGAAAATTCTTGAGTGTGGCCATAATGTACAGGACGAATTGAATAAGACGAAATGGAATAAGATATCCATAATACCATTAATATTTACATTATTTAAATAGATTTAAAAAGTAGGGGAATCAACTCACCTCACATGTCCAGTCAGCATGAAGGGCGCCCCGGACCCATGCTCCTGCATTACGTAAGCAATTATCGTGCAAAATAGAACCACTAACGCGTTCCTAGATGTTGATAACAGCCACAGAGTTTTCTCAATGCGTTTTACCTTAACTAGATCTGGTCCTTTTATTTTTATATCTTTCAGTTTCTGAAATGAGGATATGGGAGTAAATTCAAATATTTATTCTGTGGTTCAAAATTTTTTATACTACTACGCTATCTGATTCAGACAGCTAAACTATCGTTTCATTTACTTTTTTTATTGTTTTATTTATTTTTAGCTGCTATACATTTCTTTACATATACTCTATAAGAATATATTTAAAACTTTCAAAATGTGGTCTCATATAATGCCGAGAGAGATTAGAGTTATTTATTTATTAGATTAATATGCCTAATATTTTTGATGCCATCGTTTTACTTCATTTGGAAAGTGAAGAAGCTTGCTTATCCAAAGTTTCTCCAGATCGACAAGTGCTTATTAAAATCCAATGCCTTGTTATAAGTTCCATTACTAGTTTATCTGTTTTCCGTCTATCTCGAAAAATATTGTTCCCGTATTATAATTCGGCCAGGAGTCACTTAACTTAGCACTATACCAAATCTCTGATTGTTCGTACGAGGCACCAACAATATAGGCCTTCTACAAATCAACTCTTGTGACTCCATTCGAGCTAGCTCCCGCATTATTATTGGTGTTCGTTAATTATTTTGAAACCTGTTCTTAGACAACAAATAAATTGTTGATTCATTTGAAATACATAAGAATATGGGTTTACCCTCATAGCAAGAAGAATGAAGATACAGGTGAAACCAAGCACAGCATCTTGCCAACGTGTCTTGCCAATATTTTGGAAAACCTGAAATGAATATCGCAAGTATAATTATTTTTTTAAGTACAGATCCAATCCTTAATACTAGAAGTATAACTGGCCTGCCATTGTAACATGTGTAAAGGGTTCTGTAGTCAGCGTTTCAATTTTTTAAATTTAATAAATCTGTGGATAAGAAAATTAGAAGCGGCAGGAGATCTTAATATTATACAAACGGGTTTTAAAAATAAAAAAATGATAAATGGAACCTAAATTTTACTTTAAAAGTCCTGTTCTATGACATGAAGAAATATATAAAAAATAATCATATTTCCCGCATTTTATTTGTATCGGGAAGAATGTTAAAAGAGTATTTTTTATTATTTCACTACATGTTTGAGAGCCCCACTGAAAACATATACTTGTAAGTTTCAAGTATATGAGTGTTAAATAGTGGAAATTGTGACACCGTGACAAATAGACACATGGACATGATGAAGTTATAAGGGATCGTTGTTACTATATAGCTCTAGCAATCGTTAGCAATACGGCTAAAAATATATTTTTTATACAAATATATTTACTTAGCTAACCATTGTTACCTCAACTTTTTCCTGTCACATATTAGAATAAGTGGGGCATTTGGTTATTAGAAATTGACTATAAATTTTGCAGATGTTATTATGATGTATCAAAATTGAATAACAGATTAGATACAGAGAATATTTCATGGTAGCAGCTATTTTCAAATCAGTTCAAAAATCAACAATTTTGTAACTTCTAGCTAGCTTTCCGCTATATCTGAAAAAAGGTTTATGAAGCACATTTTAACATAAAATGTATTTAAAAGCGCTGGAGGTCCTTAAATTTTAGTCAATGTCAATGTCATTGTTGAGGCCAGTAGCATAACAGTAGTCAGAGACAACAGACCACCCATTCTTTAGGCGTCAACTAAAGTGAGACCCATTTGCGGCTTAAGGTAATTAGAGTGGTAAAAGACCTTTTGTTAGAAAGTAACATGGTAATGAATTAATACTAAAAAGAATTACATTTTGACATGACAAAAATTCGCTTTTTATAATTATTCTAGTACACCAATCTTAAAGCACGTAATATTAAGCATTTACCAATTTTAATGTTTCGATGAAGTTCTCAGATTGAAACTTGAGACCGAGGAGTCCCTTAATTTGAGACGCAGCTATAATGACTGAGGTCGCCGATGTGAATCCCACTGTGACTGGTATCGAAATGAAATCAATCAGGATACCTGGAAAATTGAAAATTATGAATGTTATTTTCATTCAAATGCCTTTGGTCATGGCATTAAACTAAATTTAATCTATGTGATAGTTTTTAGATTTTTACTTTGAGTTAGGTGTTTAAAACATTTAATGATTTATTGGTAGAACTTTTTTGGGATCATCGTTTGGACTTTTATCAACAATGCAGTAAATGCATTTTTGTTTAAAATTGTCAACTAAGAAAGTTTATTAGTATCCCATTGTTTCTCCGATTCTGTGAAAGCAAATATTTCTTTTAGTTCTATTAAAGGTTATATACATTCATTATTAATAGATTTATTTATTTTATAGATATCGCACTCATCTGGAATATTCACCTGTCTCTAAATGACTTATTATAGATACTCAAAGATTAAACTGTGCTTGTTGAAACCGTTTATAATCATCATTGTCAAACTGAATTTCTTAAAACGATTCGACATCTAATAGTTTTATTGTAAATCTGAACGCTTGCAAGCGTTGTATTTTTGCTTACTGCTTCGTCATCATAACATCTTGGTCCACTTCTTTTTATAAATTTACGTAATAACACAAATCAATATTATAGAGTAAAATGAAGACGCTTGTTTGGCGCCCCTGATTTTAGAAATACATTATCCAAATCAGATGAAAATCTCGATATTTTTGACAGTCAACATAAAGTATGAACTAAATATTGCGTTAAAACATTAAAAAGGAATATTGTTACGCATCACGGCATAACACACATGACCGACAATAATTTGAGAAAATAGAAAATATGAAACATAATACTTAACGCACATGTCCCACAAGAAACGATCTTATAAAAAAATGAAGCGATTCTGGCCGACTCTAGCCTATCCGAACGTTACGAGTTAAAATAGCTAACTGAGAAAAGGATAGAGCATATGACTAAATACGCGCTGAAGGAGATGGAAGAGTAAGTATAGCCGGCGGCGCGCGATGGCGGGTCGGTCACCGACTTTTCCGATTGCGAACTCACCACCTAATACACACAAAGGAACTGCCCGAACACTATTCATCGAACACGGTATTTAGATCGTTCAGAATATATCGATATAAAGTATAAAATGTAACAAGTAGAAAGTAATGACAAAGTAAAAAGTAACGAGTTTTTTATCCCCGTTTACATACAAGAAGTACTATGAATAGTTTTAAATAAGCCTGTTTATAGTTTGTATTATTTTCAAACAGTAACCAAATGCTAAAATAATCAACCGTTAATGAAGACACAGAATGTCTCTTTGGTGCATGACTTATAAAAATACTTTCAGAATTTCAGTAATGAAAAAATCATCGAAGCAACGTCGGACACCGGTCAGCAAACTCGTAAACATATCCACTTACCAAGGTGTAAAATCCCCATGAGCAGCTGCACGATACCGGTGAGGAAGCACAGCAGGAAGGCGAAGTCTTGATTGCGACCGATAATCTGCTGGTAGGTCATGAGCGCCATCAAGGCTGTGGGCCCGATCGTGATGTCTCGGCACGAACCGAACACGGCATAGATAAAGCAGCCGGCGAACGAGGAGTACAGGCCGTACTGTGCGAAAGAAATTAGAATGGGTATAACATATTGATGGCGTTAATACATCAGGATTCTGATTGTGTGGCTTAAAATCCGTAGATTTTTTTCGGTTGTTTAGGTTTAAGTTGTAAAATTTTTAGTGATTGACATAAAAGGATACTATAAGTACTATCTATAAATGTATCAATGAATGTTATGTGTCACACAAAAAATACTATATGATTTTTTTGATTTGCCTATACAAAATGATATCAATTTATGATAGACAATGTTTTGATAAAAATTGCAAACATAAGTTTAGATTAAAATTAATTACACATAGTTTTTATTGATATAGATAATACACGTTGATAAAAAAATTATTAAAAAATGCGACAGAAAATTTTCGTATGTAAGATTGATCTTGAGTGCGATCTCTACTTACAAGTAGCTAAATTGGTAATGTTCAGTTAGTTGCTAAATTGGCATAGCCAACTGTTTCTATGGTTAGTTTCCAAATTGGCATAGCATCCCAGTTTCTAGGGGTTCCTGAGCATAAATTAAGATGATTATAATCAATAAAATGTTTTCTTGCCTATCCTTTTCTTGAGATAGAATATTTCAATGTTAAACAACGGGTATCGAATCAGAGTCCCCGCGGTGCGCCGCGCCGTCAAACGCCGTATGCTTTGTGACCAATCCAAAACACCACGGCGACGACAAAAATTAACTACGTTGGTTCAGGACATTGAAACGTTTAAATGTTATTAAGATCCATAAAATGTGGCAATTCAAAAATGTTTTGTAATAGAAAACTATGAACAAAAATGTTTTGTAATTAATTAATTATTTTTCAATTATATAGATTTCAATAAAAAAAATTGTACGTGTACTAACGTACGTGCGTTAGAAGTTATACTTCTTTGGCATAATACAAAAATAACGGAGCGTGATTATAAATAAAAGTCTTGGTAAAAAAGGTTTGGTAAAGTCTAAATCCAAACAATAATTAAATATTAAAATTTATTTTCTCATAAAAAGTAGTAAACAATTTGAAATATTTATCTAGATTCTAGATTGTTTGTGATTCTAGATTCTAGAATCACAAAAATTATCATTTAATAATTAAATACATGATAAAGTAATAATTCGTAAAACAAATAAATACATACCGAAACTTAACCTTGCATAGAAAAATATATTTAAAATATATTTTAAAAAGCTTACAAGCACTATTACTATCAGGTATATTCACAAGAAATAAATGTTTTTTTTTATTATATGGTCTACTATTAAATTTCAATTAATAAAAATATTATTTAAAATCACAGATTATATCTGTGATTCTTAGATTTGTATGAATATAAAACTTGTGTTGTATATTTACAAATACCTCAATAACTATCATGAATATAGTGTCAGTCACTACACGCATGTAAATAAACATTTAGTGAGCAACTTCATCTTGTCGATTTTTGTTGCATGGTTAGCGCATATCGTAAAATTTCACCCTCATAATTTGTTCATAACGCGCCTAAAGAAGAATAACTTCAAAGATAATATAGATTGTTTTCATCTTATATTTTTAATAGAGATCCGATAAAAATGACTATATCAATTAACCAATATCAGTACACGTGTAATGTTTTTTTTTGCTTTTTAGAGTTCCGTATTGAATGAAACACGGAATCTATTTTGTTTTATGATACGAATTTTAATTAAAAGTTTCTGGATTTTAAACTAAAAAAATGATTAGTTAATTTCTACATCTGAAGGTCGAGTACAAGATTGATTAGTTTTTATACGCTTAAAATATATGTGAAAGTGGTTTTAATGATTTGAAATAAAAATGTTTTATGTTCTAATGGTAGGACATACGTAAATGTGACAGTAAAGTTTAGGGATGTATGTTGTAATAAACATTTGTGTTATTGATAAAGTATAATTTTACTTTATGAAGAGCATGTATTGTTTCGTGACGTCATATACAATTAGAAGTCTAGGTTAAACTAAGCGATGAGAAATGACAAGGATACCCATTTATCGTCTCTTAGGTAGACCTAGACTACGCAGGGAATCAAATGACGTAAAGATCGTAGAATAAGAGTCAAGGTCTTATATTTAACGTAATTTTAAAGGATACGTTCCGCGTTAGTTTTTCATAAAGTGACATTCTTTTTATGAATAATATACGCTAAGTTTCAGACGTTTCTACGCACATTTGGTATGGAAATAAAGCAAAAATAAACGAAATTTATTACCCAGAAAAAATTAGAAAAAGGAAAGTTAAATAATCAGACGCATTATAAATATCTTATATATATATTAATATTCCTATTCTTAAATAAATTCAATGCATCATATATTGATAGTCGTTAACATGTTTATTTATTTACGAAACTTATGGCAAACTTAAAAAACTAAGTTTACAGTAAGGGACTAATTGCTACAATAGTTATCTCTTTCAGCCAACTAATGAATGAATTAAGTGAGAAAACAAGTATTGTGTTGGATTGTAAATGGTTATTAAACGCTAATTAATTTCACTTACGAAACAAAATTTAATTTAATTAAATTTTGATTTAAATCTAATTTAATTAAATTCTGATTTAAATCTAAATTTAATTTTTAATTTTTAATAAATAAAAGAACTTCAAATCAATATTTTTACTTAAAAGTTATAAAGTTATGTCTGAAAAAGATTAAAAGGACTCATGTTTCTTTGTCTAGTTGTAAAGACACAAATAACTTAGTAACTTTTCAATATTTGTTTCATCCTTGGGTACATTCGCCAGTCATTTTATACTTCCGGAATAAAGCGCGGCTCTGTTAGAGAATCTATCAAGTTTATCGTCTTAACACGACTGTTCTTCTGCGATAATTCTAATTTTATGAATAAAAAGCAGTCAGCTGGTGCGAGGCCGGGCAGATAAACAGGCTTTGGGACGACCGCTATCGCATGTTTCGCCAAAAATAAAGAGTGATGGAAAAATAAACGATAAATAATGACAAAGTAGTCGCTGGAAGTTGATATGTGGGCGTATGGAATCACCCAGACATGACCTAAAATTTTATCTGATATAGTAGGGAACGTTTGTTTCATAAAAAATATAATATATCATCAAAATACCTACGACTAGACGATAGTAGCTACGAAGCGGTACGAGGAAGATATTTGCTGTAACTTGTTGGGGTTTAAACAGAAACAGAGAGTTAAGAGCGGGGCTCGTCTAGCATACCACAGTGACATATCAGTGTGAGCATGCTGTCAAGCCACAACGATTGATGCTTTCCACCTCCATAAGAAATGGATTAAATGTATACAGACCTTCAAAATGTACAACATCCTTAAAAGGTTGACGATCGTTCTGAATAAGGATGAACGTTTTGGTCTTAACGAGGAAACGTGTCAAGTATTTTATATCATTGTTAGCATGGCTTTTTATTCTTTATTCTGATTGTTTAGAATGAAATTCACAGATTTTTCACCATATTGTTACAATGTAGATATATGTATCTCATGAAAAAATTTAATTCTTGCAAAATTTAGTTTTTTGTGACGGCCCCGTGAGAGTTAACTAAGTGTCCGTGACAATTAACTCTTTAGTCATAAAGGCTTATCTCTTACGTACTCAAAAAAATAAAAAAAAGACGGTTCCGTCAGGTTACTTTTGATGACTATTTTTATTTCTATTATTAGCATTTTAAAGAAACGTAATAAAGTCAAGATAACTTTTTAACCTTGAGGCCTAGAGGTGTGTACAAAAATACAAAATTTACAAATACAAGACCCTTAAACTCAGTGTTGCTTTTGGGGCGCACTTCTTGGACAACCCGTACATATACGTATATATTTATGTATACATATACAAAAATCGTAGTGTGACCTTTTTTAGTAAAAGTGGTTTCTATGGTTACGAATAATTAAAAACAAGAGACATTACGACATATAAATTAGTTTTATAATGGTTGTCTATCTGTAATTTCTTTCAATTTGCTTGAGATAAAAATGATTAAGAATCTGAGTTTGATGACAAGACTTTCGCTTAAGACGATAAAATTACGTGGCTCAGTCGCCTCATTAATACGTTAGATATGACACATAACGCCATATTGTTAAGCAGCTGAACAAACATTTTCGAAGGTTAGCAAACCTGCTGGAATGGTATTAGAAAAACTAAAAATTATTCTCAATTACAGGAAAAAATCAAGTTAATTATATTTAATTTTTTTCTGCGATTTAGACTTCCTTCATCACGGTTTTACAAAAGTCTTTTGTGAAAATAATTTTATTATCTAAAATAGTCTGAATATTTTTGTACGTGATTTGAATGATACCAAAAGAATTTTAATACGAGAAACAAATCATGGAGACTCAGCATCAATGTACGTCAGGTTTTAACTTGTTCCGTGCAGTTTGTAAACTGTGTCATCGATTAGTTTACGATGATGCAACAACTATCAGTATAAGCGTTTACAAGTTGATTCTAATGATTTCTAAACGACTATGATGAGGAGAGATTTAAAATTAAGATGAAGAGAGATTGGGACTTTCAACATAGAAAACTGAGAAACAAGTCGGATATACCAGATTTTTGACTATCCAAAAACTTCGGGTGTTTCTTACAGTTTTATTTACAAAAAAGTTATTTTTTAAAATCACGTGTCATTTTTTATATATATATTCATATTAAAAACGACGTATTAAAAATAGTGCGGCTCGTGATTATTTATTACAAAAAAAATATCAATTTGAAAAAATTTATACATGGATGATTTTGTTTGCGCGGGATTGATTACGTTTTAACCTTTTTTATTGCACTTAATTCACTTTTTATTTTATAACTAAGCACTTGTTACACAATTACAAACAAAGTTTATTATAAATATTGAGAATTTAAAATAAGAATGTTAAATTCAATTATCAAAAACATTAAAGTTTCTTAAAACTCTTCATTTTAAAGTTACAAAAATTTTACTTAAATGGTACCAATATTTTCATACAATAATAGTCTATTTATCTATGGTTTTTATTTCATGCAATATTATTGTTTTAAGGTATTCGTAATGTGTGTTTTTTATTATAATCAGTTCGTGCTTGTATCTATAACCTCTCTTTACTTGATACTTTTTGCGTACTAAGTTTTTGGACTTTTTGTTATTTTTCATAATTTGTTATTTTTTAAATATATTTTGAATGTTTATTTTTACCTTATTTAATTGCATTTGTTTACTTTTGTGTATGCTAACTTTGTAATGTTTTATGAAAAGAAAGTTGGAAACAAACAATATTTTTCAATTTCTCATGAGTAATTTTTTTAATCAATTTTTTTATAATAAATAATCACGAGCGTTTTTTTAATACCTAGTTTTTTTAATGTATATTCTCTCATGTGATCGAAAAAAATTGTCAAAACCTCATTGGTGCTAAACTGCATTTGCTTAAAAAAAATAAGAAGACTTAAAAATGAGGCCAATGAGAAACAAATTTGTTTGATTTATTTTGACATTAAAATAAAAAAAATCATGGAATAGTTATTATTTCATTGAAATTGCGCAATAGTCCTGTAAAAGTCAGTTGTGTAAGATTCATTATCATATTTAGGGATGAAATTTGGGTTTATGTTTAAGAAGATCATGAGATAAATATTCAGAATTTTCATTGGAAATCATTTAATTTTTTTGAGCCAAAAAACATGTCATTTGAGTCTTAAGGTCATTGTAACCCTGATATTTTTTTGGCACGACGGAATTGTGTGATCTGACTTTATCCAAGAGTGCTACGAAGAACTCTATTCATAAGGACTTGTGTGAAATGTCAAAGGAACAAAGTGTGTAAGAGAAAATAAAAGAAATGGAATTTCGAACTTTGAATTAATAATTTCATTTAGTGAATCGGAAACCAATAAGACGATATAAACCAAGATCCCAGAAAATTGGTACCGTTATTAAAAAAAATAAGACAATTCCTACCTGAGGTTCGAGTCCAGCCAACGTCGCATACGCCAGCGCTTGTGGGATGACGGTGAGGCCGACTGTAACACCGGCAATGATGTCGGCGAACATCTTCTCCGTGTTATACTCCGTCATCCATTTTGTTATTGGAACGTGTTTGTGCATAAGCCGCTGCCATAACTGCGGTTTCCCGCCCTTTCGTCGCCATTTTGATGGGGATGACATTTCTGTGTTCTTTTTTTAAATTTTTTTTCACGTTTTTGGTTACGAGATGTTTTTCGAGGCAACAGAGGTTGATGGGTGGAGTAGTTTTATTTATTTCACTCGCCTTTTTCACAGTATGAAATTAAGATAGCTGTGGACAAATAACAAAAATAATATTAATATTTAACACTTGGTTTTGATTCGAATTTCATTTATCACAATTGTGGACATGGTCGATCAAATATATGATTGGTATATGGATGAATAAATATATTGTTCGTCAATGGTATAATGAGTAGATTGAATATTGTAAAATAGAAGAAAAAATTAAATGAACATTCTAAACAGAAACAAAAATAAAGATATATATTTTCAAATATATAAAAGTGTAGCATGGGAATACTGGAATAATTAAATTAAGCTCTTCATATGTATGGCAAATATAGAGATTAATGGAGACTAATTTCTTGTAATCAAATAGTAGGTGTATATAAAGAAACTTAGTAGTTTGAACTGAATTGTTAGATTTTCGATTAACTATATTTACATTTCTATTTTTTTATATAATATCATTAATAGTTTTTCCACTTTTTCATTTCTAAATTTCGATGCCAGTTACTTTATATTTTCGAAGAAAGTATTTAAAATACGAACAAAACAACTGTATTCTATTTTTTTATAATGTGCGCACAAAATTATGAAATCATCTAAAATATGAATATACGAGTGCAAAATGGTCCTTAGTGTCTGTCGTCTAAAATTACATTACATAACATATGGGTTGGAATACCTTCTACACCCCATCCCTCAACATCTACCTATTATGTGTCATTGATGTTGTTTAATTTACTTTTAACTTAAAAAACATTTACATCAATCTTAATTTTTAAGGTTTCGTAGTGAAATAAGGAGCTTAAAGAGAAAAAAACTTTGATATGTCTGTCCGTCCATAATCTCTTGGCACAGACTCACAACCTTTCAGTTTCCATAAGAAATGTTTTAAAATTAGCATGTAGATGCTTCAGACAAATATTTCAATTCGTATGTAATCAAATATTAAAGAAATTCTAGTTCATAATTTTTTATGACACCCAATAGTGACTTAGGTTTCAGAGTTGATACCCCATTAGATAGGTTTTTCAAAATAAAAATGGAGGTTCTATTTATCGTTCATTGTGTATAAATATGCGACCAAAGTTTGCGATTCTGTTTGCGACCTCCCTTCACTATAAACTTTTTTAAAGAAGGATTTCAAGAATCTGAAAAATTCTAGTTTTTGGTTAAAATTTATATATATATATATATATATATATATATACATATATATATATGACTGACTAACGGTACTTATTACTTAATCGTTTTTTTATAATTGTCAACGACTAGCATCTATGAATAATATCCATGAAAAATTTTTAGTTTTCGAATATACAATAAAATTTCACTAATAAATAAAAAAATAAATATACTTTCATTACGCTACGCCGTTAGATTCGGTAGCTACCTTAGCTCAGCGGTATAATAAATCGGATTCAGACCCCTGTAGTACGACAAAATATTTTCCGCTTCCGCTTAAAACGGTTACCGTGAAATGAGAAATTTGATTTTGGTCATCACCAAACTGTATGTTTACCGTTCTTATGCGATAGTTGAAAACAGGAAAATTGTTAAAACTCTCTTTATAGACTGGTAAGTAACTTTAATACACTTGAGTATCCAAGGACCTTCAAAGACCAATGGTTCCACCTAACATAGGTGGAGACTGTTCTTACGCAATGAGCCGTTAGGCATATTCATTTCCTTCCAGAACCTATTTAGCGAATGCTATGAACGATTCAAAGATTGATCTTCTCATGGAGGTAAGAATCTACTACCAAAGAATATTAACTATTACTGCGTAAAGAAGAGACACTCACCTCCCCCGCCACTTTTTCGCACCCGCAGATAACGGGTACGATCCAGGGTACGCGTTTCCAGGTTGCCGCTTGCTGGGTGCGCGTGTGATTTGTTCAATTTTGCAATGTTTGGTTAAGTTTAACTTGTGCAATTCAGTCTTAATTGATAAATATTTAGAATAATTCATAACGGTCCGTTATTGCGCTGTGTACGTGTTTTTAGAAAGCAATAAAATAACTAAGGATAGGATATTGCTTTGTCTCCCTTTTTTTTTGTTGTAAATAATTTTGTTTTATTTCACCAACTTATTTGGTTGTACCTATAACTTTATGTCTACAAACATGTCACTGAGCAGTTTTAAATTTCAAACTGTTCTTAAAAGTCAATGTTTAAACGCGATGTGGTTGGAAAACGTATACTTGTAGTATCGGCTATAGGCTTTTTATATTGGTTATTAAGAGATCTTTTATATGAAGCAAATCTAATCAAGTTAAAAGTACAACGAAGACAATATTTCATTGTATCACATTTAACAATAAACAAAATTTATTTTTATTTAAGATTTCATTTCGTTTTTAGAATCCACATTATGTACCTTTTTCAAAATTCTATCTTAATATTATTATTATCAAATCACTTTCACTCAATTAAACGTATAGTGTATAATATTTATTTACAAAATTAACATTTTTACAATTAAGGAATAGTAAAGACATGCGCGCCAGTACAAAATTACTACACCAGCGTGCTATCCAGACAGCCATTCGATCGACGCTATTGGTTAGAAAGAGAAACAGCGATAGCCCGCAAGGATCAAGACCGATATGTAGTGATAGTAAACATTTTTTTACCTGCTTTATCTCTGCAGGCATCCCTACTTAGGCATACACACAAACGGAAATGGATAATTGTAGGCAATTAAATCTGTTCGCTAGTATGGAGCGTCGGGGGTGTGCTACTGTCGACGACATAGTGGCTAAAGAAACCACGTTTTAATGGTTTCCCTATTTCTACTTTATTACATTGAAGAATGATATCTAAAGAGACTAGACGCGTACCATAGTACTCATCGCAATTAAAAAAGATGTGCTTCCTGTCCTGAGTCTTGAAACTGCTAATATTGTTTAAGATATATTATATAAACCAATGCAAGCTTGGGCGGAAGGCACAATGTCTTATTGTAAATTACTATGTAAAAGAGTCAAATTTGAGTCAGATTTTTCTATTCTGTCAAAATCGACCGAACCATTAAAATAATACGAGTACCATTAAAATAATTTAATGGTACTCTTTCTGGTACAAAAGTTCTCATATATCTCAAGCAGATTCATTTAACTCAAACTCCACATGTTAAGCGCAGCGAATCTGTGTAAAAAATTAAGTAGATTATCTGTATCAGTATAATCTGTAAATGCAGAAAATATAGAAATGAATACCTATTTTTTCTGTATTGTTAATGTCAATCAATAATTTTGGGAATTAATCTCGTGTATCGATGGCATATAAAACAATAGTTCACGTCCATAAACTCTAACAGTATATTGTACAGAGACTATAATTAATTCTAATTGAAACCAAAATTCATACAAAATGGTTATGAATTCAATTGTAGGATGTTGTTTTTTATTTTTTATAAAAGCAAGTAGATTATCTGTATGAGTATAACCTATAAATGCAGATAATAAAGAAATTAGTACCTATTTTTCTGTATCGTTAATGTCAATCAATCATTTTGCAAATTAATCTGAAGTATCTATGGCATATAAAAATGCTCATGTCCATAAACTCTAACAGTATAACAGTATCTGATACAGAAGAGACTATAATTAATTCTAATTAAAACCCATGTAACATACAAAATGGCTATGAATTCAACTACAGGATGTTGTTTTTTATTTTTGTTAATTTTTGGCTTCCGCATGCTTGATGTATTTATCTTTTCCGGACATGTTACTATTGTTGTAGCAGACGTCATTGGAATTTCGTCCGAATTTCTCTTATTTGCATAAAAGATAATTTAGTTGCGAAATGTTTCACTATGGTACTGGCGAAAACGGATGAAATGTTATTTTTTGAACGTAAGTAGAAACCAGATTATTTTTTTACATTCGTTCTATTCCGGGATTTGTTTCGGTTATTTTAGTCGTGTTTAGGATTCGGAACATTATTTGTTTCGCTTATTAAACAACCACTTCATTAAAAGGTATTCCTAATAGTGAAATTTCTTCTCATTTAGATCATGACAAGGACAAGAAGACATTCAAAGACTGAAATTTAAATTTTAAGGTCCATGTTGTATTTATTCTGTCGTAAATCAGATCGCAAATATTATTAATTGGATTCAACTGAATATCGTGTTGGAATTCAATTTGGTTTTTTAATGGGTATGGTCGAACGTAACATCTTCCAACTCCGAGACGGGGCATTCTTTCATCATAAACTATTAAAACTATCACATAATTATGTCTGTAACATATTTCTATTTTTGCCCTCGTAATAATTTATGTTTTTGACTATTATACCTATCTTTACGAATTCGTAATTTATTATACTTTCCATATTGACTACAAATAACCTCTGGCACTTATGTATTCTGTTTAAAGAGGGTTCTCGTGCGGCGCCGACTTTTGATGTTATTCTCCCTCATTCAGAGATGTGATCTTGATGAATATCTTAATTGAATTTATCGTTATATATTCTCATGACTTTTGTTATTTTTTGTTAAATTTTTGTTTGTAAACATTGTTATAGTTTTTTATTTTTACTGCACTCGCATATTCACCTACCTAAATGTCATAGATTGTAACAATCTAAGTAGACTATGGAGATTCATGAAATAATTAAAAAAAAATAATTACTGAATCTTTTAATTATTTCCGTTTAGAAATTAATTCTCACCCAATTAGTTTCTTGCGATACGCCCAACACAATACACCCACAGAACCAGAGAGAACAATAATTTATTTTATTTTTCGAATCAATTCAAATTCCAAAGCAATTTCGGTCCACTGCACCCGTCAGGCCGTTCATTTGCGAGCCGTTCGCGGCCGGTATCGGACGCCGTGGACGTGTCGGACGTCGACGCACGTAGTTGGTCGTTTATTTCGATCACGTATTGAGTTTCGCCGACTGACACATCGGATAAAATGCTCCCGAGACACGAGTCTAGTCCGCACAGTCGGAGCCATGTTCCTGCTCCGGTTGAGGTCTCACCGAACTTTTTAAATGGATATTTAAAGCTTTCGTTCGTATGGGAAAAAGTCTTGTGATTGCTTGTTGAATTAGTCTGGTAGCGGTCTGTGTGTTTAGTGAGCATTGCTAAATAGTTTCGCAAAATATATCTATAACGTATAACGCTATTAACGTATAACTGGATGAACTGTGGGAGGTGATAAAAATGTTTTAATATAATTCTCACGTCTCCAGAACTGGTAAGCTGTTTGAGTTCATCGAGAATTTATTGATAAAATTATCACCGACGGCGATATGTGCACCTTTTAGGTTGGTAATTTTTCCCGGACCACGAATTGTGATTCCAAGATGTACATAACTGCTACCGCAGCGATGTTAGACATTAAATAATGGGAAGGAATAAATAGTTTCTAAAATGGAAACAAATCACTCAAGTTGTATTGACTCTACAATACAATTTGAGTTATTTGTTGCCATAACATATTTCGTGACTGAACAAAAAGTCACGAAATTGGTAAGTACATAATCATCGTTGTGGCTCTAATTATCTAATCTATTCAAGTTAATAAAATTCAATACGGTTGATCCTTATATTGTAGAAAATACAGAAGAAGTTCATTCGATTTCTCCACATTAAAGATTATGGATACTATCCTCAAATGTCTCCGTCTATCCTCAAAATCCCCGCTTTTCATAGTGGATACGGTTAGATGTAACTCTCCGCAAGTGGAATGAAGGTTGTATATGGTTCTGCATTTGTCCAAAATATTAATTGATTACAGCCAGAATAGACAAGCCATCAATCCTAAAATTGGAGTCGTTTTTATCTTAAACGAGTATGAAGGAACCATTATTTCATAGGCTGCATGCATATATCGATACTGATTACGATTACCGATAGCTCGAACACAGAATTTACCGATATCGGTATTAAAAGTCCTGGTGCATTTCGAATTATACTGCTGTTCGATTTACGATTTCAGAACTAAAATTTTGGAAGATTTGGACTTCTTTACGACCATAATTTTTAATTATGTTCTTTACTTCTTCTATTTACTTTAATTCATTGTCAATATTTATTATATAGTACTGTCTTTTAATTTAAAATTAGTTTTTTTAATATTAACTTAATAAGTAAGTACAGTTTTTTAATTTAATTCTACATGGCTAGATGACATTAGGAAAAGTATGTATACAACACACATGTCTTTTTAATATTCTATAAAAATTATTTGATTATCAAAAAAGCAACGTTACGTACGTTACTCTTGACTAGTTGATATAAGAATAAATCAGATTTGATTTTTCTGTAGTTCTTTGATAATAATTGAATAGTGAAAGTAACATTAGTCGACAGATGTGAGACGAAAAAAATATTTTTTTTTAAATTGTATAAATAAACTCGCATTTTTGAGAACTTCAGTAATATTAAGGATATTCGTTCCCACCCTCGAGAGGCCTGGGGCCCACCTCTTTAAGGATTAGCTCTGAGCCAAAGCAATTGTTCAAACGACGGGATAAATCACTTGACGATTAAGGACCTCCCGCTCGAGAAGGCAACCGAGAACAAGAACAATTAAAAGTAATGAGTTCAATAGTAGATTGCTTCGAGTACTGTCGTTTGGGTCTGGAAGCTGGGCGGGCCTAATTACCGCCAATTTTTTTTATGAATTATAGTCGGCAAAGAAATGAATAATTGTGGTAAAGGTAGAAAGCTAATTAGGAACACCCAACCTACCTGGGTGAATGAACTGTAGGGAAATTTACTATATTTGAATATAGAAAAATCGGTAGATAGACAATTGATTATTTTTTAAACTCTTTAAATAAAGTTATATGATGTAGTATTATGTCTACTTTCTTTAAGTCCTTTATCACGACCTAAGTTTCGTTGTATTACAACACCTTCAGGTTTGCTAATAGCAAAGATTCACTCAGGTGGTCTAATAGCCTACCTGAAGATGTTGTAATACAACGAAACCTAGGTCGTGGTAAAGAACTTAAAGAAAGGAGAAATAATACTACATCACGTAGTTTCATTTAATTGTGAATATGCACCATGTTTTTACGCCTGTAAATATATACACGTTGTTAATTATCACTTATGTTTGTAAATAGTTTCATAGAAATACTGTGTACACTTAAATGTTTGTAAACGCCAAAATTTGCAGGAAACCTTCTTAGTAAGAGTTCCATTCGTGCTTCAGAGGTTTTTTAATTATTTTGATCGGGAAGATTATAAAATAACTTTTTCTATTTATTCATACTTTTATGAAATGCCAGAGTTATTAATCCGATCGCAATGGACTTGCTGAAATCGGCAAATTTGAAACGTTTGCTGTATCGGACTTGATGAATCCAGCATGACGGTATAACAGTGGAGTTATGTGATTAACTCATGTCAAACTTCATTCTGTTACCTATTATTCGGTTATCAAGCTTCAATAATGCAGGTTCGACAACCACTAACGATCATGTGTTTAACAAGTCACGATGAATATCATGTATTTAACAAGATCGAACAGCTAAATCGGCTTCTCAGTTAACGCGTTTTTATAAAAGGTTTCAATTGTATAAGAGTCTTTCAATTAGTTTCTATACAATCGACCTGATTTGAAATACTTTTCTTCTACCATATTCTCGATGACAAAGTGGCGGTTTATTTTTTTCTAAGAAATCTATTCTGTAGTTTTTTCAGCAATCGTAAGAAATTAAATCATGTTCATGAGGTTATTAAAGTATATAATTAAAATAAAAGTTAGTAAATAATAGTAGGTCAAATCTTGATGCATATCGAAAAAGATTAAACAAGTTATCAGAAATAATTCCAATTGATAATGATACTACGTTTTTTAAGAATTTTCTTATGAATATAACGTGTAATTAAGATACAGTACATATTTTCAGGATACGGTACATCTTTTAAGAAAAATAAGAGCATTTTTAAGATAGCTTTCTATTTCTCTGTCATAGCTGTTTTTTTAAAAACAGTTTGGCGTTGACCTTTACCGTAGCAACGGAGCTTACCATGTGAAAATTTAGTTTTCCGGAATTTAAGGTTTATTGGAAAACTATACCATCCATAATACATATTTTTGAGAAATTATTTTTTTATCAAGCAGAGGTAATTAATACTGAATCATAGATGTCCATCTCAGTTTAAGATTTGTGTCGCTCTTCCCGTATGACCCAACCCTGTGAACTGCTATTTTTTCGTCGTCCCCAGCAGACACATCGACGTGCCTTCGACACATAGTGCTGAATATAAAATAAACATTGAGCGGCTCCCAGAATCCGTTGCGTGATCTTCGGTTGGAGTCTAACCGCTGAGTGTGTTCTCTACTTTGAAATTGACCCAAAAATAGATTTAATTTAGCAGTAGAAAAAAAGAAAATTACTACTGACTAATTTAGTTTTAGAAGCCCAAAAACAGTGGGCGTCTTTAAAATTATCAATTGTTGAAAGCGTATGCGGATATGTATTTTAGTAGCTACTTGCTAGTACTGAATAAGCTATGAAAAATATGTTGATACTTAGGTATCCAATCCAAATTTGCCAGCCGAAAACTTGCAGGTATTGGCTCTGTCGAATGTATATTTTTGTGGTAGTAATAGATGCAGCAGTGAAGGCGTCTACCATTATGTAAATAGGAATTTTAGGAAACTTCTCTAGTCGATTTTAAATTGTAGTAAGAATTAAAGTCCCAAGCCGACTGGTTATCGTGGGGAAAAGAGACCACAACCTTCCAACAAAAGAAAATTGGAAGAGGCCTTTGCCGACTGGCAAACGGATCCACAGAAAATAAAGAAACAGGAAATATTAAATTAATAAGATAGGATTATTTTATGTTATATTTTCTTTAATTTTAAGTTTGGTTATATAAAGAATTGTATAATAGATCCGAATAAAAGGGCTATATTATTATTGTTATTATTATAAGAATTAAAGTGAGAGAAAGAAATCATTAGGTTTGTTTTAACTCTTCCAAAGTGTAATCATAAAACATCACAAAAATAAAATAGAATTTCACCTCCAAATTAAACCTATTTGTTTATAAGATCAGTTTCCCTTTCAATTCATGCTACTAAATGTACCTTTCTATGGTCTAAAAATAAACACAGAAGTTTCAAAAGTCAAGGTCGTTGTCGTCGAAACAAAACAGTTCAAAAGTTCTTAACAAGTGGGTCAATGCTGTTCAAACTCACATCTATTGTTGTTGTTCAACTTATCTCATTCGAAACGAGCACTTATTTACCTGTACGTGATTTGACATAATGTTGGTATTCAGTTTACGATATGTCATCGGGATCTATTCAATCAGGTCAGACTTGGCGTAGTAATAAGAAAAAATGGAAAAAGGATAGGACAAAGAGTACTGCAACACTTATATATCAACAAATGTAAGCAAAAACGTATCTTGGATAATGCAACATAACATATAATACAGAACTGGAAAGATGAAGGAATTACTTTATTAAGGATATTTTAGTCAAATGCGAGTTTGATATGTGTTTGTGTGCGAAAGTTTTTGAGGATTTTGTTTTTGTATCCACAATGTTTTCTCGTATATTTATGTAGATATCTATGCCAAGTCAATAATAATATATTTGGTCCTATGATTATTTTTACGTTGCTTCGTTTATTCGTTGTTTTAATACAATGAAACCCAGGTCGTGGTAAAGAACTTAAAGAAAGTAGAAATAATACTACATCACGTAGTTTCATTTAATTGTTTACATTAGAAATAAAGAAAATTTAGTCAGTAAAGTGAGAGATTTAAAAAAATTTAATATTGGTTTATAAAGAAACCTAAGGCGAATTTCTTGCAAAGGTATAAAAATATATAAAAAAAAATACGTAAACTATAGAAATAACTCGTAATTGGGGAGAAAATTATCAACGTTGGAAATTTTATAATTGGAAATGGACAATTCGGTATTTGAATAAGGTTTAACATTATTTTAGGTCCTATAAGCAATATAATTTTCCTTATTTTCATAAATAATATTGTCTTTATATAATATAATATTTATATCAATTTAGTCACATCACATTTGACAACACATTCATGTTTGCGTTTGCTACATCAACATGTTGTTTACTGCATAGCTCATAAAAAAAATCTAGCTCCTTTTCATAGATGATAACGATATTCAAACTATTTGATGATTGAGTGGCGCTTTTTTCAAGCTTATGTGCTTATCTATTCCTATATAGTGTAGTTAAAATCTACCTATATGACCGCAAAAATGAATAAGTTTCAATTTTAAAATTTAAGCGTTTACATTTCTATTTCGTTTTTATTATAACTGGACGTGGAACTAAAAAACTAAAGAGTTCTCGTTGTGTTAACAACAATTGTATTCTAAGGTGGGAGAAATTATTGTGTGTGATTTTTAGTCCTTACAACAGGAAGTAAATCAAGTTACATAGAAAGTACAGTTTTCAGGAAATATTGTTTAACAGAAAATAAATCAAATTATATAAAAAGTATTGTTTTTTTTGAGATTTTAGCACACACATTATTTTACGTACCTTCCTATTAATTGAAAAATAATTTCCGTGAAAACGCTTTTAGACGGGTTAACATTTAGAATATATTTGAGAATCTCTACTATGGAGAAGCAAAACAATAAATTGGTAAATAAATCATAAAATGTTGGGTAAAGAAATTGAGGTATTATTCACTATGTCGGATGTACTTATAACCCATAGCATGTGTTAACTCCGTCCATTTCATAACTCCGTGCTTCTTATACCGTTGTAGTATGACATCCACCTCATCGCCCACGGTATTATTGGCTGTGGGCCGTGTCTATAATTTTCGAGTGGTCGCTATTGTACGTTCTGTGATGTGGATTATCGCAACAATACGGATGATCTGTTTGGCGGTTGAAAGAATGAGATGTTTACGATATTTGACAAAGTATTCATATTGTTTTAACATAATTTTATGCATTTCATGAGATATGTATTTGTATCATTGTTACCTTGTCAAATGATGTTTTAATGTCGCTTAACTGTTACTTTAACTGTATATAGAAATAACTTAATCTTATTGTACACTCAAACTTTATTGCACTTTTTAAGAAACCAGTATAAAATATATGTTGTCGTAAAGTGAGGTCCAATTTTAAAATACCAAGTACTCTTGTTAAACTAAGAAATTAATATAACAAAATTATTCAAACTGTTTTAATAACCAAATCGTTTTCCAACTTAACTTATACGATTAGACATAGTCCTGGCTTTATTTGGGATCATTTTTGACGGTGTTCTCAACGGTTAGTTACTTATTCTGTGTTTTATTCTCTTACAGAATTGCAGTTGGACAAATACACTCTGGAATTTGTTTTGTAGGTTTCCATTTTGTCTACAATACCTTGGTATATTATTGTAAACGGTTACAGAGGCTTAAAAGTTTAACTCAAAAATGCATCCAGCACACTTTCACCACTTTTACTTAAATATTTGTTGTATTTTGTCCACATATTCTATGTTTATCTGGAACGTATAAACTACAAAATGACGAGTTTCATGTCAATGGGATAAAACGTTTTTATGCTATCCTCCTAAACACAAGCAAACAAACCAAACTTTCCTTCTCATAAAATTGGCATGAAAATATTTAAGTTTAAAAATACGGTTCAAACTCTTATTTTCTGGATGTTTTCCAAAATTTTGTAACTAGCTGCTGTAAATAGTCTATGTATTGATCGTTTTACAAATTTAATTTTAAACATTTTTAGTTATTTCAGAATATGATGGGCATTTTTAGTCATTTCAGAATAATTTTGTCACAATTATTAGGATTCCGTAACCAAAAACTGATGTCCGCATGTCACAGTATATTCTATGAACCGCTATACAATAAAATAGTAAAATTATAAAAAAAGAATATTAGGGGTACATGTAACTGAGGAATGAAAAATAATCCAGTGCAAATATGCGTCTGGGGTATAGGTTTCAAAAATGATATAGTCTTCAAAATAACTTAAAAAACTTTTCTTAAAAGTGCCCCCCCCTTTCTAACTTTTCAACTAACGAGTGTCAATGCTGCAAAAAATTAGGGTGGTAGAAATTAAAATAAACTTTCAACGAAAATTGGTTCAAATAAGACATGTTGGGCAGCTTTTGATATACGGTGTATTTTTGGTACCGACCATAGCAATATTTTTTTTATTTTTCACAGTGTGTTTGAGAAATATAAGTTTAATATGGTTTGGTGCTACGAAACCCTTCGCGCGAGTCTGTTTTGCACTTGGCCGGGTTTTAAGTTTTTCATGTAGGTTATGGATTGTAATATATAATAATTTTTTGTCTCTTCTCATCGTTACTTACGATAAACTCTTACTTTTCTGACGCAATTCTGCTGCTAGAATCATCTGCAAAAATAATCAGTTTTATCTTTCATAACTTTGATTAAATTTCTTTTTCTGAAAATGTTATTTTATACTTGCTCTATATTTTGCATTTCCTTTTTTATATTTGCATTAAACTCGTTAGGTATCAACAGACGGACGACCGGCGGCAAGGTAGCCTCAGTCACGATTGACCGTGCACGACTTGTGCACCCAATGTGTAAGAGTTTAATTGAAATAAATTGTTTCCGCATTTAATTTATTAACTTTTAATTAATATCACACATTGCTTATTTTCTTTAATATTAAAAAAAAACATTATCACTTTCTAAATCGAACGGTTAATAATTTAGAGGCCGGTCACATAGCGAGATACAAACAACGTGTCGATGCCGGAAATTTTCCTTTTACACTTATCATTGCAGCGCGACGTATTTCTTGTATGAGACAAAACTGATTTTTTCCTGACACTGATCAGATTTTTCCCGGGAAACTAGTCATGAAATTGTTTGTCATGTAAAGTACTAACAATATGAAAAGTCTGAAGAAAATTGTTGGACAGGTTTTTGAGGAAATCGAGTTTTTAAATGGATTTTATGTAAATACTCCCAAATTTTGAAGTTAGCAAAAACAATGAAAAACAAAAACAGCTACAACATAACCAAACTGCCAAAAACTAAACGTTATGCAAATCGGTTTATTGCTTTCTGCATTACGCCTGTGCTGAACTGGCACACTTGCCTACATACGAACACACATTTTTTAATTCATTGTTTTTTTTAGATATATTATTCCCATCAAAAACCGATCATCCAGAAAAGTTAATCTAACAAAATGGTATTATTTGAAGCTAAAACCATAAACAATGAGAAATAGCCACAATAATCAAAGAACCGATTAGCTTAAACTTACTGGCAGGTGTTAAGAGTTATATGTTAGGTAAATATATAATTAGTGAGAGACACGCCATTTGAACATTTTACGACTTTAGTTCGATGACTGTCTTAACTGGAAGCCTTCAAGTAATTGGTTAGGTCCTAAATTGATCACGTTCAAACTTGCCACGTCACTCTGTTTGCGGCAAAGTGCAAGTCACAGTGCGTATAATCAAGCGACTATTGGGAGTTACGCAATTCACACACAATTGGCGAAGGTCATTGCAGGAAGATTAGTTCAATTCCAGTACAAGGATATAATCTCGCTCAGTGAACGATTAAATATATTGTTTGTTTTAGTTCATTGACTGCTTCATTATGTATCAAGTTATTCGTTATGTAATGATGTTATTTGTATCATACAAGCTTCATCTTCAGGGAAATATTGGACGAAAGACGAATATCTCGCAATAGGGTATTTGACTATATTTTTCATTACTACAATAGAATAAGTAATAACATTAAAAACGGTTAAAATAAATATATCGTATTTGGGAGTTTTCATTACAATGTTATAACGACTCAAAAACTGACGAACTACGATTCGCGCGAAAACGCCCCGATTCGCGCGAATACAAAACACAACTGGATTATGACGTCATTAGCCAGTATTTGTAAGGGAGTTTACTTAATACTTTATTAAAGTACCGAAAAGAAGTTGACTTAATTTTATAAAAAAATAGCATTTTTATGTATGTATATTTATTTATTCGTTACATCCTTTAATGCGTCCGTCTTTGGACGTAGGCCTTCTGTCCAAATTTCTAATCCTGTCTAACACAATGTGGTTTTCCTCCTCCTTGCCCAAGGAGTGTTATCCTTTCTGGCAATACGTTCTGCCCGTTTCCACTGTTGTCACTTGATCTCCCCACCTCATCCCTGACTCCTGTTATTTACTTGATCCACTCATTCCATACTACTTATATGTATATATATATATTTAACATTACCTGCTAGGTAAGAAGGGTGAGTAGCGACCATGCGTTACCATGCCGCTGATTTTGACATATTTACTTTATTTTCTTTCTTGAAGTACTATTTTTGGTGTAATCTTGCTTTTTACTTATTATCTAGTTCAACGATTTTCCAAACTGATTACGTCATTTTGACAGTTTGCAAAATATTATAAATTTTCACATCGTAACTTTTCTACCACATATGCTTTTCTACCTTTTTTCCCCTAACTTTTCTACCACATCTACGTAGTGCCATAATCTTTTTTTATATTAATCTTTAGTTCATCTTACATATATGTTCATCACAGTTTTCATTTCTCATCATCATAATATGGAATTTAGTTAAGACTTATAGGTTTATCTATAGGTCTGTAGCCCATTCGTTTGTGTATGATCAATTAATGATTAGGCGTGTTTTATGATTTCCATATTTATAGCAGATATAATATATTGCTCTACCAGATTATATAAACTGTTTTAATAAAGTAATTAAAATGATTTCAACTTATAAAGAGACATACGGCGTGCATAAATCTACACAAACATCTAAATCAAATGTGAAATATTTTTAATTGTCTTTTGGTGAGGATACATTGTGATGATATTTTCTTAAATAATTGTTTATGAAAGGCAAAATTCTTTATGTGTTAATCGCGAATTTATAATATATCAATAAAATTCAAAATATTCCTGCCTATCAATCTTGAGATGTGGGAAAAAATCGGCACGGACATTTAACGCACCAGTTTTTGTAATTTTGTACTGCAGTGCTTTTTTATTTTTTGTACCCATGGGTTTAATACCCAAGTTAAAGATTCTCAAATTATTTTGAAAATTTACACCTATGTTTTCATGGATTTATTTTAGGATTCTGATAATTATTATTTATGATTGAAGACCCGTAAACGAAGTAGAGCAATAGGAGTGGGAGTAAAGTGCGGTATTGGAGCATAATTATGTAAAATCTTTTCTTCTTCTTCAAATTTCATCATCTTACTTTTGTTATTGTAAAATAATATATGTGATTCACTATCATATATAAACGTAGTTCACAGCATTTCATTAGGCAGTAATAAAATTTCATTGTTATTATACAATGCTGCAATTATTGCCGATTTGTTTTTGATGAGCTTTTCATCATCTTCCTTTTTTCTTTTCGTTAATGAGACTTAAAAAGCACACCTGTTTAGTTGTTTTCTATTCCGTACAGTTTTCAATACACTTGCCAGACCTCAAAACGGCAGTTTGTTGAAATTAGTTTCCGTATAATATTTATACTGATTGCATACATTGAGATATTATTGTACAAGAAAAACAGAATTTTTTTTTAATAACGTCCGCATTTTCTCAGATGATGCGTCATTTCGAACTCATTTGGAAAGCAAAAAAAATTTTTTATGAAGTCGACGTCCAGATATTTCGATAAATAAGTAAATATATATTTAAATATGCCTTTACTACAAACATCAATAGCAAAATATGTCATGATCCACAAGACGCAAAGATTCACATTTTTGATCCAATATTGTGATACGGAACACTGCATAATAATGCATTAACGAGAGTGACATTCCAAAATAATTAAATAGTGCTTGATCAACAATAAACATAAATTAAAAAATAAACAAATGCTCAACAAACATTTTCTAAACTAATCACGAGCTTTAAAACTTACAAAAGCTCTACAAAACTGTTCGCTTTTATTTTGCAAACTGGCACAAGTTGCCAAAGCACAGCGCACTAAACTTCAACGAAAAAGTCACTTAACTCCGGAAGCGAGCGGTCTTTACCCAAACGATTTGGAATCTTAGGTACGAACGTTTCGATAGCTAATTTGCACTGAGCAAATCGTCATTCAATTACCGCTCATTGCTTCCATTATCGCGCATACGAATGCAAATCGTGCCGCATTACCATAAAAGAACGGCGTGGTATCAATAAAGCGAACGGCCAATGTATAGGCGCCGCCTAATACTGCCTGCGGATACTTCATGAATATTTAATTGCCCCGATTATTAGATGTTGCTTGGACTTATTAGATATGGATGGAGCGAAAAATAGAAAAATGTATAATTTAATTTTGTGAAGTAGCTCATAATATAATTTTTCATAAGGTGATATTTTGATATTCAATATATTTGGCGTTAATTTTGTAGAAATTCATTATTCACAATTAAATGACTACGTACATACGTGATGTAGTATTATTTCTACTTTCATTAAGTTCTTTACCACGACCTAGGTTTCGTTGTATTACAACATCTTCAGGTGGGCTATTAGCAAAGATATATCTTTGAAAGATATATCTTTGCTAATATCCCCCCTGAAGATGTTGTAATAGGTCGTGGTAAAGAACTTAATGAAATTAGAAATAATACTACATCACGTAGTTTCATTTAATTGTGAGGTGATATTTTCTTTTATTTATAAAATTAAATTCGGGCTTTTACGATTATGAATCTAAATTTAAATTAATTGAAGAACAACTATATAAAGTCTCAAGGATATTAAATGTGATGAAAATCTTAACAGAGATATTTCAGTTGGAAATTAATATCATATAATCAAATAAAGAGGAGAAAAAGGAGCAATTGAAATAGTTAAAATAGTCATCTATAAACTAACATAAAAAAAACGGGAATATTGATATGCAGTAAATAAACAATTTGTAGAAATAACCAAAATTTTATCGATTTTGAGTATTAATTTAAAGCAAAGTAAGAAGCAACAAATGGAGAGATTTATAGGGTAATTTTTGGAGTTATTTATACAGTTTTCATCGATATTGAATCGTAGAATTTATTAGAGTTATTTTCGAAACTGTTAGATACGTTCGTATAGAGATAATTAAATATGGTTAAGTTCATAACATGATTTTTTTGACGATATGACATAAATAATTGACAGGAAAATTAATATAATAAAATCTCAAAAAAGATACGAAATTATAAAAATTAAGACGATCATATCGAGAATATATCGAAGGGAAGGGGTTGAAAAACTATACATTTAGAGATCTGTGGTAATATAAGGACATACGGGAGAGAAATATGACAAAAAACTATGATTGGAAAGAATTATAAGACGTTATATTAGTGTTTTTAATTATGTTTAAAGGTATGAATGCATGGGTAGAGATAGTGAAGTCCTTCATTGCGGAATTTTTTTAATTGGGAACAAGGTTGGTATTATTGGCAACACAGGTCTTTTTATCATCCCACAGTTTAACTAAACTTCAATCATCTTAGGTGATAAGTACCTATTGGTTGTTCCGCAATCAGTAACGTTTAAATACTAAAATCCAAATGGTGTCGACCAACACGAGTTATCGCTGGTACTCATTGGTGGAAGTGTAGCCTTTTTGAAGTCGCCTTTTAAGTGGCCTTTTTAAATTGGCTATTTAAGGCGTAGAAAGACCAAGATTACAAAACTATTTGTCAGATTTAAATTTCATTGTTATATCAAATATAATTTATAAAAAACAGAAAAAAATTGTTGCCAAAGTGCAATCCGAACTCGAGCTATTTTGGCTGTGGTACTAATACTTATATACCATTCAACTAAAGCAGCTATACAAATGTGGATACTTTAAAGTATTTTTAAAACGAATCTATTTAAATTATAGGTTTTCAAAGTAAAAATTACTGCGTCCCTATGGAATGGAAGTGGATCATTGTCTCTAATCATTCCCAACACAAGGACCGTATTGATCCTTCCCACATTCACATAATTAGCGCAGTGTATACTTAGTGAAATTAGTATTTCGATGTGAGTTGTTATTAATGCATTTTAAAGGATCTAGACTTTTTAGGATTTGCAATAACATAAAAAACTAACATTAGCCACTAATACAAATACCAGTTATATGTTTTGTCCGATTCTCTTTTATTACTCAAGTTCAGTCTGGCTGATCTCAGTTAATGTAGATATTATAGTAGAAAAACTGAATGAATATTGTTAATAAAGAAAATATTATATCGCCCATTAAATTTTGTCTAAATTTGTTATCAAATGCAATAAACTCTCAAAATATTGAATCGAATGGGCGATAGTGCTTTCGGAAAAGAAGTAATAAACTTACTTGAATATAGGGAAAAAAGCAATAGGTCCGATACTAGCACAGTAGACTAGCACAGTTTTGAATTACACATTCACATTTATTCTCAGAAAACATAATTAGTGTTAAGAAGTTATTAAATATTTATTATCATACGATAAAATTTGAGAAAATATGTACTAGAGCCCAAGTAAGCCACCTTCTTGATCATGTATTAAGTACGTGTGAGTTTAGTCACACGTGATAATGTAAACAGTATGACACATTTATTTAAACTAATATTGTGAAATCCCATTAGCCAGAAGGCGCTCAAAGAAAGTGGAAAGTTTCAGGAATTTACTTTGAGTTAATACAAAAGTTTCTAAGAGCACCGAACCGAAATATACGTAAATTACAAGTCTTTCGATTTCGTGGAAACTATACTAAAGCTTTACGATATTGAAAATTCTTAAAAATTTTCATTAAGTTTTACTATCCATAGCTAGCGTCTAGTGAGTTGATATCGAAAGTTTAGTCTTTGGCAACGAATATCTAAATGTACAATAAAAGCGATTTTGAGCTAAAAATTTCGGCAAGTTGTTTCTAGAGATTAATAATTTCAAAAATGAATACCTGTTTCGAGTTAGCTTTACCCAAAAGCTTTGGTCAGGGTGCTAGTTTTTATACAATGCGACTGCTATCTAATCTTTACAACAGCTTCTTCGGCTAGATTTTTTAAAATGCCTGTAGTCCAATAACAACAGCCGGGACCAACTCCTTAACGCCTTCCGAAACGCGGAGGAGCCCATAATTATATTATTAAAATGTGTGATTGATACTAACCTATCAAATCACTGAATGGTATGTGCGTTGCTTAAGCTGATTGATAGAGTGAAATCAACAAACGCCTTGAAATATTAATTTACAAATTAAAATTTTAAGAAAAATACAAATATTACACCATCTAAGTAGGTCTTGACCACTTGCGAAAAGTTTATAAAATAGCTAAGAAGGGGAGGAATCAAGTAATGGAAAGTATCACACGGTTCCATCATTATCTATCTTAGGTGGAAATGCTGATAGATGTTTTGTCCAGTTTGGAAACGTAGGGAGTTGACTACAAAGGGATAAGAAAATATTAATTCTAGCTGCCCAATCTCTCCTGTAGTTATGGAGTACTCGTATTATAGTCATGTTAAATGTATTAGAAATCTATTATACTATATTATATATGTACTATATCTATTAATATATGTATTATATATGTCAATAAAAAAATGATACGATTAAGATTAGCTTGAAGATACATAAGGACGCCTTCATCCTATCGTGGGATGAAAGATCAGAGTTTAAATTAACTATCTACAAGTCTTTGTTTACAATTAATCTGTCGATTATATTCAAGTAGTAATTTCAATATAACAATAATCTAGGTTCACCTAAACTTAGTTAAATTTATTTGCGACTTTCAACACTGAAGATTTTGATTGACAAAATGTTTTATCTTACTGGAGTAAGCGACTAGATGTGATTCATGTTACTAACCTGCGGTTACTGATTAGTAAAAGCATGTTTTTGATAAATTTACATGTTTTTAAATTTGTAATATTTGCATTACAAAAAAGATTGCACAATATCATTGAGAGAGAAATGAAATTTTAACTGCAATACGATTCACCAATAGCCACTCGCGTTTTCCATTTTGTTTTGATTTACTAATAATGTAAGCCTAATACTTAATAATGTAATTCTATTAATGTAATTACGTACCAATGTTATTAAGAATTTTGTAAATAAGGGCTAAAATAATATGACTACTGAATGTAAATACAGTAGGATGATAGAAACGTAGATAACCAGCGGCCATATTGGCGCGGTTAATCTACGAAGATGAGTTTAAACCATCCAGATCCGCCAGTAAAAATAATGTAGAATTTAAACTTTCGACGGAGTTAAACTGTCATAGTTTCATTCCATAAAATATGGATGATTAAACCGTCGATTCACCTTCGTCGGTGGTCAAAACTGTGATTAATCTCACCGGTCATAATTTTATTTATTTACTAGCTGTGTTGACGCGACTACGTTAGCGTCGAATTCGGTATAAGAAAAGTTATTAGGAATTTTTTTGTGTTTTTTTTTTCTCAGAATTCCATGAGTATAGAGATTACTTAAAACTATAATAGATGGCTTCAGCAATACCACATTGTAATATATCTATGTAAATAAAGTTTACTAAAACGCTAACAGATGGCGTTGGCAGTACCAATATAGTAATATTCACCAAGTCAGGGTATTTTTTATATATAAAGATAAACGTATCATATATGTTGCGCGAGGGTTACCATACCAATACCATACCATACTGTTACCGAGGGTTACCATAACATACTGTTACCATACCAAATTAATACATAGACAGACAAAAATTCTAAAACAGGTTTTCTGGCATCTAACATCTATTTTATATGTTAAAGCAATCGCTCTTTTGAAAATATTTCCCATGCACAGAATTTACTGTTACAATTTTATTTCATGTATAGGTAAGATCTTTACGGGCTGACATTGAAAGTTGTTACGTTAATAAAAACGAAGCCAGTGAGAAGTTTGTTACTATTCTAATGTTTTACGAAGTAGTCTTACAACTGGTAAACTTACAATAATTTTGTAGGACTGAAACAACATGACTACTAAATGACTGTAGAATGATAGATCTTAAATTCGCATAATAATTTAAGATCTACCATTCTACAGACATTCAGAAGTCATGTTATTTTAGTCTTGGTTTACAAAATTCTTATAAGTTTACCAGTTGTAATAGAGACTACTTCGTAAAACATTAGAATAGTAACAAACTTCACATTGGCTTCGTTTTAATTAGAGTCTACTATGGTACCGAATTATGCAATATATAACTGGTAAACTATCGCATATTTTGGAACCATTGAAGAAAGTACTGAGTTTACTCTTTGCTTTCATTCGCTAATACTATGAGAGTCGAAAAGTGAAAAAAATAAATACCGCTATTGTCTTAGGTATATAACACACACGGCACGGTGACGGAACAAAGCCAGCCGGCGCGGCGGGCACGCGTCCCAGCTCATTACAGCCAATAGCGGAGCCGTCGCCGCGACGATTGGTCTAATGAAGGCGCTCGGAACCGTCATTTATCGCGTGCCAGCCGACTTAACTGAATCACGTGCTTCGAGCACATGATTCAGTTGGCAGATTAATTGTAATGGTTGTAGCCTAGCGAAGTAAGTTCAGTCGGAGAGCAAAGTGCTAAGTTCAACCTTGAATCGAAATAAGGATTTTACAAGAACTAAAACAGGATTTCCCAACGAGTGGAGCGAGCTCCCTAGCACAGCGTAAGAGATCATATGGGAGGAAGAAATCATAAGGAAGAGGTGTATTCTGATATTCTAAAGAAAGAACCATCTGAAGTCTTAAATCTATTCAATAATACATTCAGTCGCATGCAGGCGCAAACATCACGTTAATAAAATGTTATTATTTAATTATACTTAATTATGTTTAGGAATGAAAATCAAAGTTTTAATTTATTTAATTATGCTCGTAATTAAGAAGTAAATGTCCTGAAAATGATGTATTTTTTTATTGTAACAATGAAAAATAAATTAGAAGTGGGACATGAATATATTTTTTAAAATGCGGGGGACACGGCGCAAAAAAGGTTGGATATCACTGATCTAGAAGATAACTCTATAGAAATATTACTTATTTTTTTTAATTAAATTAGATGATTTTATTAGCTTCAATAAAAATAAATTTTAGAGTGTATCTGTGGATCCTTAACACCGAAACTGAAAATAGGAAAAATCATTTACAACAAGGTCAAACGACAAGTCTTAACTCCGGAGACCCAAATCTCCCGCATTCAGTTCCGAGAACACTTCACTTATTTCAAATATGTTTGACAATCAGAATGATATTATAAGAAATAGAACGACAAAATATATAAAGGGTATTCAAAATGATTTGATTTGATAGTTGATCCTCTGTAATTGTAAAACAAAATTGTTCAATAGCTACCACTTTGAAGCCTGAAAGGACCGTCTAATTTATTGTTGAAGTAAAATCAAGTATAAATGCAAATACTAGTCATACCACAAAAAATATTTTTACATTATTGGAATACTGAATGACAGGTCAGAATAAAATAGATAAAAAACTGTCAAGAATGAGCAGAACTCGCACTACGACGGCTCAGTACACATTTAGGTACTTACAAATATTTAAGAGTACGTAATATTTCTATTAAACTATTAACAAATAATAATTTTTTACAACGTTAATATATCGCCTACTATATATTTTACATACGTAAAATATGGTGTACATTTAAATAACACTATTTTTCCCCACGCAAATGTATAAATGTGTTGCTTAGTATATCTTTTACAGACATGGTAAATATTCATTTTAAAATAAAAAGTTATTTCTACAGTGGACTTAAGTAACTTTTATGTAGTCTCCTATTTTTCCCCACGCAAATGTATAAATATGTTGCTTAGTATATCTTTTACATACATGATAAATATTCATTTTAAAATAAAAAGTTATTTCTACAGTGGATTTAAGTCACTTCTATGGAGTCTCCTATTTTTCCCCACGCAAATGTATAAATATGTTGCTTAGTACATCTTTTACAGACATGATAAATATTCATTTTAAAATAAAAAGTTATTTCTACAGTGGATTTAAGTCACTTCTGTGGAGTCTCCATGAACTTTTTACAGACCCAACCACATGATATAAGTCTCGACTGTTACTCGGTTATTAATAGTAAACTAGCCTACTTAGCTGTGACAATTTTTATTTTAATTTGATTGCATACACTCAGATATTAAAAAATAGCGGTTTAGCTAGTAGGGGGTGGAGATACGTTACTCAAACAAATTGACCACCATATTACACGAATGTAGAATCTTTGCTGGAGGACAGTTTGCTGTTTCAGGTTTTTCCGCTTGACACCCCAATATCGCTATTTACCCTACTTCGGGGATTTTTTTTGGCATAGCCATTATAAATTGCTGTTTATGGTCGCTAAGATACGACTAGTATTTTCCCAAAAATTGCCTTTATTTCCAATCTGCCCCGCGTAAGTGCAAATTAGGTTTCTAAATAAAGCCATTCGGAAGAAACATACGAGAAACCGCGTTAAGAACACATGTGCTTCGTTTTTCCTTATTTTGTACGGAAAACTAATTACGTCATAATTATTAATCAATTAACCGAAGCATGAACCTGACAGCTACCCAATAAGAAATAGCAGGAATGAAGGACTCTTAGGCTGTTAGGTCAGTAGTGTGGGAACTAAAACATATATAGAAATATTTTCGTGCGAAAATTTGGTTGAGTTCGATAATTAAGCGTAATATTAACTTAATGTTGCTGACAAAAGCGTAGTAAGAGGGCAGAAAATTTAAAAGCAAGTGGAAAACTAACCCAAATTATTACGCGTAAATCTAGACTAATCCGTTCTACCTGATTTTCTCTGGAAGACGGTGTATGTTAGTGAAAAGAAAGAAGTTGAATGCAACTTGATCATTAGTGAAAGTATCATGTTCTGCCACCGCTATATGGCTTATGTCCAATACTTTATTTACAGGGAATATTGCCAGCCATCTATGCACATATATAGTTTATATTTACTTTAAAAGGCAAGAAGAACACTTTTTGGTGAAATTTGTCTGCGTAGATCTATTTGTCACAGGCCTGTAGCTCTTAAAGTAATTGTAGTTTTGGACTATCATAAACACTACTTTTTTTTTAAACTTTTGTAAACTTTACATTCAGAGATCTAAAATTAGTAGGAAATAGGTAGATCTATAGATTTCGATGATTGGCAAATAGTCAATTTACGAAAATTAAAAAATGTTTTGTTTATATCTTGACATGAGTCACAAAATTAATCTATACATATAATAACATTGTAACAGAGTGAATTCTGTATATGGAAAATATTTTAAAAAGAGTGACTGATTCAGCGTATAGAATGATATTAGAAGCCAGAAAACCTGTTTTTAGGATTTTTGTCTATCTGTCGGTCTATATGTGTGTTAATTTGTTCTTCAATCACGCGTATGGTAATAGTTTGTACCCTCGAGTAACACAAAACTTTCAACTGATTATTACATTCATAAAAAAACACTATGACTTGGTGAATATCACGATACTGGTGCCGCCAACGATATCTATTAGGGTTTTAGTAAACTTTACGCTCATAAATATATTTAGATATGATACTGCCAAAACCATCTATAACCGTTTTTAGTAAACTTTACGCTCATAAATATATTTCGATATGATACTGTGGAAATCATCTATTAGCGTTTTTAGTAAACTTTTCGCTAATGGCTATATTAAGATATGGTACTACCAAAACCATCTATAAGCGTTTTTAGTAAACTTTATATTCATTGATATATTACGACATAGCAAGGCGAAAACCACTTGTTAGCGTTTTTAGTAAACTGTAGGCTCATGGATAGATTACGATATGGTGTTGTCAAAATGATCTATTAGCGTTTTTAGTAAACTGTAGGCTCATGGATAGATTACGATATGGTACTACTAAAATCATCTATTAGCGTTTTTAGTAAACTTTATATTCATAGAGTTTTGGGAGACAAGAAAATAAAAAGAAACAAAAATTACTACAACTCCCTTTTATCGAATTCTTCGTGTACGAAGTAGCGTCCGCACAGCTAGTATAATATATAGCAATACTGGAAATGAAGTATAAAAAAGTAAAATGATCGGATGGCGATAAGTCACCCGACAGCATCATTAGACAGCCTTAAAAATTCAATGCATGGAATACTTCTTTTATTCTTTTCGTCAAAATTGGCACACAAAATACTTTGAAATAAAATACAAAATAATTTAAAATGAAATAGGGTGTATTTTTTTCATCTGTCTGCCACAGTTAATTTATCAGAAAAAAACTGTTTCTATCATTCTCAGAAATAGTGTAATGTAGTGTTGAATATAATTGATATAATGAAATGTTAAATAAACTTGATAATAAAAGAGAGGTTGAGTATAAAAACCTGAATCGGTAATTTTAATGATAAAATTGGGATTACAAAGAGTGACTAATTTATTTTTGTTTTCAACCCTCATTTTGTTGGATATTATGGAAAATTTGAAAATATAACAAAAAAAATCGTTGCGTCATCTTTTTATGTTTTGAGTACAAATGCAAGTACAATAAAAGTGAAAGAAACTGGAGGATATGTGACAGAATCCACTTTGAAATGAAAATTGTCAACGTTAATACACATAACTAATTAATTCCCATTGGTACGGAGAGGATGTGCAACGCACGAATGAAAATTAATTGTATATATAAGAGAAAATTAATGTCGAAGAATTGTTAGTAAGTTTATTTGTAATAACACCACAGTTTCAGAGTAAGGTTAAATTTCCACATACAATCGAAATTACGTAATAAATATCTAACAAATTGTCGGATGGTAACTTTATGTGCCAAATATTTATGAACCTCTTTAAACACGTTAAAATCAACTTGTCATGAAAGTTGCTGTTCATAGGATTAGTTCCTAATACTTTACTTAATCTTAGGATTAGTTCCTAATACTGCTTGCAACGGCTTACTTTTCAGGCCAATCGCTGTTTTTTTGTTTTATTTTCCACAGTAAAAAAATTAAAAAACACGAGTCTCTGGAATGACGGTGTGTATAAGTTAGCATTATTTTAAGAATGTAATGTTTGCTAACAGAACTGTCGAGATTTTAATTACAAAAACTGAGTAAAAAAGTACGTTGTATTAATTAATATTGTTTAGAGGTTTATGTAAATAAAATTACTAGAAAATTACAAGAAAATTAAGTAGGTAATTATAAAAGGAATCGATGAAAATCAAAATAAGAATGACAACGGCCACAAATACAGTTCCAACTTTCATTCACACGATCCGTAGGCGCATTGTTAGCGTTCCGGACCGCGACTCACGTAAACAGTGCTACGGATATTAGTCATTGTACATAACAGCAATTCGAAAGACTCAACTGGTGCCCAGTTTCATGTTAACGGAAAATGAGGTACATAATACGCCGCTAAATACGACAAAACATGTGATGACAAGCAGCGCGGTGGAAGCGACCAATCAGATTCGAACGTTTCGAATCGTTTAATAAATATACAGGTTTTAAATACAGTGTTCGTACATTAGCGAGCAATTTCCAAAGAATCGTTGAAGGTTATTTTTTATATTTATTTTACAAGGTTATGTTTTAACTGGAGGACTATTGGTTATTGGTATATAAAGTAAGTGCCAGTATTTTTAGACATAAAAAGTATAAAATGTGTGTCATTTATCACAACATAGGCAAAGGAATTTGAAAGATACCGAGTCAAAATAATTTTTTATTCTGTACAGTAAGAAAACATTTTTTATTTTGTAGATTTAACAGAAAACAGGTCGTTTGACAGTGAGACTCGATTGTGCAGAAGGGAAAATATAGTCAAATATTTAAGGTCTATATTACAATGATTAATCAAAACTCACGTGGTTACGAAAAACTTTAATTAATGATATCTAGGCCCAAAACAATATAAGAAAATAATGTTTATGAAGATCTGATAAACATTTTGGTTTCCCTTCCAAATTATTTCTATTAAGGATTGTTTTTAAAAGAGTCGTAACAAAGTAGACAAAAATAAAGCACTGTAATAAATATGCTGTCTAAGCTTTAATATTATTGATATTGGGAATATAATTGTTAAAGTATTATTAAGAAAATTAAGTAATTTTTTATACCAACAGAAAAGTGTATTTGTAGAAACTATTTTTGTAACTTGTGTCTTGTATATAGTATATAAACTAATAGGGTAGTAAGGACTACGAGAGGAAAAAGTTCACGTCGGCAAAACAAATTTTTTTAAGAATTTTTTTCTCTTCATCATAAGTCTACCTATAATGGTACTATTTTACTTGTATTATAATATAGTGTGTATGTTCAATTAAATGAAACTACGTGATGTAGTATTATTTTTACTTTCTTTAATTTCTTTACCACGACCTAGGTTTCATTGTATTACAACATCTTCAGGTGGGCTATTAGCAAAGATTGCTAATAGCCCACCTGATCTTTGCTAATAGCCCACCTGAAGATGTTGTAATACAATGAAACTGAGATCGTGGTAAAGAACTTAAAGAAAGTAGAAATAATATTATATCACGTAGTTTTATTTAATTGTGAATAATGAATTTCTATTACGCTTAAATTAACGCCAAATATATTCAACAGTGTATGTCACACGTGGAATAAAAAAAGATAGTTTCCAATGGGAGTATAAGTTTACTAATTTGTATCACCATTTAAGCATATTCTTACAAGATTTCAGTCACATAGGTCTAACAATCTTGAAGAATCTAAAAGCTCTGAAGTTCTGAAGAATCCCCGTGTTTCTAGAGAACCCGAAAAAGCCCTGAAACTCTACACAACTTAATGTTAATCAATGTAAAGTTTAGTTGTAGTCTAGAAATCGAGAAAACATTTAGTGAAATATATTAATCGATGCAAAGTTACATCACCATTAGATTCAAATTAATACTACGAGTAGTTTGAAAATTGAATTATTCCAGAGGGATATCAAATAATCAATAGATAAATACGTGGAGAGAAAACTTTGTATCCATTTGTAAGTTTATTGCGCACACGGGGGAGTGCGATTTAATATAGTTAAAGTTTATATGGAGAAGGAATGCAGAAAGCTAAAATTTATATATAATATGTGTTACAAATATATTAAATTATATATTATAAATACATTAAAAGATGCATTATTTACGTACGTTGACAAAAGAACTCACTAAAGTTCAAACTTAAAATTTTAATGAATTACGGTCGAGTGCCGACCACTGGGCGACCACTAGTTTATATAAAAAAATTATATTTGCGTTAGTTTATTTAAAACTTTATAATGAAACGCTTAGCCGTATTCGTATGGAATATTATGTTAAAAACATTTATATTATCATTATGATATTTGTATATTACTAAAGGGTACTAGAATTTTAAAATTCCGTCGATTTTATACTGTTACAATTCTTAATAAAAATATAATTAGGTACTGGTTTCTTATAGCTTAATTTTGTACTTGAAAAAGTGCATGTAAGTACCGATGGATAAAATACATTGTGGTAAATCCCGTCATCAAAGTATCATACGGTCACGACTTGAAGTATAGGATAGATTATGTTTATTTATTAAAATATGAGAGGGCGATATGAAATAGATACTTATTAGTTTGTAGGAACCGCAACCGTGGGCTGGCGAGTAGTGTAAACATGAACAAATGAAAACGTTTGTGTACCTGTATAAAGGTCATTAACAAAGCCGCATTCTCAAGGGCTGAGTAAAATGACTGCCTTACAACTGATCTTCTTATGATACCAAAGAAAATAACTAACAAATAGGATGAGCAATGAAGGAAATCAAAATTACTTGGAATGAGTTCTAATAAAGTAAAGTAGTTAACTTTAAAGAGTGGAATATAAATTTGGCAATATACTTTCTTTAAATCCCTTCATCTATACTGACTGAGGGCATTAGGTGATAATAAATAAAATTTATAGTTTAAAAAAATTAAAAGCGCCATCAGATCCGCCTGGTGACAATGTGTAACCAAAGGTCTTACTGAGAATGGTAAAACTCGAAAAAACAAGGTAAAACTCGATTTTTTTATTGTTTGCTATTGAGAAATTCCCTTCGCTATTGACAAATTTTATCTTCAATATAAGGTCCATCCGGTTATAATATGTAACCAAACAGGTTTACTACTGTTAGCCATTGAGAAATTCCCATGACCACCTTTTATCTTCAATATCAGATCCTTCCGGTTATAATATGTAACCAAAGGACTCTTTAAGACAAGTCAAATGAGTCCAAACTCGACAGGTTTACTGGTAGCTATTGAGAAATTCCCATGACCACCTTTTATTTTCAATATCGGATCCTTCCGGTCATAATATGTAACTAAACAGGTTTACTACTGTTAGCCATTGAGAAATTCCCATGACCACCTTTTATCTTCAATATCAAATCCATCTGGTTATAATTTGTAAGCAAAGGACTTTTTAAGACAAGTCAAATGAGTCCAAACTTGACGGGTTTACTGTTACCTATTGAGAAATTCCCATGACCACCTTTTATCTTCAATATGAATCTTCAATATGGTTATAATATGTAACCAAAGAACTCTTTAAGACAAGTCAAATGAGTCCAAACTCGACAATTTTACGGGTAGCTATTGAGAAATTTCCATGACCACCTTTTATCTTCAATATCAGATCCGTCCGGTTATAATTTGTAACCAAAGGACTTTTTAAGACAAGTCAAATGAGTCCAAACTTGACAGGTTTACTATTAGCTATTTAGAAATTCCCATGACCACCTTTTATCTTCAATATCAGATCCATCCGGTTATAATTTGTAACCAAAGGACTCTTTAAGACAAGTCAAATGAGTCCAAACTCGACAGGTTTACTGTTAGCTATTGAGAAATTCCCATGACCACCATTTATCTTCAATATCAGATCCATCCGGTTATAATTTGTAATCAAAGGACTCTTTAAGACAAGTAAAATGAGTCCAAACTCGATAGGTTATATTGACATTTATTTTTAGTTATTTTTTAGTTACTTCTATAAAAGTATTAACACAAAAATAGGGAAAAAATAATTCTTTAGCTTCTTACTTACACAGAATAAGCGAAATTTATTTGTCTGTTGTAGGGATCTTTACGGACGCATAGGCACATCGTATTTGATAATTTTCTTCACTCTATAACACATACTCATTTTTCTAAGATTTTTGCGCAATATGCAAAATTTTCACTCTATTTTCTTGTCGTATCACACACCGTAAGTCTTTTCCCACATACAATTTATGTCATGTAATAACCTATTTACACTCGTATCAGCACCTTTTCCTTTTCTTTTTCTGTTGATTTTTATCACTTTACATTTATCTTATCCGCACACAATCTATTTCAAGAAAACCGTTGTTGATTACCACAGGATCAAATTCGGGCAAAGACAAAATATAAAATGCTGAGTTCATTTAATTAATCAGATTGGGCACACTACTTATTGTGTATACAATACACCTATTAAATTCTCGTGTATTCACTGTTACCATATAGAACAAGATCAAGAAAAACTGCCCAAAGCGGAAAACTGAAGAAAGTATCATGATTAGTAACAATATTTTCTTTTGCAGAATCATCATAAAGGAGTGTTTATTACTGCCAACTGGCTATTCGCGTAAATGAATGGACGCGCTGACGGGAATGTAATGCGGGAATGGCGTGCGAATAAGCGCTCTTGATTGATTGGCCGCGTGCGGTGGAAGTTGTAAAAATTGTATATTTTTACTACGTGCCTCGGTGTACCTAATAAATTGAATTTGCCAGCGTATGTCGTCACGCGAGACCGCGAAATTGCGATGATATAAGGTAGTAATTAGTGTAATGTCTGCTAGGCTCTGGTCTTTGGAAAATTTCAGAATGTGAATAAGGTATTCAGTCAATGACTAGGGATGACTAAAGTTCACAAAATTAAGTTACAGATATCAGGTTGCTTATTGAAAATCAGAAAATCAGCGTCCGAGACAACGAAGTACGATTTATTGAATTGGGTATATGACTAATTTTTTTTTATTTCGTTAATCATAATTAAAAGGTACAAACTAATGAAGAGCGAAAACATGTTTTACTAATCTTAAAAATTGGCGGAGTTATAAAAGTTTAAATTTACCTTTCGATAAGGACAGCAATACTATGTTGTGAGATTATTTTTGATATTGCACATTGTATCCTACAAGAGGGAAAGAGACAGGGATATATCCAAATCTGCCAATGTCTTCAAATTTCGAAGCCTATAACTTGCTTATTTTTCAATAAATTTTTGAATTTTTTTAAGACTGGTTTTTAATTAACTTATATTTCACAATATTGTAAAAAATATCAAAATTTGGGATGAGTCAACTACCCTATTTATGTCTAAATTTAATTTGCAAACATAAAATATCATTTACATAAACAAACATAACGCTTACTATTAACATTTATAAATTCAATTTGCAAACATAGCAAATGATTTATTTACTTTGTTGACAGAAAAAAAACAAATGTCAAATACTATATTGCTATAATCAACGTAGTCCATCAAGTGCACTTAACAATATTCGCTACATTTTTTTTGCTTGCGTAAACATTTATCAGTGTCTGATAAGGATGGTGTAATTTAAAGAGTTGCGAAGGGAATTACCTATATTGCTATAATCAACGCAGTCCATCACACGATTCGATTGTGCACTTAACGATATTCGCTACATTTTTTTCGCATGCATAAACATTTATCAATGTCTGATAAGGATGGTCTAATTTAAAGAGTTGCGAAAGGAATTACCATTGCGCGTCGTCGATGAGTAAACTTTAGAATTGTCGGCAAACTAAAAAAAAAAATAGCTTCGTGATTTAATCAAATTGTTTATAAGATGTAAATGGAGTATAGTAAATAAATGGCCGGGTGTATTGTTGAAATCAAAATGTTTAATTTGAATATTGTAATAAAAAATGTCGATCGATTCTACCGCATTTTACAGTAATAAAGTTAAGAAATATTCACAGAAATATATTAATTAAGATCTAATTTATATTGGTCGAACCTAATTTGTATTGTTTACGTATGTATTAAAACAAGAAAAAAAACTGTTAGGTGCTGTAAACATTTCAACGTTCTAAAGTATTAGAATGAACTATTCTTTTTAGATTTCACCCTAGATGGAAATGTTATGAACTATTTTTTTTAGATTTCAGGACTGTAATTGGAATAGGAAACAAACAAATAAAAAGTCCTGGACCCAGGAATTAAACGGGGTGCAGGGGAATACAAAGAAGGTCCCTTTTTTGTTGTTTTTCGCTTATATCTCGAAAATAGTAACCCTGGGATGGCGGAAATTTGGTTCTGTCAATGGCTGTCGAAACTATCAACAAGTCAGTGTCAGCAGATACTCCTCGAGTTTCAATTCCGCTGCCGTGGAGTTCTGACCTGAACACAGCAATCTACCTACTTTGTTGTTTGAATTAGATAGGAAGTGCCCTTACTTGATGGTGATTATAGTATCCAAATTAAATTCAATATTGATTGACTTCTTAATCCGATAGCGTCATCTCTGTTCAGCTATATTTGGCTGTTGGCTAAGATAGTATTGTTATCGAACACAACATGGAAGCTCCTAAGTCACTTGAAGTAGCAATTACATCATTTTAGTATGACGTAAAATCATATCGCATTTTGTTTCGTTTCATTAAAGGAAAAGGAACTTAGAGAACACAGGTGAACTTATTTAGCTGTTTATTTTTTATTCATATCTTACTTATATACATAGGATAATATCATGACCTTAATTCTATATGGAGGTGTGAAGGGCTGACGTATATTTATATTATTCTCGTATACGTACATTGTTCTTTCAAGTGTATATTGAAACATAGAAAAGTATGGATTTTAGAAGATTTGTTTAAAACAACGTGTTTTAAATAATTTTAAACGAATGTGCTTACTAAGCATTCGTTTAAAGATTTCTAGCATTAATTAAAAAAATAAAGACAAAAGCAGGATCTGTACATATAATAAATCCATACGATTGATCTATTTGTACATTGAAGATATTAATAAAAAAAAATATTTAATATCCCTTAATATCTTTTTCATAATTGAACGGAATGAAACACAAAAATATTATTTTTGAAATTTTTTTGTTTGTCTTTTTGAACACATATCAGATAAAAAACTATTAACACAATTCAGATGATGCTTTCTGAAAAATACAAGGGTTGACTTGAAATAAAATTTAGTTTTTATTTCATCAGAATCTGATCACTCTACACTGCTTTAGTACGTCGTAGTTGTACTGCTTTTAGATGTAAAACTGCCTAGCTACTAGAAACGAGGTAATTACACAATTGTATATGTATCTATGTACATAAACAGATGGCGCTACATGTTTTTTAGATGGCGTCAAATGTACATTAGCGAAATGAGCATGGCCAGAGTTGGAGGATCGAGTGATGTAGGGGGGATAGGTGCTTAAGTAAACCATATGAAAGGGGGCAGACGCATGAAAGCAGACGTCGTTGTTGGTCAGCTTTCGCAGAAAAAAATTTTGATATTGTATGTGTTCTACATAAGCAAAAGTACATAAAATAAAGTAAGTTTCTGCAATTTATTTAAAATTTGAATATGTTGCCCATATTTGTAATTTAATTATTTTTGTAAGCTTAGTATTAGCCTGTACAAATTTGGTTGTTACATACTTGATTGTTCATACATATAATAAATTGTATAATTAGTCTAATTGTATACTAAAGGTGTTTATGAAAAATTAATTTAGAGGAATATAATAGAAATAATATATATATATATATATATATATATATATACATATATATATATATATATATATATGTATATATATATATATATATATATATATATATATATACATATATATATATATATATATATGTATATATATATATATATATATATATATATATATATATATATATATAAATATTGTTTTTGGAATTTTTCTCCGTTTGCGAAAAAAATATGTAAAAACTATTAAACCAATTCGAATAATATTTTTAGAAAAATATAGGGATTAACTAGGAGTAACACTTAGTTTTTATTTCATCTCAATTGCTTTGCTCCATCAGAAGATGTGCAATATTGTCAAACTTTAATTTACATTGCATTAGGTCCAGACAAAGAAGTGCCTACCTATCTAACGCGTAATAATTAAACAGATATTTAGTGTACCTACGTATATAAATTATTTTAATCTGCGCAATGAAGTTTCAAGAATATACATTGGTGAAATCGGCGTGGCCAGAGATGAAGTGTGGAGTGGTGCGGGAGGGGTAGGTGCTTGAGTAAGCGACCCGTATTCGGGTAGACACATAAGGGTGGACATGGTTGTAGGCTGTCTTCCTTACATAACATGTTTTGATGTTTTATTTATTCAATATAAGGTTACTTTGTTTCTTCAATTTGGTTAAAATTTGTATCTGATCTCAATATTTATAATTTAATTACTTTGGACGGTTTAGTATTAGATTCTATCCGTTTGATTGTTATCTACTTTTTGTCTATACATATAGAACTGGCATGTCTATACTCTGAAAGTATTTACGCAAAAATATTTGGGGCAACATAACAAAAGTAATAGACCACAAATATGTTGTTCCTAGAATTGTTTTCCGTTCGTTCTCGTTATTTGTTCGTACATCTTCCAAGAACATCTACAAGGATTTTGATGAAGTATTTACCGTTGGATTTGGGGTAGCATATAGGCTATATTTTGTCAGAAAAAGAAGATGACGTAGTTTGACGTTTAAATACAAAGTTTACTTATTTAAAATAAGTTTACTTTTATAATTATGATCATAGGTGCAATTACCAGTATTAATCTTACAGTTAACTTAATGATATTTTCTACACGCAGGTTGGTTTAAAAATAAAAAAAACATCTAAACAAACTTAATTTCTTTAAAAAATATCAAACAAATGCCACGTGGATTTGGATTAAAAAATTTCGTCCCCATTTTACATCTACATCTGGGAGGACTTATTTCAAACTAGATACTAACTAACATTATAAAATCAACATTGTTTGTTTGTTGCCTAATAATTCTACAATCAAGCAGTTGCATGTATATTTCACGTAGTGAAATAATATAGCTATGGCGGTAGTATCACATATTTAACTATAATACTTAGGAATATTTAACATGTAGCATGTCAAGTAAATGTGTTAATATTTACTGTTCAGATCAACACTTAATAAAATATAATATGAAATAGCAATATTAACAAAAGATTTGATTTTTACCTTACCAAAAAACGTAAATCGATATTTCAAAATAATTTCATAGGTTCTCAAATAATAGTTTTATTTTCATTTTGATACAAAGTATTTCTGTTATCTACATCTCCGCTTATGTGAAACACTAACGTTACGTAAAGTGTATTTGGAAGTTTCTTACTCAATCGAGCCTAAACAGTTAAACAGATTTCCATAGAATTTGATATAGATATAGTTCGGGACTCGAATTAATTTACTAGCATTATTTTTTAACTCAAGAAAGTTCTCTTAAAGTGAAACTAGATATTTTTAATTTTGTAAAAAAAATTTAGTTCTAAATTATACCAATAGATTACGCAACGCATATGTATAATCGATTTAACATTATTTATAGAGATGTGTTGCCATAGTTTTATTGAGTTGTAACTAATCCCGTAGTCCTACTTACATATAAATAATTTATTGAAATAAATTTAAATAATCATTCAGCCAAATGATCATTTTGCCCTATATTTATTTTATTCTGATCATATTATAATAGAACAATCAAGAAAAATTTCGCCATAGGTCGAAAAGTTGTGTATGTCGAAAAGTTGAAACATACATATCTAATATTGAAGTTACTAATTAGAAATCGAAAAAAAGTTGAAAAGAATTTTCTTTTAAGAATTTTCTTAAAAGTGGAAAAGAATTTTCTACCTCATTAGTTTCTTATATTTATTATTTTACACTTTATTGTAAAACAATCTAAGTTAGTAAGTAAAGTAGATGACCTTCCTTCCAAGTTTCTTTTATTCATATAAACTATGAGTATCAGTCTTATAAAATAAATGGGAAAATATTCTGTCTCCTTCGCAATATTGCGGCAAGCGGCGCTTATGTAAATTCGATACATCTTATTACGATTCACTTTCTGTTTCAATTCAGAGCGCTTGATATTCTAGGCAATATCGAATAATCGATATATATCGTTTCGTCAATATTAAAAATTTGGATATAACAGCTTAGATAATATTGAACAGTTCGCTTAAATAAATATTTTATTATGCACTATTCTAACCAAAACTTATTGAAATGTAAAGAAGAAATAATTTTAAAAACGATTAAATTCTTAAAAATTACTTTATTGGCTCTGAAATTAAAGTATTATTTTAAATGTATCATTGAAATAATTGATTTAATTTTATTTTAACGAAACACGTCGTATTTAAGCATATACGAAGTTTTGTTTTGGAGGAAGAACTGCGTGACGCGCGCTGAATCTTTAATTGTAGTGACAAAACACCAACTAATTGTGCTCCTGGTTGAACAAGGTCATACTAATACTTCTTCGGAATAATATTAATATTTAAATAATAATATTAATATAACAACTAAAAACATGTTCACATTCATACCACAATAAGGATTTTATGAAACAGATATAAAATAAAAACTATTCCAAACTGGATGTTTTTCAGTGTTAATATGGCCTTCGTAGAGCACGTTAAAAAGCTTTTTTAAGCTAAACATCAATTTTATTCTTAGTGTCCGCTTGCTAATAAAATCCACGTCTGTTACCAAATTTTACACATCCCGGATTTAAGGGTTCACAATTTTTCTAAATGCTATATTACGGAAACGAGCATGTGCCACACTCATGCTATTTTTCTTGATTATTATACGTTAAGTTACTTCCTCTTTCAGCAATTGTCAATGAGTATAAGTAATATTAAATTAAGCCTTTTAATAGACCCGATCATAAAAAAAAATTCAATATTTGAAAAATTCAATCAAATTTTTGATTGGTCGATTAATTTTTTTTTATTTCAATAATTTATACATGTAATGTGAAGGTTAAAAAGACATGTATTAAAAAATATAAAAAAAATTGGTTTGTTGAATTATAAATGAGTTTTAGAAGTAAATAATATAGAATAAGCAATATGTTATAGTAGGTACATTTAAAACTTTGTATATATATCTGCGTATATAACATTCCGTATATCCCATTATCTACGTATATTATCCGCATTATCTTCGTATATTATCCGCGTATATAACATTATAATTTTCCGCGTATATAACATTCCGTGACCACGTGGATACAAAATTTATTATGACACACTCTCTCTTAACATTCCAACTACTATAGTTACGTAAAAGTATTTGTTGTTCAAACGAAGGATATTTGCATCTTTGGCTAGGAATTATAGACATCTAGGTGTCAATATTATCAAGATAAGATTTAGTAACTAATGGCGACTTTGAATGTCTCCGTTTTTTAATTTCGCAAAAAAAATTAAACTTTAGTTAAGAAGCCCTTTTCAAATATGCCTTATAGGACGAGGAAAAAAGAAAAAAATAAATTTGTGAAAAACGATATATACTTTCGTGAATAATTTTTCCGAACCCTGGTGTGGAACTCTAAAAATGTTAGAACTTATTTTTTCATAACTTTCTGACGACTTAAAACGATTTTTTTTTTAAATTGATTTAATTTTATCAAAAGGAGTCTAAAGGTCAGAATTAAATTGCTCATTTAAAATAACTATTATAAAATTGAAGATTGTTTCTTGATGTGCCCAAACGCTTCTTAAATCACTTGACTTCAAGCCCTTCAAGATATTTGACTATTTAATTCATTAAGACCTGTGTATAATATATAATCTTAGATATAAAGAAAAATATAAGATAGTGGCATTACGTAATATTTTAATGACAATTACGTACGCATAAACACTCACCACCTACGAAACACAAAAACAATAATGATATAGCGAGAACGCCGACGAAGAAATCCTTCCAAACCGGGGTCGGCGCCAAGTAAAAACTCTACCTACGCTCACTATTGAACTCGCTAGATAGCAGTTTCGTGTAGGCGCCACCGGACAGTTCAAAGGAGTCCCATTCAAAGCACCACCGCCGCTACCCATCAATCACTGGCTGATAAGAGATCACTGCACGCAACATTACACCAGCCAAATCGGCCATAAGTGATACGTGATCTGTACTCTTGGAAAAAATAGTGTTTTAAAAAGTTCTCCTTCGTAGCTGGAAGCCGCGCTTGCGTCGGTGGACCTTTAAGGGTTAATAGGTACGATGCGAAAGTATGATTCAGCTATAAAATTTAACGGTTTCCTGATGCGTCGTAAATCTATCGAGAACGAAAATGGCTCTCTTTTGACATTTAGCTTAGCGTATCTGAATTCTTTTAGAAAGTTTGTCAATTTCACTTCGAGAGAATTTATATTTGCAGTTTCGGTCATTGTATTAATGCCTATGTTTATTTTTTGTATATAGTTAATAGATCGTAAATGTTTATAAGCAAAACTTGAATTAGGATGATAAGACAGATTTTAACTTACTTCTAGTAAGTTAAAATCTGTCGAATTCCTTTGAATACTGTAGTATTATAGAAAAAAAACATATCATGTAAACAGGCGTTCAAGTATTAGACCATTTGGTTGCCAAGTCCATAGCGTTCTTATTAACTCTGACGGGTTTATTAAAAAAATTCTGCAAGTTTCTCTTTTATTAAGGAACAATAATACGTGATTTGGTAATTATGCAGTATTAGAATGATTTAAATAACTAACGGTATCTAGCTTCTGTTCAACATCGGCGCAAAAATATGGCGAGGTATAAGATAACAACGAGTTGCGGTGTATTTTGATGTAACTGTTAAGTCTGCCTTTATTTCAGTTCAGTTGAGTACAGGTTAGTTTGAGCTTAATTTAGTTTGATACTTTTACTTAACTCCAGCGTAAAGATATGATGATTCAAAAGTAAAAGTTGCAGTGTACTTTAATGTAACGGTTAAGTCGGTCTTTAGTTCCGTTCAGTTGAGCTCAAGTTAGTTTATGCTTAATTTTGTTTGATGCTTCTGCTTAACTCCAGCGTAAAGATTTGAGGGACTAAAAACCCTCAAATCTTTGCGCTGAAGTTAAGTGAAAAATATGAGTTGCAATATATCATGACGTAACGGTTAAGTCTGTTTTTACTTCAGTAATTCAGTTGAGGTTAGTCTATGTTTCATTCAGTTTGATGCTTCTGCTCAACACCAGCCCAATAGTATGGGAACTTAAAAGTACTTGCTAACTTTTCTCCTATTGCCGATTTTCCGTCGATGCGTTTCATAAATTAATAATAAACGTGTCTCACCTCACATTGTAAAATTATATTTTCGTGACTTTTTTAGTCGCGTCTTGCAAAATTCAAATAGTCGTGAAAAATTGTTTGGCCCAGATGACATTCTTATCTGTATTAATACTTTTAAAATCATAATGAAAGTGTGAAGATACCATAGATTTAACATAAAATGAACTTTTTCGAATCATAAACACATATTTACTAGCATTAGCACAAATACGGTCCCTATAGAAATAAACATCAAAAGTCCAATTAAATGAAACTACGTGATATAGTATTATTTCTACTTTCTTTAAGTTTTTTACCAGACCTAGGTTTCGTTGTATTACAACATCTTCAGGTGGGTTATTAGCAAAGATTACAAAATTAACGCCAAATATATTCAAAATATTAAAAGATTAAATAAAGTTTTCGATAACCATTCAACTTACCAAATAAACCAATCGGCAAAACTAACTTTCCATGGGCAGTAACATACCGTTCGATACAAAGTCAGCGACAACTATTGAAACGTAAATTCGCCCCTATTCGCTTCACAATCTTACGGAAATTCACGGAACGGGTAAGGTCGACATTAAAACTTTCATTAATCCGTTGCAATTCGCCTTTCGCTCTCGATTCTCGAGTTACGACCGCTCCGTCGAGGCTCTTGCTTTACGGCTCTTATTGATCCTATTTATTCGTGCTTAAAGTGATTTACACAACCTAAGACGAAACTGCCGTTTCAATGCGATTTCGACCTGGGGTCCGCAATGAAGCAATGCCTTTCTATTGAGAGCTTCGGTAGACGTACACGAGTGAAGAATAAGAAGGGTACTTAATTTTCATATTAATGAAAACCGATTCAAAAGCTCTTTTTCCGTATTGGCAGCTCCAGTGATATTTTTTAATATCTTATATGGTTCTAACGATATAAAACATTAAGTTGCGGATATATTTCTAACATTAAGTTACGGATCTAGTTACGTCATCATCCCTGTCGTTATGTAGGAGTGTTTATTTGACGTTGAACGTTGGCATTGTAAAAAACAGAATGGAAGTAAATAGTTAAATTTTGAATATCAAAATCATTTGATTTTAGTTACATCTTTAACGAAATAGATATTTTTATTTTATTTTTAATCAACTTTAGAAAAGGCGGAGGTGCTCAATTCGTCTGTATTTCTTCTTATGTATGTTATTTCATATGTCTGGCATTTTTCAATAAATTTGGATGCCTTTTTTTTTGAAAGCGTATACTTATGTATTGAAATTAAAGATATATCATAGAATTCCTTCCAATCGAATAGCACATGAGTTTGGAAGACACACGTTCAAAAATTTGGTTGATTTTTTTTAATTTTTGAAATGTTTACACCGGGTATTGTTCTATGAAAATTTGGTTAGAATCTGGTCATCAAAATTGAAGATATACCATAGAACTCCTCAACATTGAATAGCACAAGTACCGGAATCGAGTTTCGATCATATAAGTTCAATCAATATTATTACTTTTTATGTTTATTTTTTCTTTGGAAGGGTATATCCCCGGTATAGTCCAATGAAAATTTGTTTAGAAACTGATCACGGGAATTGAAGATATATCACAGATATCATCAACATTGCAAAGCACAGGTCCCGTGATCGAGTTTTGATGACGCAGGTCTAACAATAATTTAATATCACACGACTAAGGATGATACTCAAGCAGAAAATTTGTCACTAAACTCCAGGTTCTAACTCCTCGCCAAACGATTTAGGCAGGTTGTACTCCTGCAGTATCTAAATAGTATAACTTGAGGATCTGCTGTTTTTAAATTAGTATTGTGGGTCTCAAGCAGAGAAGCTGCCACTAAATTTCAAGTTTGAACTCCTCGGTTCCGAAGCTGTGGGGGTACTGCGTACTACCGACTTAAGTCGTGAGACTTGAGCGTTTGCTGTTTTTAGGTAAATATTGCGGGCCATAGACACAGATGCTGCCATTGAATTCCGGGTTTCAACTCCTCAGTTCTAATGTTGTTTATCTAAACAGTGAGACTTGAGGATTTGCTATTTTCAAATTAGTATTGTGGGTATGGATTCCAACTTCTCAGGGTTGCCTAAATTGTAAGACTTGAAGATCTGCTATTTTTAAAATAGTATTGTGGGTCACAAGCAGAAACTCTTTCATTGAACTCCGGGTTCTAACTCTTCAGTTCTGATACTACAGGAGTGCTGACTGCCTAAACCATGAGACTTAAGGATGTGCTGTTTTAAAATTGGTATCGTGTATCTTAAGCAGACACACCGCTATTCATTTATTGATTATATATGATGATATATTTATTTATCGATTACTCCAATTCCTCAATCTTGACGCTGTGGGGCTACTGCCTGCTTATTTTGGGAAATTGCTATTGTGAGAATTAAGAATTGCTCTTCTTAAATTAATATTGTGGGTCCCAAGCAGAGACTTTGTCATAGAACTCCGGCTTTCAACTCCTCAGATCTGTTGGTTCAGGAGTTTTAATCATGAGAGGTGAAGATCTGCTGTTTTTAAATTAGTATTATGGGTCCCAAGTAGAGACTTTGTTACTGAACTCCGGATTCCGATTCCTCAACTTGATTTTGCAATAGTATGGTCTGTTTTGTGAATATATGTCCGGCGTACCCATATGGCCGGCGTTAATTAAACAATTTGTAGGACTTTTTTTATTTGAATGGCTCCAGCATAGTGTCATAACAATAGTAAAAATTTGACTAAAAATTCTTTAACAAAATACAGCATAGGGGCTGTGACCAAGTTTATATGATAAGGTCTAATGGTAATTTAATAATATTTTTTTTAAAGTTTTGATACAACAAAGAGCAAGAAAGTAACAAAGTAAATAGGTAGGTAAGTATATAGAGGTACGTACAAAGGTATGAAGCAACTAAGGTTGGTAGATAGATAAGTAAGTACAGATATAAACAAATGCATGAATTTATTGAACATTAGTACGTAAGAAGGTAGGTAAGTAAGTAGGTAAGTAAGTATATACAGGTATACCCAAAATATATATACCAAGTATAACAATAGTAGGCGGATATATAGTATGTAAAGGTGCATAAAGTTTTAAAGCACTGGCTATAATGTGATTTATATGGCAGTAAGTACGTATGTATGTAGATACATAGGTTCATTAAATGCTGCAAACGTCTGTTCCGATTTCAATATATGTATAATAGGATACCAAAAAACTTAATTTTATTTTGACCATCAAGTAACTATAATAAACTATAATGAAATGTATTTTTAAGATAATAAAGTAAGATATAGCTTTCTATATAATTAACAATGTCGCTTTAATATTTTTTTCATAGAAAATGTAAAAAAAGTCGGACTACAATTAAACTTCAAAGTATAAATTCTGTACTTGTATTTCTATATTTACATGGGTATCCAAGTATTGAGGTACTTAAAAACATATTCAAAGTATTAAGAAAATTAAGAGCCTTTCAAAAGCTTGACAAAATTCAGGCAATTTATCAGAAATACTAATTACACTTTTTTCCGAAAACTAAATCTTTATACGACTGTAAAACGCAGAAACAGGACAATGTTTTTCGAGTCTACATATGTTTGTACGTATGTTTGGGGTTTTTATTGTCACTACTAATCTGAATGACTAAAGGGATTACCATATATTAGGTACTATTGGATTCCTCTCAGCTTCACGAATATCACTGAATATGACGTTAATTGGAAGATAATATGGCAGATATTGCGGAGCTGATAGTGCGTTTGGCAAACACTGCGTGAGTATATGGATGGTGCATGAATAGAAATACAGCGCTTGGTATTTGTAATAAAACATTTGGTACTTGCCTAACAATATACAGAGTATACCCCTGACATATCTTTATATAGGCTTTGACAAAATTACTTAACTAAGAAGTTTTATAAAAAAAAATTAAAATAAAAAAAACAAAAATCCCGTCTGCAGGAAAATTAGAGAAGGGAGACAGAAGACAAGTTTTACTGACGCTGTCAAAATTTCTTCAGATAATTATTTGCAGGCGGGATCCAATAGCGGTCTGATAGAAGTCCCTTTAAATTGCTTAAAAATGTTGATAGCGTTTAAACTTCGTAATTAAATTTTGTCTATTTTAACAAAATTTTTGTCTTTTAATTAAACTTACTGTAATATTACACAATAATCATGACTAAACTAGGTGACTCACTAAGTTTATAGGAGATTTAAATTGAAATACAGGCAGGTATTTAATTTTTACGTAACCTTGTTTGTTTTTGTTAATGCAACGAAGAATTCTAGGTCTTAGAATTAAGTTTTTTCCCCTATATACTGTCGAGAACAGTGAATAAATACTCATAGTAAGTGACGAAGTTCGGCAGTAGAAAGATAAAAAAAAACTAATGAGAACATAAGACTTAAGAATTTAGAGACACAATGAATAAAGGAGAGAGTAGGTGCAACCTCCAACAATCAAAATGTTGCCACTCGGTCAAACTTATAGATAATGCATAGTTTTTGATTCTACGTTATATGTGTATACAAGACAATGAGGTGAGTAATCATGGAATATAGAAAGTCAAAGCGATAAAACAGGTTTAGCAAAAAGGCAGGATTTGAATGTGATAATATTGAAATATGCTTTCACTTACGTCTTGAATCATGACTGTTTGACTACTTAAATAATGTATGACTTTACTTATACATATATACAGGCTGCTGGTTATTTAACAACAATTGCTTTTCATTTTTCTCTCGATATTATACGATGAAAATAATCTACAACATTTTATTTTCATTTCAATTTTCATCATACTTATGGAGAAATAATTAAATTTTTAACAAAATAAATCTCTTTACAGCATTTTCTCAATTATATTTAAACGTTTCATTGTTGTAAAGAAAACCCTAATGAAAAACATAAATAAGAAAACACTGAATTGTTAGCATACTACTTTTCTTTCTATGAAATAACACTTCAATCCCTCAATATTCAAAGTCCAAAAAGAGATTTGCGTGTTGCGTTGTGTCACTTCGATGGGGCCCCGCGACGTACGGTGTGCTGATGAAAATCGACTTTTATAGACTCAGGAATTTAAAATTTTAAGGGTAATTTTTTAGGCGCACCTTTTTAAGGATACAGCTTTTGCTTACCATTACTATGCTTAAATATACCACGCGAGTTTATTTGTAGACTCGTAATTTTTTTTACAAAAAATTTGTATGGAACTGGTATGAATCCATTTATTGCTGGAACCGCAAAGATAACCGTCACATCCTTACAGAGAGTCATAGTACTAATTATTCATGATTTATTGGCATACTCCACATAACGGTCACTACTGCAGATTTGGTAGGTACTAGGTGCATTATTTTACCAGGTTAACTTGCAGTGAGCACGACTTTTCCCATATATACCTCGAAATTATCCATTTAGGCATTGAAATTATTCTACACTCAGCGATGCGAGTCACTACCGTATACAATTAGAGATTGGCAATAAATAATATAAGGTGCTTGATAGCGCAGTCAGAGCCAATTCACAGAAACTTCACTTCCAAACGTATTAAATGTTCACAAAATAAAGTTAGCAATGAACCATTTCCCGAGTGGTCTGGGTAATAAAAGTAAAGAATGGGTCTTGAAACGGTCCTATCTAATGTGGAAACTTTTAAGAGCAGCGAGACTTATTTTTGAAGCTGTGAGCGCTACGTTATTAACGAATAGATGACTTGGAAACTTCCAATTGATATAACACTGTTGATATACTTTCATTAATGATATTTGATATAGTAATTAAGGACATAATCTAGATTAAAAGAATCACAGTATTTTGGTTGTGGGATTTATGGTGTTACGACAGATAATTTAAATGAATGTAATAAAGTAACGTCATTACAAAATAATTATTTCTAAGTGATGCCTTATCAATGAATATGTTGAATAAATGTGTGATCTAAGTTTGTAGATTTTCCATTTCTCCTTTAAATTAGAGTCAGTGTGCAGAAAGCATAGTCTTTTCGATTGTTTTAAATATATGTTCGACTAGGTTTAATTTGATTTCTCACTTTGTTCACGAGTTGGAAAGCCCATTTCCATACCATCTATGCATATAATAAAACTGTAACTGAGCCGTGTCTGTACATTGAATATTTTTAGGAAAATTTTATTATAATTGTCATTATTATCGATAAAAAGACCAAATTTACCATTTTTAAAATTTCTTTCCGTTACCGCATCACGCAACAGCCACTGGCCGAATTTTGATGAAATTTGGTATGATGATAACTGACTATCCGGCTAAACATATAGGATGTTATATATGACATATAGGACTTTTTATTTTGGAAAAATGTTTCATTCCAAAGCGAAAATACAAGAACTGGTTCTACAAAAATTACTCCGAATCTAGGTATTTTTGCTAATCTATACATATCGATACATACATGTGAATATAAAGAATTACAAAATGAGACAATAAATAAATATAAATACCCATAATTAAAAAAAATAAAGTAAAAGGTTCAATAATATTTAACTAAGTTCAGTTTAAAAAAATCACCAATAGATGTCACCACAAGGTTTTCCTTTTAATTATAAATTTTCCTCTATCGCATCAAGTCATATCACTGAATGGATTTGGATCTTTTTTATATTGCACCATGTCAAATTACATAATGCAATATAATTCACATCATATCCATGCTCTCTAAATATTTTTAGGCTTAAATAAAGTTACAAGGTTTGTACTATTATTTTGCTTTTCTACAATAGATGGCGCAAGTAGGGATTTAAAATAAGCAACACAACATAAATAGGACACTTCATAACGCGCTTTAGTTGTTTTGATTAATTCATATATTTTTTTAGTTCTACTTGACGATATATAACGCTTAATGTTTTTTATTATATAACGCGATACGTTTTTTTTAATTATCCGTAGCACGCTATTCAACAAGTAAATTTCGTAAATCGTGGTGTCATTGTGTTATCAAAAACAGGACAAACCTTGCGCGTAGCTGGCGTCAGTTGTTAAGTCTAAGCATCAGTTGCTTTTCGTACGGATAGTTGTATGTAGCACTCTCCTGCGTCAGCAACGCTAACAATTCATTTGTTTATGTCCCTGACGGTTCTACAGGAAACACTATTTACAGAGAAGTTTTGTGAACAATGTTCTAAAGCTCACGCGAACGAAGTTGCGGGTTTAGCTAGTATTAAATAAATCTACTGTTGACATTTTGGAAGCTGTATCAGTCTCTATATTTACACATACATACTGATAAAGAAATAAAGATCAAATAAGAGTTCCATTTTTTTATATGAGTACTTACATTACTTTAAACAATAGAAACGTCAGGAAATGGCTGAGTCATAAGAATAAAGCCGCAGCGAACTCCAACAAAAACAACTTTAACAAGAGCTAAATTAAAAGTGATTGATGGACACTTTAGACGTCAATAAGTCCTATTACACGTACGTACGTGAGGACAACATATAACTAAAATTCATTTAAGCGCTGTAGTCAAAATAAACGTCAATCGATTCGAACGAAATATTTACGAACGACCCTTTTAAAATTCACCATGTTCAGTGCTTAAATCTGAGAATAACATGATTTATTAACAGATAATTATATTCTTTCCTATTATGAGGTAATTCCATTGCAGTACACAAAAAAACCTGACATTAAGTATGCTGTTATGATGAATATCTCATAACCATTCGCAAATTGTATACGGCAAACTATTCTCGTACAGCGACCCTACCAAATTCCATCGTCAAAATATGACTACGCTTATTCGATATTGATTCCGAGTTCGTGTTTCAGCGTTGCCAATATAAGGCGGCGGAGTTTTTTTTTGTTCTTTCGATGCAACAATAGATTCGATATTGTCTTCACCGAATGCGAACTCGTTTCTTGGAGGTAGCCATTGATTTTTATATGACAAATATTTTCAGGGAGTAACGCTGAAGGCACATTTCCACCATCCTTTCAACACGCTCAAGAAGACTGAAGTTAGGGATACATACTGATACTATGAAAGAGTACATGGATTTTACAATTCTTTCAGTAAGTTTAGAAATGATTGTATAGATTGTGAGTTTTATAATGTGGCTTTCATTCATTACGCTCAGCAATTCTTGATCAACCAGCATTAAAGGTTTAAGGAAGTTTGAACGTTCTAACTGCCGTTCAAGTTGACGTTTTACCTTTGTACATGCACATATAACTGTAATTTAATCATAGCATCCATCGCAATGAAGGTTTTGGATAGCAGTAAATTCCAATTTTGAGGAACGACTCTCAAACTAGCATCGATTTCTATATTTATTTCTATACTTGTCGTAGAAATCAATGCTAGCGTATTGTAGTCGATAAGTTTAGTGCTATATTTAGCGTCAAATTCGTTTCACTCTTTCTATGAACATGTAGCTTTCCGGTATTTTTTCAATTACATCGTAAGGGTAATTTTAGTTCTTTTACAGTTTTAAGTTTCTAAGTAAATGGAGACTAGCAACAATTTTTTTGTAGTGACAAAATAAAATTGAACGATCACTACTATGTAATTCTTAGCATAATTTACAGTGATCATCATGCGAGGTATCAGTTAGTAAAATTAGGTGAAACACGGCACCATTCGCAATAAAGCAGTAATAGGGTGGTGATGGATGGAGGTTCTTTCCAGATTATTTTTAAAAAGATAGATACCTTCATGCATATTCTCAACTCCATATTTTTTTCTTCTATAAACATATGCCACTGTATGTATATGCTTAAAACATTAAAAAAAATATACGTTTAAAATTGGAACAGAATAAATTCTGATTATGAAAATATTTTTAAAAGCGTGACTGATTTAGCTAAAGAAGATAAGAGAACCCAGAAAACCTATTTTAAAATTTTTGTCTGTCTGTCTGGGTGTATGGTAATTTGTTCTTCAATCGCGCGAAATCTACTAGACGGATTTTAATGAAATTTAGAATGGTAATAGTTCACATCTAAGAGCAACATACGAGAGAAAACAAATCTAATAACTTCTTATTCCGAATTTCCCGCGAACGAAGTCATAGGCGTAGCTAGTATATATATATATATATATATATATATATATATATATATATATATATACATATATATATATATATATATATATATATATATATATATATATATATATATATATCTATATATAATATTCCTTACGATATTTTTTTAACAAGGCAAAGTTTTCTTTTTCTTCCTATTAGGATTTCATATAAACTATTTATTGGATTTGATTTTTTTTTAATGTTGACCTTTGAAGGCCACTGGATTCCCATAATAATTATTTTATTTGTCTTGACTAAAACGTAGTGTTACTTGAATTCTACCGCCTAAACTTTACTGAAGTAGGAATGATAAATTTGTTGCTGCTCATCTTGACTGGTTGACGATATTCAGACATCCAGACATAGAGTAAAAGTTTTAAGATATCTAGCCAAATTAAATTTTCCAACACATGGAATAAAATCACCTCTTATATTCAACTATGGACTTTAGCAGTTTATTGTACACTCATTAAAAGAAACGCTGAGTTCATTAGTGTACGCAACGCACAGTTGATTTACAATTTAGAATTACAATGTTGCATAATATTTGGAAAGTTCAAAACATGACCCACTGACACGGTGCGAGAACTATACACATCATTTACGATTGTTGCAAATTCGGTTGCATATGTTTAAGACAGCTATTGACCGTGAAATGACAATAGCTTTAATTACAAATGAGTAAATATTTTGTGTGTTACAAAATTGATTGCAGACAACATTACTATCAGATTAATGTTGTATGTATTTTTATATACTTTTGTGCGTATATTATCGGAAATATGCATAAATAAATACAAAATTTAATCTATACTACATACTCATTCAGAAACTGTAATAGAGGTGTATTTTTAGATTGAAGGTATTTTTGAAAAATGAATGGAATGAGCTATTTATACTTCTCTGAACCCAAAATGACAATGCATTTTGGGTATTCAAAACCTACAAGACCGATTTTAATGAAATTTCGCTAGTATAATTATTGGGGTTTAAACTAAAATTTACGTTATCTTTTGTGTACTTTCAAATATTTTTGAAGAAACTATTTGTCTGCATATCTGTTTTTTGATTGTTTGTTTTCTAACAGACAAACGAGTTATTAAATCGATCAAATAAAATTTTCACTGAAATAAAACGTATAACATTTTACATTAATAACATTTCACTGAAATAAACGATCAACATCTAAAGTATACCTGAACTTGAAAACCATTTTCTTTTCGAAATTGAAGTTCAATTATTAGCACTCAGGCAGCAAGACTAAGCGCAACAACACACAAGAGCTGAGCCTGAAGAAATGAAACTTTCCATGTGCGGGTACGAAGTACCACCACACACCATTTTTCTATTAATTTTGTATAAGAGTCGCCTATCATCATATATACATCTTATTCTTGTATTTATTTATCACCTTTTATGCGTAGCATATATGGCGGACTTATTGCTACATGAGCAATCTCTTCCAGTCAACCATAACAATTGGTGCTGAAATTTAGTCGATAGGATGTAAGAGATTTTACACCAAAATTATAGTACATTAGACAAAAAAAATTAAAAAAATACAAAAGTATAAATAATACATACTATTGACATGATTTGGAATGGGAAAGACAGGAAAGGACAACGGCACAAAGGAAAAAGTTTCATGAGAGGCAGGACTTTTTCACTCGATCTTTGAAAATGTTTAGGGACGTGATTTTCCTGATGTCAGGATCCAGGTGATTCCAAATTTTTACTGCTACAGTAAAGGATTTTTTGTAAGTGGTAGAGGTATATTTAGGAATAAGTAGGGTAAGCGAACTTTTAGATCGTAGCCCAAAGCCGCGAGCAGACAAATCTACAAATTTGCCAGTAAGATAATTTGGTCTCTGAGGATTTTTATGAAGATACGTTCACAGATAAACCACAATTTTTGTAAAACTGACGTTGTTATGCTAACAAATTAATGAAGTAACTTATGTAAAGATTGCTGTATTTTTTATTATTATTTCCTAGAATAGCAATATCCATTCATATCACTGACCAATCTGTAAGATGATTTTCACGTCGGGAAAATTAAAGTTCTTTAATGATTAATAGAATATATGCCAAGCAATAACAACATCCAACGGAGTCCTAAGAAAAAAATTCTAAGGCCGCCGTTGGATTGATGTTACTGCATGGCAAATTCTTCACAAAATCATAAATTATTTCTAATTTTTTATTTTCACTAGCCCTCGTTGGCGACTTAGTTTACCTGGTCTGCTATATTATAATGCATATTGTATTATAATATACACACAAATCGTAACAAAGAACGTAACTATTATTCATAAAAGTGATTTTGTGCATAAAAGTCAGTCTGTTCGTATACCAAATATCGTGTAGATCCTTAAAGAAATTACAGAATTATAGAGCAAAAAACGTTCACCCATCAAACATCCATCCATTCAAACTTTCATATTTATGAAATGATTTAGGAATAGACGATCATCTATTCGTACATTTTGATCGCCAATGTGATTATGAGAAACTTTTTGCAACAAAATTTAAAGACACCAATATTTTTCTTGTTTTATTATACAATGGTGTGTGATTTGATTATACATAAAGTCAAATTGACTATGTTAATGATGGAATATTAAGCGCGAACATGAATTTCATTGGAGAGTGATTAAGTAGAAAACGGTCAGCAAGTCAGCTAGTACCTTGAAATAATGATTTATGAAAGAGAAAAATATACTTTTACCTCAGTCTGTACTGTACTTGTAATGCCATAACTGTTTTTGTAATAAGTGTCGAGTGATTCGTTTCTTTCTTACAACAAATGCATAGACGTTACCTAACATTATAAATGTCATTCAAGTTGCAGCACGTCATCGTCAAAAAATTATGTAAAATTTTGAAATGTGTAAAAATTAAGTAAAATTTTTAAACGTGTAAAAATTATGTAAAATTTTTAAATATGTTAAAATTATGTAAAATTTTTAAATGTGTAAAAATTACGTAAAATTTTTAAAAGTGTAAAAATTATGTAAAATTTGTTAATGTAGTTACTTACCAATACAACAGTCGAATAGGGTTTGGATGTCCTCAGCCAATCTGTGAAAAAGAAAAAAAATATATATTATTAGATAATATTTTTCAACTTTCTCCCAATTACATTTATTTATATCTTAAAATCTCCATGCCCAAGTTATATATTTACTCTAAACCTTAGATATGTGGAAGTACTATAAGAACAACTGATTATAAAATGTAGTACAATAAACTTGTTTATTGGTAACGTATAGATATTTGTGCGAACCATACGGTACGGAGTATACTATTTTATTGATGATAAGTACGAGTAGCAACTTATGCTACATTGTCGTTAGAAGTCTCGGGTTGACGACTATACAGGTCAATTGACTTTATTAAAGACAATATAGTCTCTGGTAATGTAAGAACTTGAATCTAAATTTGAGGAAAAACGAACATCAATTTAGTAGCGACATGTAACTGATACAGACATCCATGTGTTTCTTTATAAGTTCCTAAGTGCAAAATAAGACGATTATATTAATAAAATTTTCTCGTATCTCATCGTGTTCTCCAGGTATACTATTTCAATGTTAACGCAAGGGTTAAATATCGTAAAGTACACTGCACACCGGGTGCTGCGCGGCACCATGAAAATGTTACGCAATGCGGCGAGCCCTTAATTAAGGTTTGAATATTCAATGATACGATTATTATTTCACAGAAAAAACACTTATTATATTGCCATTACAATATTTTCTTAGTTATTTTTTGTGAAGGAGGTTCCTATTATGAAAATAAAACGTTCAAATGTATTAAAAAACTATTGAAAATTACAAATATTTTTTATCGAGAAATACATTTCTTATAATGAGGAAATTTTATAGATTATTTGCTATTTATATAAGATAGGAAGCCAAAAAATATTCTTGTCATATTAATTAACCAACTACGTACCAACTGACCTACAACATATCACCTATGATGGCGCTTAACATTCACACTCGTTAACATACTCTATTTGACTTTATGTCTAATCCAATCATACACCATTGTATAATAAAACGAGAAAAATATTCGTCTCTTTTTCAAATTTTGTTGGAACGTGAAGATCTCAAAACAAAGATTTATTAACAAAATAATAATCAATCAACGGCAAATAAACTGTCATATAAGTTATTATATAGTATTTCTCTCACAAACTTAACACCGAAGCGGACATTGGTGGCTCAGGTAAAAGCAGCCAATGTTTAGTGAATTCAACACAAAGAATGAATAAATACAAGCAAAACAACGTCGTCTGCACCGTGTTTGCGTACACATCGGCGGCGCGGACGTACTTTTAGTATAAACGATACATCTGCTCTATAGATAGATGCAGGGTAAACATTGTTTTCAACCCTTTAAGGCCAGCTTTGAAGAATTCATTATTATTTACATTTATTCACCTCTAGATGACTTGACTAAGGGTTTAGTCTACTTGGCCAGTACTATTTGATTTAATATAATTTTTATCAGACATGTTGCTACATTTGATATCTTCTGAGGTATTAAGATTTTGTTAAATTAATAATGCACATCCTCTCCCCATAGGGTTATGCGTCACGTACACGGCACTGTCTAGACAGGCGTTAATATTTTAATGGTGACGTAACGATTAATATGTCTGTTTAAGTGAGTGTATATTGGTTAGATACGAGTCATTTTTGCAGACTAAGAAATGTCTATTTCAATAAAACAGAAACATATTTTTTTAGGTCTAGAGATAATTTATATCAATGAGAATTAATTTTAAATGACTATAAATTTTATGAGTTATCTATGTACTTTAGACACGTACGTTTATGTAGATAATATTAAATTTTACAGTTATTTAACCCAAAAACAGACAGACTTCACTTTGAATTTACGACTGCATGATTTTTTATGTGTTTGTATATTCATTGTGTAAAAGAAGTAAAATTATTTTTTAAACCTCACTTTTGTTGAGTTCAAAATTTCAGGTAAGCTTTCTAGCGATTTTGCCTATAATTGCACAAAATTGCATAAAATTCTTCATAAAAGGTCATTGCATAAAATTCCTATTCTGACAGTTGTATAAAATTATATCGTAAGTTGTCTGCTTCTGAATTTATTTTATGTATCATCTGTTATAATTACCAATGTGATATCACGAAATTATCCACTTATACATTATTAAAGGCTCGTAAACAATTTGGAAAATTGTTTAAAACGATTTTTTGTCTCGACTATCAGCTTCCTGTCTCTTAAAAAAAGTTTAAACGATTCGTAGAAAAATCATTTATTCAAAAAGTGGATAAGTTGAAAATTATTATCAAACAATGATAAAATTAAAAAAAAAATAATGTCTTTTATATGTTAGTGTAACATTAGATAAGAAAACAACTATTATATATAACTGACATGTCAACAACAAACACAACGATTGTGAATAAAACTGAGACAATTATAATTATAAAAAAAGAAGTCATGTCATAATTAATGTGAGAGATAAGTAGCAGACACTAGAGCATCTGGCATAACCTAAGTAAAAACATAGAACAGAAACCGTTCAACGGAAATACTGTGTGTACTTTATATCTCTAGATAAATGAGGGTAAGGAAAGCCAGAATAAATCAAAATACAGTTAAGGGACGCTAGAATTAAAAACTCTAGAAATAAAAATGAAAGACCGTGACAATGTATTTAATTTTAAATATAACGAGAAGAGCCCTTTTTAAACAGTGATTAGTGATTACTTTTCTATATTTATTCGTATTTCTCTTGCCAGTGAATTCGTAATGTAATTGCAAAACTATAGTATGAGTGAATTCAAGATTGTTATAAAATATTAGCATAGAAGTTTGGTAGTCATGAAAGGATCAACTGGAGATATATTGCTCTTTCCGGAAAAAACACTGTGTCACTAGTTGTGAAATTCGATATAGAAGTTAAATAATGTTTTACGAAGATAAATTAAAAACAAATTATTTTAATATCAAGGAAATGTAACAAAATAAGTTCAAAATATTCGTAAAATATAATTTGGAAATAATACTTTCACACATATACGTATACGATAAAACTGCAGTATCTATGTCAGTATATTGAATTATTCGAAAATAAGTTCAAAATATTTCTAAAATATAATTTGGAAATAATAAGTTTACACTATACACATATACGTATACGATAAAACTTCAGTATCTATGTCAGTATATTGAATTATTCGTAGAGATTTAATGTAGAAAGGTTTGTTTAGAAGATTCCGAAGCTAAAAATTAATTTTCTGAATTGTTATGTTTGTTGATATGTTTATTTCTTTATTTTAAATATTACAAGAAAAATACAGAACGACTTAACATATTTTTACTGTTTCTTCATATATAGTTCAGGGTATCATGCAGCATACAGGTAATCAAGTTCCATGAATAAGAGACTCCGAAACCCATTAAAACTGGATGAAATTTTATTGAAAAATTCCCAGAAAAACGGTTATATTATCTAGTAAAATAGAACTTTCAATATTAACTATTTGTATATTAGAAATTAACTTTTTTATATCAAAAAGATGAAATGCATGTTACCAGCATATAATTGGGTATTTGACTAATTTTTTTTTATTTCATTAATCATAATTGCAAGGTACAAGCTGATGAAGAGTGAAACAATTTTTTAATAATCTTAAAAATTTACCGAGTTATAAAAGTTTAAATTTAACCTTTAGAGAAGGACGGCAATACTGTGTTGTGAGGTCATTTTTAATATTGCACATTATATTCTACGAGAGGAAAAGAGACAGGGATATACCCAACTCTATCCGTATCTTCAAATTTAGAAGCCTACAACTGGCTTATTTTTCAATCAATTTTTTAATTTTTTTCAAGACTGGTTTTTAATTAACTTATATTTCATAATATTGTACGAAAAATATCAAAATTTAGAATGAGTCAACTACCGTATTACAAAAGACGTAGCCAAAAGAAATTTAATGCACATAATCGTGAAATTATTTTCCATGCAAGCAAATTCACGAGTTGTTTGATAAAATATTATTCGACCAACAGGAACAAAAGAACGATATTCGACTAAAAACACAAGTTCGGACTGCAAAGTGTCAACATAAAGAGACAATACAACTAGAATGCTTATAAATATTTGGCTAATGAAAAGCAAACACGACAAAAAGATCAATGACTTTGTCTCCGGGTAGTAATGCTAAAGCTGCTTCCCATTATTCAAAGGTCTTTATTTGAAACGTCAGTTAGATTACATTATGCGTGATCGCTTTGGCGTCTTTTAGGTTAAACAAACGTTTTTAACAATTGGAACACCTTTTGTGCTCTTTTTGCAACCTTTTTTGCAGATCTAATGTGGACATCAATCTTCGGTAACAAAAAGGTTTTTGGTGTTATTATTTTGAGTATCATGAGACAATGGAAATTTTTGTTTTAACGTTGAACTTGGTTATACGATTGACCTCTCTAGACGGTGAAATAATAATATGAAACAAAAAATATTTACTAAAAGCTCGAGTTTACGAGAAACAGATAATACCAATAGTAGTAAGAGTAATGATAATTAAATATATACAGATAACACACGTAATTAAACAATAACTTTTTCTTGCGTATAGTAAATGTGTCATCATGAATGAGTATTAAACGTAGTCAAAACATGTTTATTGTTTCGTTGTTTCTATTAATAGTTATCAGATATTAAATACCGTCAACAGGTTAGTATACGTCTTTGACGACGTAAGGTTCAATCGGGCCAGTACAATTTAATAAAATATGTAGTTTTAGTTTTTATTTTATTTTTTCGTCTTTTTTGGTATGTTAAAAATGTACGACTCTGTTACGATATTTGTAACATTTAGAATACTTTCATTTTGTCTAATAATAAAGTGGAATAAAAAAACTTTCCCGTCTTCGTTAAGATTTTGGCCGAAAAAATAAGGTTAAAATCGTAGGTTCGAATCTAAAAAATAAGGTTAAAAAGGTATGCACAGAACATATTCATATCCTGCACAGAACAGTGTTCTGTAGCTACTAATATCTATCGAAATCGTTGATGCCAGTTACCCAAAATAATTTTGACTGATAATTTCTATCAAATAATAGAGTACACAGACTTTTCATGTTTTTGGTATCAATGGTTGAAAAATTAGAGGAGGAATGCATTCCATGTTGCACGACACTTTAAGCTCTGTATTTGGTAAACGGAGCTTATAAAGAAAAATATAAATACAATCGTAATAAAATATAAATATTTGATTGAATATGCGACCAAAAAATTCGCCTCCACTGCACTTGTATTTTGAAATATTAGGTTAGCAGCTTATAAACCCGCCACTTTTTTCGACCGATAATCTGGAATATTATAGAAGATTCTAGAATATTTCTTATAGGGTATATAAAGCATGCGGCAATCGAACTCCTCTTCACTTTGTAATTGAGTAATCGGCGAGTCAAGAATAAATTAAAAATGGAAGTATTTCGAAGTGAAGTTAGAAGACTCTTTTTTCATGGATGTCGTTTAGAGTGAAAAACCAGTGAAGCAAGAAGAAAGTAGTTTTACATCGTAGCAAAGGTAACGCGTGAAAAACTACTTTCACTCGGACGGAATATGCTACTTATTTCACCCACCGTACTCTAGAAATTTCGATCCTCGATGGTTTATAAGGCGAACCTCGGCGTGCGTGAATTCAATAATGTTCTGAACTGTAAATTGTGTGTGTTAGGTTATAGAAATTTCGATCCTAGAAGGTTTATAAGGTAAACCTCGGCGTCCGTGTATTCAAGAATGTTCTGAACTGGAAATTGTAAATGTTAGATTCTAGAAATTTCGATCTTCGAAGATTTATAAAGCGAAACTCGGCGCGCGTGTTTTCAAGAATGTGAACTGGTAATGGTGTATGTTTGGTGTTATAAATTACGATCTTCGAAGGTTTATAAAGCAAACCTCGGTGTGCATGTATTCAAGAATGTTTGAACTGAAAATTGTGTATGTTAGGTTCTAAAAATGTCGATCCTTCAAGATTTATAAGGCGAACATCGGTTCGCATGTATTCAAGAATGTTCTGAACTGAAAGTGGTTTATGTTTGGTTCTAGAAATTACAGGGGAAGGGGAAGGTTTATAAGGAGAAATCTCGGCGCGCATGTATTCAAGAATGTTCTGAATTGGAAATTGTACATGCTGCTTTCAAGAAATGTCGATTTTCGAAGATTTATAACACAAACTTCGGCTTATGTGTGTTATATTTAGTATAATTTTAGCAACAAAAAGGAATGGATCGAAAAGAATAAAAAGCAAAAAGAATAAAAAATTTAAATTTTTTTAAAAATTTTTTATTTATTTTTGTCTTTTTAAGTTTTGTAATTTTTGTTGCTAAAATATCAAAGCGTAAGAGAGTGCTAACACAACTTCTAGCAAAGACGTGGTGAGAAATGACGGCATGGACAAGAGAAACAGAAGAATAAAAGGGAAAAAGACTTACAAGATTTCAGGAAGTCAATGTGAAAATTTTAGAGAAAAAATAACAGTAAAAATATTATACTCGGGGGAAGCTGGGTAATGCAGCCAGTATTGATTAAAAGGAAACAACTAATTTTCGCTTTTCGAGATGGTGGTGGAGAAAGCTGAAGCGAAACTTATTTAGTGTTATTTCCGGAAGCTCAATTTGATTTCATTTTGAGGATTCGGCACATGAATGAGAAACATGGAACGCTTATATTTTCACTTTGTCGTCCGTCTGTTTGTCTGCCGGTTAAAATGCCTTTTCAGGAATGATTAATGTCAAAGTCTAAGATCAATGATCCATAGTCCTATAAAACAATTCAACTTCTAACTGAACACGATATTCGTATGGCATTCAAATATTACGTACTGTGATACTGACCCAGTCATAAAAGTCTACAGATGCTTCCCTTTGACTTAGATTCTTGAAATTTGACTCAGAGAAGTATCTTAAAATATAAGTGAAAAAAAAAATGGAAATAATGTTTATGTCTAATTCGATATGGGATTATTACGTGATAAAATTAGTTTTTTGATTTTCTGTGAACTGCATAATGAAGTTTTTCAATCGTCATAATACATCAAGTAATAATCAAATTGTCCACAGTATTTATAGTATAATAATAATAGTAGTAGCAGTTACGATAATAATAGACGCCACGCGATGACGTCACGATGGCGCACGGGTGGAAACGAGCGTGATGCGACACATATCCACGATGGCGCACGGGTGAAAACGAGTGTGGTGCGACACATATCCACGATGGCGCACGGGTGAAAACGAACGTGGTGCGACACATATCCACGATAGCGCACGGGTGAAAACGAGCGTGGTGCGACACATATCCACGATGGCGTACGGGTGAAAACGAGCGTGGTGCGACACATATCCACGATGGCGCACGGGTGAAAACGAGCGTGGTGCGACACATATCCACGATGGCGCACGGGTGAAAACGAGCGTGATGCGACACATATCCACGATGGCGCACGGGTGAAAACGAGCGTGATGCGACACATATCCACGATGGCGCACGGGTGAAAACGAGCGTGGTGCGACATGGACGTCTGGACAAGCAGTTCCTTAAAATTCGGAGTGCCAGGTCGTTAATATCATCGAAAGAGCTGAATAATAAAATAAAGGGGCATAATGCATATACGCTATTCTCTGCTCAGGGAGTTGAACTAGATCTATAAGACTGTAAAATTAGCAATGCGGCTTTCGCAGATATTTATAATTATTAAACATTTTTAAAATGATTGTTACCCAAGTTATATACAACAGGTGGATGAGGCCACGGGTATCCCCTAGTTTTATATTAAAGCTATAAAGACAACAGCAAAACCCTAACTTTGACGACATAACACATTCCATGAATAAAAAAGTAACACAACACGTTAAATGGCAGTTTATTTCATGTTGATACATTTAGATTACACTTCCCAAATATAATTTAAGAAAAATAATTGAAATATGACGCGATATTCGAATCAATTCAAATCTAGGAATATCCATAAACAACAAAGTGCTTCTGAAATACGATATCTTTTAATAATATATAGCTTATGATAAAGATAATAATATAATAGCTAAATCATAAAGATTACGGCTTAATTATAATTTAATTTCTTCAATACATTTATATAGACGAGGAATAAATAAATTCAAGTGACTATATTTTTAATTAAGTAAGTATTGTAAATCGACAGGGCTGACATAAACAACAAAACCACAATTATAATTTACCTTTTTTCAGTAATTTTTTGTATACATTAGTGATGTACTTTTACGCATTCGCGAGTACAAGTGTGAATATTCGGCACCAGTATTCGCGAATGTGAATACTGCCTTTTTAAATCTGGCGACGTTTGTCTTTAGTTAAAAGTTGGCAGCTACGCACGCGCACATACATTTATATTAAGTGTATTATTTAAAAGAAAAAGTATCTATGTTCATTCTATAATTTAAAAACTCGGCAGTATTTCACTTCATTTATCTGCGAGAAGATATTTAGCAATGCAAAAAAGAAAATTCTGGAATTGATAAGGTCATTAATTTGTCATGGGATAATGAACCGATTTGAAAGAAAAATAATAGTGTTAGTGTTAAATACTGCTTGTATTTAATCATGACAGACATATTGAATAAAATGTTGCTGTAAACATTGAGAACACTTTGTCATCACGGCCTAAAAAAGTGCAATGCGTTCTTAGGACTGCAAGCACGAATGTAAAAAAAGTATGTCGTAACTTCACGTTCAAAACATTGACTGTATTTCACATAAATCCAATTAGTTGTCAAAAAGAGACTTAAGGCATAAGAAACCATTATTTAGTCATTACGAAAGGTGGAAAGATGAAAGCTTGAAAACCCTGCAAGGACTTATTCAACCACATCTTAATATTTTTTCAAGAATACACTACAAGTAACAGAACCTTTTTTTGTTAGAGCGCATTTTGGAAAACAAAGACTATAAACAATATAAACAAATCACGAAAGAACAAAGTGCATCATCACGTCCGTGTCATCAGTGAATGCGATAATAGTCACTTTAGGAAAATTAAGAGATGAATTTGATTTATTCGATCAATTCGTTAGAGATACGATTCTTGTTTTAAAATAAAAACGCAATTGTAAACTTTGCATTCGGAAAATGAAATATTGTTTGCTGCGTCTACGTTCATAAATCCAAGATACAAAGTAATATTTCAACAAATCTACAGTCAGAAGGTATGTCGCAGAACACATTTTGGGTTTGATTGGAGACTATGAATCTGACCTAACTTCAAATTCATTATGTGGCCGAAATCTAAGCGTACCAGTACGAAATATGATACTGAGTATTTCAAATGCCATTGCTTTTCAATCAATGAAAAGCGTTTCTTTAAGAGATGCTATAATTTCACTGATGGATTCTAGAATCCATCGTGGAAGCGGAGAAAAAAATAAAAGCCCACCTAATGAACGTACCAGTAAAATCCTGTAAAGTTCTGAATTGAAAAAATTATTGCAGAATATTCTGTGCGTCAATAAAACGTGTGGAAAATCACGTGGACATTTTAGCTGTGATGGAAGTAAACAAATACATAAACAGAAATATAGGCTTCCTTTTCCTGTAGCAAGACAATATTTAGTTACACTGCCCACAAGTATTCCCAGCGAACTAATATTTTAATGAAGCTGATCTCTACTTAACGAAACGTCTGCAAGGTGAAACGGATTCAAAGGTTTTATTTTTTACATTCAATAGTCCTCTACTTTAATTTGATTTTTAGCTGATAAACGTTACAGTTACAAGTAATTCGCTAAAGTTGAAGATTTTAAACTTCATTTTTGCTTTAATTTTTTTTTATTGAATTTCAAACATTTAATTAATGTTAAATTTGCCATCACTGTTACCAATTTGTAGCCATTTTTTGCTTTAAGGAAGAAATACTTTAGTTTTTTTTTGGTTTTAAAAATATTTCTATATGTAAGGTACGGTTTCGTCAGTAGAAAGTTTGTATTTCTGTTAAAAAAACTTAATTTATTTTTTGTTTAACCAAAATACCAAGTATATTTGGACTAAATAGTTTTTTGAAATTTAAGTTATTGTGTTTTCCTCATGTTCTTTTCTATTTAATGAATTCAAAAGAAAAATTACGGGCTATCATATTAGCGTAAAATATTAGCATCATCATTGCGAATATGAATGCGGATACGAGTATCTGTTACATCACAAGTATATAGTATATATATATATATATATATATATATATATATATATATATATATATATATATATACATATATATGGGTCTATTAGTGACATTAGTACAGTCAAATACGAATTTAACATCCGAATGAAAGTAGGAAAGCTGAAAATTTACACAGACCTTTGTTTTGACGTTCTGGAGATGGATTGGAAAGGTAAACTATGACCTTTGCACATATCAGAATTCAAAACTCACGAAAATCGGTCTTTTGCATATATTTATCTCGCAATTATTTAGTAATAACGAAATGGGAGGCATTAACGATATATTTGAAAAAGACCGATTTTCATGGCCTTAGATCTTTGATATCAAAACGGAGGCCTGTGCAAAATTTCAGCTTTGCTCTTTTTATTCTGAGGTTTGGCCTTTATTTCGTCTTATTTGACTATCGATTAAAAATCTCGATAAATCGATCATAACAATTGTCATATTGATACACATGTTTCAACTGTAAACTTTCAGTTGTAATTGCAGATGCAACCTGAATAGTTTTCAATCTTCATAGTTACTATTACCTCAATAGATTTTTCTTTCCGCTAAGATCTTTACTTAGAATTTTCTTCAAAGCTCAATTACTATTTTCGGTGTTTTGCGCAAATGAGCATTTATTTAATATGGCGGCGAGACTGTAACGCGTGGGAATTTTACGGTATAATTGTCTTAGTATTTAATGAATTCAATAAATGAATGCATTTAATGAAAAAAAATATTTGCAAGTATTTTAATAAAAAACACATTAAATTTTCCAATTTTTATATATAATTGAACTTGTAAGGAGTCCTTGTAGTGCATATTCCAAAGGTATTTAATAAGTTTGTAACATACCGTTATTAAATTTTTTTTTATTACGCTTTCATTAATTTCTCGTGAATTTTTGTTACTCGTTATATAAAGGCATTTTCATGTGGTCGATAGTAGGAAAGTATAAATTTTAATCTACTATATAAATTATAACGCAAATCACTGAACGTGATTAGGGTATTAAGGTTGATTAATAATCACATTATTTTAAATGTTGAAAATACTGCGGACGGTAACGTTGATTAATGACTTCGTAAGTAACTCATTCTATTTCTTGTTTAAGTAACGTCTCGTTATGCCTGGTAGCAATCAACGCGTGACGCAAATGGCATAAAAATTCCAAAATGATATTCTATTCTGTAAAAGTCGCCGGCAATTAATGTGATCCTTAATGTGATCCCCGCATCTTTGCGATAACAGCCTCCCTTCCCACGTGCTATGAGATTGATGACGCTGCAGAAACGATAAAAATAGTCGTCGGATTCGTCGTGTGTTGATGAAAATTGTCGTCGCCATATTACATATTATTATACTGAAAACGCCATTTAAAATAACGTTGTCTTAAAAATTAATCAACGAGTTTGTTTGATAAGTAGATATATCATTGCAAGTATCATTTTCCGGAATAATTTTTAAGGTTTTTTCGGTCGCATAAATAGCGATCGATAAATAAGTTTCAATTGAACTAAAATTGGGATTCTGAAAATTCAATGTGCTTTCCGGAATTTCACGTTAAGGATAATGGAAAACCAAGGATTTTTTTTCTTTCTTCTTTTCTTATTGTGTTCCTTTCTTTATTGATTGATACGAAATCTAAAAACTTCTCCAGATAATTTTGCCTCAAACAACCTGCTGTGCTGTGGGCGGGTACGTTGTTTCCGCGCAACTGTGTACTTTGTACTTGGCTGTGATTCTTGGGGGTCGAGGAGCATGGCTCGGTGTTAAGGATGCCGGTAGGAGCGAAATTATGAACGAAATATATCGGGTGATGGTGGTTTTAGTCATTTCATTTTCGATCTTTTTTTGATTTCATTTGTCATTTCGCATATGTATATAGGAGGCGGCCTCATTCAATTGCACCGTACATTCAATATTTTCCTAACCGGCTGCAGCATTACATATAAGTTTTTATCAAGTTCACTTCTAATTTTAATCAAACCTTCAAAAATTATTTTCCTAATTTTTTTGGAATACCTTTTTATTATATATATTTATATATATATATATATATATATATATATATATATATATATACACACTTCATTTATACTCTAAGCTCTGGAGCGAGGCTAAGGGAAAGACGGCGAAAAGTAACGTATAAAAATGGATCTTGCTTCTAACTTTGGTGGCCGTGCTGGGAAAAGGCGAAATTAGCACATAATTCAATCGCACGTTCGAATGTTGAAACTTATTTTTTATTTTTAAAACAGTTTTTAGAAGTACAATTGTAAAGACTGAAATACCTGCCTTTTTGCATTTTTGACCAATTTTAATATATCACCGTTTTTGTTTATTACATAAATCTTGATTATATTATAACTTGCGACAAAAGCTTTTTTAACCTATTTTGAACTTATTTTCTGTAAAAACATCCCCTACAAAAACTCGTCGCCTTATTTCAAGTCGTTTAATAAAAAGCGCCACATCACACTGAGTTACTGATAAATTTATCAAAATTATTACATTAAATACTACAACAGTCTTTTTAAGCAAATGTCACAATAGTTTTATTTTCATTCATTTTTACGTATTTTTCTTTCTTTATTTATGGAGAACAAGAATAAAGAATTTAAAGCACTAGACGAGAAAAGGCCATAACTCGATATCATTTATTAATGTCTGAATATTACATCCAATGAAACCAGTAACGAGTATTATATGAATTGCATAAATGATAAATGTATAAATGATGAAATGTAAAATTGATCAATGTATAAATGATGAATTATAAGGATTAAGGAAACTAAATAAAAAAACGGGTATTAGATGATTTGCATAAATGATAAATGTATAAATGATGAAATGTAAAATTGATCAATGTATAAACGATGAATTATAAGGATTAAGGAAACTAAATAAAAAAAACGGGTATTAGATGAATTGCATAAATAATAAATGTATAAATGATGACATGTAAAAATGATCAATGTATAAATGATCAAATTTATAAATTATGATTAAAGAAAAAAATGAATATTGAGAAAAGTATGTCTAGATGTTTGTTTGAAACTTGAGAAGTCCTATAATGGTTTTAATAAAAACTTGGAGCGATTTTTAACATGACTTCATACAGCATTGGTAAACCGATCTTATACGCATACATGCATTGTTTGCCTAACAATCGGGAGCAGCTAACATTAGTCATTATAATATACAACATGAAATTATTGCACCTTCGCATTTTAAATACGTTATGTTAATAAATGATATGAAATAAATCACTATGAACTGTGCTTTATATCATACAGTGGAGTTTTTAAATAAGACTTACGGAGACAAATTTCAAAAGAACTAACTTCCAACTATGGCGGTACTCGTGGGTTATGAATTATTATTGTATGTCAACAGAGAGAGGAGAAAATTAGACATATGTGGTCGAAGCTGTAATAGCCATAAATTTGATTATTAAACAGCAATAGCTAAAAGCTGGTATAGACCAGTACAATAGTTGGTAAAAAAGTGATACATTTAATATATGATAAATAAGTGAATTTAAATCATGTCTATGGTAGTCAAGGCAGTGAGAATAAAAAGAGCAATTGGATAAAAAGGAATGTATTTCATGTACAAACAGCTTTGGTGATGAGTTTTAACTATTAATTAAGGTAATTTACTAATAAGGTACAGACTACAAATTTTTTGTTAAAAAAACATTAAAATGTACAAAAAAAATTTAAATATTTCAAAAATTATTCGTAAATTTTGATCTTACAAGAAAAGCTATTAAAACTGGATATACATAGAAGAGTTAAAAATTCATAAAAATAAAATTAAATAAAACATTTTTTTACATTACCATTTGAGGTATTACCTATATAACAAATATTTTATTTAATTTATATATATATATATATATATATATATATATAAATTAAATAAAACATTTTTTTACATTGCCATTTGAGGTATAGCATAGGAAAAAATACATATTTTAGATTTCACTTTCTTTTTCAGAAGAAAAAGGATTTTTTCAAAAAGTCCAATAATATATGTAATAAAAACATTTTTTTAAAATGAAATAATAAAATGAATAACGACGAAGGCTTTATGAAATTGCAAAATAATTATCACTGATTAAAAATAAATAAAACTTACCAAAAGCGCCGCAATAGGCGAACATAACATAAGCTTTTGCGCGAGTTTGCCTATGTGAATGCGAGATTACGTATTTCAGATACTACCTGTATACACGTGCTGCCTGTAGATCACACAAAATATACTAAACAGTGCCTTGTCATGAGTAACGGGCCACCGCGTGACATGTGGGGCGGGTGGGGGAACCTCTCACCGTCCGACACCATTCCCGAGTCACATGAGCGTAGTCGTCGAGGCGTGAGAGTGGGGAGAAGTATGGTAAAGCGTAAACGACAGGCATAAGTCAAAAACTTGGTTTATCTCTCAAAATAATGAAAATAAAAAACGCAGGAAGGCACTAAATAACATATTGTAATACTGTAATAACATGTATCATATATTTTGTAACACAAGAACAGATACTAGTGACAACGTGAAAATATAAATTATATTTGATATGTATAGTCTAGAGCCACGATTTCGTATAAATTGAAGCATGACAGCTAGAAGCTCATTAGCCAGAGTTGCGGTAACTTCTGTGTCTGCGATTTGTCGGGCATTTTGAAATATGCAAGACATTGGTGGTATTGAATATATTTGGCGTTAATTTTGTAGAAATTCATTATTCACAATTAAATGAAACTACGTGATGTAGTATTATTTCTACTTTCTTTAAGTTCTTTACCACGATCTAGGTTTCGTTATATTACAACATCTTCAGGTGGTCAATTAGCAAAGATCTTTGCCCACCACACCACAAAGATTTAAATAGCCCACCCGAAGATGTTGTAATACAACGAAACCTAGGTCGCGGTAAAGAACTTAAACAAAGTAGAAATAATACTACATCACCTAGTTTCATTTAATTGTGGACATTGAGTAGTATAAAATAATGGTCGTCATTATTTTTGCGACCTATTTCATTAATATTTAAGCAATTTAAACCCAAAAGATACATTTCCATTTAACTATTTTAAAAAAATTTTTGAAATGAAAGAATAACGTGGGTGTATAAAAAAACATAATAAACCTCTAAAGTTTAGTGCACGATTTTAATCTAAATAAGAGTAAACTTATTATTAAAATAGTTTCAATTAAATTAGTATTTTGGCAAAACTAATCACATTGCTCTAATCTAATTGCGCTCAATAAGTTCTGCTAAAGTTTGAAGTTTAATTGTTTCGTAACATTCAATTAACACATTAATAATTGCCAAAATAAATAAAAATAAGTACTTACAGATTGTTATTGCATGCAAAATAAAACACAACGCTGATTTTATCTTATTATCAGTAGTTGTTCGTTAAAATGGCTGGGAATACTGAGCTGCACGTTTGACTTCCTTTAATTTGTTACGTTGGTTAAAATGTGCTCTTAATATAATTAACTCAATTACTGAATCAAATACGTTAACGGTCGTATACAAAAAAAGAAGATATCCTTCAAAGATTTTCCGCGTTTCCTTGTTCGAGGACACAAAAAAGTGTTTTAGGACACATCTCGTTGCCACATCTGACATTAAACAGAACGGGACCAATATACAGTATTTTTTCAAACAAAAATGAAAGAGACAAACAGATGGCTGCGGAATTTAACCTTAAAAACCCAGTTATAACCATAAGTAAAAACAGTTGTACCTAAATTTACGGAAACGGCAAATATACGGAAGTACCTAATACGCGGAAGCTCGTACAAGGAAACGTGTGGGGAAACATCGACTTTTTTGGTTACACAGAGCTCTTTATCTAGATAAATAAATCGTTTAAGTTCTTGTCGCTTTTCCGGGTTTCCAGTCTGCACTGATAGTTTTGTTGGTTGTTTCAGGCGTTTTGCCGCATTTCGGGGAGAGACGAAAACTTTAATATGGATGAACAAGAAAATATTTGTGGTTAAAATATAAACATATTCATAGAAAAAGCTTTGGAAATTCTTCTTTTGCACGTGATGTATGATTTAAACTACAGCAAGAAAACTAATTTATTTCGAATACAATTGAATTACTTTTATCGACATTTGTCTCTATTATTCATACGTTTAATTTTTTGATTAATTTTTTAATCCATAATTTTACAACTTTTTAAATTATTTTTAACTCATAGTTGCACAAATTTTGCAAACATTTTTTGGTTTGTCGTCGAAGTGGGGGTGATTTTAGACATAATATTTTATGAAACAGTATAAGAAGATGTATCATATGTATCAGTTTTGCTTTTCATAAAGATCTTAAATATGTCTTTTTATTATTTGCAACGAGTACACTTTTTTATGTCATTGAGAAACAGGGAGATGGACAAAATTGTTTGCTTAATATTAAAATACAGACGAAGGATAAGGATTTTGTTTGGTGTAACATTAGTGTAGATATATTACATAATATTTGTGTATTGAATATATTTGGTGTTAGTTTTGTAGAAATTTATTATTCACAATTAAATGAAACTACGTGACGTAGTATTATTTCTATTTTCTTTAAGTTCTTTACCATGACCTAGGTTCGTTGTATTACAATGAAACCTAGGTCGTGGTAAAGGTGGGCTGTTAGCAAAGATTAACCAAATCTTTGCTAACAGCCCACCTGAATATGTTGTAATACAACGAAACCTAGGTTGTGGTAAAGAACTTAAAGGAAGTAGAAATAATACTACATCACGTAATATAATTTAATTGTGAATAATATTTGTGGTTAAAATATAAGTAAAGTCATAGAAAAAGCTTTGGAAATTTATATTGAACCTGATATGTGATTTAAACCTAAGCAAGAAAACTAATTTACTCACAATACAATTGAATTATTTTTGCAGACAATTGTTTCTCATCATTCATACTTTAAATTTTGTGATGATTTTTTAACCCTTATTTTAACAATTTTTAAATTATTTTTAACTCATAGTTGTACAAAATTTGTTTGGTTTACCACCAATTTAGGAGTGATTTAAGGAATATATTTTTATGAAACGATGTATCATTTGCACCAGTTTTGCTTTTCGTAAAGAGGTTTGAAATATGTTTTTTTATTATTTGCAACGCGTAGACTTTTGTTATGTCATTATGAAACGATGTATCATTTGCACCAGTTTTGCTTTTCGTAAAGACGTTTGAAATATGTTTTTTTATTATTTGCAACGCGTAGACTTTTGTTATGTCATTGGAAAACAGGCAGGTGGACAAAACTGCTTGCTTAATAATAAAATATGTTATAGACGAAGGAAAAGGATTTTGTTTGGTGTAACATTAGTGTAGATATATTATCGGTTCTCTCTTTGACACAGGTAGCAATGACAAAGAAATTAATAAAAGAAAAAATGTTATGACTACGGTTAACTCTTGTATACCCTTACGAAAAAAGGCTAACGATATTATTTGTATCATACGACGTAGGATAACAATGAAAAACACGCTAACATCTAATTAAAAGAAAAAATATTATGACTACGGTTAACTCTTGTATACCCTTACGAAAAAAGGCTAACGATATTATTTGTATCATACGACGTAGGATAACAATGAAAAACATGCTAACATCTAATTAAAAGAAAAAATATTATGACTACGGTTAACTCTTGTATACCCTTACGAAAAAAGGCTAACGATATTATTTGTATCATACGACGTAGGATAACAATGAAAAACACGCTAACATCTAATGGAAAGGGCTGGGTTACAATTTTAAACCGAATTAGCTTTGTTCATTTTTAAAGATACCACGATAATTTTCCTCTTATATTATTATAACTATTAGAAATTAATAAAGTAGTTGCGAATATATTTAGTCAATTTTATTTTAGTTACTGTTAAAGGTTTTAAAAAATCAGGTTGATTCAGGGTAAATCACAAATATAAGTTGTCATTATAAATTTTATGGTCTAAAACTTTAATGCGTCCTTAGATACATTAACATTTTTCATATTTTCTTTGTTTATTTCTTATTTTTAAGCTGTTGCTAGCTGATATGTTCGAATTTTTAATTTCAGATAAGTAAATATGAAAATGATAAAAAATAAATTAAGATTATTTTTGGATTGTACATTTTACAATGAATTACTTTTTGATAATTGTCAAAATGTTAGGTGTGATCTACAGATTTTCTTAAATTGTTAATAAATTATTTACTCGTAAATAAAGATGTTAAATTTTGGTAACTATTTTAGCTCAGGTCTTTCTCTATAAATGCTAATCAAAAGGCAAACTTTACAATCAGTTTTGATATTTATATGCGTATACATTCATTCTAATTCTCAGAGCATTATAAGATTTTCGATATTTTGCGGTAGTGTGTCAATACTTTTTTTTGTAAATGACACGAATGTATTATTTATATCGATTTGATGAATGACAAAAACTAGAATATATTAAGTAAACTCAAACTATGAAAATTACTTTTATCATTTATATTGTCATGTCTGCTTTAGGACTTGATGCAATAACCTAAAAGTTTTCAAACAGAGTAGGGAATTATGTTAAGTAGTGGGGTAAGCTTTCAAAGTTACCTTATTTTTCAACAACAAAAAATATATTTCCTGTTTTGTGCTTTTTATGTGAATTTTTAGGGAAAACTTGTTGGTAATAAAATATTAACAAAGATTGTTTGAAGAACTTGTTAGTATTTTTTTCAAGCAAATTTAGACTTCCGACTCCTTTTTATCAGTAAATTTTCTTACGTTAACTGACCGGGAAAATCACTAGTAACATCAAATAATTTACGAAATTAGAAGAAACCGTCAAAGCTACTTTTGACAAACTTGGTATATTAGATTTTATCTCATCGTTGAACTAACTTCAGTTTTCCCGCTTCTTCCAATGTGTAAAAACCAGTCAAACACGAGTAGAATTCGTACTACGAGGGTTCCGTACACATTTAGGCACTTACAAACATTTAAAGGACTTATTCCTATTAGAATATTTACAAATATTAATTTTGTACAAAGTAAATATCTTTCATAATATTAACATATGGTGCATATTTTAATATTATTTTTTGCCATGCAAATATACAAATATATTGCCTAGCTATCTTTTATATATTTCATAATAAATATACATTTTAAAACACAAAGTTACTTTGCAGCTGATTTATGTAACTTGTACTGAGTTTATGAACGTCAACAAAATGACATAGGTTGGTCGACTATTACTCGTAAACTAATGAAACCCACTTAGTTATGATAATGTTACTTTTAATTTCATTACGTAATTTAATATTGTGAATACTTTTCAGGTATTAAAAAAATGCGGTATAGCTGGTAGGGGTTGGGGACACGAAACTATAACAAAAATTAAAGACTTATTCCACGATTTTTTATATAATAGGGTATGAGAAAAAAATTGACTGCCACTTTACATGGAGGCGAGGGATATTAAAAAAAAATTGTTTTAAAGATATTGTTTAACTATATAGGTGTTAAGGTGGAATTAATATTATACACATCAGAACATTGTTTTTCTTTAAGCAGACTTTGTTTTGACTTGCAGCTTGATGCAATTAGAAAGGTTCGGCGGCTTCGAATTACTGAGCAACATCACACGTTGTTCATACCAATATAAGACTTTTGTACGGAGACTGAGCCAGGTTATAGAATATTTCTTTTCTCGTATTAATGTAGTAGTTAATTTCACTTTTTAAGTTAAAAATAAAAAAAATTAGCAAACAAAATAATTTTTTTGTCCCTGTTCTAAATTACGCATGTAGATATTCCAGATGTCCTCTTACGGCTATAGATAAAGCGGAACCTTTTCCTGTGGTGCATGTAAGTCTTGATCGTATTAAAGCAATCCTAAAGCCTTGCAACTAGATAGGTAGGATGTACTACACTATTTGCTATTATTCACGCTCCAAGTGATGATGGGCTCAGTATTTCATGAAGAATCATACAGAGATAGTAGCATATCCTAATAAAAAGCAAAATTAAAAAGTTTGAAAAACCCACGACGGATGTAGTCGTTGTAATTGAAAAAAAATAAATAAATAATTTGTTTGAACCCGTACAACTCAAAGAAAGTAACATCCTATTAATATAATTACAAACGCAGGAAAATCCGTTGGGGTTGCCATTGCCATTTCCGTTCCCAATATCAATTACATTGTAGCAGCATAGAAAATTAGCCATTAGCGCACCTAAGAGAATTTTAATTAGTCACGAACTGATAAAACTGCAAAATTTTAGGCATAGACAGGCATGGTATCCCCGACGGATTTTAATTATATTAAGAGTTTTTTACATTCTTTTATTCGGGGGGGGGGGGGGGGGTTAAAAAAAATATTTAACCGTTTTTCAATCACAACGACTGCATCCATCGTGGGTTTTTACAAAATTTTTAATTTTGCTTTTTATTTTCAACTTTTTCGATTAAAAGGTTTACTTCTGTCGTGGGTAAACCCATGACTACATTGCAGTTTGGCTTTTTATTATTAGTAGTAATAACTAAGCTTCTAAAAAAAACATTCGCCAAAGGTAAGCTTATGCGGCTCTTAGTGGAGTATGATCTATAGATGGCGAAGTAATAACTGATATAAATCAAAGAAAACTCTTCAACTATTCACACAATAGCATAGCATTGGAAAAATTAGAGCGTTTGAGAAACGTGTTACGTTGATTACACATTGACGAAGCCGAAGAAAGGAGACAAGGTAGTTAATCTAAATCAATAATAAATGTTTATTGAAGCACCCCCTGACGAGTTAACAACATAACACCGACTAATAACCTTCGACGTTAAATCACAAACTTTCTACCAAAAATCAGTCAAACGGTTTTGGAGAAAAAAGGAAGCATTCGTTTACAACAAAATGTTGCAAACCCCTTTGGCGAGCTAAGACCATAACATCTATCGAAGAACCGTAGTCTATTAGTCCCGGATATTTTGCAGAAAATCGGGTCTAAATCAGTCAAACTACTTTAGAGATAAATGGGGACATTCGTTTGCAACAAAATGTGTATTGCGACACTCCCTTGTGGATAGTCACCATAACACCTGCCTAAGAACCATTGCCGATGAATCCCAAATATTTTGCAGAACACCGTATCTAAATCAGTCAACCGTTTAGGAGATAATAGGAACATTCGTTTGCAACAAAATGTTTATTGTGGCGCCCCCTGTTCAGTAATTACCGTAACAACTATTTAAGAACCATTGCCAATGAATCAAAACCATTTTACAGAAAACCGTATCTAAATCGGTCAAACCGTTTTGGGGGAACAGTGAATTGCACACACAAACAAATAAATAAACAACCTCTCAACCTAAACGCATGTACCTCCTCCGTTCGGTTGTAGGTAAAAATGACGTAGAATAAATAATTATCCGAAACTCAATGTCTTGGACGATTACAAAACTTTCTTCATCCCTAGTGAGGTATAAAAAATATTTACATAAACATTGATAGAATTTTCGCATAGAACATAAGGAGATATTTATAGGACTCCATTTTATAGTATACTTGAGTTCAGTCCTAGCGATCTATAGTTGTAAAAATTATGGAAGAAGATTCGGAGTAGATATATAAAAAAGGCTTAAAAATAAACCCGATAGAAAATTTACAAGAAAGGCAGTACTTTACAGAATAATTCTCTTTATAAATTTGTATTCGTTAGTAATTTTTAAATATATTTCAAAACCCACGACAAAGTTTCGCCAATTAATATATACATATATTTTTTAAAATTTTTGGTACATATTTATTTACAGGTTCAATCACTAGATTCTTTAAATGCTCTGATTTGTGGTACATCATTTATGATGCAAATAGGACGAGTTGGCTTCTTGAATGACCTAGTTCATCAATTTTATCTTCACTTTTAAACACACTGCAACCATTGCCGTCATTCACAATTGATGCAAATTAGCTCAACTCCAGTTGGTTTTGATCTAAGAAACGACGACTGTCAACTGGTTAAATTGACAGATGATGATGCAAAAAAGTGATCTACGGAAACTTATCAGAATTGAAGAGCGAACATCCATGTTACTTTTTAGAATTTTATAGACCCCGCTCGGTAAGAATTCTAATAAATGAAATTCTCGAAGTTTCAACGAAATACGATCGTAAAAATATTTTTGAACGGAACTTAGATGATTTTCCTTATATTTATTGGTTTTCATGCCTGAAGAAGGCATTTTGTTAATCTATCAATAACTTGGATTGTTACGACATGTGTAAGTATATATTTACGGATTTAAAGTCAGTTTCACATCTGAATGAGCTTTCTGAAATAATAACGCAATGAACTACATTAATTCCATTAATCTAATCCGATTTGATAAGTTGCTAGGCTGTTAGAAGTGGTAGGGTGTTAAGTTGCTAGGGTGTTTGCTTTCAGAAAGTGATATGCCCATTATGCATGCTTGAGGTTGGTTTGTCAGTAAGTTCATAAAATAGTAAAAATAAACAGAAAGAATTTGTTAATAAAATTATACTTTTTAAATTCATTACTTTTAATTTCTTCATCTACGGATATTTTATTTATTAATTTGTTAGGTTTTTAAATCATTAATTCTTAATATATTTGTGATTTTCCACGTCTTTCAACCGTAAATATAATATCAAAATAACAATGATAAATATCCCACTCCTCTATTTACTTATGAGATTAAAAAGTTTAAAAAAATGGTTCCACGACATGAATTCTATTGCTCTAAATATAAAGAATATTTCATGCATTTATATTCATAAATTTTCGTATTGCTGTCATTTGGTCACGAGTGACCATGCAAATTCCAAAATCTCGATTAAGTGTGTAACATTTCGGGATTTAGATTATAAAGTAAACTATCAAAAAGAAATGTACGACTTTATTATTTTAAGTAACTGGGATTACGACTTTGTTCGCGTGAAATTCCGAATAAGAAAAATTCTTCGAATTATTTATTTCCCTCACATGTTACTTTTGGGTATAAACTATTACTATACCAAATTTTATAAAATCCTGTCCCATATATTTCGTGTGATTACCAAAGAAATTAACATACAGAGAGAAAGACCACCGTTTATTCTGGGATATAATATTAGTGACTTTTATTTTCACACAGCTGCACTGAATACCTTCCTACACCCCAGGTAACTTTCTTATTCCAGATGAATATAATATAATTTATAAATACAGATTATTCGTAGTATCTTCCTTTAGAACTGAACTGATCAGGGCATTCAACTGTGTATTGGTATCAATATTTGGATTAGCTTTTCAGGAAATACCTGAATATCATATATTTATAGTAAGCAATAATAAAAGATGTTAAATTTGTTCTTACGTCATTCTGGTAGATCCATTTGTGTCTTTCGTTAAACAATTAGTTTAGCACCTTCGTTGGTTATAATGTTGATTTTTCAAGTCATGTATATACTAATTTATGTAGGAACTAATTAAATGCTATAATGTCTTTATTAAACAATTTAAGAGATCTCTACTAACATCTTTAAAGTTCCAGTTGGCGTAACAACTTTTAGTTGGCGCCGTTAAAAATATATATAACAATAGGTTGTCACTGAGGTTATCGTAACCTGAGATATTTAATTAATACGTAGAAATCAATAAAAAAAAAACGATGCAATGCAGCAGTTCGATATCTGAACGTTCGAAACTCTATGTTATCGTTAAGAAGAAAAATAAAACATTTTGTCAATAATAAAAGAGATAGGAGAACTTTACAGGCCTTATTTACAAGAGCTGAAGTGTGGCTAAAGATAACAAAAGACAACTTTCTTTTTTATAAATTACATTTTTATTTTATGTGAAAGATGAATAATAAATATTGAAATATTGATAATAACACATAAAGTGATAATAAATCGGATTGCCTTTATCAATATTTGGGGAAACCTTCGGCACACAACATTTTTTATTGTTTTTTTTTTAGGTTTTCCTGTATAAACGAAAAGGATACTTTTTTTAATTAAGGAAGTATATAACTTCCTTTTAATTGAATATCAAGATGTGCCTTCATTTACCCGTAGCTGAACACTGTCCGCACCTGTTTTTAAACTACATTATTTCAATTATTTTCAATGATTGGTGTGCCAGTCATTGAAAATAATTGAAATAATGCTAACTAGAGATCAGTCGCGAATTACCAAGCAACTTAACACCCCCCCATAATTCTTGAAGCGCCAATGGAGCAGAAAAAATATCAAGACTGGACGCATCTCGTAATATAGTATTGAAAAATGCTGCAGAATATTTGTGCGCGCTCTAGGTAGGTGAAATAAACTATGATATCTTCTTCCCATGCAACAGTCGGGAGCATAAAGCGGTGCTAAACTCAAGATCGATGGGTTATTAAAGTAATTTTATGATAATTAAAAAAAATGCATGATCAAAACCAATTTCCGTCGGAGTTTAAGGTAATTACATACAACCATGTCGGCCATATATAATCTGAAGCATAATATAACATCTAATCAGATCGATACACAAGAGTGTTAAATCATCGGCAGACAGAAGACAACAAGCAGTGCTGACAACTGAGGGCAAGACATTTAACATAATGGGAAATGAAAGTGGATCTAAATTAATACCTTGGCTAACTCCAGATTGAGTAATATAACGCTGGGATTCGAATTTCTCAAACTGAATTGTATTATTTAAAGATTTAAGAAAGTATTTGGTGAAAAATTTTACATAAACAGAAGACATTCCTGCCAGTGGACATTTTACTAGCAGAATATTATTATCGACTCTGTCCAACATCTTTTTAAAATCAAAATAGTTTACATCTGCTTGCCAACCTCGATCCAATTCTCTGCCCACTTAACCCACAAAATTAGTGAGATTACTGACGGTGGAACGCTTTGGACGGAAACCGTGATGGCTGGAATAGCATTTGCAAATAGATACGGCAATGCAAAACGGTTTTGAATATTTTAGCAATTGAACATTATAATAGGTCTATATTGTTTTACAGCTATATGTAACTGGTGTAAATAATATATGGGTACTGATATTTAGAGTAGTTTATGTCCTGAAGAATTAATATCAGAACTGCAGACATTACACATTAGATATCGAACGAAAAAAAGGTAGATTTTAGTTATCTTTCTTTTCTTGAACTGTAAAATTACTCAGCACACGAATATATTTTATTATAAGTATTAGAGAAGTAAATATTCCTTTATACTTTTTAGAACTGAACAGATGTAAGAAAAATTTTAAACTTTTCCATAAAACTAGACGTAAATTTTCTACTCCAGATAGACAAAATCTCAAATATTTTAACAGAGTAACAAATATTATACCCAGAATCATTTTACTAGGTGTCGAATCTTAATTTATCAATTTACATCGAAGGAGTCTGATTGTCAAACTCATCAACCCATATCTAAGTTAATAAAGATACTCCCAATAATGTTACGTAGGTCGATACAATATCGTCAACAAACGAAACTACCAAATATCTTCCATGGTATTGTTTTATATAAATGTTTATAGTTATGTATTTTTTTATTGCCTTAATACTCTTCTTGCCGTTGCAACACACGATACAATTTTATTGTACGAATCAAGTGGAAGTAATATGTACTGCGCAGGAAAATTAGATGAAATAAAAATGTTGCCTTCGCCAATGTACGGTGTTCCAGTGTGTTCGGTAGGAAACGCTTATAGCATGTTCTATTGTTTTTATTGTAGCATCGAGGGCAAAACATAGATATTTTGTAAGTTTCCGGTTCAAAGCAAAAGTTACTCTGCCAGGTTTACGCGTTTCGCGTGCGCGCTTCATTTCGATAATGAGAGTCTGAAATTTAAGATGTTGCATTATTACGCATATTAAAATGGTGAGATTCTCGTCTTCTCCAGCGCATCTTCATTACTGAAGGTCGTGGCTGTTCTGAAGTACCTTGATAGAGGAGCTGCCAATCTGCTTCCGTGCTATCCTATTTTTGGTTTGTTTTATGATGACCTAAACCAGATCAGACCAGCGGAAAAGGTATCGATCGCGAGATCTTTTGCCCTCTATTTTCCTTGGTACAACCAGTATATCTAGGTTAAGTTAGGTTAGGTTAGGCTGTTTCCGACCTATACGACCAAAGTAATCGAGAACGTGTTAATTTGGTTCGAATTTAGAGTTGGTAAATAATCACAATCGTGAAATGACAAGAATAATCAAGTGGAAAGACTTGGCATATATCATGTCGTTTCCTCAGTTATAGTATCTGGACTTTATTCCAATTACATTAATTCGAATCCAATTATTTGTTTTTTTATTTTTCGTATTTATTTATTTGCACCTGAAATTGAACAAATTTCACAAGTTTTTCGGATTGAAAGTTACACTGTTAAAAATTTCCTACAATAGAGAATGTATAGAAAAATAGTAATAGATGTATAGAAAAGGGACAAATAAAATTTGTAGTCTAAAAAGAAGCTAAAATCAGTTTTTGTAATTAAAAGTCTCATTAAGATAAAGAGCCATTAGATTTAGACAGATAGCCATTAAATTAGTTAATTCATTCTCAGCCATCGCATCCTCCCGGTTGAAACATGTAACCAAAGAACTCATTAAGACAAATCAAATGAGTATCAATTCGACGGGTTTACTTTCAGCCATTGAGAAGTTTCTTATGACGACCTCACTCTTCTGACGTCGTATCAGCTCGATGGTATTGTTATGTTATCAACAGAACTGCATTAGTTTGTAAAGCTTCAATTCGATACGATAATTAATAGTGGATGAAGCATGAGACGTAAGATTTGCTTATAATGTTAGCATGCTTTAGCTGCAGCTAAAGGAAGTGTTTTAAAAAAGAAGTAAAAAACTAATACTTATTATGAAAAGAAATCGCACTATTGTTACGCCAGTTGAGGTAAGACGATATTATGTATACTTAAATGATTTAGAGCATATTCTTGATTTTAATCTATCATATATATATATATATATATATATTTACATATATATATATATATATATATTTACATATATATATATATATATATATATATATATATATATATATGGTGCTTACAAATATAGCCAAACCAATACCAGTTGCAGACACCAGTGGGAGTTCATTTGTATGTCAGTCAGTCGTCTGAATGCACTCATAGAAATCTTATATTGACATTGATATCCACTACCGGTGACTTCTTGTAATTATGGAAACAGACATTTTCTTAATTTTTACGGTTGTATATCTCAAAGCTTATACGATTATTCACGCGTCTGCCCAACTATCTGTCTCTTACAACCGTTTTTCTCAGAAATTGTTTGAGATAAAAACTTTAAATTTAGTGTAATGAGAAAGTATATTAACATGCAAATATCTCAAGAGTGGTATTTTTGAGTGTAAATAAAATACTCGAAACTGTTTACGGTCATGTTTCGTGTAGGGTATCAATTGAATAAGGTGAAAGGTTTTTTTTTCGGAATTTCATATAAGACAACTTCAATTATATAAGAAAACAACTAGGTTACTTAAGTTAACCTAATGTTTACTGAAAAATTAAAGCAATGATTCTGAACCTTATAGTTCTTTTCAAGAATTGCCGATATTTTTACGCCTGTGAAAGATATACTGTGCAATTTCAACTAGTATTTATATTTCGAAATAGTTTATTAAAAATACTTGCGTATCCTTAAATATAACAATACTACGTATCCTGAGCATGAAACGCCCGTAGTGCGAGTCCTATTCGTGCGAGTTATATTCAAGAACTTTTACTTTTAAATAATAATAAAGTTTCGTTAATTTTCTGGCGATATCCTCTACGCCTAAGTTATTTATTCTGTCATTTAATTGAGTACAAAATTATAGGACAAATAAACAAAATAAAATAATTAGTCATGATATAGTACTACGTTATTGTAGATTTGATTGCTGTATACAATTCTTTCCAAGATTATTTATTAAAATATGAATATGATCAAATATAAAAAGAATATTTGTATTATAGTTCCTCATTGAATGATATAACATTTATCTATGATAGTATAAAGAGAGCAAAACACAAGTGCAACTGACGTACATTTGAAATACGAGTTTCATTGTGGATTTAGCGTATTGTAAGTTGCATTGTCAATCTTCATGTAGAGGACAAACACTAAACAATATCACCTTACGTTATTATCGGTTTGGTCGTCGTCTTTCTGGGAATGTCCATCTGAAAAACCAGTTACACAAATTGTTATTCCGAAATCATTTGCACAAGAAACTGTAACTTTATTGTTAAATACTCAATATATGATACTAACAGGTGATCCAGATTTGCCGGGGCAAAAAGGGAACATGATGGCATTTTATTCTATTCCATTTTTTATAAAATAATATTTATAGTTAGTTATTATTCAAAAACGCTAAAATAGATGTTTATTTATTTCTATCTCCGAGGCTAAACACAAACTTTCACGTATTTAACTTTAGTTATTTTGAAATTCTCTTCTAATATTTCACCCTTATTTTTACACCTTTAAGGATTGAATTCTAATAAATATTTTCTTAGCGGACATCTAGAAGCCAAGAGAAATATAAATTTCAATCTTGTAGGCTTCATAGTTTGGAGATTTTGTGAAAAGCCATGGTTTTCACAAGTATAAATTTATTGTAATTCATCCTTAGTACTCTTGAAGTGCATTAGCAACGATCGAAACCCATTGTCCCAGCGTGATAATGAATAAACAATACGTATTTTTCTTGAAAATAAATTTAAATATAGTTCCTCATTGAATGACCTACGAGATTCACTGTCACGGACTTATTTATTGATATTTTTAATTGAAAATTTTACGAAATATACTTTACATGTTATACTATAACGTATATAAAAAATAAATAAACCAACATTATTCATATCTCCCAAAAAAATCATGAAAATATGCCTTTTTTTCGCTTTTAAAATCTTACGCCCTCCCTCACTAGGAATGAATTTTAATAAATCTTTTCTTAGCGAACATCTAGAAGCCAAGAGAAAAATAAATTTCAAGTTTGCAGGCTTCATAGTTTTGGAGATTTCGTGATAAGTCAGTAAAAGCCATGGTTTTCATAAATATAAATTAACTGTACTTTATCTTTAATACTCTTGAGGTGTATTAGCAACGAACGAAACACATTGTCCGAGCGTGATAACTAATACACAATACGTACGGTTTTCTTGAAAACCGCTTGCAAATCGTTATTTTTCTTGAAAATAAATTTAAATATAGTTCCTCATTGAATGATGTATCTACTGAAGATACGATATGGCAGCGTATTTGTTCTTAAACCGTTCCCACACGGACCATTTTGCCTTTATCAAACTTGAAGTCATCTTTATTGTCTCGACCGGTGCGGAACGTGCTTGCAGCCCGATATTGCGCTATGAAACGACACGTCTAGTGCACTTTTCAGTTCCGAGTATTTCAACATGTTATTTGCGAGTCGTTACGCCTTTTATGATCGCGCAGTCGTTAGATTTAGAGAAATGGTCGTAAAAGATATAGCGCCGTTCGAGACTTAATAGTAAGGGAGTTTTGGTTTTAACGTCCTTACAGATTCTGACTGCATTTGATGCATTACCTTTATGTGGTTCGGGGTATTTGAATAGGAGCGGATTTGCCTTCGATTTGCATAAAGAAGAAAGATATCTGAAAATGTATTATCAGTAATTTTTCTTTCCTAAGTAATGGTTTTGAACCACTCAAATAATGGTTATGAACCACTCAAATAGGTGAAGGAAATAAAATATGGTCAAATGCATTGAACTGGCCTGAAAAGAGTTCCTATTCCCATGGGTTAAATAGCCGTTCTTCAAAATCTAGGAATATACTCAGTTTATGAAAATAAATTTTAAGGGTGGTTTAAACTTTCCTTACATTTCTAGATGTTTCAGCTGCTGTGTATATTTTTTTAATTGTTTAGTTTTGGAAAGAGAAGGTGGACCCATCTGCAAGCCAATGTTTTTGAGAATATTAAAAACGGTCAAGCAGAAATAGAACTTGCACAATAAGGATTCCGTACATATTTAGGCAATCATAAACATATAAGGGTATATAGAATTCCTAATAAATCATTTATAAATATTAATTTTTCACAACTTAAATACATTGTCTACTTTCACAGGCGTAAGATAGGGTGCAATATTTGAAAAATTATAAGACCTAGGACAACTGTTATAGTTTCCTCTATATAGTTTCCGAGTTATATTTGAACAACACTGTCGTCTTCGTGGTTTTTGGGTCAGTAGTTTCGCAAATAAGGCGGGGAATACTGTATTTTCGCGTATTTTTTGGAATATGTTTTGTAAATATGCAATTCAAAATTATTTTTGTCTTTCTCATAATAAGCCCTTTGAAATAATATCCCACATGGTATGTAACATTTAACAAAAATTCTAAGACATTTATTTATACCAACTTTAATTGATATATGGATATTTTTAAAAAAAAGTTAGCAAAATGTATAGTTAATAATATGTATTATGTTAATAATATGTATTTTTTAAGTTTCTACGTCGCACGATCTCAGAGAAAATCGCCCGTGAACATAGGAAAAATATAATGCTGTCTCTTCAGGCCTAAACACATTGTAATTATTGTACTAGCTCTTCTTTTCTATCTTCTTTTCTATTATTGTACTATGTTTAAAAATTATGACATTTAAAATCATTGTCACAGTAACGTAATTGCGTGGCTTTTTAAAAACGAGTGAGTAGTATCAGAAATATTAGGGGAGAACATATTTTTTTTGCTTATTGTTCAGTATATCTTTGAAGACATAATACCATGAACCATGAAAAAATATTTTTGAGACTAACCCTTTCAAACGATAACTATCCCTTGTAACTAGCTCTTTTAAACGATATCCCACACTGTATACGGAAATACAAAAATTTCCAAATAAATACTTTAGAGTTTTAGCAACTGAGATTAGTGAGAGTGTTAATATGTTTTATTTCTATGCCACATATCAAGTATTTATGCCAAGCAGTTTCTGAGAAAAACGGCTGTGATGGACGGACGGACAGATACGTGAGTGATATAATAAGGGTTTCGTTTTTCCTTTTCGACGAAACATAAAGTTAAAATAAAATCATTTTTAGTATAAATTAGATCCGTCTTAACAAAATATCCCACTAGAAAAGCTATTACTTTTTGTAATTCAAAATTTGACATCCAAAATTCTTTATTTATTTTTTCGTTTGTTTTTAATTAGGATTGCAAATAATTATTTGTAAACTTATTTTAAACAATGAATATGTTTTCGATTCAGTTCTTCTCTTCTTTTAAATAACAATTATGGAAAATGGCTACACAAAGATATCCAATAATGGTAATTTAATACGTCTAATGGGAGGTAGCTACAAAAAGATATGCAATAATGGTAATTTAATACGTCTAATGGGAGGCAGCTACACAAGGTATGCAATAATGGTAATTTAATACGTCTAATGGGAGGTAGCTACACAAAGATATGCAATAATGGTAATTTAATACGTCCAATGGGAGGTAGCTACACAAAGATATCCAATAACGGTAATTTAATACGTCTAATGGGAGGTAGTAACAAAAAGATATGCAATAATCGTAATTTAATACGTCTAATGGGAGGCAGCTACACAAAGATATGCAATAATGGTAATTTAATACGTCCAATTTGAGGTAGCTACACAAAGATATGCAATAACGGTAATTTAATACGTCTAATGGGAGGTAGCTACAAAAGATGATATGTAAGGTTTGTGACACAATGTTAAAAAGTCATATTATTTATTTACTGAAAAAATTTGGTATTATTTATATACTAATCTGTGAAAGTCGCGTATATAATTTTGCTTATTTACAAGTACTGTAATAAATTTGAAATTATTCGTTAACTATGACATAAAGAAAATCTGATTTACATAAGTTGAGAAAAATTACTGTATAATTTAATTTAATAAGGATTAAAACAGTTTTGCGCAATAAGCTCTAGAAAATTGAGTTGGAAAAGATTTTTTTTAACAGTACTACGTTTATGATGGATTTTAGATTGTATGCACGTAATATATGCTGTAGCGATTTCTTTTTGTAGAACTTTTTGAGAAAAATAATGTTGCCATACATAGTCTTCTTATTTTTCTACTTACTTAAGCAACGCAGGCCAAGATGCCTCTCCGACAAATATTTTTTTCTGATTTTATCGATATTCATCATCATAAGTTGAGTAATTTCCAAAAAATATACAAAAATTATAAGTTGAAACCTTCCTTGTGAATTAATCTATCTAGTGATGAGAACCGGAAAATTTCCGTTCAGTAGTTTCGAAGAAAATCGCGTACATACAGACAGAAAGAAACGGCGGAATTTTTTATATTAGGTATTGATTACACATATAGATATGAGAGATATAAATACACATATAGATATGAGAGATATAAAGGCTTAATAAAATAAATTTAAGTGTAAGAAAACCGACAGGTAATGAGATATGAGTCATGGCAATTTAAGTATCAGAAAACCAAGAGATAATGAGATATGACTCATGACGAGCATTCGATCCGCAGATTATGATAGGCGATAAGTTTTCGACGACTCTTGATAACAAACTGCATTCAAAGTGTCGATAAAAATATTAAAATATTAGTATATAAGTTTATGCTCTTAAAGTTGACAATTTTCCCCGCTTCTGTAGGTATGATAAATACATTTACAATATATTTAAAGATGGTATTGTATTTAATTTCACTTTTTCAAAGACAGGAGGCGATTATAATCCACACACACACACACATATATATATATATATATATATATATATATATATATATATATAATTTTTTTATATTCCCATACACTTTGCATATGGTTCTCATACACATTGCATATGGTTCCCATACACATTGCGTATGATTTCCACACACATTGCGTATGATTCCCACACACATTGCGTATGATTCCCATACACATTGCGTATGTTTCCCATACACATTGCGTATGGGTCCCATACACATTGCGTATGGTTCCCATACACATTGCGTATGGTTCCCGTACACATTGCATATGGCTCCCACACATATTGCATATAAAAATTTAAACATTAAGGATATTTAGGGTTTTCATTAAGCTATTTGTAAAATTAATGTTATTTGCATTGTGGAAACATATTGCCTAGCATGTTTTTCATAGGCGTAAAAATGTTGTATATTTCACATCCTTAAACAATTTGTTGTTTAATTACAGGATATGAGAAATATTAGGACTGAATTATAACTATTTATGTAATGGCGTTTTTAAGATAGACCTAGTAAAAATGAGTTTGATATGTTTATTATAATGATCCACTAAAATCGTTATTTTTCAGTAAAAAAAAGATTTTTTCTATTGAAAGTGGTCTTTTCAACTACACCTCACAGGCCTAAGCAGAAACATTTATTTTCAGTCTTCTTTACATATTTGAGAACCCTTTCGAAATATAACTTTAAATCATTTGTAGTTTTGAGCCAAAAAAAACATATATTATATGTGAATTTTAAGTTCTGTTCAGAACCTTTGAGTGCGTACCATGAAAAATAAATGCCGGTCAATGTAAGGAGAAATTAAATTATTTGATTATTTTTGGAATTGTTGCATATTTATTTCAGACGATGATTTCATCGTCATATTTTTAAAGTCTGAGAAAGAATATAAGGCATTGAGCGTTTTTGTACTGAACTTTTTAAAAATCTGATGAAGAATATGAGGTATGAGTATTTTTATATTGACATTTTGTAAAGTTTCAGATAGAATACAAGGTATAGAGCATTTTTATATTGAGAGTTTTGTAAAGCTTGAGATGGAATACAAGGTATAGAGCATTTTTATATTGATAGTTTTGTAAAGCTTCAGATGGAATACAAGGTATAGAGCATTTTTATATCGAGAGTTTTGTAAAGCTTCAGATGGAATACAAGGTATAGAGCATTTTTATATTGAGAGTTTTGTAAAGCTTGAGATAGAATAAAAGGTACAGAGCATTTTTATATCGAGAGTTTTGTAAAGCTTCAGATGGAATAAAAGGTAAAGAGCATTTTTATATTGAGAGTTTTCTAAAGCTTGAGAAAGAATATGAGATATTAAGTGTTTTTCAAAGCCTGACAAAGAATGTGTTGTACTATGTTGTATTTATTAAATTAAATAAGAGAAACTCAATATCTTCATATGACGTCAGACGGCTGAGGATAAAGAATAATATGGCTGGCCTAATAAACATCTCAATATGATTAATTTTATCAGCTGTCGCTAACAGCTGAATAAATATACGCAAGCGAAGTTATGACCAAATATCGTTATTTAAACAACAATTTAAATATTACTTTGTCTGTATCCTTGATAGTCAAAACAAAATTGCCTTGTTCATTCACTGCTTATTTAATAACGTAAAATCGAATCAAATATGCAGCGGTAGCTTTATGAATAAAAAATCTGTCAAGTACGAGTAGAACCCGCACTGCGAGGTTTCTCTACACATTTAGGTACAGAGTATTTCTATTTCAAGATATAAATATATGGCCTGCCATATCTTTCAGAGATAAATACATAGTGCACATTTAAATATTATAAGATCTAGGATAATCGCTATAGTTTTCCTGAAATATTCTAGCCAGATTTTATCAACCCTAGTTTTTCTTGATTTTTGGCTCAGTAGTTTTGGAAATAAGGGAAGAGGGAGGGGGGTGCATTCTATTGCCGCATATTTTTGGAATACCATTCAAATTCAAAATATGAAAAATATTTTTGCATTTTTTATAAGAAGCTTTTTTAAATGATACTTCATATGAGAAAATAAAATTAAAGAAAAATTAAGTTCTTTATTTACTCCGTCTTTAAATTTGACATGGATATTAAAGAAATGTGTTTTAATAAGATGCAATACTGTACCAAATTTCTAGTTTCTACATGGCATGATTTCTGAGAAAAATGACTGTGAATATAGAAAAGCAAAAATATCCTCGTATATCTTTCACAGGCGTATATTTAAAAAAAGTTATAATTCCGCATAATATAAGAAATCATTGATTTTTGGAGTTTTTTGTATTATAAGACTGTGCTACAAGATATTAGGTCGACTTCCAAGATTGTATTTGTCATATATCTACTTATGCAATAAGTCCTCTCATTATTTCGACTTTCAAGGTTTTGATGACGGTATAAATAATAAAATAAAATTGAGAAGATGCGAGTTGGACACACGCCTGAAGGGTTCCGTGGCACTAAACAATATTAAACTCATAAAGTTTGTATTTCTCAAAGACGCGTTGAAAAAGACACATTGAAAAAAAACTACACAATACATTTTATTCAAACCAATTTTCGTTTAAAGTTTACTTTTAGTTATACTATTTTAATTTTTTTCAGAATTTTACCTACGTTAATTAAAAAGTTAAAGAGGGGGATACACTTTTTAAGACTTTACAAGCGCATATCTCACCAACCACTGAGTTAAGTAAAAAAGTTATTTTGGAACCTCTATATCACTTTCTAAGATCTATCTAACGAACTTATCTATTTATCTATATAACACGCCAATGTGTACTGGATTTTTTTTCATCCCTCAGTAACATGTATGGAGTGCCACCCTTAATATTATTTTTTTTCATAATTCTACTATTTTATTGCATAGCAGTTCATAGAAAACACCTACCATCCAAACTTCATCTATATAGTGCCATTAGTTTCCGAGTAAAATAGAACAGACAAACGGACAGCACGGAATTATAAGGGTACAGTTTTTGCTGTAACTCTTAACAGTATCAGTTTTTGCCAGGAACCCTAAAAATACGTTTTAAAGGGCAATATATTTTTGGTTATGTGAACCTTAAAACTTCTAGTTTTAAGGCAATATAAAACTATAAGTCATAGTACATAATATTTTTTAAGTACATAATATTTAAATTTCAACTTGATTTCTCAAACTATATGAGAAAAAGGGCTTTTATAGACAGACACACAAAAAAGTTATTCAATAAGCGTTCCGTTTTCGTCATTTTGAGGGACGAAACCCTAAAAATTAGTAATAAAATAGTTAACATTCTATTCACTGAGCTCATCTTTTGAAGCTATGTTTCTAATCTTTATTTCTAAATAGCTTTTGCGTGCGGCTCCGCCCACGCGCTTATTAACAAAACGTAAAGTTTTTTTTTCAAAGAAATAGAAGTAAATTTCAATCAGACCCGTTATGTACTTACGAGGGAAGTATTATTATTACTTTAAACATAATTTTTCAGATCTGACTTTTAACATTTATTGCGGTGTACAAATAAAGACAAACAAAGAAATACACAATGTTTCAATTGTTTTGTATTACTAAGGATAGTAAAATATATTCATTTTATTTTGCTGCCTAGCGAGCTCTTCATTTTCTTTTCATAAAGAAGTTTTATATTAGTTGGTATATTTAGTTTGTAAAAAATGAAATGTTACTGTTAATTATAATTGAAAATATTCTTTTGTTTTAATAAACGGATAGACAGAGAAGGTCGCACTATGAGGGTACCTATATGGTTAAATGTCAGTTACAGCATATACTTTTTTAATTATAGATTGTGATATGGGTATAAGGTATATTTGTTTGCATTATATTTTAAAGCATAGATATATTTCTTTATTTATAGAGCATGCTGTGGGTATAAGGTACATTTGTTTGCATTATATTTTAAAGCATATATATGTTTCTTTATTTATAGAGCACAATGCGAGTATAAGGTATATTTCTTTACATTATATTTTAAAGCATAGATATATTTTTTTAATTGATAGAGCACGATGTGGGTATAAGGTATATTTGTTTGCTTTGACTGATGACTAAAAACCTATCTTTGTATTACTCATAACTCAAAAACTTGAAACTAATCTTAGAGTTTGTGGTATAAATATAAGACATTTGCAATATAGGTCAAGCGTTCTAGATACAGAGTCATCAAGATATATTTAGTAAAAGAACAGGTTGATAATCTGCAATTTGGCGGTCTTACACATTACCATTGTTGAAAAAAAAAACAAAGAAAAATACATTTACACTATACCTAAAGAGTTTTTTAAATATTCTCCATACGAATAGGTAGAAAACATTTTTCTTGGCCTCACCTTGAAACAAAATTCTAACATAATTTTAAATACGAAAGTGTGTTTGTTTGTCCTTCGTTCACGTCGTAGCGAAGAAATGGATCGACGTTATTTTTTGCATGCAAATAATTAGCAGGCCGGGAAATAACATAGGCTTTAAAATCCTGTAAAATCTTATCCTAACTAATATTATAAATGCGAAAGTGTGTCTGTTTGTCATTCTTCCATGTCGCAGCGAATCGATACGATTTTTAAAGATTCTCCATGCGCTTAGACAGAAAAAAATGTTGAGCTCACCTTTGTATGTATGAGCGTCTCCTTGAAATAAAATTCTAATTAATATTATAAATACGAAAGTGTGTTTGTTTGTCCTTCTTTAACATCGTAATGGTAAAACGTATTAATATTATTTTTTGGACAAGGATAGTTGGCGGGCTGGGACATCTGTTCTTAGCTAATATTGTAAATGCGAAAGTGTGTTTGTCATGCTTTCACGCCGCAGCGGATCGATATGATTTTGAAAGATTCTCCATACCCTAACACAGAAAAAAATTTTCGGCCACACCTTTGTGTTAGGAGACACCCATGTGTCACCTTGAAATAAAATTTTAATTAATATTATAAATACGAAAGTGTTTTTGTTTGTCGTTCTTTCTGATTTTTTGCACACGGATAGTTGGCGGGCTGCGAAATCTCATCCTAACTAATACTATAACTACTAAAGTATGTCTGTTTGTCCTTATTTTACTTTGCAACGGATCGATACGATTTTTTGCATAGAAATAGTAAGGGGACTGAAAAATGATACAGGCTACTTTTTATCCCGAGGTATCTTATTCAATCGGCAATTTTTTATTTGAAACTGACAATGTATTGAACGAAATAACGAAGCAACGTCACAATAGAGCAACGTATGGCTCTAATTTTTTGAAAAACAATACAAAGGAACAACAGAATCATTTCCTGTAATCCATAATTTTGAGGGGAATATTATTCATTATCATTTCTATTATAAAGTTACGAAGTAAAGAACTTAATTTTCCTTAATCATTCCAGATGATGCCACATGTCTTAATTTTTCCTTATAAGTTTGTAACTATAATCACGCTAGCGAAGCGGCGGGTGAAAGCTAGTTGTATATAATTTTAAAAAATATATTTTGTTGGGGATCGTAGAACAAACAATATATATAACATGGATAGAATTTATGGCTAGAACTTACCAGAGAACTTCCAGTTGGTACCACCTGAGAAAATGTACAAAAAAAAACTATACTTAGAGACTTAAATGCTGTGCAATAATTTAAACTATTAAATAAAATTAATAGTTTAAATTATTGCACAGTAAATAGAACCATTTCTACTACTTTTTAAAATGAAATTAGCAGAATATTTCTTTAGCGTTTATGCTCACTGCTCTTGTGTAGTTATAGTGTAATTATATATAACTTACCTGTTAAAATAATATATATATATATATATATATATATATATATATATATATATATATATATATATATATATATAGTAGCTATATACAAAATTTCAGTTAAATCAGTTAGACCGCTTAAGCGTGAAAGAAAGACAAACGAAAAAATAAACAGATAACGTTTCACTTATATTAGTAGGGATTCCGTTTAAGTCCCTGTGGGAAAAAAACAGCATTATCGCAGAAATACATCCCCGTTCGTATCTTTTGAGTAAGGCAATCTGTATGCCTTATAACATTAAAGAGGAAAATATGAAAACACTATAAAATAAAAACACACACGACCATAAATGAATTGACAAAAAACAATAGTAAAATTGGCAATTTTACACATTTATCTGAAAATAGAAAAACTTTGTTAGACTAATTGCCATTAAAATAACGTAAGGCATTAATGTGATAAAGTACTTAATCTTATAGAAATTTATGAATAAATCAGTAACATAAAAACACGTGAAAACAGTTGAAAAAAAATTATACGTAAATAGTATTAATATTTAGAATTTTTTTTATAATATAAATACTAAAAATATTTTATAAAAGTAAAAAAGTTTATAAAAGTGAAAAATAGCTACTCGATAATAGTAAATATGAATGGCGCATCGTACTGTTTTTGACGTTATTCTTCTTTACGCGTGTTACGAAAAAATGATGAGGGTGAAATTTACGAAATGACATATAACAAAAATGGTTAGGATGAAGTTAGCCGGGTTGCCCGCGCACGATGCAATAAAAATCAACAGCATGAGGTTGCTCAAGATACATGCGAACGATGCGTCAAAAATCGACAGGATGAAGTTGCTTACCAAACATACATTTACATGCGTGTAGTGACTGATACTATATTCATTATAGTTATTGAAGTATTTATAAATAAACAACACGTCTTTTATATTCATACAAATCTAAGTCATATCTGTGCTTTTAAATAACATTTTAAACATTAGTAATTGAAATTTAATAGTGATAATTAAACATATTTATTGTGAATATTCGTATAGAAATTGGTGTTATAAACTTTTTAAAATATATTTTTGAGTGTATTTCTCTAAATTATAACTTTATAATTTATTAAATACTTTAAATTAATAAATTAAAATACGTTTTCAACATATTAATTTATTTTAATTATTAATTAAACTTGATTTAGATTGTTTTAGTAAATTTAACAGTTCATTGTATACATTTTAATTTTTAAAAATTAATTATTTTAATTTAGATTTTACCAATCGTATTTATAATATTACTGAGTAGTTCTCTTATTATATTATTTTCATTAATTACTTGTGTGCTAAAGTTATTCTTGTATTATGTCAAAAAAGTATAACTTCTATTGCGCGTAGCATACGCACATTTTTTTAGTGTATCTTAATGTCATTAAGAAAAAAAATAAAATATCCTCACAGAGTTGTTTAAATAAATTACTCCATGTTAAAAATACAATAAATATAATAAAACGCCCCTTTGAAATGTCATAAAATGTTCAAAAGCCATTTCGACAACTTATACTACCCCAAAAGACTCGGTTTTAAATCAAATATGATGTGGGAATTTAACTCTGCCCACTCATGTATATGCTCAACTGATCCTCAAATGTGTAATATTACGGCTCAGGTGCGTAAACCCCCAAAGATTTGACCCGTCTAACGACACCCCCGCTGACTAAACCGCTCAGTGCTCAATTCCTCACACGCCGCGTCTAAAACCAAACATTAAACAAATTATAACGCACAACTTCGTGCTCTATTTCCAACTTACTTTGATATGCACTCCGAACTGCCAACTTTGATTCCCACCAGGGGCATAATGCTTTCGAGTTACGGCCTTGGGCAATCCTCCAGAGAGCACTACTTTTAAATTAATCGCTAGATAAATAACAGCGGCTGTCTTCCGCTTTCGTTTCATTACTTATATATCAAGCCTTGAGAACATTATTCGCGGTAGGCGATATCAATGAGCAAATTGTCCCTATGGTTTTGCTTATGTGAAGGACGTTCTTACAATCGGAAACTGTTCTTGAGTTGTGCAGTTTACTCGGCGTTGTTGTGGTGAAAATGTTTTTCTTACCATGAACTTTCACGTTGTGCAGCAGCGAAAATGATACTTTTATAATTTCTCCATAAGAGATACAAATTATTATACCAGTTTTTATTTTATACACGCGTGTACAAATAGAATAATCGAGGGCGAAATATGTACCACGTGTTTACACCTGTGAAATATATATATATATATTTATATATATATATATATATATATATATATATATATATATATACATATATATAAATGTTTTGTCGGACAAAGAAAGGCGTTATTCGTTGACTGAAAAATAGTTGCTTGTCGTTAAAATAAAAACTAAAAGATGACTTTCTTTTCAGAAAGTTGAAACTAACACCTATTCGTAATTATATAGTTGCCCGGGTAAGCATTATGCCCCAGGAAAGTATTGGGTGTGTTAAAAAGACTTATGTATATGTCTTTTTTGCACTCAACCAGAAAAAGGGCGTGTTTTACGTTTTATTTCAGCGACAATTCATTCCTTGATAGACATTTACTCCAGGACACCGTATATATACACATACACACACACTATATATATATATATACATATATATATATATATATATATATATATATATATTTACGCTGTAGAAATTAATATTTCTAAATGATTTAATAGAAATACCATGCACCTTTTAATATTTTTTAGCATCTAAATGTGTACGGAACTCTCGTAGTGTGATTTCCACTCGTACTACTTTTTAGGGTTCCGTAGTGAAATAAGGAACCCTTATAATTTCGATGTCTATCCGTCTGTCAAAGTCTCATAGTTCCTACAGCTTTTTGTACATTTTTTTCAAGAAGATTGTTTGGATGATGACATCAATTACGGAATTGGACAATATGCAGCATAATACTGCTTTTAGTTGTATGCATAGAACACTAGTAGTCACGTAAAATGGGACTAATTGTTTTTTAACTATGGATTTGAAAAATGTGAAAAAATTCTAGGAGTTAAGTTTCACTAACAATTTCAAGATAAATACCTTTTATACAACGATTCTGTACAATAAGATCGTTGTTTTGATATACATCTTAACAATATTACCATTTTATAAAGAAAACGTTAATCACTAGTTAAATTAAAAACGTGTAATATAAGTATGTAATTACGTTTAATTATTCAAATCTGAATATGTACGTTTATACAATAACTATTAAAAAAAGGAAAAATACTTTTTGAAGTAAAATATTCTTCATCAATTTCGTAAATTTTAAAGAAAGAAGGATTTTCTACAGATAAAATATAGGTACATGAATTTTCCACCCTATAGAATTTATCTTAAAAAATACAGACATATTTAAACAATTTTCGGCTTTATAATTACGTATTATAACATACTAAGTCTCTCTGTTCATACACACAATTATAACTCGAGAATTACTAGTCATACACATAGTTATAACTCGAGAAATACTAGTCCGATTTGCGTGAAAATGTGAATTGTTTAGGCTAAATTATACGTGATTAAGCTTGCGTTACATTTTTTCACAAAAATATTTGCTGTTCAACTCTCTGAAGCCGCAACGCAAGCTTAGTCACATATAATTAAGTCTAAACTATTCAAAATTGTACGAAAATCGGACTAGTTATTCTCGACTTCTAACTGTGTGTATGAACAGATAGACAGAGACGTAGCCTGTTATAATACGTAATTATAAAGTCGAAAATTAATTATTCATATCTGTGTTTTTGGAGAAAATTTCTATAGTATATCCATATTTCCATAGTATATTCCTACTTTGGTAACGGAACCCTAAAAATGAGCCTGAAAATAATCAACGTAGATCGTTTATATGAATTTCATACTATACTTTTCTTGTAAAGCGAGTCAACTAAGTGCGTAGTAATACTTCGTGACGACATAATTATAAGCAGTAGTCGATTAGTGATGCGTTTCACAGAAAACAAATAGAACACAGGCGTCTTCGAACGCAAATAGTGGCGCGATATTTCTTTGTTTCAAAGCGAGCATCCCTAATACGAGACTCGTGTTGAATCGAGTCGTCGTGTTATGCTGATAGATGTTGATGTATTATAAACCGATTCTTATTTAAAACGGATATATTTTTTACTGATACTAAAATGTTGAGAAGCATGTAAAACTTTAAAGCTGTGTAATACGTTATCTAGTTTTTTTATACAGTAATATTTATTTATCCGTCTAGTTAACATATTTAGTGTGACACGTGATTCTGAATGTTACGTCACACCGATACTAATGGGAAAAAATCTTTAAAGTTTATTGAACTTAATTTTCCTACAATTTATTTTGTTTCATTCTTAATTATTTTTCAAGTATAAACAAATTTTTCGAATGAGTCTCTGCATGTTGAATATATTTCGACACATGTTTTGTCACACAAAGTAAACTTCTTGCGTCGATATTGGAAGGTATTAAACTTTCTCAAATATAATAATATTTATTTATCCGTCTAGTTAACACATTCAGTGCCGCACGTGATATTGAATGTTACATCACAGCGATACCAATGGGAAAAAATCTTTAAAGTATATTGAACTTAATTTTTTTACAATTTTTTTATTTGTTTCATTCTTAATTATTTTCCATGTGTAAACAATTATTCGAAAGGGTCTCTGCATGTTGAATATATTTCGACACATATTTTGTCACAAAAGGTAAACTTCTTGCGTCTTGCGGTTAAACTTTTCGCCATCGTCTATTAAGACGAGATAAATAGGTAGTAGGAGTGTTGGTACTCGCTTTGATATGTGATATCTAACTTCATCAGGACCGGCTTTCTTGGGTCATGGTATAATATGATGAACTGTCCAATATTGCATAAAATGTAGTTTTATGTATTTGGTTAGCTTATTGTTTTACATTATATACTGTGGCAAATATAGGTGGAAAATATAGGTTTTCTAATAAATCAAATATCAATTATATCTTCATCATTATTTAAGTCTAGTGGTACATTGAGATTTGAATTTAAATTGAGTTATTTGTAAATTTAGTTTAGTTGAATTGACGTAAAATTTCTTGGGTCATGGTGTAATATGATGAACTGTCCAATATTGCATAAAATGTACTTTTATTTATTTGGTTAGCTTATTATTTTACATTATATACTGTCGTAAATATAAGTTTTCTAATAAATTAAATGTCAATTATATCTTCATCGTTATTTAAGTCTACTGGCACATTGACATTTAAATTTAAATTAAGTTATTTGTAAATTTAGTTGAATTGATGTAAAATTTCTTGGGTCATGGTGTAACATGATGAACTATCCAATATTGCATAAAATGTAGTTTCATGTATTTGGTTAGCTTATTGTTTTATATTATATACTGTGGCAAATGTAGGTTTCCTAATAAATCAAATATCAGTTATATCTTCGTCATTATTTAAGTCTAGTGGTACATTGAGATTTTAGTTTAAATTAAGTTATTTGCAAATTTAGTTGAATTGATGTAAAATTTCTTGGGTCATGGTGTAACATGATGAACTGTCCAATATTGCATAAAATGTAGTTTTATGTCTTTGGTTAGCTTATTGTTTTATATTATATACTGTGGCAAATATATGTTTCCTAATAAATCAAATATCAGTTATATCTTCATCATTATTTAAGTCTAGTGGCGCATTGAGATTTTAATTTAAATTAAGTTATTTGTAAATTTTGTTGAATTGACGTAAAATTACTTGGGTCATGGTGTAACATGATAAACTGTCCAATATTGCATAAAATGTAGTTTTATGTATTTGGTTAGCTTATTGTTTTATATTATATACTGTGGCAAATATAAGTTTTCTAATAAATCAAATGTCAATTATATCTTCATCGTTATTTAAGTCTAGTGGCACATTGAGATTTTAATTTAAATTAAGTTATTTGTAAATTTAGTTGAATTGATGTAAATTTTCTTGGGTCATGGTGTAACATGATGAAATGTCCAATATTGCATAAAATGTAGTTTTATGTATTTGGTTAGCTTATTGTTTTATATTATATACTGTGGCAAATGTAGGTTTCCTAATAAATCAAATATCAGTTATATCTTCATCGTTATTTAAGTCTAGTGGCACATTGAGATTTTAATTTAAATTAAGTTATTTGTAAATTTAGTTGAATTGATGTAAATTTTCTTGGGTCATGGTGTAACATGATGAACTGTCCAATATTGCATAAAATGTAGTTTTATGTATTTGGTTAGCTTATTGTTTTATATTATATACTGTGGCAAATGTAGGTTTCCTAATAAATCAAATATCAGTTATATCTTCATCATTATTTAAGTCTAGTGGCACATTGAGATTTTAATTTAAATTAAGTTATTTGTAAATTTAGATGAATTGACGTAAAATTTCTTGGGCCATGGTGTAATATGAAGAACTGTCCAATATTCCATAAAATGTACTTTTATTTATTTGGTTAGCTTATTATTTTACATTATATACTGTCGCAAATATAGGTTTCCTAATAAATCAAATATCAATTATATCTTCATCGTTATTTAAGTCTAAGTCTTGAATTTAAATTAAGACTTAAATTAAGACTTGATTTTAAATTAAGTTATTTGTAAATTTTGTTGAATTAACGTAAAATTGTTTGGGTCATGGTGTAATATGATGAACTGTCCAATATTGCATAAAATGTACTTTTATTTATTTGGTTAGCTTATTATTTTACATTATATACTGTCGCAAATATAGGTTTCCTAATAAATCAAATGTCAATTATATCTTAATCGTTATTTAAGTCTAGTGGCACAGTGAGATTTGAATTTAAATTAAGTCATTTGTAAATTTACTTGAATTGACATAAAATTAAAACTCCGATAGAAATATATCGGCCCGTGAAAAAATATTGATGTGTTATTTCTAAAATATATTAACATCGTCTCATGACATTTGTGTGAACTGTTCTAGTCGAATTCGTGTCAGAGAAAGCAGCGCTTATATAAAATATACATTTTAATTTTACATCGTAATTGTCAACCGTGAAAAAATATCGAGTACAGGAATCGATGCTATAGAACGTTTTAACGAACATAATACATAAATAGTATTTTTTTCCATTTTTTAGAACACAAATAGGAACGTTGCGAAAAATACAATAGCTATGAATAAAATGAATTTATAGTACAAATCGAAGTCGGAGAAATTTGTAACTTATTTTCAGCAAAAAAAAACTGTAAGAGCATGTCTCGAAATTGTACAGTTAATGTAAAAGTAACATAAAAAAATATCTATTTCATGCACATATTACCTTTTGAAACTTTTCATTGATCAGTGGTATTAAACACAGAATGAATTTTAGCGCAAAATATCGAAATGGACATAGTAGTAAGCGTGCCGCAGATTTCAGTGTTGAACTACGCCGATATAGTGTACCTTTTAACTTAGTTCATAAAATAAAAAACAGATGGCTTTACTTTAATAAGAATCGTTTTCTTTAGAGAAGGTAGTGCGAACAATATCTGAGAGATGGCCATAGTTTCTTACGACTCCGTTTGATTTTTTTCTAGAACATAATTATTGTTTCTTCCGTAGGACTATAAAATTTATTCAATAACATTCTAATGGGTTATTACTGTCGGATATATAAGGGTTCAAAACAGGACTTATCATTTTTTCCCCTAAGTACTTAAGGAGTGACATTAGTTAAAAGCGAGAAAGTTAAGGCAGTTAATAAAGATAAGAATAAATTAGTTTTTATATAAAAAAACACTTATCGGCGCACAATAGATGAATAACACTTTTGAGGCACTTGGTTTTCCGATATATAGTGGATGAATCAATTTATTTTCATACAACTCCTCATTTTCATACAAGAATTATGATAATGAAAATCGCTAATTAAAAATAATACTTAATTTCTAAAGTGAAAACCAAATACTTTCACTTTATTGTAATTAATGTATATTAATTTTTTTCCTGTAATTTATGAGTAATTTTAATTTAATTTATCTTGAATCTTTGTTCACATTGGGCTGAATTTAGTGTGAAAATAATTCACGATGGACAATTTTTACAAAATAATATGTAACGTTAGGCAAAATAATATGTTCAAATGTAGATTCTTGAATGGTACACCGGATCACCTTTTCTTAGCTTTTATACAAAATTCAAGACATTTTTTTTATTTCGTAACATTATATGTTTATATATTAGATTGCCAAATAATAAAACCGTCATCTTAGTTTGTCAATGATAATTCGTGCGGTAGCCAAATAGAATATTTATAAATCTTCTTCATAGCAAGACGTTGTTTTTTTGCAGTATGAAACCATAAGGGTAGTTCTGTCACATAAAGTGAACTTAATTTGGTATCTATTTCAATGAAGCATTTTAATTTTTCTATAAAGTTTAATAAATCCAGTGCAATACATAATAAAAACATTATTGAATGGGAATCCGTGTAAAAAGAAAAAAAATATTGCAAAGAAACCTGCGCTATATAATTGAAATAATAAATTTGTTTCTATGCAAAAACTTTACTATAAAATGAAGAAAAAAAAACTAATTTCGATCAAGTAAACAATCTTGCGGCAGTGAATCACAGAAAAAAGAAATTGATTCAAAGTAAATAAACTATAACATTTTTATGCAAAAATTCCGTGGCAACAGATGATAGAAAAAATAAATTGTTTCCTAGTTAAGAGATTGCATAATTGAAGTTATGAATTGATTGCTAAACAATCAAACGTGGCAAAGTATAATAGTTGAATAAATTCATTTCCACGCAAAGAACTCTGTGACTGCGATTGATTTCTGCGGATAAAACGTTTTGGCGAACAATGAGAAGAATAAATTAGTTTCTCTCGTAAAAAAATATATGGCTGTGCGTAATGAAAAAAATATATGGCTGTACGTAATGAAAAAAACAATTATTTGTACGTAAAAAACTATTATGTTGTAAATATTTCCTTGGTTAAAAATTTCTTGGTATATATATATATATATATATATATATATATATATATATATATATATATATATATATATATATATAGGTATTCTACAAATATACAAAAAAAACTGAAATCGAAAAAATGTTGTTTGTCACGTAATAATTTTCGGTTACTTGTTTTTAGTAATATTTGAAAGTCCGTATATTTTTATTGCCTTGACTTTTTACTGGAATATATCTTAATATTTGATATTAATTTCAACTTGATACTTTGAGCTGTGTCCGAAAAAAATGCTCTTAATAGACAAGACAGACGGGCAACAAACTGATTATATAAGAGTTCCATTTTTTCATTCACAGTTATGGAATTCTAAAAATGTTAAAAAAATTCAGTGGGAGTACACAACGAAAAGAAAAAAATTGTTTCTATGCAAAAAAATGCGGCGGCCAAAAGAGAAAAAAAAACAAATTAATTTAAAAAAATTAAGACTTCAATACTGCGTAACTACAAGCGCATCTGGGGTGTTACGTGGCAGGTGTTATTGCTGTTTATACAGCTGCTAATAGATTACGTAGGCGCGTAATGTTTTTATCCATAATACCACGTTTGTCCTAAATGTATTATGTTTAATTAAACATTTAAATTTTACGTATATCAAAGAAAATATTTTTTTAAACCTGATAAAAATATGTACAACATTACAATTTTCAATAAAAATACGTATATTATTACAATCTTATCAGGTTTGTGGGCGTTGCCAGCGCGTAAACAAGAATTTGTGAATGGATTCCACAAAAAACTGATAAGCCAATGGTAATAATTCAGGTAGGGTCGAGATTGCGCACAGCGAAAATGTGCTGACACGGAATGTGATGATGAATGCATTTAATGAAATTAATTTATTTGCAATGAAATCGTGATGATTGCCAATATTCTACGAATATAAATGATGAAAGAAAAAGACCATGTTTTTTTATTGGAGGGTATATATACACTAAACTCATATGAGAAAAGACGTGTCAAACCACTTTTAACTTATAAGCAACAACCCAATATTACTACATTATTTCAGTATTCCACTACATTTTTTACCTTAAAATTTTAATACATTTTTCAGCATCATAAGCAGTTAGAACACCACCTCCGTAATGAACAAATAAGCGTAAGACACTAAGGAGAAACTTCAGATGCGTAGAGAGGAGACGTTTATGTATGAAAAGAAGATCTATCACGCAATACAGGTGATGCTTTATTATTGCTTGTTAAGTCGTAACAATTCAATAGTCGAGTCTACGAAGTGAAAAATCGTTAAAATTTTGAGGAACAGGAGCGTCATGAAACTTTTTCAAAATAGTTGTTTAACATAACTATGCAATTGTTTTGACCTTTTTTATATTAAAAGTAATTTTGGACAAAAAATATTTTTTGATTTAGAGGTTGTAGATTATGGTTATTATATCAAAATGATTTAGAAAACAATTAAAATTTAAAGAATATTTTCGAAATTAATTGTTTGCAGTTCTTTAAGAATTTGATTTTAATATCCAGAACTACATTAAACTTATTTGTATATTCTTTGAAATTTTCCGTTTTACTAGACGTTTCAAATTTTAAGCAATATTTTTTTGTTAACTAACCTTGGAAACAAAAGTAAGTCAAATAGTTGAAAATAATATCTATTATTAATACATAGGGAACTAATAATTTTTAATTTTTGTTACTTTAATGTTACTAATGTTTTTTCATTATTTTACTTATGTTACTTTTTTGTTACTAATGTTTTTTCATTATTTTACTTATGTTACTTTTTTGTTACTAATGTTTTTTCATTATTTATTTTAAACGCAATAATTTTTCGCTTTGTACATTATTTACGACAACTTGAATAGATGTAAACTTTTTGCCACTATTTAATAATTAGTTGTTTTAATTTTATAGCAACTGTTTTTTGTGTTTGTTTAAAGCGTAGAAAATTAAGGGTAAAAAAACCGTACAAAAATATAAAACATACCCAATAACACTAAACTTAAAGAGTCAGCAGGTTTCAAATAAAATTAACCTAAATAAAAAATAAAAGATAATTTTTTTCACAATTTTTAGACGGAGTTTAAAAAAAATTTTAAGCAAATTGCGTAAATTAAAAATGATGTTCAAAAGTTCTAAATTCAAATAACTTTATGCTTATCACAGTAATACCTTATTTTTATTAACATACCTACTCAAAATTAACTCTTAATTAATTAACATACTCAAAAACACGCATAATTGAGTAATAATCAATTAATTACTAAATTTATGATAATCACATATTACCTTATATACCTTTATCGTTGTGTTCTAACAATTTTTTTTGCTTTAATGTATATATTTCGCATACAAAAAACGTTATTTTAATATTTAAAAATACCCTAGAGAGTTTGTTTTTCCCCATACGAAATATTGATACATTGCTATTTATTCTTTTACTAAATTTTCATGGAAAATTCGTTTATTAATAAATATAATCAGAAACAATTTTTTACATGAACTTTTACATATTATTTTAAACAAAATAAATACCTAGGTTCCCTTTTGTACATTTCTGATTGCAAAAAGGAAAGTATAAAAAATGTTTCATAAAAATTGCATCTGCTCATGAGAACTTCGCCAATTAATCTATCATTGATTCTATGAGCATTTTTTCATATCTTTTTTTAACTAACTTTATAAAGCGTATTATCTTATGCAAGAGCAAAGTAAATAATTATTGATAAAGAAGATTGTAGTAGCAAATCTTTGTTTATTTTTTAATATCAAAAATATTTCATGAAAATTGCATCTGCTCATGAGAACTTCGCCAATTAATCTATCATTGATTCTATGAGAATTTTTTCATATTTTTTTTTAACTAACTTTATAAAGCGTATTATCTTATGCAATTGCAAAGTAAATAATTATTGATAAAGAAGATTGTAGTAGCAAATCTTTGTTTATTTTTGAGTATCAAAAATATTTCATTAAAATTGCATCTGCTCATGACAACTTCGCAATTTAATCTATCATTGATTCAACTATGAGCATTTTTTCATATCTTTTTTTAACTAACTTTATAAAGCGTATTATCTTATGCAAGAGCAAAGTAAATAATTATTGATAAAGAAGATTGCAGTAGCAAATCTTTGTTTATTTTTTAATATCAAAAATATTTCATGAAAATTGCATCTGCTCATGAGAACTTCGCCATTTAATCTATCATTGATTCAACTATGAGAATTTTTTCATATCTTTTTTAACTAACTTTATAAAGCGTATTATCTTATGCAAGAGCAAAGTAAATAATTATTGATAAAGAAGATTGTAGTAGCAAATCTTTGTTTATTTTTGAGTATCAAACATATTTCATCAAAATTGCATCTGGTCGTGAGAACTTCGCCATTTAATCTATCATTGATTCAACTATGAGAATTTTTTCATATATTTTTTAACTAACTTTATAAAGCGTATTATCTTATGCAAGAGCAAAATAAATAATTATTGATAAAGAAGATTGTAGTAGCAAATCTTTGTTTATTTTTGAGTATCAAAAATATTTCATCAAAATTGCATCTGCTCATGAGAAATTCGCCATTTAATCTATCATTGATTCAACTATGAGAATTTTTCAATAAATTTTTTAACTAACTTTATAAAGCGTATTATCTTATGCAATTGCAAAGTAAATAATTATTGATAAAGAAGATTGCAGTAGCAAATTTTTGTTTATTTTTTAATATCAAAAATATTTCATGAAAATTGCATCTGCTCATGAGAACTTCGCCATTTAATCTATCATTGATTCAACTATGAGAATTTTTTCATATCTTTTTTAACTAACTTTATAAAGCGTATTATCTTATGCAAGAGCAAAGTAAATAATTATTGATAAAGAAGATTGTAGTAGCAAATCTTTGTTTATTTTTGAGTATCAAAAATATTTCATCAAAATTGCATCTGGTCGTGAGAACTTCGCCATTTAATCTATCATTGATTCAACTATGAGAATTTTTTCATATATTTTTTAACTAACTTTATAAAGCGTATTATCTTATGCAAGAGCAAAATAAATAATTATTGATAAAGAAGATTGTAGTAGCAAATCTTTGTTTATTTTTGAGTATCAAAAATATTTCATCAAAATTGCATCTGCTCATGAGAAATTCGCCATTTAATCTATCATTGATTCAACTATGAGAATTTTTCAATAAATTTTTTAACTAACTTTATAAAGCGTATTATCTTATGCAATTGCAAAGTAAATAATTATTGATAAAGAAGATTGCAGTAGCAAATCTTTGTTTATTTTTTAATATCAAAAATATTTCATGAAAATTGCATCTGCTCATGAGAACTTCGCCATTTAATCTATCATTGATTCAACTATGAGAATTTTTTCATATCTTTTTTAACTAACTTTATAAAGCGTATTATCTTATGCAAGAGCAAAGTAAATAATTATTGATAAAGAAGATTGTAGTAGCAAATCTTTGTTTATTTTTGAGTATCAAAAATATTTCATCAAAATTGCATCTGGTCGTGAGAACTTCGCCATTTAATCTATCATTGATTCAACTATGAGAATTTTTTCATATATTTTTTAACTAACTTTATAAAGCGTATTATCTTATGCAAGAGCAAAATAAATAATTATTGATAAAGAAGATTGTAGTAGCAAATCTTTGTTTATTTTTGAGTATCAAAAATATTTCATCAAAATTGCATCTGCTCATGAGAAATTCGCCATTTAATCTATCATTGATTCAACTATGAGAATTTTTCAATAAATTTTTTAACTAACTTTATAAAGCGTATTATCTTATGCAATTGCAAAGTAAATAATTATTGATAAAGAAGATTGTAGTAGCAAATCTTTGTTTATTTTTGAGTATCAAAAATATTTCATCAAAATTGCATCTGCTCGTGAGAACTTCGCCATTTAATCTATCATTGATTCAACTATGAGAATTTTTTCATATATTTTTTAACTAACTTTATAAAGCGTATTATCTTATGCAAGAGCAAAATAAATAATTATTGATAAAGAAGATTGTAGTAGCAAATCTTTGTTTATTTTTTGGTACCAAAACTATTTTACCAAAATTGCATCTGCTCATGAGAACTTCGCCATTTAATCTATTATTGATTCAACTATGAAAATTTTTCATATCTTTTTTAACTAACTTTATAAAGCGTATTATCTTATGCAATTGCAAAGTAAATAATTATTGATAAAGAAGATTGTAGTAGCAAATCTTTGTTTATTTTTGAGTATCAAAAATATTTCATCAAAATTGCATCTGCTCGTGAGAACTTCGCCATTTAATCTATCATTGATTCAACTATGAGAATTTTTTCATATATTTTTTAACTAACTTTATAAAGCGTATTATCTTATGCAAGAGCAAAATAAATAATTATTGATAAAGAAGATTGTAGTAGCAAATCTTTGTTTATTTTTTGGTACCAAAACTATTTTACCAAAATTGCATCTGCTCATGAGAACTTCGCCATTTAATCTATCATTGATTCAACTATGAGAATTTTTTCATATATTTTTTAACTAACTTTATAAAGCGTATTATCTTATGCAAGAACAAAATAAATAATTATTGATAAAGAAGATTTTAGCAGCAAATCTTTGTTTATTTTTTGGTACCAAAACTATTTTACCAAAATTGCATCTGCTCATGAGAACTTCACCATTTAATCTATTATTGATTCAACTATGAGAATTTTTCATATCTTTTTTAACTAACTTTATAAAGCGTATTATCTTACGTAAGAGCAAAGTAAATAATTATTGATAAAAAGATTGTAGTAGTAACCCTTTGTTTATTTTTTAATTGGGGTATTATTTATATATTAAAAACTATTATAAGATTAAAGGTATGTGGTGCGCAAAGGAATAAAGGTTATGTAATAAAACATATGTAAACGAAATATATTAAAGATCTTAGGGTGAGATACACAGGTATATCTCCTGACTAGTGCGTACTAGGCATGTGTCCGGGAAGTTAAATAGAAACAATTACAACGCCTCTCGATAAGTAGTGTTGAATATTTTTTCGTGTTCAGCAAAAATGTGTAGTTTTGGTCTTTCGTGATAAATGCGCAATATAAACTTTGAGATGTGTACTTTACTGAACTTTTTTTACCGAGTAAAGACTCCGAGTTTCATCCTACAGGAATTGTACTATTTCTCCGATTAAAAAGTACCTTAAATGTTAATCCAAATTTTGAACTATGTCTATACCTCTCGGCATAGACATAGTTCAAAATTTCAAGAAAATAATCCTGATTTTTAATTGCAAACGTGTAATGAGTGTGATGCTTACATCACACACTTTTCCGGGGTATTAATATTTCAAGCGAGCCAAGCCGCAGGTAGAAGTTCATGTATTATTCTGCCCTATGATCTATACGCATGCTAAATTTGATAGTGATTCGTTGTATGATTATATAGTTATTAGGTAACAGACAAGCATACAATCAAACACATTTCCCGTATTACCAGTATAATCGATGTTATTTCTGTAAAGTAATACTCGCACCAATCAATGTTAAGGGGTTTCTATGTAAATAGCCTCATTGCATCGTATCGCTTTGATGATGCCGATTGGCACCCGATGTGTGTATGTGTGCGCATTGCACGACTTGTAAACCTTTATTTGTCGCTGAAGTAGATACGAGATAATGATACGAGATATATGAAAATATCATTATTTATAATCGTCTATTTTGTACTCAGAAACCTAAGGAATGCGGCTTGCTATATTAATTTGTCACGTCACACGACAAATAATCGTAATACATAGTAAGATATATTTTTCACCTATACAAACATTTACACAGCTATTACAGAATTGCCTATAATTCAACGTTTTGACAGTAAGACGTAATAGTGTACATGAATTTTTGCTTCCTGATTATTTCGTAAGTTCACAATTAAATGAAACTATGTGATGTAGTATTATTTCTACTTTCTTTAATTTCTTTACCACTATCTAGGTTTCGTTGTATTACAACATATTCAGGTGGGATATTAGCAAAGATCTTTCTTTGCTAATATCTTTGCTAATATCCCCCCTGAAGATGTTGTAATACAACGAAACCTTAATTACAACGAAACCGAAAAATCGTCTACTAACATTCACTCAGTTCTAACAACATTCAAGTTATCACGTAAATTGGCTGTTGTAAAAATAGAGATTAAATAATTTCCAATTGTCATTCTCTAAAATATGATTCATCTGTTGGGCGGCCACCGGCCAGTATCAACAAAAACTATATGACTGGACACGGAAACACGTTCTTTCGTGTTTATTATAAGAAATTATTACGAAACGCTAACAAGTTTACGTTCTGGTGACTGAGCACAAGCAAGTGCGACAATGTTATGGCACTGATAGATAATTACAGAAAAAAAGCAACAATAACATTACAGGTAATTTTTCCAAATACCCTGAAAAAATACCTTTCATTTTGTTGTGATGGTTAAGTTTACTGTGCAGAGGTGCACGATCATACGTAATTAAATCAGTAATTTTTCGAAAAAATTTCTTGTTTCAATTCACGCCACGTTAATATTAGATGTCACTGTTAATTTAGATGGTTTGTTAATTAAAACTAACAATTAAACAATTTATTATTATATAACAATAATTCTGAACAATTTATTAAATTAAAACTGAGTTTTTTGTTACACGTAATTTATATTATGAATTTATACTAAGTTTAATTTGTCATACATTATGTAAACGGGAGTTTACTACAACTAAATTTGCTGTTTAACTTAAAATATCATAGAAATACAGGTCAATTAAAAACCAGTAGTGAGAAAGCTATAAAAATGAATTACAAAATAAGTAAGTTATGAGCTTCTAAATTTAATGACAGAGACAGAGTAGGTATATCTTTCTGTATCATTCGTCCCCTAAAATTGTTAAAAATGATGTTACAATTAAGTATTCTTGTCCTTGTCTAAATGTTAAATTTAAACCTTTATAACTCGGTAAATTTTTAAGATTGTCAATGATCATTCAATGAATATATTAGATTACATTTTAAAATTATGAAAAAAAATTGTGAGCCGTGTTGCAGATGTAAAATATCTATATTTTTCATATTTTTATTTTAACGAATTGATAACAAAAAGGACTGGATACGATCGAAGTACTCTGCTATGAAAACTTAACAGTGGCCTGTATAGACGGTACCCCAGACAGATTTCTAAACAAAGGAGGAGCTAGCATTCACCTCCTCTTGCCAGACGGCATAAAGATTAATCACAATATTAACACAGGCATTATTGCATCTAACTTCACCAGTGAATTCTTCGTAATTAAAGATGCCCTCACATTATACCTAACGGACTCACAAGCTATAAAATCTATAGAAGGATCACTTATCCTCTCGGATTCCAATCTGCCTTGGAAGCTATTAGAAACGGAGCGAAAAACATCACCTCCTCAATTAATGTTCTTCTCGAACAGCTGCATTGCAAGGAAAAATCCTGCATGATGCAAGTCAATATAGAGGGAAACGAGTACGCTGATACTCTAGCCAAAGAAGCCAGAGACTTCGATCCACCACCAAAGTTACGTAACACCATCACACTTACAGATGCTGATGCAGTGGCAAGATGCGGAATTTTGACCCACATCTTTAAGAAACCTCTCATTACTGATCTTAACTGCCCTAGTCATATCACATCTACAATAGCCCGACTAAGAACTAATCACCTTAAAGGAGTGAAGATCCACCAGACTAGATAATTCCAGAACTTATATCCATTGCAAGTACTGTTCCGAAGTCTAGCTCTACCCCAAGCACATCTTTGAGTGCGAAGCTTTCGCAGTAAACGTCCTAAAAGTGGGAATATATCCACTGAGCGATCTGCTGCAAGAAATATTGTATAGAAACGAGGCACTAAAACTGGCGGAGGCAGTTTTAAAAAGCTTTGACTCAATCCTCGTTTTTTCTCCTTTTACTATTATTTATTTTACTATCTATGTGGAACACGACAACAACGAATTGATAATAAAAAATAAAAATATTCAGATAGTTGATAATAATAAAATACTAATTTCATTTTTATTATTTTCTTTTCATGAAATAATTTATCACAGAAGTATTTCTCAACGATCTATTGAAATATATTTTTTATTTTATAATACTGTTAGCCGACAACACCTGAAGCTGGCTGAATGGCACGTCGCGACGTACAATCAGAACGTTTTAATACTTATCCAAACGCATCATTAGATATTTCACATAAAAAATTGATTCCTTTTTTAGAATATATGACTAAATTTTTTAGCTCTCTAATAGGAAAATATGACATATAATAGAATCTTTTGAAAGTCGCCTAGAACGAGTTTTTTTCTGGCCTGGCTCTTTAATTCACCACGGAACCCTAAATAGGGTACAAAGAAGCAATAAATATGGAAAATGTAGAAAAAAATAGCAATTTATAAGAAGACTACTTATAATATTCTCAAGCATGAGTAAGCAAAACACGAGACAATAAAAAGCACGTTAATAAAGTACAAGACGAATGGCGCTCTATAATTGTTGCTGCCTCTACTTGAACGGGAAATAGTGCGAAACCGTAGATAAATATACACAAAGCAATTGCGGCATCCTGCAATCCTCTTGAGATCCTTGAACGTTGCCAGGAACAGAAAAAAAACATAATCGTGACAAATTGACCGTGGTCTATTAAATAAAGTCAGTCACGCGGTTTCATTCCGATGCAACCTTGTGGCTTACTTGAAAAAATACGCAAGTGACGTTCATAACGAAGCACTTATCTAATACTTTAAAATAAGTGTACATAAAAAGTAATATTTGTGTCAATTGTTTGTGAGAACGGCACTGACTTTGGCCTCGGTAACAACGGATGTAAAATTGCCAGTACGTGATGGAAAAACGATTGCCATAAGATCTAAAATTTTCCCAATAAAGAGAAGGGGCTACACCGATAATGATTTTTCTGATCATTAAAAATTACGACATCGTCCAATCACTTAAAGCCATGTTTTCTTGTTTATTGCGTTTTGTTATTATTTTTATGTTCGACACTAACTTCGGCCGTGGCTTCTACCGCGTGGATTTCAGATTAAGGCAGCATGATTTATATGTAGGTTTTGGTTTTATTTATTCAACATATACGTTGCGCCATTCATTGAAGTGCTGTAATACTGAATTTTTACTATTTACTAAAAATAGCGGGTTTCGTACTAGAGTAGTAATGATCTCGCTGTTATAAAGACATAGTTTTTAGTTCATGACCCTGATTACATTTCAATAATATTTTTATAATGTTTTCATCAACTATTTTTACATAAAGTTTTATGAAAATCTGAACACAAGTGATTGAGAGACAAGATGATTGAGTAACGAACCTTCTAAAAGCTGTGTTGCTTCGCAATACCTACGCTTAATTAAATAACGATTCATTGCTTGTAGTCTTTTGTTTTATAATATTAGTAGAGATAATTAATTCAATGTTAAATTAATATTTTCAAGGTTTTTAGATGCAAAATTGATACGCGATTATTTTTTGTTTCCCATTGAAAAATTAGCCAGTATATATATATATATATATATATATATATATATATATATATATATATATTAAGCTATCCAGGGGTTAAAATCTTGTTTTTAAGGATATATTAAAAATCGGAAAAAATATTACATAACAAAAATATTGTGGAAACTCAGACCAATTTTAAGGTTTGATTTCAAAGTTAAACTAATACAATTTTGTAAAATTTATCATAAAATTATGGCAAAATAATGTCGGATCTCATGTTACCACTTGTAATGCTATTAGAGTTTATGAAAATGATATACATATCGATGTTTATACGTATTTTAATCATTGTTCAATAAAAGTATCATTCGAACTACACTTAATGGCATTTAAACATTGCGCAAAAGTATTTCTAATAAACTGATAAAAATATTAATATATAGTATTTCTTTTACAGATAAACATGTATCTAGCACCGTTAATTTTCAAGTTATTCGCATGATGCGATGGGATTTCGTATCAGCAAATGATTACAGTATAGACCATGTTCTATCTCATTTGTGTTTACATTGATAGTAAATAACATTATTCTTAGTATTTAAGAAGCTACGTGAAATCATTTTCTTTCAAATACACAAATCTGTAAAAAAATTTAAAAAAATATTTATTTTCGTTTTTAAAACCGCCATTCAAGATTTGTGTACATAATTAATGTACTGTAAGGGAATAGGAAAAAGATCTCTTTTGCCTTTAAATTTCTTGTAAAAAAGTACATTTAACACCTATATAAATTCTTATTGGCTAAATGATATCTAAAAAGAAAACAGGCAAATGTTTCTGTAATGCAATTATACATTTTATAATGTTTAGATATTTTTTATCTGATCGTACTAATAAACGTTAAGACATTCATAGGAAGCGGGGAAGATGCACTAATTCATTTGAATAATGGGAAATGATATCCTTTGCCTTTAAATTTCTTGTAAAAAAGTACATTTAACACCTATATAAATTCTTATTGGCTAAATGATATCTAAAAAGAAAACAGGCAAATGTTTCTGTAATGCAATTATACATTTTATAATGTTTAGATATTTTTTATCTGGTCGTACTAATAAACGTTAAGACATTCATAGGAAGCGGGGAAGATTCACTAATTCATTTGAATAATGGGAAATGATATCCTTTGCCTTTAAATTTCTTGTAAAAAAGTACATTTAACACCTATATAAATTCTTATTGGCTAAATGATATCTAAAAAGAAAACAGGCAAATGTTTCTGTAATGCAATTATACATTTTATAATGTTTAGATATTTTTTATCTGGTCGTACTAATAAACGTTAAGACATTCATAGGAAGCGGGGAAGATTCACTAATTCATTTGAATAATGGGAAATGATATCCTTTGCCTTTAAATTTCTTGTAAAAAAGTACATTTAACACCTATATAAATTCTTATTGGCTAAATGATATCTAAAAAGAAAACAGGCAAATGTTTCTGTAATGCAATTATACATTTTATAATGTTTAGATATTTTTTATCTGATCGTACTAATAAACGTTAAGACATTCATAGGAAGCGGGGAAGATGCACTAATTCATTTGAATAATGGGAAATGATATCCTTTGCCTTTAAATTTCTTGTAAAAAAGTACATTTAACACCTATATAAATTCTTATTGGCTAAATGATATCTAAAAAGAAAACAGGCAAATGTTTCTGTAATGCAATTATACATTTTATAATGTTTAGATATTTTTTATCTGATCGTACTAATAAACGTTAAGACATTCATAGGAAGCGGGGAAGATGCACTAATTCATTTGAATAATGGGAAATGATATCCTTTGCCTTTAAATTTCTTGTAAAAAAGTACATTTAACACCTATATAAATTCTTATTGGCTAAATGATATCTAAAAAGAAAACAGGCAAATGTTTCTGTAATGCAATTATACATTTTATAATGTTTAGATATTTTTTATCTGGTCGTACTAATAAACGTTAAGACATTCATAGGAAGCGGGGAAGATTCACTAATTCATTTGAATAATGGGAAATGATATCCTTTGCCTTTAAATTTCTTGTAAAAAAGTACATTTAACACCTATATAAATTCTTATTGGCTAAATGATATCTAAAAAGAAAACAGGCAAATGTTTCTGTAATGCAATTATACATTTTATAATGTTTAGATATTTTTTATCTGATCGTACTAATAAACGTTAAGACATTCATAGGAAGCGGGGAAGATTCACTAATTCATTTGAATAATGGGAAAAATATCTCCTGATATCTAACGAACTAACATTTTTTTACTTACAGTATTATAATCATTATCAAGCTCTTGCTTCTCCGTATTCACAATATTAACAATGAGAGCATGTTACCATGAAACATTTTAGCGCGAAGATCCTGGATGATGTACGTATTTTAATAAATTTCCTGAATTATAAATCAGTTCAGCAAAGAATTAATACTGACAGTGAGTATTTCTCACTTATAAGTCTATTGGAAACTTTTAGTAAAAAACATGAATAAGGTTCCAATGTTATATATATTCAGCGCTTAAGGCTATTTTTGTCATTTTTCAAAGTGCTCCATACAAACAAAAAATGTCTTTCTAAGTATACGATAAGACTGGGTTTAAAGGCATGGTATTGAAGTAAAGTTTCCTGAAAAAAATTAGCGGATTAAAGATACAGAGATTAATATTACATTGCTGTTTTACCTTTTTCAGACATACAATAACATTTCTTTTACTAAAAAAATCTTCAACGAACTGATCATCGTTTTGAGCATAAAATTATTTCTTTGCCAGTAAAAACCTCGGATCATTATTCTTAAACCTTGATCGATAATACAATATATTAATTGCTTAAGTTCAATACCACAGTTTACTTCCGCCAAACGATGCGGAAATAGTTCGCCATGTCACGATAATAGAGTAAAAATATTTGATAAGGACTGCAGGAAATAAATAATTTATTCCCCATGATTACGTATGTCCATACAAGTGGTTTTTACACTAGGTATATATGTATATATATATATATATATATATATACATATAAATATATAATCTTTAATCGCATTAAAGAAAAACTTGCACTTTTCTGTTTTTAAACATCATGTCCTATAATTAGTAACGAGAAATATGTGAAGCGTACAAAGTGTAACAAATTATACAATTTTGGAATGACTAATTTTTTACCAAATATTTTGGGTAACGAGAATCGGAAAAATATCTAAAATTATAGCCGGTAATTCTGACGGAGATGTTGCGAATAGGTTTACCGTGAAATTTGTAACTTATTAAAAATGACAAAACGTCTGTTAAAACGACAGAATCTATTTAGACCGAAAAGGAAAACGTGTTTGCAGAAATAAAAAAAGATTTTTGTTTTCTACATATTTGCTATTATTCACGGCTCTATGCAATTGTAAATGTAGAATTTGAATAATAACATAAGACAATATTGGATATTTCGTCCATATGGAAGAGTTCTCCGTTCTGGTAATTAATAGGAATACTTTCGTATCTTTGGAAACTAGGTGATTACAGGTGATTTCTCATAACACATCTATAAATCAGCCCCACAGTGGTGATCAATATTGATTTGATCATTTATGCTAGAGTTTCCATTATTCGTTTTCTGTAAGTTCCTCCTATCGCCATTGCTAAAGTAAAAATCAGTGGATCTTCTGACTTAGCCTTATTATAAATCGAAAGTCCGTATTTTGGGGACGTCAGTCGTATAGGAGTCGTTTAGTTATCTAGTTTTTTTCTGCGAATGACTAAACTTGCATATATACTTTTTAGTGTTACTTGCTATGTGAAAAATAGGAAAATTCACATTTTTATCTATTTCTAAACAAGTTTATAATTATTATCTATGTTGAATTTATTTTAAATAATATCTTACACAGTTGTGTTTAGGTGGAAAAAGTTGTTGCGATGCTATCAATTTGACTTATATAAATTGCAAATATAATGAAATAATATGAGAGTCGAAAATAAATGTAATATTAAAAATTGACTCACCGGAAGCAACTATGTAAACAGACACAAAACTAATTCTATCGATACTTAAAGAAAACAATAAAAAAAAAATAAAATGTGGAAATAGTCACTGGCCACACAAAAATCGACTGAAATTGATATCGACTAGGCCAACTGTTACGTTATTTACATATGATCAACAGTTGACAGTTACGTTCGTACCGGCTTCAAAATGTTATGGTTAGTTGTAACCGTTACACTTGACAAATAGTTCCCATACAGAGTTACATACAAAGCATGCTCATTCGCCGACCAAATTTCGCGGCAAACTGAAATACGAAACTCCAGAAGTCGAGTACTTTAACAATATCGCGTTTGGTACGAACACACCGATGTTGAGAATGTGGTCGTGTTGTATGGCATTGTGGATATTAACGATGATTGCATTAAATATAATCGGATGGAGCACGAGCCAATCGGTTTCACAGTCAGTGGTCGTTCACGTAGAATGAATTTTCAGACTACTATCCTTTTTAGATTAAATACAAAATGCAGCAATTAAACACATACATTCACATATTCTTAATGTACAATATTGCATACGCCAAAGAGAGTGATATGTTATTCTGCGCCTATGATTGCAGGGTAGAGGTTTTTTTTCTTTTTATGCTATTTGTTCTATTCTATGAATCTTACTCCGCTTTGCCATTTCCAATGCTAAGATCGAATATTTTCACAAAAATATTACTTTTAAATTACATTACAGTTTCACATTTTTCAAATTTTCTTAAAGCTATGGCTACATATGAAAATCTTCTAAGTCTCAAGAAACACTCCATAGATTTTTAATTGTGTGCATTGATTTGCGGCGCGTGCCGAGTGATATATTGATATTTGTATGGTGTAAAATTTTATTAAAAATATTGAAATTTTGAGATTTTCCCCTCTATCTTTGTTTCAACTTTATGTAAATATTTTTAAAGTGAAAATACGTCAAGTATCGGTCTTACGATTTTATTGCATTGGTACAGCTTGTAATAGTGAGTTTAGGACTATTTACTTCATTATTAAGACAAATTTAGGTTTCTTTCGTTGCTTTTATGTGAAAGAAAATAAGGGGCTGAGAATACAATAAAAGGTTTTTCTAAACTTTTAGAAAACAATTGCGAAAATATATAGAACATTAGTTCTATTGAAATCAGTACAGTGACTTTGGTTTAATGTAAATTTTTACCTTAAATGTATTATGGTTACAATAAACACAAATATACTTTTTTTAATAAAATGTCAACGATCTGTATTTCACTTGACACTGTGTTCTTTAATTTGTTGTTAATCATATTTTAATCTTTGGTAAATCAGGTAAAATAAGATCTTGATAAGTTAATTTCATTAAGACCAATTAATCCCTTATAAAATAATAACATTTTTATGTAAATAATAGGCTGTTTTCAATTATAGACAAGTTTAATACGGAATTCAACGGGTGTTGGTATTGATGCACGATGTAACTTTGTTATGACATCCTATTTCTAACACTTCAAAAGCGCAACTGTTACGTTTTCATCGGAAGGGTGTAGTCTGCATCGTTATAATAATCAAAATAGATACTCCTATCCAATCAGAAGATTTGAGAACCATTTCAATATTTTGTTTTTATCAAAATGTTTTGAGCATATTTTATGTTTTAGACATTTTTTTCATTTCTTTTTTTAGGTCTGGTTATAGCACCTTGACTGCTCTAGGTAGTCATCGATGATGCACACATTGCTGTAATTAATACTCAACTAATAAACCTTATGTTATTTGAATTTACTAATACTTTGGACATTATTCATCTCGACATTTTTCTTGCTTGATTGAAATCACCTAGCGTTCACAATCCTCTTTAGACAGGTTTTCTACCTTTGGATAAAGTTTAATATTTTTGAGGAAGGATTAAATTGGTAAATAGAGTTTCTCAGGGTGGAATTTATTTACCTTTTTTTGCTACTTTATTGAAACTTAACTTTAATGTGATAAAGTATTGTTGTATTTCAGATTATTTTAAGTCTAGGTTTTCAACGTTAAGTGCACAGCCTTGGACTATAATATTGAATATATTTGGCGTTAATTTTGTAGAAATTAATTATTCACAATTAAATGAAACTACGTGATGTAGTATTATTTCTAGTTTCTTTAAGTTCTTTACCGCGACCTAGGTTTCGTTGTATTACAACATCTTCAGGTGAGCTATTAGCAAAGATTCTTTCTTTCTAATAGCCCACCTGAAGATGTTGTAATACAAGGTCGTGGTAAAGTACTTAAAGAAAGTAGAAATAATACTACATCACGTAGTTTCATTTAATTGGACTATAATCCTAATTCTTCATCCCTCTATATAATACATACTGCTATGAATATACATTTACTTTATAGACTTTTAAAATTAAGGAATAAATTAAGTTCTGATTACTGGAATGCATCATCGATATATGTATGTGAAATTGGCTGAAAAGCTTTCTTTTTCATAACTTTTATTAGTTTTCCTCTTCAAATTTGTTCCTCTTCTTTATTCAAGCACAGACACACACGCACACATATATATATATATATATATATATATATATATATATATAATATTTTGTATCTAACCTATAAGCTACAGTTCACAGTTCGTGCTTTTGACTATTACATTCAAATTGTATTACGGTTCTTTACGGTACACTCTACATAAAGTAATTTTGGATGTTGTTACTGTGACAGGAAAATAGTATTCTTACTATAACGAATTCGATAAAAGTAAACAAAATTCCGGCAAGCAATGAATGGTAAATTAATATAACAAAATATTTGATTATTTCAACACACATGTAGTATCGTTTGGAACTAAAGCAAATAAAATAACGTTTAAAAAATAATTTCTTTGTTCTTGAATAAATATAGATAAAATGTTATTTCTTCATTTATGCTGCCATAATCGTTTTTTTTCTTCTATTGTAATTTAAAACTCGTTACAGAAATAACTTCAATAAACCTGATCTTTGGAAACGAATCATACTTGCGCTTCTTTTGATACACAAGGTGAATACCATTTTCACATTACTAATTCTGTTCAACAATCGACAACTCGTAGAATCAAATAAACATATTGTATCGTATACATGACGCAAATATTCAATTGAATAAATTTAATTATTCTTATGTCATTGAATTAATAATGAGTACTTCTTTTGGGCTTTAGTCAAAACAACATAGGTATATTGACATGCTTCCTCCTTATTTATTTAATGGCGCCTCGTCTCGAACACGCATACATACAAACAGACGCAAACCTCGTAATTCATAACAATGCCGATACACAGAACAGCAATCAACGCGATCATGCGCACATTTTTGTTACGATGACCAATACCTTATCAAATAGAGAGTGGATTATCAATAAAACTGTGTAGAGTCGGGTCTCGTGACTGCTGCTCGGTTATTGCTCAAGGTTCGTTCGCATTGTGCGGACATGCGAGCACGTGGTGGAAAATGACAGTATACAGATTTAGTCGGTCATGGCTTGGTGTAACTGAAAAACGTTTACCGGCATAAGTATATGCAAGTATGCTATAATCGTCACGTTGCTATGCGATGGTCAAAGGGACTTGGAAAATAACAATATATGCCAAGGAAACTGTGCAAAGTGCAAAGGCACTTGGCGTTTTTATCTGCATTTATTTTTAATGGTAAGTCCCAGTTCTCAATAGAGGAAGTAGTGAAAGCAAAATATCTTTAATTGTTTTCCTCATTTTCATCTTTTGCTTCCTGAATCTTCCACATGACTAAATAATTTTAAACTCGTTGCAATTATAATTTTTCCAGTTTCCTAATCATGTAGTTTACTGTAGATATATCACAATCATTTAATTTTTTTAATAAGTATGTGACCAGTGCCTCTTAGCTATGTCGGATAGATTCAACTTTTTATGTTTTTTTTTAAATTTTTTTAAGAAATCAAATTCATTAATAATTTCAATAAAGTATTTGTGAATATGAAAATTCATTACTGGCTAAAATTATGGCAATAATTTTCGTGAGTTTCCGCGGAAATATAATTCACATAGATGAGACTAAACTTCTTAATATATATCTGACTTTTAGTAAAATTTCCCTATGATTTTAGTTATTGAAAATAACAACATAAATATGTGACCCAGTAATTTTTTTTTGTATTGTATAATTTTGTTTGTATTGGTACATATTGAAGTCCCAATGAGCTATAACATAAGTTTGGCCGGAAAATTTATAAATTATCGAGAAATTTGTAATAATTGCAGACACAAATATGCGACCCAGTAAATTTTTGTTTGTATTGGTAAATATTGAAGTCCCAATGAGGCATAACATTAGTTTGGCCGGGAAATTTATAAATTATCGAGAAATTTGTAATAATTGCAGACACAAATATGCGACCCAGTAAATTTTTGTTTGTATTGGTAAATATTGAAGTCCCAATGAGGCATAACATTAGTTTGGCCGGGAAATTTATAAATTATCGAGAAATTTGTAATAATTACAGACACAAATATGTGACCCAGTAAATTTTTGTTTGTATTGGTAAATATTGAAGTCCCAATGAGGTATAACATTAGTTTGGCCGGAAAATTTATAAATTATCGAGAAATTTGTAATAATTGCAGACACAAATATGTGACCCAGTAAATTTTTGTTTGTATTGGTAAATATTGAAGTCCCAATGAGGCATAACATTAGTTTGGCCGGAAAATTTATAAATTATCGAGAAATTTGTAATAATTGCAGACACAAATATGCGACCCAGTAAATTTTTGTTTGTATTGGTAAATATTGAAGTCCCAATGAGGCATAACATTAGTTTGGCCGGGAAATTTATAAATTATCGAGAAATTTGTAATAATTACAGACACAAATATGTGACCCAGTAAATTTTTGTTTGTATTGGTAAATATTGAAGTCCCAATGAGGTATAACATTAGTTTGGCCGGAAAATTTATAAATTATCGAGAAATTTGTAATAATTGCAGACACAAATATGTGACCCAGTAAATTTTTGTTTGTATTGGTAAATATTGAAGTCCCAATGAGGCATAACATTAGTTTGGCCGGAAAATTTATAAATTATCGAGAAATTTGTAATAATTGCAGACACAAATATGCGACCCAGTAAATTTTTGTTTGTATTGGTAAATATTGAAGTCCCAATGAGGCATAACATTAGTTTGGCCGGGAAATTTATAAATTATCGAGAAATTTGTAATAATTACAGACACAAATATGTGACCCAGTAAATTTTTGTTTGTATTGGTAAATATTGAAGTCCCAATGAGGTATAACATTAGTTTGGCCGGGAAATTTATAAATTATCGAGAAATTTGTAATAATTGCAATATATGTTTCTTATTTATTATATGTTTTTATCAGCTTCAAAGTTTGATCATTTCCGAGCAACCGAGCAAAAATGGTCTTTCTCAGCGAACATAATTCACTGGGAGAGATCATTTTTGGTTGGAAATGTTTCTGAAACGGTTATTTTTCGGAGTAATTTGTCATCATGAAGTTATGGCTTAGTACGTGGCCTGTTAATGTTCATTTTAATTTTCGGAATAAAAAATAACCGAACGAAATTAAAAAAAAAGTTTTGGGGCGCATTTTTGTGCTGAAAATCTTATGCGGTTCCTTCCATAAGGCTTTTTTTAACTTTATAAAGATGTATGAAGAATTGAAATAGATGTTAGAGAAATTATAGAAAGTCTTCTTTCATAATTATTCTATATTTTTAAAAGAAGTGAAAGCAAAATTTGATCTGAAAGCTGCATTCCACTGTCTGGGTTGATCTATTTCCTTAAGCTTTTTGTTTGATGTGTCTATACTTTATAAGATTTGTCGAATTTCATATAAAATTTCTTACAAATCCTTTATTTCATAAATTTTTTAATTGAATACAAGAAAATAATTACTGGATGCATGTACATAATATGGCCATGTATCCTATTTAAAATATGAGATATTTTAACTTTCGTGAGACAAATATTAGCTTATTTATCGGCGAACTAAGTCTAAAAGTTATGCCGTATATAAAGAAACAGGTGTTGCGTTATTTTTTTGTTATATCCTGCTTTATAATTTATCTTTTATTTTTTTAAAACGATCGTTATATAAATAGTGATCGTTCGAAATATTATTGAGGCATTTGAGATTATTTTAAAGTAATTTTAATTTAACGCAGTGTATATACGCATACATACATGTATGCTTATATAGCGAGCACGTGTTTTATTAATCGACAGTTATCTTTTATAAGTGCATTTTTGATATTTAAATTGACTTCGTGAAGAGGTTAAATGGCGTGTAAGTCAGAGGGAGGCGATACAAGTTAATTTATCTTGAAGAAGATAAAGGTCGTTTATTTGTTATGATACAGAGCAATTTATTTACTCATATGACTTTAATTTAGTCATATGATCGTTTGTTGACACTTTAACAAGTCTTATATATGTGTACGTGTCAATAAAAACGCTGTGTTTAATTCATTACATTTATTGGAACCTGCAGTCACGTGAAATTTTTAATAACCTGTCAACTTGGTCAAGTCAATAACGTGCATGGTTATGAAGATATATTTGTACATAAATGCATATAGCCAAACACATAGTTCCAGAATATTTAGACATAAACAAACCATGCTTAGTTAACGCCGTACCCTCAAATGTATTGCATCAAAGAAAATGAATTTAAGTTGACATCAGGTACGGACTTTTCTACTTTATGATTTGTGTTACAATTATTGACGTTAAAACGTAACTTAAGTAATTAATAATTTTTAATTTGAAGGGGTTTATGTATGTTAATCACATTCGCAAGCTTTAGTGCAGGACAAACAAAAGTTTCAGTAATCAAATCTGAACCGGATACTAGAAAGGTAATCCAGAACTACTGGTAGAATTTATCGGGAGTTACTTCTGTAAAGATCTACAGTGAATGCAGACTTGATAAAAAAATAGATAATAAACTGGCTAGTCGATATCAGACTAAATACCTCGAAACATATTCCTGAAAAATTATAAATTGGGCTGGGTTCTTTTAGTTTATCCATTTTGCTTACCTACAAGACACAAAGAATGGTCTGATGGTGCCAGCAAGCAATTAAGCTGAAGGTATCAAGGTTAAAACTTGTTAGCTACCCAAAAAAACCGAATATTGAAAAAATAACGTAATTTAATAAAAGTAATATATTATTATTATTATTAACTTTTATGTACAGTACATATGGCGGACTTATTGCTACATGAGCAATCTCGTCCAGTCAACCATAACAATTTGTATTGAAATTTAGTTGGTAGACTGTAAGAGATTTTACAATGAAAATTCTTCATAGCACATTAGACAAAAAAGAAATACAAAAGTATGTTAAAAAAGAGAACAAAATATTGACATGATTTGTGATGGGAAAGACAGGAAAGGGCAAGGACACAAAAAAAGGTTTCAGGAGATGCAGGACTTTTTCACTCGATCTTTGAAAATATTTAGAGACGTGATTTTCCTGATGTCAGGATCCAGGTGATTCCAAATTTTTGCTGCTTGGACAGTGAAGGATTTTTCGTAAGTGGTAGAGGTATGTTTAGGAATAAGTAGGGTGTGTGAACTTTCAGATCGAAGCCCAAAGCCGTGAGCAGACAAATCTTTAAATTTGCTACTAAGATAATATACCCATATATGTAATGTCTAAATTATTAGTTTAGATCATAATTAATCGGTAATTATGTTATTTATATCTAAATAAAAAGGGGCATACTATAGGAAAATAAGACACTATTAACTAATTAAATAAATTGTGACATTAAGACCGGATACGAATATATTTCATTCGAGTAAATGAATAAAGAGAATATTTTATTTTGGCACCAAGTTCATATGTAAATGTAAAGTGCGTATGTGCCACTGATAAACTTTACTACCTACACTATGTTGCTGCCTCAATAAATTAGTATTCGTAGATAATGTGGTGTTAGTTAGAATAAAGAATTCACTATTAGTGAAAATGTTATGTTAACTTAATTTGCTATTAGTGAAAATGTTATCTTTTAAAGTGGTTATTCGGTTGGTTAATGGATGTTTCTCTTTTATAAGTAAATTTTTAAAATAGGTGGCTTATGAGAAAGGAGAAGTAAATATTAATTCAAGTTAAAGAACAAAAAGGTTTATCATAGATTATTACATCTTGATTAACTGTTATTTAATTGGTAGCTTTCAACTAGCTTTAATTGAACGATTTTCGAAAAATGCAAACCTAATTTATGTCCTTTTATGGTTTCCATTTTACTTTAAATTTTTCTTAAAACTTGTTAATCAACATTTTCACAATTAAATGAAACTACGTGATATAGTATTATTTTTACTTTATTTAAATTCTTTACCACGAGCTATGTTTCGTTGTATTACAACATCTTCAGGTGGGCAATTAGCAAAGATACTTTATACGTACTAATAGACTTTGCTAATTATCCACCTGAAGATGTTGTCGTACAACGAAACCTAGGTCGTGGTAAAGAATTTAAATAAAACAGAAATAATACTACATCACTTAGTTTCATTTAGTAGTGAATAAGGAATTTCTACAAATTAACGCCAAATATATTCAATAATCAAAACTTTTTTAGCTCTCGAAGATGATTCTTGTGCAAAATGATTAAGAGGGAAAATTTAATATGTCAATTGAGTGGAGTGACTGAAGAAAAACACAAGGAAAATCACCATGTTTCGAATATGCCTGAAACTACATCCATACCATTATCATATATACCATTATCATCTATGATATGTCTAGCACAAACATTCAAAATAAAAGTTTTCGTGTACAAATCGCTACGAATATACTTATACACGAGTATACCTATGTAATCTTTTAACACTACCATAAAATTATTCTTGTCAAAGATCTATGAAAGACTATGTCACAGATTATTCTTAAAGTTATCAGTCAAACGCATAAGGCATTTTCGATAATAACAGATAATATAAACAGCTTTTAGTAGCTATTTATGTTCACGCCTTTAGAGTTCGGAATGGCAAATTAGCTCTTGTGTCCCTGAATGGAAGAAGAGTTAGTAACGCATTTGTGTCATGTAGCTCATTAATCAAGATGTAACAATTGTGGTATTATTAAACTGTAACCATAAAATTGACTGATTGGACTATAAAAATGATGTTATGCGTGGATGTGAGAGCCACACTGTTCACCATCTCACGGTGAACAGTGTGGCCATAATAGTGTTTATTACATATTTGTTTAACATTTTGTATCGGTAATGTATTACTCCGTTTGTTGGTGTATTTGTGGGTTTTTATTCCTGAAACTACCGAGGAGATTTGGTTGATTTTTTTATACATTGTAGAGAACTCTTTGGTTACATTATCGTGCACGATAAAAGTAATCTGCCAACACCGTAAACATACTTCTATTTTTAAAGGCGTTATTTTATTAATTGAATTTCACTTTAACATAATCTTCAAAACTTAAGGTTAGTTCTGTTTTTTTACTTTACGTTACTTTTTTATTTTTAATATTTTTACAGCATTATCGTATTAAAATTTAAAAGGTGTGGGTACAAAATTGTCGCGTGACAGTCGTCAACTTTCGGCTTTTGTATGTTTCTTACATTTCAAGAACAGCTTCATAAATTGAGTCACATAACACTCACTCTCATTATTAGAAAAACACACACCACATCCACCTTATTCTGAAGATACCGAGACAGTTTCTTTTCAGAGAGGGATTTTTACTTTGCAATTTGTTATCGATTGAAAATGCCATCCTAATTTTAATCTGTTCTAAAATTTTGTTCAAAACGAAATTCATATTTTATATGCGATGAATAAATTTGACCAAGATCATGAGATGTATCAATTTTCTACTGCTTTCACATACAATCGTTTACTTCATATTTCGAAATTTAATTGAGACGAAAAGTTATTAGTTATTTCATTTGTCTAGAGCAAGCGCAAATATTCTGCAGCACTCCCATATTCTTTGTGCATTTGATGTGTCTGACATATATATATAGCGCAGGATCAATGGACTACATTATTGATACGCACATATATATATATATATATATATATATATATATATATATATATGTATATATATATTTACAAAAAATTAATGACAAAATAAAATACAGAAAATCAAAAAGATCATTCAATTTCAAAAAATCATATTCCATAAAATAAAGTGGTTATTCTCTGAATAAAATCGTAGTTATAATGACAGGAAGTCATATTTAAAAAAAAAATAAGTGAATTTTATTTTTTCAAACACCTTTCAAAATTAAAAAAAAATTAAATGTTATAGAACTGCGGTTAAGAACTTGAAAAAAGTTTTACACATGGTCTTTGTTCATGTCTTTTACACGTGGTCTTTGTTCATGTTTACAAGATACTTTTCTTTATTAAGGACTGATATTGGGGGAGTTATAACTATAATTGGCAGAAAAGCAAGCAGGGGTCGATTGGTGATTTTTATCCTTATTTGGTTTTCTTTAAGGAGATGCCTTTGCTCAACGACTATAAATTCATAGATTATAAGTGTTTATATACTCTAATAAAATGTTAACAAATTTATTAAATTAGAAAAAAAAAATTGAAATATAACAATATAATATTAAGTAAATGACTAAAGATTGTTATTCAAGATACATCCATAGCAGTATGATTGTACTTGCACGGAGTTTCTACTTGTTTTACTCCACTTATAAATAAAGAAATTATGTATATAATGAACTAAGAAGACCTATTGTGTTGTAATACATTTATATTTTTATGAATTGTACTTATATGTAAATTAAACAATAATAAAATATATGACATGCGCCAGATCTATGGACTATATTATTGACCCAAAATTTGACCCCTATAAAATTAAATAATTTCACATATCTGGGAGATAACAGAAATAATAACGTGGCATTAGAAGTATATATAATTATATAGGTGCGCAGCCGGTAATCAAGAAAATCTAATTAAAAGACAACTAAAGTGTTTTGTAAGTGCTTATTTAAATCTATCCTAATATATGTTAAAGAAACTTGGATGAAAAATACCTTTGCTTATTTGAAAAAAAGAACATTGAAGTGTCATTGGTTGTGTGAACAAAAACGAAACAATTCAAGACTCTACCGAGCATAGAGAACTGAACAGTGAAAAATTTATCACCATCCAAAGAATTAAATGGGCTGGCCACGCAGTGAAGATAGACAAACCAACAACAAAAAATATTATTACTGGTGAAGCCAATTGAGGTTCCAATAAAAGGTAGAGCAAAGCTTAGATTTACTAATTGACGTGAGAAAGACTGCAATGTACTGAAGGGAAGGAACTGAGAAAGATGACCAGAAATATATCAAATTGCAATAAACTTTTCAAGAAGGTCAAGACCCACTTTGATTTGTTACGGCAATGAAGAAGGAGATTAATAGTACTTATAGTTATGATCGTCTTTGGGTCGTCACCTCCACTTCACGAAATAATGAAGCAGATAAGGAAAATTAATTTGATTATAATTAAGTACCGTTTATTTAAATATATTCAAACATTCTTCCTGGGTCAGTGGCTTCACAAACTAAATATTACAAGACCTCTTAGTCACCTTTTCAGAACACCAAATTATCATTTATTTCATTGAAATTAAATTATGTTGTTTCCCATAATGTAATATAAAATAGCGCTTATTATTTACAATAATATTAAAATGAGCAGAAACAACTAAATATAGCTAAAACATTTAAGCGTACTGTAGGACGATGTGATGTGGAACCCAAATCAGAAATATGTAAAACACTGTTCTATTGTGACAGGAGGTGCCATAAGAGCATTAATAGATAAATAGAATAAAAATGGCAAATATCATAGAGAAAAGTTTTGATAGAAGGCAAACTTAAAATGGTTAATATATTTCTATTATATCAGTATTTCTACTATATTATTTCATTATATTAATATAATAAATCATTTTACATAAATAACACGATCTCCATATTAATCATGATAAAATAACGGTTTTTATAGCCAATTAAAGGTCAGTGTCCTGAACTCAAAAGCAGCTTGTACATTTTTTTCTAAAAATGGCCTGAACACATTATTTCCAAAATTTCTAATGAAAGTATGTTTTATAAATATGCATACAAGTATGACGAAAAAATGTAAACATACAAAGTAGGGCCTTCAAAGAAGGGGTATATCTATCTCGTTTTTGAGTATTGTATGATGTGTTTTACCAACAACTTAAGTAGAACGCTGAATTTATTTAGGCTATTGGCGGATTTGAGTAACAAATTTTTTTAAATTCATAGTCCTGTGAAACATTACTGCGAGTGAGAGTCCTATAAGGCATTCAGTTTTACCTACTATTTACCAATGTGTTACTTCCTTATTCCACTAAGCAATAACCTAATTGTTGACGTGAATATTAGGTAGATTTTTAAAGAAACTTATTGTAGTTTATATGACATTTCAAGTTACGATGCTTGTGTTGATTTTTTTAAACTCAAGTCCCAATATTTTGCACGTTACAATTGGTAGCACTAATTATGATGAAAAGGCAAGTAATTAGGTCAACAGTATAATAAAATTTAATTCATCAAGCTTAATTTATTCTTCGAATCTCAGTAATATTTTGTATGAAAATAATGTCACATGAAAGAAAAGAAAAGAATTAAACTTAAGATAGTTCTGTATGACCGTATATGATTAAAATGATCATTTTTAATAGAAAAACTCAAAAGTTTAATATTGTGCACATTAGGCAATTCATTCAAAGTCTAAAGTGTTTTCTACATCAGTTACATTTCATATAATTATAGCATATGCCACAAATTCAAAATATAATTAGCGTGATAGAGTTGTAGGTCATTTGGGTACATAATATTTACTTTAATTGTTCATTTAGACATTTTTGTGACAGTTTTGCTATCCGTAATACAAAACAAAGTTCTTGTTTGGATTTCATTCGTCATAGTCAAACTAATTTCAATATTGGCATACCATTTGTTAACACAAGTAAAAATATAACAGTCGTAAAAAAATGTTAAATGAGGTTTTTCCATTTTAACGTTCACTAAGTAGCGGCATAGTGACGTGACGTGCTGTCAAAAACTGTCTGACATATATAAAACCCAATTTGTTTCATTTACATTAGTAAATATATGATAATTTTTGCTTTCATTGTTATTAAAATAATACATACCAATGCCGTGCAGTAACTATGTCAAAATATGGCATCAATTTTTATATTTGCAAAGGTAATTTTGTTTTAAAGACTAATACTTTGACGTTGAAAAACAGGTGTTATTTTGCAAGAAAATTTATATTATACGGTTTTGGTACTTTAAATCAAAGTTGTTTCAAACCTTTAGTTTTGTTGAACAGAATTTTGTCTTAAAGCAAGCAATTACTTAATTTGTTATAGTATAAAAGTAGCTGTGTATGATAAAATATAGTTATTTGCTATGGAGGATTTTATCAAATAAGTCACATTTTTAGACCTTCATGATGGTCAGCTGTGTGTCCAAAGGGTAATTCACATGCCAGCTGATGGGTCTCATTTATTTCATGCAAATTTTTTATTTTGTGTGCGGAAGTACTGACTACACTTAAACAGTTAGATTAAATATTGTGCAGCATGTAGTGGATCATTGGAAGAGCTTCAAGTTTACACCTGTAACAAATGCAGTGAACTACCTTAACACTAATGATTATAAGTATGTCATGTTCCAGATATCTAGTTATGAGCCAATACGTGAATTGATCATACATGTTCGAAGTATATAAAAATCGTATACCAAGGAGGTCAAATTGATGGTTATTCTGACTATTCTGTGGTACATCTATATTCTTTGGGGAATGACTTAAAGTGAAGGCATTATGACATGTATTTAGTTAACCGGCAATATCAGTTTTTGTATCAGCGTAAGTCTTTTGTAGGAGAATATTATGTGATATCCTGATGATAATAAAATGCTGAAAAAGTGACCATTAAATTCAATTATTGCTTGGTGCATGACTGTGGTGATTGGAACTTGTGAAGACTAAGTTCAAGATTATCAATCGTCTAGTTCTACTTCTATCAATACAACTTATGTGGCACATGCCATAATTATATATCAGAGCCAGGGACCTAGTTTCAACAAAGTTCTAATTGACATTAGGTCTGCTATTTCTACGTGGCCAAGATTAGTAGTGTTGTCTAGGATAAAAGTACTTGATAGTGTCCATTGAATTAATTTTGATCTTATCAATTTAAGGGGCAAAATTCATCTATTGTTGATTACAACTTAATAAAAAAAACCTATTGACACGATTTGCCTTCCATACAATATGAAAAGTGTCATCTGAAAAGTCTATAAATAGGTAATGCATCCAACTATTGCCAAATTACAATATGCTAAAGAGACCAAGTAATACAAAACAGTAACGAAAATGAAAATCTAGATAAACATTATCTTTTCTACATCAGTTATTAGACCTTAAGGAAATTTGATAGAAAGAAGTGAAATTCCACCAAAAATATTCATGTAATGATTTAACAATTAAAAAAAAATGCATGATCAAAAGCAATTCTCATTGGAGTAGAAAGAAATTATATACGACCATATCCATTATAAATTCTAAAGGGAAAAATAAGAAAAATACCTGTATATTTTGCAACACAAAATCTATTAATATTTTCTCCAACATGAGAATATAAATACGTAGCTTTATACAGAAACCAGATGACTGCATTTATTTCAAGAATAATACAGACTAAAGACTTGGACAAATCCACAGTGCATTCTATATCATGAAAATCGAGGAAATGTGTTATAACAAAAATTAGTAGCCTGTAGGCTTTCTGACAGGTTTTGATGATGTGACTGAGAAATGTAATGTCCTTAATAGCACCATGGAACTTTCTTATCTACAATTTCTTTTCCCCGTATTTCATCATGGTTTAGGAGTATTACTTCCACCATCTCACTTTTCTCATTGCATTTATATAAAGTTTGTCAAAATACGCTCACATACTATGATGATACAGCTATATGCACTAGAGGAATTTTAATTCCCAACTTTATTTTCCTGAGCTCCATACCTCAAAAAGCAAATATTGTATCCTTACGAGATTAGTTATTTGTCAGCCCATGAGTTTGTCTGTATTATCTGTCATAATTGATTTCCTTTGATTACACACTATAAAGTTAAAATTAATCTACATACATTCCAATAAAGAAAATCGGAAAAATTATATTTTTAAATTTTGCAGGGTTAATTTGGTCATGCAGGATATAATTTGTAAGAGTTTGAAGAATTCAAAACCGTTTTTTTTATTCAAAACCATTTTTTATGTTAAGATTTAATTTTATGTAAGGTGTTACAGGAAAACTGTCACAATGTTTCTGAAAGTAAATCATACGGCAAAGAAAATAAGTAAAACTCATTTTCTTTATATGTAATAAATTCAAAGGTAAATTCATAATATGTTTTAAATAAAAGAAATTAGGTATGCGAATCACTTCTCACTTCTTAATATCTCAAATTATAAGTTTGTATATGTTATTATTTCAATAATGAAATGCATGAGGATAATTACAAGATATCTACAATCTCTAGAATGTCTACTATTAATTGTTCCCAAACATCAACTTTATCAAATGCTCATTACGTAATGTAGTATAACAATTTTTGTCGCCTTCTTCTTCTTCAAATTCCACATGCATTCCATTAAAACATTGATAGTGTAACATAATGTACCATTGGCTACTACCCCTGTGTACATTAACTATCAGAAAAATATCACAACATCATTGTTCAATTTTCATTTTCATCATAAATTATTACAACAATGAAGATGAAGGAAGAACACTGAAATATTAACATATTTATAATTAAAGACAATACGGTCCAAGCGCCGCTTTTTATAAAAATGAGTTTTGATACCAACGGAAAGATTTTTTAGTCTTATAGTGATGTTAGTTCTTTAAAAAAAATAGATATCCCTAAAAGACAGTACTGATTTTTATCTAAAGATGTTATAAGATTTTTATTTACATTTTTTTAACAGCAAAATCTTTTTTTTATATCTTGCTTCAACCCAATGGATTTTTTTGTTTTATGATTTACTGTGCCAATGGAATCATCAACAGTGGACTTCAGAATATTCTGTCAGTAGACTGAGCATCCTGCTCCTAGTTTTATTGAATATATATTTGTTAATTCATAACTGTAAATTTAGATACGATATCAATTTCCAAATATTATAAAACAGTTATGGCACCAAAGAAATAGTTTGTATTCTTTCTTATATCTCTCATATTACATATTCAAAAGTAGTAATTTCAATGATATCATAACATAAAGAACGTTATTCATAACATTAATGAACAGTCATGAATGTTATGGAATGTTACATAAAATATTTATCCTTTAACATTTTCTGTTTTGTATCGCAATACTTCTTGCTAAGATACTTGCTTTATATGACTTTTGTAGTTTAGTATTTAAAATCACATTAGTATTAAAATTAATAATTTGGATGTATTTTCAATCAATTAAGTTATATATATATATATATATATATATATATATATATATATATATAATTATTATTTATTTTATTCATAATTGGTCTTAAATAATTTCAGAGGTTTATTTCATATATTCTAAATATTCTATATAAAAAATGTAATTGCTAAATTTGTAAATTGTTAAAAATGTACTATTAATTCGTTTACAAAATTGATAAGAATTTCTTCAATAAAATAAATTATGAATATTATTGTCAGCTTGATGATTGATTAGTGAAGTTAATAAAGTGAAAATGTTATATTGGTACACAGTATTGTTAGATCAAGGTCTAATTTGCAATTTAAATAATTATCTATCCATCTATGTAAATTAATCACCACATTATGTCTAAGTAAAAATGTTAAAATAAAAATAGTACGTTCTTACGATAGGATGAGCAATATTTTATTGGATATGTGATATTTGCAATTTAATTTTCCAAGACCAAACTATTTAGATCACTTTCATAGTTTATAACACTTCATTATATTAATTATACAAGTAATTCTGATACTTTTATAATTTAATCTCCAATAAAGTGTTTATATATGATCTTATTATAAAATAAATCATTTTTTTCATGATTTAATTTTTTAATGAAATTAAGCGTAGTATAGTCAAAATTGCAAAGATGGAGAACTTGCTAAAAGCTATAGACACAGACCATATTTCATTGTAGATTCAGAAAATGTATATATTTTCGCGAGATTAATTTGTGGATCAGAAAACTTTACTTCTTCGGCTAATAAATTGTAATAGAAATCTTACCAGCTATATGGCTATTTTATCTATTTTAAATTAAAATAAAATATAAATAATCAAAGTCAACCCGGAAGATTAACAATGCTTTAGTGTAATTAATCCATTGCAAACATTTATAAAGATATGAGAACACATTTATCATAATTATATTTGTGTTTACATATATGAGAATGATAAGATTTGTCATAATATTTAGGCAACAAAATGACAAATTATTATGATAGTAAATTTGAACTCACCTACTTTCTTTTCATTTTGGAACGTATGGTTGAATATTACTTTTTCACTTAAATGATAAATTAAATATGTCGGGATATGTTGTCAGTTTGGTTTTAAGAACCTATCATTATTAAAATTAAGAACTAGATTTAACTAATTTTAATAATCATACACGTAAACAAACGGAAATTTCATTATGTTTACACCGGTTACTGGAATCTGCCACCTAAGACAGAAAGTTATGACAGCTGACGTTTTGCATTTTCTAGGCTGTGAGTACTTCGAAATGATAGTAAAATACAACCCAAGAAATTACATGGAATAATTCATGTTTATCTTGGAATATTTCACTGCTGTTTCATTACATATCTTTAGTTAACATTAATAAACGACGGCACTAATGCATACCAACTGCCGCAAACGTTGTTTTTTTAAATATTGTCGTGTTTTTATAAAACAATTGAATTGATCCCGGATTATTTTTATACTTGTAATAATCAGGTTATAAGTCTTTTAATTTAGAGAATTATTAATAATATCACCTGAAAATTAATCGCAAATTAGTGACATCAGATTTACGCTTGTGGCCATATCATCAGTACAATTGGATATTGCAGCCAATTTTTTTATTACGGTGATCTAGTCATATGTATTTAAATATTCTATGCATATTCTTACTTGAAAATAATACATTTATTATGTTCCTTTTTCTCGTTGTTGAAACATGGCTTATTATCACTCTTTTTCTCTAACTGTTAGCATACGTTCAAAAGAAACTACAAGTAACACAAGTAATACAAATAAATATTAGTTCCTGGCTCTTTCACTTATATGCGCCTAATGTTAGAACTATTCAGCACAGTTATAAAAAAGTAAAATAAATGACAACATATTATTGATAACATATCCTTAGTTGAGTAGACAACTTATCTATACTTATGAACTTATCTATACATATCACTATAAGATGTCTAAGGTTTTACTATTTAATTTATATTTCATAAATAATTACGTTTATACTTACAAAGGATCTAAGTTTCTAAAGACGATTAAAAATAGGTTTAATAAAAAATAAACCATTAATATAAAGCATTTTTAAGCTCTGAAAGAACTTCTTAAGAAGTTATGACAAGTTCTTAATTTTTGTCGATTATTTTATATAATATCGATCTCCTTTATAAATTTGATCAATACGATCTTTAGATTACTTGATGCTCGAATGAAATATAATTGCCACTACTGTAATTTTCCTAAATTATTGCTTTAGTGTGAGAAAATATGCAAATAATTTAGGTATTTCGGTAGTTAAAGAAGATTAAAATGTACATAGATAAATATTTTTAAAATTAACATTACAATATATGTGCAAAATTTACACAAATTTTAATAAGGTGCGAAAAACAATTTAGAATTTGGGTTTATTAATAGCTTTTTTGAATATTTGTGTAATTTTGAAACTGATTTAATACGATTATGAATCGTGAATCTAATTTTTTTTAAATATGTGGTGTAATATTAAAAACCTAAGATTACACATGAAAAAAATTTAACGGCTTTGCATTTTTAACTAAACATTACATTCTATGTTTTTTTAAACAATATAAAATAAAATGAAGGAACATCGAATTCATAATGATTTTTTCTCAAGTCAAACGTTATAAATAATTTTAAATGTTTAAATAGTCAAAAATATAAGCAATAGTAGTAAAATTTACTCGATTTGTTTTCATAGTTAATTTTTGTCCCCCTAGCCTATATTTTAAGTAGCTTTTTTAGTCATTTTGAAAATCGCATCATTCATCATTAGCAAACCCATATGGTGTAAATATGTTTGTAAACTTTAAAAAAGAATGAGAAAAAATAACTTAATAAATAGTAATATCGAACATGTGTTAACGTCTTTTTGAAAACCTACATTTAAATGGAATACAATATTGGATGAGTTGTAAAGTAAAATTAAATTTTTCTCTTAATATTTAGACTATTTATTTTCAATTATGGTCCGTTTCAGACAAAACGCTTGTAGTCTTTTTAAAGCAGAAATAGTGATACATTATTTTCTTGCTTTAAAGTATTTAAATAAAAAAACGTAAATAGTGTAATTATTCAGTACGAAAAACAATGCGCGACTAAAGAAATTTTAGGTAAAAAGATAAGTGCTCAAAGTCAATGATTTTTTTGCATATTATAAACATTGAAGTCAGTTGTGTCCATCAGTACACACTCCACAAACGTTTTGCTCGATAAACTTGCATAGGTTGATCAACGATCTTCAGGCTACGAATAATTGGTAGTTGAATAGACCATACGTACATAATAACAATTTACTTGTCATAAGGTTTTAGATAAAACATATGTTGTATACGCTAGTCATTTAAGAATAAAAAAGCGCTTTATATTTGATCAACAAAATTATGAAAATGTAGGTCATATTTTATCGAAGCAATAACTTTCGCTTTGTTTTAGTATCAAGAGTTTTACACCATTAAAAATCAAATAGAAAAATAAGGTGACTTGAAATATATTATGATAAAGATGCAAAGATACAAATGGATGAAATCAATCAAAGCATTTTTGTTGACCTAATTTTTTGAGGATGTTTTTTAAGTTTTGCTCGCATTGGCAATTACAATATTATCTTCTACTTTATAATATTCTCTCCTATATCTGTACTAAAAATCTTTTTCAAAACCTAAAGAAGTTAGCGATTATCTCTTTCACTGTAAATAAGATTGCCAACTACATTGAATTTTTGCAATTACAATATTATCTTCTACTTTATAATATTCTCTCCTATATCTGTACTAAAAATCTTTTTCAAAACCTAAAGAAGTTAGCGATTATCTCTTTCACTCTGAATAAGATTGCCAACTACATTGAATTTTTGCAATTACAATATTATCTTCTACTTTATAATATTCTCTCCTATATCTGTACTAAAAATCTTTTTCAAAACCTAAAGAAGTTAGCGATTATCTCTTTCACTGTGAATAAGATTGCCAACTACATTGAATTTTTGCAATTACAATATTATCTTCTACTTTATAATATTCTCTCCTATATCTGTACTAAAAATATTTTTCAAAACCTAAAGAAGTTAGCGATTATCTCTTTCACTGTGAATAAGATTGCCAACTACATTGAATTTTTGCAATTACAATATTATCTTCTACTTTATAATATTCTCTCCTATATCTGTACTAAAAATATTTTTCAAAACCTAAAGAAGTTAGCGATTATCTCTTTCACTGTGAATAAGATTGCCAACTACATTGAATTTTTGCAATTACAATATTATCTTCTACTTTATAATATTCTCTCCTATATCTGTACTAAAAATCTTTTTCAAAACCTAAAGAAGTTAGCGATTATCTCTTTCACTGTGAATAAGATTGCCAACTACATTGAATTTTTGCAATTACAATATTATCTTCTACTTTATAATATTCTCTCCTATATCTGTACTAAAAATCTTTTTCAAAACCTAAAGAAGTTAGCGATTATCTCTTTCACTGTGAATAAGATTGCCAACTACATTGAATTTTTGCAATTACAATATTATCTTCTACTTTATAATATTCTCTCCTATATCTGTACTAAAAATCTTTTTCAAAACCTAAAGAAGTTAGCGATTATCTCTTTCACTGTGAATAAGATTGCCAACTACATTGAATTTTTGCAATTACAATATTATCTTCTACTTTATAATATTCTCTCCTATATCTGTACTAAAAATATTTTTCAAAACCTAAAGAAGTTAGCGATTATCTCTTTCACTGTGAATAAGATTGCCAACTACATTGAATTTTTGCAATTACAATATTATCTTCTACTTTATAATATTCTCTCCTATATCTGTACTAAAAATCTTTTTCAAAACCTAAAGAAGTTAGCGATTATCTCTTTCACTGTGAATAAGATTGCCAACTACATTGAATTTTTGCAATTACAATATTATCTTCTACTTTATAATATTCTCTCCTATATCTGTACTAAAAATCTTTTTCAAAACCTAAAGAAGTTAGCGATTATCTCTTTCACTGTGAATAAGATTGCCAACTACATTGAATTTTTGCAATTACAATATTATCTTCTACTTTATAATATTCTCTCCTATATCTGTACTAAAAATCTTTTTCAAAACCTAAAGAAGTTAGCGATTATCTCTTTCACTGTGAATAAGATTGCCAACTACATTGAATTTTTGCAATTACAATATTATCTTCTACTTTATAATATTCTCTCCTATATCTGTACTAAAAATCTTTTTCAAAACCTAAAGAAGTTAGCGATTATCTCTTTCACTGTGAATAAGATTGCCAACTACATTGAATTTTTGCAATTACAATATTATCTTCTACTTTATAATATTCTCTCCTATATCTGTACTAAAAATATTTTTCAAAACCTAAAGAAGTTAGCGATTATCTCTTTCACTGTGAATAAGATTGCCAACTACATTGAATTTTTGCAATTACAATATTATCTTCTACTTTATAATATTCTCTCCTATATCTGTACTAAAAATCTTTTTCAAAACCTAAAGAAGTTAGCGATTATCTCTTTCACTGTGAATAAGATTGCCAACTACATTGAATTTTTGCAATTACAATATTATCTTCTACTTTATAATATTCTCTCCTATATCTGTACTAAAAATCTTTTTCAAAACCTAAAGAAGTTAGCGATTATCTCTTTCACTGTGAATAAGATTGCCAACTACATTGAATTTTTGCAATTACAATATTATCTTCTACTTTATAATATTCTCTCCTATATCTGTACTAAAAATCTTTTTCAAAACCTAAAGAAGTTAGCGATTATCTCTTTCACTGTGAATAAGATTGCCAACTACATTGAATTTTTGCAATTACAATATTATCTTCTACTTTATAATATTCTCTCCTATATCTGTACTAAAAATATTTTTCAAAACCTAAAGAAGTTAGCGATTATCTCTTTCACTGTGAATAAGATTGCCAACTACATTGAATTTTTGCAATTACAATATTATCTTCTACTTTATAATATTCTCTCCTATATCTGTACTAAAAATCTTTTTCAAAACCTAAAGAAGTTAGCGATTATCTCTTTCACTGTGAATAAGATTGCCAACTACATTGAATTTTTGCAATTACAATATTATCTTCTACTTTATAATATTCTCTCCTATATCTGTACTAAAAATCTTTTTCAAAACCTAAAGAAGTTAGCGATTATCTCTTTCACTGTGAATAAGATTGCCAACTACATTGAATTTTTGCAATTACAATATTATCTTCTACTTTATAATATTCTCTCCTATATCTGTACTAAAAATATTTTTCAAAACCTAAAGAAGTTAGCGATTATCTCTTTCACTGTGAATAAGATTGCCAACTACATTGAATTTTTGCAATTACAATATTATCTTCTACTTTATAATATTCTCTCCTATATCTGTACTAAAAATATTTTTCAAAACCTAAAGAAGTTAGCGATTATCTCTTTCACTGTGAATAAGATTGCCAACTACATTGAATTTTTGCAATTACAATATTATCTTCTACTTTATAATATTCTCTCCTATATCTGTACTAAAAATCTTTTTCAAAACCTAAAGAAGTTAGCGATTATCTCTTTCACTGTGAATAAGATTGCCAACTACATTGAATTTTTGCAATTACAATATTATCTTCTACTTTATAATATTCTCTCCTATATCTGTACTAAAAATCTTTTTCAAAACCTAAAGAAGTTAGCGATTATCTCTTTCACTGTGAATAAGATTGCCAACTACATTGAATTTTTGCAATTACAATATTATCTTCTACTTTATAATATTCTCTCCTATATCTGTACTAAAAATCTTTTTCAAAACCTAAAGAAGTTAGCGATTATCTCTTTCACTGTGAATAAGATTGCCAACTACATTGAATTTTTCAAAAATGTAATCTTTTCTTTAATTTGCCTTATTTTCTGTCTGTCTGCTACAAATTTTGTATTTGTTATTTCACCATTTCCTACTGGGTTTGAGACTTAAAACTTGGCGCACATATATGTGTCCGGTGACAATATATGACGATGATGATGTTGTTAAAAGCTGATGTTCGAGATGGAAGGTGGCAAAGGATCTCATTAATGGTGATTACTATATTCATCGAATTGGGGCTCGTTCCACTTTTCTTGATAATTTGTTCGCATTTATCGCTTTCAACACATATGAAATAAAGATATTTTTAACAATAAAGTGTATTTTTCTATTAAGTATGATTATTAGGTATGTTACATTCAAAATATTTGTTGATTTTTTAAATATCTATTAATACGACTTAAGATTTTTATAATTTTTGTTTATTTTGGATTCTTAAGAAGATTGTTTTTTATTTATAATTTAAAACTGTTGTAAGTACGTCTAGATTTCCAAATTTCAATGTGGACTAATATTGTTAATTACTAAACTACAGTTGAATAAAAAAGTTGATTAGTTATTGCTTGTATGTATTTATTCTTTAGTTTGACATATTTAAACACGTTTAAAGAAACATACTTAGACATTGCATCGTGTTGTTTTAAACAAAATTTGACGAAGACGTGTAAAAATATAAAATAAATGGGAAAAATTAAGTAACGAATAAACTACTTCAGTATTTTAGCATATAAAAACATGGTAATACAGGCTTAGGCGGTAGACAAAGAAACTTAGGATGATTGTCCACCAAATAGGCAAGATAAGAGTTTAAATTTTAGCTCGTCCACCGAAGTATCCCCGTACAATTTTAATTCATTATCTAGCCTCGTCTTGTCCGTCCTAGCCCGTTGAAATTTACGTTAAGTTGCCGAATAGTGGATAATTTTTAAGAAAATATTTTTAGTAATACTGAAATTTTTTTATATGACAATATAGCTAAATTCATTTGGAGATCAAATTTAATTTTAGTTTAATGTGAATGAGAGTAAGGAAAACCTAATAAGTGACATGTCAACTCCAAAGCATGGAGGTGTATGTTGTTAAATGACAAACATACGATGCAATGAATAGTCGAGATGTAATTTATCGTATTCAAAACTATAAAATGTTTAAAACGTCCTAAAGTTTTATTAATTATAAAAGGTTTTGCGGTAACTATCAATCGAATATCGTCACTTTCATATTCCATACAAATAAGTTCAAGTAACAAACGTGTGATAACTTTAAAGTGCACCGTACATAAATAACTTTGTACGTGGTGAGTTAGCGGCCGATAACTACCAACTTTTGTGGGATAAGTTTAGTGGCCGGTTTTCCACCGATTTACTGCAACGTCTGGATGCGCGCGTCGTCCACTCAATGTCTGTTGTCTCTCGGTTCATTAACACACAGTGGCATACTCTAATATTTTTTTTCGTTGTTCAGTCGCATACTCTAATATTTTTAAAGTGAAACTTTTATTGTATCGCCTCAGAATATTTCGTTTACCTATCGCATGTCGCATTACAGTCGGCCGCGGAGTGGGGGTAAAGAAACCAATATGGCGGTACCTATAGCTCTCATCATCTCTGTGCAGCGTTGGTATGGTACTACGATCGATGCAGTTTTTACCAGACACATTGAAAAAATAGAATGCATGTCAATGTTTACTTATTTTAGTTACCACAAAATATTATTTACATTTATAAACTGTGAGACTCAAAGCGAAGATGACGTTAGTGATCAAATAATCGAAATTTAAAATAATTCAATGATTTATATAAATATTGATCTACGTTTTTAATATGTATATATATATCATACCGAACATTGTATTTATTTATGTATTCTGTACTTTAGTACGCAGAGTAAAATAAACATTCATAGTTATATATCTTGTCTACTATTATCATTTCCTTTTTCACGTCTTAAGTTAATATTACTTTTAAAATCCTAAATCAAGTAGCTTTCGAAAAATTCTCAATTAAATGCCTACAATCTGAAAAAAAGTTTCACTTTCATCGTGGTTTCCTAAAACCACACAACTTGTTTTTCGTTAGCGTGTTTTAATTCATAATATTAGAATCGGCGAGTGTCGGCCAGAGTCGCTTCAATTCTTTTGTAAGACCTATTATTGTGTGACGTGTGGGTTAAAGTTTTTTTGTACCATATGATGTCTAGACGTAGTTTCTTTTTATGTGTCTATTCTCAATAAACCTGATCCTCTTGTTGATCCCATAGGTTATCCTGATTCTGGGATCGAGTTGCACTCAGAAGTGTAATTATTTTTTTTCAATCATCTATATACATTTGTCAAAAACAAATTCTAATGTTTTTTAGTAAGAAGTTTGCAAGAGTACTATTCTTTTTATAAATGTAGTAGTCCCATGTGAATAAAACTGAAGTAGTCATTCAGTGGTAGGTGTTTTACCTAACCTCGCTGCAGCTGTAGTTTGGGGCAATAATATCTATGTAATTTAATCATAGGATCAAATACATTGTAACAGGTTTTATTTATGCTCATACATCAATTGTCATATTCATACCAATAAAATTAAGGACGTTCAAAGCATATCTGCCACCTTTGATTGGAAATGAAGATGTTATATTTATCTGTGTCTGTCTGCGAGAATGAAGATGTATTATCTCAAAGAATAACTTTCATCTAAATTCAATTAATTTTCGAAATTTTGCTGCATCGGTTTTAACAAAGTTCTTTAAATTTCTGCGTTTAGGGCTTAACTAATCACTCAACTTTAAATAAAAATAAAAAAAGAACTTGCTTGGACAAGATGGAGAAAGCTGACTGGGTTAATCTTCATTGAAAAAAAATAAACTATCCGCTAGATGTGCACAGAATCTAAAATGCCAAGAGTTTCGTTAATATTTTATTTCAGTAACCGTTCCAAAGAGCTGCGATATTTAAAAATTCCTTGAAGGTTTAATAAATTTTTTCCCAACCATTTTTTGCTTTTCTCCTTGGTTTATATTATATAGAGTATGTATGTTCATGTGTTACAAAATTGATATAGCAACCCGGCTACTTTTTATGCCCGGGTACAAAATAAGTTCAAAATTTTTTTCGTATTTCATTCCTTTCTTTAGATACACTAATTCAACCTTAATGCATGTGTTAAGTGTCTTGTAGTGCACAGTGCTCTATAAAGAATTAACAAAGTGATACGACACGACGCAGCGAACTCCTTATTCGGCTTAGAATATTGAGCGACCAGAATAATATTTTGCAGAAACAAAAATGGATTATATTGGTAATTCGGGGTTTTTCTTAAGTTTTTTTTATCATGGCGGTGTTGCAAGTGTTAATGAAATGTTCAAATATCATTACGATTGAGGAAATATCGAAAGCAAAAAATATTTTGTTACCGGAAATTACTTGCCCATAAAATGAAAAAAATAAAGATTATTTTATTATAAGAATAACATTTTTATTTTTGTCTAAACGAATGAGAAAAAAATTGCTTCACCAATTAATCTCTATGTATAATGTGAAATTTGGGTTTAGCGCTTATGCTACATTAGCTAACTTTTATGTTAATCAGATTACACTGTCGATCGCAATAAATGCCGATAATATTATTTTGCTAGCAGTACTTCAGTAAAAAATGAAAGATTGCTTTTGCAAAGATAAATAAATTGAGAATAATTATTTTGTTGCCAATTTATTCATTGATACCCTGCAATTAGCAAAGGCTGTGGATTGGATAAGTATCCAACTTGTAAATTATTAATCAATAAAATGTGATATTGTTGCATTTAAATAGTTTTTGAGGTCATCAGGAGTTGAACCAAAACCACACAACGACATGTTTCACTGAGCTTTTAAAGCTTCGTCGTACATTATATACGGTAATTAAAGCCCGTTATGCTTCGACGAAAATGTAATGAATAGCCGCGTATAATTGTTTTAATGAGCCTGCACTGCGCATGAAATGTGGTTGAGACCAAACTCCAGCTCGGCGCTGCGCAAACCAATTAATACGATCGCGTCACCCATCCCGATCCGCTTAACCGACGGCGAGCTATGAAACAAAGCCTCTGAATAAGCGTCCCTGATTTACAAATGGCGACAGCCAATCAGGGGTACTTGTAAAAATTTATTGTCAATCCCATCAATTGACAGATGAAACTGTAAGCGTCCATCGTGACGTATGCCGCATGTGATATATCTTTATGCATGGATACTCAGTTTACGGAGTATTGACTGTTTATATGTGTAGAAATAAACCTGTGTATGTATATATTTTTACATTTCTCATTGAGCTGCAACAAAGCGGGTTACACATTATCTCGTTTTTGTACAATACCCTTATTGGCTGACATTCGGGGTAAAATCTTTATGTATAATAACTTTATTATGGAAAATATACCTGAATATATAAAAGTGGTGGCTTCTTTAATTGGCACTCATCTGGAAAAACGAACGAAAACTTTTTGAATTCCGTAAGCCCCTGAATTATAATTAAATTCTCCATTTTCATCAATAGTTTGCGCACCAAAGATTGTACGTTGTGCGTTTGGTATGTGTGGAAGCAGGATATGCATTAGATACGTTTACGAGTATCTCCAGAACAAATGTTTAATTCTGGTAGGAGTCAAAACCGTTATCGAAGGTCGCCAACTATGGAAGAAGATCGTCAACGAGGTTCTGGATCGCGTGGTACTCATGGCAACATATTGGGCAAGGAACCGCCTACTTTCACCGGTCGTCAAGTTTTGAGTTTGAGAAGAACTATGAGGTTTCTCTTTACGATGGTTCGTCACACGTCAAGGCTAACGTAAGCTTTTGCAGGTATATAGTATTTCCAGTAAACTGTTTAAAAATATTATTATTGCCCTTTCACCATATAAATATATTGTCTAGTATATTTTTCACAAACATGGACAATTTTAAACAAATTGTTATGGTATCGTTTTAAGCTTCCCGTTTAAATAATATAACCTCTTTAGTATAATAGAAATAAATCTATTTCTTTATTTTAACCTCTAAATTTTCATGTGATTATTTTTGAGTGTTAAATGTCAACGTGCGATGGTAAATTTTATCACTAAGTTAAATTTCACGTTTTTTGGAAAAATGGTTTCTAATGAAAACGATTGTGGGAGACGGGCAGCCAGATGAATGCATCAAGGATTTTAAAAGTATTCCGCGTTTCTTTTTAAATTTCAGAAATTATAACAATTTGAAAAGTAGCAAAAACTACACAGTTCTTCTAATTTAAGTAGTGTTTGCGTTACAAATATCTAAAGATTATTAAGTAATACAGTCAGAAAGGATTTCATAAATATTTTAAATAGTAGAATGTAAATTTATTAATTTATTTGGCTCAAAATGTTGAAAAAAATGAAAACAAAAGCAAATATAATTTTAATATTAAGGATTGTGTAAATATACAATATAGGCGCTCTTAGAGCAGCTACCTACTTCTACTTCTAATCACAGTTCGTTGTTTCCAATAAATTTGTGGTCACCGCCAAACATTTTCTGTAAGTATATCAGTAAACTGACAGAATAAAGCTTTAAATAGATAACAATCGTGTAAAATTAACGAATCAGTCTTGGAATCCCTCTGACGCCATTATGTACCTAACTAATACTTTAAATGAAATAGCTCACAGCGGGCAACAGAACATATCGAAGCGATGGCGTCGCACACTTTATCCGAACCCGAAAGTCAGAAAGCGCTTTTGTAGCACAAGTTCTGTTAATATCGTTAGTGTTTTCGACAACATGATCACGTGTAATTTGTGTCTATCTATTGTATTGCATAAATCGATAAAAAAGGTTCACGCTCCCGATATTTTGCAGCTCGCTTGTGGATAAAATATCCCGGGTTTCATACAATTGGCGTTGCATATCACGTTTAATACAACACCACCACTTACGTGCGAAAAATATTAACTTCGTCTTCGACCATAATCTGAAACACTTTAAACTCGGGAAATATAGTCCTCAATCTCATTCAAGTCGTATGCTTGGAAATGTTTAATGTATGTAAGCCCCCATATAGTGTATGACTCCAACTTGTGCTACTGAATCTCAGTCACCCGTCCATACTTGTGAGCAGTTTTAACAGCTACACGAGTTGGGGATGCCATTGGGGAAGCCAAAGTTAATTGGGCAGACAAAGTAAATAACTTTTTTACTTGTGGAAACAAAGTAAGAGTCATTGATAAGTCAGCTCTCAGAGACCATGAACACAACCCAGATCTTAGTCTTCTTGAACTCTCACCCCTACCTTTCATCTATCAACAGAAGAATACAATAGACTTGATGGTTCTGTCAGGTAGATATCATCTTCATTAAAAAAGTGTAAACGTTTCCAAAAAAAAATTGATAATTTCTGAAACGATCATCGAAACAGTGTGCTGGAATTTGAATAAGAAGACTTTATGGAAATAGTTCAAGAAGACTAGATATTAGAGCACTGCATACTATCTTGTTCGATCTGCGAGTGAAGCGCGCAAATGATAAAAGTTCAGTAAGTACAGTCACATTTGGAGCCCATTAGTAGGCATTTTAGTTAAAAACTGGCTCGAATATAATTATTGATAGGATCGTTAAGCGGTCAAAAGCACATAGCCACTGAAAACACAAATTTAATACACGGAGACAGCTCAATATGTTTAAGCTAGAAGCCACTCCAAATACAGCCGTTCATTTTCTGTGGAGGGAATAATAGCGTGAATCAAGCAAATCAGCACTAATAAGACATGTAGGGAAGTTTACATCTTCCCGGGTATAGGGGTGGCTTGCAAAATCCTTTCTAAACGTAATTGACAATAGAAAGATCCCGGTCACTCGAAAACGATCTAATATATCCTCCAGTCTCAAACCGGAAAAGTTATTCGATAGATGAGACAGCTATCTTTAGTTTGACTGAAATTAGTTCACAAGTTTCCCTAGTGTTTAATATATATATATATATATATATATATATATATATATATATATATACATATATATATATATATATACATATATATATATATATATATATATATATATATATATATATATATCTATATATATATATATATATAACCGCACCGCGCTAACAATGAAGAAACACATACCGCAAAAGTAGGCGTAGAATCAGCCGTAGATGTAATGACCAAGTTCGTGCGTTGATGATGCACATAGAAAAGAGCATTGATGAAAATCTGAATTCTTCAGCAGCCTTTGTGGACCTAATCGCTACTACGATATAGTATGCTGCCAATGGCTACTTCTTAAAGTACTAAAGATAATAATACCCTGTGTATAGATCTACCGAGTTATTGAAGATGTCCCCATTAAGAGTTATTTCCAGGAGTTTCACGGTAATAGGATTAGCAAAGTAACAGTTCCCAATAAAGACCTGCCCTATGGCTCAGTATTAGCTCTCGTGGTTTTTGACTTATATATTCACGATATACCAAATATTATTTGAAAGAAAATCGACAACTGTAATGACCTGGCACGGGTTTCGCAAGACCACTGTATTGAGCCTAAATAAGAAATTCTGAAACAAGACCTAATCACCAGTTTCGATGGAGGCTGTATCCAAACACGTTTAAAACCAAGATATGCTGCTTTCACCTCAGCAACTTGATTCTATCCAACAACGCGTTGCACTATTGAAGCTAACGTCACCTAACGTTAATTATGCTACTCTTAACCATAATTCAAGTAATACATATTTGGGTACCAACTAGAATCATAGCTTCACCTACAGCATTTGTGAACAATATCGTAGCCAAACTAAGTTAAGCATTCTCCAAAAACTGAAAGGTACAACCCGGGGAGTACTCGATGGATCTCTCCAATCAGCCGCTGAGGCGTTCGGCAACGGCGGAATACTATGCCCCTACATGGATGAACAACACCCAAACCATCATCGACATACAACTGAACCACACCATGCGACTGGCCACTGGATATATTAGGCCTACTGCTAGGCAGAGACTGTCGGCCCTAAACAACATTGTCCCACTCCGCTTTCATAACCTACAACATTTCATAGGAAAACGGAAAAAATACGCCAAAGGACTGAGCTACAAAACTGAAATAACGAAACCCAAAAGCACTGTTGGCCTCGAAACATGCCTGAAGTGAGATCTAAATGGAACTTGGTTGACGGATGGTCATACCGTGAGCAACTATGCGACTTGTTTGAGATTACCCGAGTGGCTCCCACCTGAGTTTGAATAGCTCTATCGTGTGTGATGTGAGCTTAACCGCAAGTTTTTATGCTATTAAATACCTCGGCAACTATCAATTTAACTAAAATTTAATAAAAAATATGTATATTTTTTATAACCTACATTAAACAAATATCCAAAATAACAATAATTTAAAGGAATGGAATGCGCTGAGTAAAGTTTTTTCACATCCAGTCTCGTGTAAGTAATCAACTGTGATTTTATTTACCATTGGAATAACCTTGCTACCTGTTAAGGTCTTAATATGAAAATGAATGTAATTTTTTTTAAAATTTATAAACCATTCCTAGATAAAGCTTTCAAAATAAAAAGCATAGAAATATATTGACGGATTAAAATAATTCAGAACATCGTCTTATTTCTAGTTCGAGTTTGAAACACCGTTTTAGATCTTTGCTCTTGGAGGTCATTTTTCATATTTAGCTTCATAATGATTTTTCTTACTTTGTTACAAATACTTTATTGAGAATTACTTCGTAAAGAAAAAAAACATATTTGCGAATGTCATTTTACCCCCCCCCCTGAAGTAAATTAAGTGAATAGATTTATTTATGGTATAACTGAAAGTATTTAAACTTTTGAATTCATCAGTTAATCCCGTCTCAGGTTATTGCCAAAAATTATCTGACCTAAAAATCTGTCATTTAGTTTTCGTTTATTCGTCCATGTGTCACAGGACTATATATTTTGAGTGACTCAAGATATAAGATTCACGATTTGTTTATAATGCGTTTCAAAATCATGTGAGAAAGTAAAAAAATTCATAATTTTAGGCTATGAAATATTTGGCTTTGTAAAAATACTTTTTACTTAGGAATTTAGTAATGTGCTATTGTCCTGCATGTGGTTCGGCTTTCGTTTTTTTAGTGATTTAGTCAATTAGTTTAATTTAGAAAACTTGGCATAGCGGGAAAGGTAACTATTTTCATTATTATTTATATTTGCATAAAGCTTTGTATTTCTCATGTTTGATATGAAATATTGATTACTTTTTCGTATATCACTTACTTCATTAATTATCAATAAATTAATATTTAGAGAAAAACTAAAGCAAACCCTCACGAATTAGCGAATTTTTTTTTTCAGAAGTACAGTAGGAAACGTACGTTCATCGAGCTGCCGTCATGTTGAATGAAGGATCAAAAGTCTTGCTCGAGTTCTACGATGTAAAAATATGTTGCCTGTTTGATTGATGTTCTCCGTATTGTTCGGCACTTTCATGTATTTATTTAGTTTCAGCCGGAAGTTATTTTGAGTAGTTTTACAATTTTGTTGGAAAGAGATGAAATTTGCTCCTGAGATTTTTACCAAATGTAACTAGAGAGAGGGGCAGAACAAAAATGATTTATAATTTAAACGATAATGAACAAAAGAGACTAATAAAGTATTCACATATACATTTTTAAATTTTTTTACAACCAAAAAAAACAAAAATAGTATTTATCAGTCTAACCTTTAAATTTTTATTTATTAAGCTAAAAATCCGAAATATAGGATAGTAATATTGCATTCACACCTGAAAGTATCACGTTTAGAAACTCACTATGACACATTTTTGTTTTTATTAAGATGAAAAATGTCCACGTATTTTATTTTTCATCAAAGTCTATTTACTTGCATTTCATGCTGATAGTGATGCACTCTTGAGACACAACTTTATATATATATATATATATATATATATATATATATATATATATATATATATATCTGTGTATTATCCGCATTACAGTATTGGTTACGATTCCATCCTCCGCGAACTATTTAACTCAAGGAGACAATATATCTGAGGTACGTGTTACCCTAGTTACTAATACTAGTTAATATTGATTAGGTAACAAATAAAATATATGAACATTCGCATTCATAACGTTGATTAGAATTAAGATTCCGTTTACAGAAAATATATATGGTTGCATCGAGATGAAACCAGTCTACCTGTGCCACTTTTTGCCACAGGTAACGATGTTAATCATAATTTAAAAATTCATTAACTCTATTATACAAAATTTTTGGGGAGCCAAAAAAAAACTGTATCATATTTTAATTTACATCTTTTCAGTTTTCATTTTTGCATTGTGAATTGTTTCAAATTCGAAGAAGGCTTTTAATTGATCACGTAATTAGTAGGTTCAAACGGCACCGATTGAACTCGGTTTTCTCATAAATTTAGAAAGTTCAGAAGCAAACTGATGATTTTCCAAAAAAAACATAAATTTAGATAAAAATCGAGTAAACAGGCTTTGAAACTATGTGGCTCACATGCGAAAATGCATGGTGATCGTTACGCAGATAAGACTTATCGGTGAATACAAAATGTATAAAGAAATGTAATATGTGTTATACATCATACTTACGATATATCAAAGTCGATGAACTTGGAGTGTTAGTGCTGTATTACTTCGTTTTCCTTCCGTAGCTTCAATTTCCATTTCTATTTTAAAATAGAAGAAATATCGTAGCCGGGCTGGTTTTTCCGGATATCGGATTCGTCTGAAATTCTATTAGTTTCATTCGCCTATTTTGCTACTCGTAGTCTGCAATACAGCTACCTCTTTTATGCTGCTAACGGCAACTCATTATATAGTATATGTCCATATATGAACTTAAATTCCAGTTTCTATTTTCGGTATATTAATATCTCCCATTTTATGTCTTCTTATCCATATGTTTATTGGATTGGCACAAATTGTCGCCAAAGCTAGTACACCTGTTCATGGAAATATATATATATATATATATATATATATATATATATATATATATATATATATATATATATATATATATAATATTTTCCTCTATTATATATTTTTTATTCCACAAATTCTACATACACAATTTAATGAAAACTATTGATAAGTCATAGAACGTATTTTCTTGCATTTAGTGTCAAATTTTAGTGTAATTATACACATAGATCTAAGAGCGAAAATTATAGATGAGTTTTTTAATACTTCATTTTTGGTCTAGTTTTTGCTATGCTACCTAAAGATATAGGTAATGACATAAAAGTTTAACATGAAAAAAATTAAATAGACTTCTATTTTCAAAGGTTTTATTTCACAAGTCTCACTGGAGCATTCTGATAGCATAAAAGGATTCTCTAATTTTCTTAAGGTCTTTGAGACATATTACGATGGACCGAAACTGTATATAAGTGAAACATTTATGAATTGATAGAAGGATAAAAGACGCACAAAATATCGAAATATGAAAATATGAGATAAGATCCAGCCTTCGTCAAATATTCTCTACATTTACTACAGTGTAACATAGTTGGCTTTTCTAATAATATTATGAAAATACTAACTCATAATATTATCTAAATAAATACTATTGTAACAATAGCATAACAGTTTAATTTCAGCCGTTGTCAGCATATGTTCTACGGTAGAACTCTTATCTGATATGTAAGGATTTTGCTAATTCAGGGCTCACTTAAAGTGTTAAAATCTATGTTAAGACACTTAGGATGAACCAGGATCAAGCGATGAAAACTTTCAAGAAGGGTAATTAGAACGAACTTAAGGTACAGTAAAATGCTTTATTTATAAGCAAAAAATAACTTTACATGCTAGTCATACATTAAATCAGCTGAATCACTACATCTATATAGTAAATTTAATTCACAATTAAATGAATCTATGTGATGTTCCTAAGAAATAATATTTGCTAATAGTCCACTTGCAGATGTTGTAATACAAAGAAAGGTTCTTAGGTCGTGGTAAAGAACTTAAATAAAGTATAAATTTAATTCAGTCAGGATGATTTCAGAACCAAATTTGAAACTCAGTCCATGCCAATCAAACAAAAATCAATATTTTATCTAGGTACATGTACATTCTCGTTGATAGTCTCATGTTAGGTTGAAATGCAATAATTCAACACTAGTGTAATTGTGTTGTTGGCAAAAGGATGGTAGGTGTTCATCTAAGTAATGTCTGTTCTATAGTACTTAGGTTGAGCTAATGTAAATCTAGAAAATGTAAATCTTCAAGCGCAATTCTTGTATTGTAGAGTAATGTAGAATAATATGACTAATTCCACATAATTCGTACTTTCATTTACGAAAATGTGTCAAAATCAGTTATACTCTAAAAAAACTTTGACATTTACACAAATTGCTCGTAATGAATATTCTAACCCCATTAAAGTGGATCTTTTGTTTTTATCATTTCTGTATTGAAAATATTACTTGCAAAGTTTAGCCATTAGGCTAAATATATAATATATTTTAATCATGTAATCTTATTTAAAACTTAATAAAATAATAACCACAACAAGAAAATCAAAATGGCATATTTATGTATATAGTATGAGCCTAATGGATAGTCAGCGACGCTATATTTATTTATTTACGAACTTTAGTATATACAATATATATATAGCGGACTTATTGCTACGAAAGCGATCTTTTACATACGACCAGAATACCAATCCAGCCCGAGTCTAAGAGTGGCGGAAATCGAACCCGGATCCCCGCGATGCACAGCGCCGTTAAAGTTCGTAGATATTGTGATCAACTCAATACACCATAGTGAAGACGATTACTCTTTAGACTATGGAACAGGCCAAAAGAGTAATCTGTAATGGAATTATTATGACTTCCATAAAATTGGTCAAACATTTTATTAAAGTTGTAAATACGTAAACATACGTGTAAATATACACTAAACATATTTTCAGTCACGGGATGCTTGGTAGATGTGAAGCATCTAAAATTATTATATTTACATATTGAAATATTTTAGGACGCTGTACGTTCGATAATGGTGTTTTTAAACATCGATATAAAGAGTAAAGTTGTAAGCGTTGGTAAAAAACAAACAATACTAACACACACGTAATGTGACGTGTACTATAGTATACACAGCGTATGTATACTATAGTACACGGTACATTATGTTTGTTAGTATATTAGCATTGTTTCTTATTTACTAACGTTTACAACTTTACTCGTTTACATAGGTGTCTAAAAACACCGTTATGGAACGCAATTCGGAAGTTGAAAAGCTGGCCGATTGGCACGTCGTGACGTTCCATCAGAAAGTTAAATTAAAATTAAAAAGAAAGTAAAATTAAGCTAATGCGTGAATGGGTTGCAGCCGCACCTCCAGTTTACTTATCTTTCTACCGCAGGTTGAATTCCATTAATGTCCTTATAAACAACCATTATAATGTTGTTGGACTAATATATATGTCATTTATGTGTTATGTGTGTTATTATGTGCTTCGAGTTACAAATATTTGCAGGTCCACAGCACTATTCATTTGACAATTACCGAATTCTGTATATACTAACCGTAAACCCCATTCTTTGTGGTGCAGACTGAAAAATACTAGGAAATTTGTTTCATAAAAAAATGGAGTTAGGAATTTAGCAACCCAAAATGTTTAATGAAGAACTAATTAAAATTCAAAGTGTTTGAAAGAAATTGAATACACAAATGTTGTTATCGTAAAAAAAATTGTACTAGAATAAATGTAAAAGTCCCGGCAAGTACAAGACTGCGTTGTTTGTGCTTTAATATACCACAAACAATATCTGATTCAATAATTTAGCAGATTGAGGCAATTCCCCAAGCGTTATCATTTTTTTGGAACTCATCACTACACTCTTTTATATATACACCTTTTTCTGAATTGGAAGAAATTTGGAATAGAATTAATTTCGTATTACTCAAAAACAAACAATGTTGTATTTTGAATAACATCATTGGCGAATGTGAAAGCCAATTTTACACCATTGTAAAAATGTATTCTAAATTTTGTACAACCTTATAGATGTTTGCGTAAATAGTCACTACTTTAATGAATAAATAAAAAGTAATTATTTATTTACTTGTATATAATCGCAACAGTGTGCACAGAGCGGATTTATTTCTGGAAGAAAAAAAAACACAAAACTATAAAATAAATAGTAAATAAATTATTATTGAAGGAAAAATTGAACTCGATCTGCAATAAAAGTAGCAAGCTTTTATAAACAAATTTAAATATAAAAACTATTGCTCAAAAGCTTGACGTCAACGAAAAGCACCCGCAACCGGAAGTTTTAATAAAGAGAATGATCAGTGTCCTGCTCGTCTGGGCTACGTTAGACGGACGCGACCTCCCGTCGCGCGGCTGTCAGCTCGAGTGACGGATTAAAAGGCTCTTTCGAGTCCCGCGATGTAAAACATGCTGCCTGTTTGATTGATTTTCGTAGTGAAGTTATTTTATTCAGTCGGATGTTAGTTCTGTTAGTTTTCCCTCGGTTGTAATATTTCTTTTAGTATTTTTAGATTATCCTCATAGTACTTCAATATATTTAGTTTTTTATACATAAGGAACCAAACAACTTTATTTTTAAAAAAATTGAAATAAATTTTATTTCTCAATAAATTTTAAGTTTTCATTTTCATATTTTTATAAAATTTTGAAAACAGCTACATCAATGGCAAAAGTACAAGGTACGTTCCACGAAACATATTTTGTTAACTTTTTTATTAACCTTTATTAAGTTGGCAACCAATTTTAATTCAAAATTATAATTAATTTCATTTTTTTTCTAACCAGATTCTTGCGCAAAACCTTATAGCGTTTATAAAAAGTTTCTTTTTAATCGATAATTTTCTTAGTAAAAATGCACCATGAATCACTCGTAAAACTAAAAGTGGATATTACTATAAGAAAAGTTTAAAAATGGAAAAAAAATCTAAAAACGGGGGCAAGAAGTTTCGTAAAAGCAAAGCCGAAAACATTTGAAAATATTTCAAAATCCTTGCAGAACAAGGGTTGAAATACTTGACATATGCGAAAGGAAGTGATTTGAAAAATCAAACAGACATTATTTCTTAAAGCATGTTAAGTCTACATAAAAATTAATGAATAAATTTTTCGATTTAGTCTTAAAATTATTTTCCCGTTCTATACTCATAAACTTTGTTGTAGCTCCATGTCTTGCTGAAGTAAAACTTCTTTGTTATTATTTATGAAGCGCTGGATAGATATCTAGATATATGAAGCTATTCTCGAAAATAAAATTATAATTTGTTGTTGTTATCGTTTAATTATATTATTGTTCTTGTTATCTGTTGTTGTTATCATTTAATTATATTAAAGTAATTATAACCAGGGTAATTAATTCCATTTTAATAGAATTTTTCGGAAAATTACCTTTTTCTAAAAATTTAGGTACCATTTTTTTAATGTCTTTAAATATTTATTATGATAGCAATTTGCCTTTGGCAAATGACATGCCCGTTCATCCGTTACCTGTGTACGTGTGTATATACGAATGAGGACACTATACAAATCGCATTCTTGTCTGATTTTTTTTGTTTTCATTTTGTATAGATTCATTGACGATGTGAATAGAAACCTATTTATTGATTGTCACAATTTTTCTCAAATATTTTAATTTTTGTAAATATTTTTTTTAAAAATTATTTTTTATATAATAAAATTGTTTTATATAATAAACCATTGAAACACTTAGTGTCCGGTTTTAGTTTCATCAACGATTTTCAAAATTTTATTTAATATAAATTTATTATCTCTAATACCTAAGTAAATTTTTGGACACAACTTCAATAGACCTAATATGGTTAATTAAATAAGTTAAACACGTAAAATTTCAGCTAAACGTATAAAGTAACGTGTTACTTGTGTGTGAAATATAAAAAAAATTAGACTTGTTTTCTAGAACAGGGATTAATTCCTTTTAATATTATAACATCATATTGGGTTTCAAAATTTACTAATCTACCTAGAATATTTTATCTTAATATTCTAGGTAGATTAGTAAATTTTGAAACCCAATATGATCTATTAAAGAATATATTAAAATGAGTCACTCCAAAACCAACTCCATAGTGTATCTATCTTCATCTATGACTAGCCGCCATTTTATAGACAGTGACAATGTACCATCAGCGTGATAATGCGATAAATTAGATTAAAAAAAATTAATTAGATCAGTTTGAATGTCTTTTGTACTTTCGAATTATTTATTCTGTGAAAGATTGCATGGAGCTCTGAACAAGAAACATTCAGAGGTAATGTCAGATGACAAAGGTGAATATACGAATTGAACCACACATTATTGTAATGCATATTTTGCGGTTATCATGGATAAATAAACTCGACTCTGTTAACTTTTTAGTTTATTAGCTAATCGATATAATTGTTAACAGTAAATATATACATTCACCGTAGATCCTTCGAAAAGCAACTTCCGATTAATAACGCCTCCCATATACCGCAAGCGGCTCAGCATTACCTTACTGGTATCTAATTCAGGTTTGGATATTGAAACTCCAGTTTATCCGGAACTAAACCGTGATGTTTGCGTATGTGATCAAAATATATAACCCATATCTTATCATCAGTACTGATTGCTTCAATCAAACGAAGTTACGATTTAGGTCAATAATTGTTGTCAAACATTAACGCGTAATGTAGTAAGGCCCATACTTAACGTCGTGTTAAATCTAGTTTGTTTGGCGTAATATGCTTGAATAAGACAAAAAGTGCTTGGCACTTATATTAATTAATAGAACGTATTACACATCTTATGATAAAATATTCTGGAATCTTCTACAACCTTTCAAGTAAAATTAAAATATCGTCGCTAAAAATGTTAGCCAACCCTATAGGTATTAAACATGACTATTTTATATTTGTTAGTCAAAAAATCAATCCTAACTTACTTTAGATATATTTTAAACAAACTATATAATTAACCGTTTAAATTTTGCAACGATGCCACTATGAACTACTCTCATATTGAAAACTAAAGAAATTCAAACATTCTTTAAAAAATAAGGAAAATATCTATTAATTCCAAAATTTTCCAATCAATTACATATGTGTCGTCTTCACATTTTCTCCGAAATAAATAAGAAAACAAGGCGAAATAAAATTATAAGTTTATCCATCAAAACACCCCAATGAAAATAATAACCTCAAATAGATATTTCGGTAAAACGGTCCAAATCTTAACGGAAGATGATCCAATTTGGATGAATTATTTTGCTTGTGCAGGCGTGAAATTAACGTCAATTTCTCTTTACCGTCTAAGGGGGAATTGTCCCGTGGTGGGAGCATTCCGTGTGTGGAGAGGAGGGTAGCTATGTAGCGTATGTGATACGTCACATTATATGTTGATACGTATAGTATTGATATACACATACGCTCTTTTGATGTAGATTAAATTTAGAACGTTGTGTTAAACATATTTGTTTAAACAAAGGTCTTCCAATAAGTCGGAATAAACTTTTGATCTCATTGTACAAAATAGGGTAGGGAATAATATGTACTACTATTTCAAATAATACTTTAAGTTTTTTTGTTCAATTAAAATAACCTTTGATATGTAGCACATTACAATTCATCTGATTTTATGACTTGTCTTATTTTGCAGCAGATGTGTTTTTCATCAAAACTCCATATGACAGTAAAGTTGAGAATTAGCCAAAGTATTTTGTATGTTATTTTTGCATAGCGTATACGACAATATGGTACGAGAAAATTTAAAGATTTTCATGAGTTATTTATCTAAAATAGCCATTCGTTATAAATTAAATTGGGTCTTTAGTGACTTGATCGGTTTCTAACAAGGAGTTTAGAGATGCAATGTAGTAATTGAGTGAAAAATTCTTAATTTTTGCAAAATAATGGTAAGTTAAATATATTGAAATAATATCTGAAACAAATGCATGTCACTGCCAAATAAACCACGACGAGAATTTTTTTTAATTAGTTGCTTTCGTGGCATGATTTAAATCAATTTCGGTTTCCTCTAAAGTCAAAACTTTATTCTGGAGATCTTCCTAACGTAACTAATTAATGTCTTATTACTACACTTGATGCATAAGCTATTAATAAACATGCTGAATTTAGGTACAAGTGGCTTACGAAATTTGGTTAGAATGTTTTCGTTTGGATTTCTACATTAATGACTATTGAGGGAATCCAGTTTGGTGTATTCTATTATATATTTAATAATGGGTATTACCCATGAAGATCTCACAATGTCATGCAAAAAGAATACTGGACGAAAAGACAGATGTATAACCCGCTCTGACTATTCAGCATAATGAGAGAAGTATGTAAATATATACATACATCAGTTTATATGCACAAATATGCACAACTTATACGCCGTAAGCAGAGTATTCGTGCATGGAGATATATTACGTGTGGTATCCATCACGATGGACGCTTGCAGTTTTAACTGTCAGTCGGTGGGATTGGCAATAAATTTATTTAAGTGCTCGCAATCGGCCGTCGCTATTTGTAATCAGGAACGCTTATTCGAAGGTTTTGTTCCATCGCTCTCCGTTGGTTAAGCGGATCAGAGCGGGTGACGCGGGCGTATTAATTGGTTTGGGCTGCGCCGAGCTGGTGTTCGGAATCAATATTTAATCCCCAGTGCAGACTAATTAAAATAATTATAGGCGGCTCTTCATTACGTTTTCGCTGGAGCATAATTGGCATTATTACCAGAGGTATTACATGACAAAGATCTAAGATGTTTAGCGATACCTGCCGTTGTGTGGATTTGATTGAAGTCCTGACGACCACAAAACTCGTTTAGGTGCAACAATATTACTCTTTATTGCTTAAGAATTCATAAGTTGAATACATGTCCAATCTGCATATGTTGCTAATTACAATGTTTCCTAAATAAATTTGCAACCAATTAATTATTCTCGAATTTATTGATTGTTACAAAAGCAACCTTAATTTTTTTACTGAAGCACCGGTAGTAAAATAATTTTATCGTGATATACAGTAATCAAAACTGTAATTTGACTAATGCACAATTTTTTTTGTAATATATGCAGTGAGCCCATATTTTACGTTATAATACGCGTAGGTGCATAGCAAACTTTTTCGGGTTTATCCAGAAAATTTAAGGTTAAAATAGTCTATAACAACTTTTTAAACGTTGTTTGAAATTTAGCGAAGAAATGAAACTTTTTGGAACGGCTCCTGGAACAGTTTATATTGAAACATTTCGCATGTATATATACTTCTAGAGGGCGATGATCTACACTGTTGGCTCTGTTTCTAAATGGTATGTATTCATATGCATAGATTCATATAAAACAATGGACGAGCTGCGGATCGTCCGCTAGACGTATACAGATCCTTAAGGCGTATTAATTTCACAACTTACATCATAAATAAGTTTTCACCTTCTTCTTCGGATCAAGGTTAATTCAGTCAGAAGACATTTCTTTCCGAGTGTTTTTCTTTTTTACGACTCAAAAATTTTATTTTAATGTCACCATTTCTTTACATTGCAAAATATTTTCTTTTCAAATTATCTAATGAAAATATATTGAGGTCTAATAGATTTTATCAAATACAAAAATTTCCTTCAACCTTTTTTACTTCCGCATTCTATAGTCATCGATACACATCTATCTTAGGAAAAATGAAACTTTGAAACCATCAATAGAAAATTTTTCATCTCGTCCGTATTAGTTCGGAATGATGGTAGATCAATTATTCACTCTAGTTAATACTAACAACCCAATTAGATATTAAATTTCTTTTTTACTTCTGTACTTTGTACTTGATTGAAGTACCAGTTTTAGCAATGTACGAATATTTCTGTGTATCTTACAATGTACTTATCATTATACAATTACGGATAATATAACGTAAAAAAATAAGAATATTATTTGTAAACTTAAAAAGACTTTTCAAGTTAACTTTAGTATTTCCACTTATGCTTACAGTGTAAAAATTAAAAATGGTCACGAATACCACAATAGTATTAAAAGTTCTTATACATATCTTGATAACGTTGGCACGAGTTTCGATACTTAGTGATGTTTAAAATAAATGTACCTATTCCACGGATGTGGAATTGAAATTCCAAACCCACTCAATGTCTAGGCTATTGAAAATTATCCCTGAACCTATATAGATCGACGATGAACAGCGCAGAAGTCTGTCTATTTTAAGACAGCATTAGTGAGAAAATACATGATATTGAAAATTAAATATTTGAACTTGCCCTCTATTAATGTTACTTAAGATATCATCAATCTTAATGTTAAGTACTTACTAGCTAACTTAAAAAGAATGGGCAGCGACATCCAAATAATGAATTCCTAGGTTCTTCGGCTAATATTAACTGTACAGATATATCGACATAGTTTCCTCACCGTCAAGCAATGATCGCTTTGGTTATAACCTGAAATGTTTTTACGCATAGCATATTAATTTATATTAATAGTAATCATAATTTATATCACTTCCTGATGACAATGAGGATATCGGGTCAGTGGTAATTTTTTTTATAATTTAAAAATATTCGACTTGAAAATAGAACATTGAAAACATAACATTCATCTATTATAAATTATCACAAAAAACTAGAAATTTAGTCAGAAATAATTTTTCTTAATTTAAATGCTCGGGTAAATGTCTCAACGAAACTTTGTAGGAAAGTTTCGTGTCTGAAGACGGCCATAAGCATCAGTTCATACGCTCGGCGGATACACAGTTAAAGTATGATCGCCAAATGTGGACGACATTGAAATTGTTGCGATATCCGTATTTTGTTTGATGGGGTTACATGAATAAATTTAAAATTTTGTGAACGGTAATTGAAAAAAATTATAGTTAAAGACGACTTGTTCGAAAATAGAATTCCTATATGCAAAGTTTGGATAGTTGCAGGAATAAAAATTTGCCTAGTTCAAATATAAAAAAAAAATTGTGTTAAGCACTAAAAATGTTTACGTATATCTTTAAATTGAAAGGTTGTTCTATTTTTACATGGATATACTACTTGGAACTTCAGGGTTATTTTGATCTCAAACTTTTTTAGCCAACTTCGTAATCTAAAAAGAAGTTACTGTTTTTCACGTATATGCTTTTGATGGAAATTCTTTAATTAATTAATACAGAAACTAATATGAGGAAAAGCCCTCCAAAACAAAAACGCTAAGCAATATCCATAATCATCTTAATATTGAGAAAAAATCGTCGAAAATTTTTGCCACATATTCACTCAATATCAAAATTCTGTAAATCTACAGTTTTTAACGTTAATAACTTTATGTAATGTAAAAGTAACACCATCTATTGAGCAAAAATAGCAATGTCCCGAAATCTTGTTAAAAAAACACTAGTAGTATTATTACAATATTAGTAAAATAACATTTTGAAGGAATGGTGTAATTTTTGCAGACGTACAGCATTAGAATATATAGCATAAGACAGATCATATGCAATTTTCAAAATAAAAAAAAAACACAATCTAGTGTAAGCGGAATCGATTTATTTTAACCTAAAGGAAAATTAACGAAATATAGTGTTTAACCACGGAAAAATCAGAAAAAATTTCTTACCCTGAACTGATCATGTAAAACAACCTGACTCACCCCTGACCAATTTCTGTTTTGTTTCTTTCGTAAATATGTCAAACTCTAGCTATATGCCAAATTACAAGTCGACTAGAAATACGCCAGAGACTTTGATGACGAGTAAGTCGGTCAATGTAAATATAATCATATTTTGGAGTCTGTATCTTAGGAACTATAAAAGTTTTATTTGTGATAGTTTTAATCTGATACATGACGTATGTCTTAAATTAAAGTATTTATATAATTTTATAGTATTTTAAATAAACTATATTTATATTAATAATATTTATATAAACTATTTAAATATTCTAACTTTTCACCATCTAAAAAAAATCGAGTGCATAATTTGCTTCTCTCTCCCTCCAAAATTTCGCCATAAATATTTTCGATTTTTAGGTATTAAGATGCGGGGTAATGTGTTGTTGAGAAAAACGACTGTGACAGCCAGACAAACGGAACGGATGTCATAAGGGGTCCGCTTTTCCATTTGAGGCACGAAACTCTAAAAACGAAGTTGCCTGGTGGTCTACACGACTGCGCATGTTTTAAGTATATCATATATTATAGGTGGACAACATGCACGTATAATGGATTGAATTAAACTCATTTTACAACGTAATGTGTTGTATTTTATCACTTAAATTTAATTTAATTTATTATCACGATATGAATTATCCATGTATATATATATATATATATATATATATATATATATATATATATAAGGATAAAAATACTGATATCTATTTAAACCTTGAGTAACCGAAATAGAGGAGGATCTCGAGAATAAATTACTCATAGTAGTTGCAGGACATAACTAGGTTATAGATAAGCTTAGTTTCGTAACGTTACCTTTTTGAACATGCATGTATACTCTACGGATGTACGTGTGAAAACATGTAAATATTATATATATTTAATATCATGGTTGTCCAAAATTAAATATGGTATTTTCAAAGGAGGTGAAGAAAAATAAGTTTTACCGAAAAGTTCCGAACTCTATTGTAAATAAGATATCGACAACAGTATAAAACATCTCGACTTTCTGTTCACCAATTGCAAGAAGTTTTGTAATACAAAATGTGAATATGAAATTGCTGCACCAAAAAGTTCTAATCTCAATGGGTGCCTAAAGCACGTTACAACTCCCGAGGTATAGATTGCAAGGACAATGACCTACTCGTCGGAGCTTAGATGAAAGCTTGAAAATTTTAAAGCTTCCTTTGTGACTGCAGCGCAACTGCAGACATATTTTACGGCCAGAATAAGACGGCAGTGATACATGTTTTAGGTTATTTAAATTTATAAGCGCCGACCGAATATTTCTAAGCGTCTACCAGAGGATATTGTGAATATTCTGTAACGATGGTTCATATCGTTCTGGTACGATGGAGAATGATACAAAAGTAATAAGAACAACAGTTCGGGCATGTAATGCGATATCTACAAAAATACAGTGTACTTTATCTAATAACATAAGGCAAGATAGTATCAAGAAGAGACCCAGTTCGAAGAAGTGTATCATAGCTCCAAAATCTAAGGAAATAGCCTTGGCATCTCTTTTCAGAACTGCTACCAACATAATTATTACAGTCAATGAAGAAGCCAAGGTACGATAATCTGATAGGGCATAGAAAGAAAGCGAGTATTTGATAATAATTGAATGAAAGTAATGTCATTTTTTTGAATTGTGAAAAAATAATTTTTTCAAAGGTTACCAAAAATACGCCATAAAATATCAACACTATTACAAATAATAGGAGTAAGGAACTTCTTAAATCTTCTCAATTATATATTATAAAATGAAATACAATTTTTATACATAAAAAAAAACATTCCATAAAAAAATCCCTCAAGGATTTAAACGATAAATCAATTAGAGCAGCTGCTACAATTTTCCATCGATTTTATTACCAATCAAACAAACTACACATTTAAACATTTAAACCGAAACACTCGCGCTTCAAAGAAATACATTAAAAGAATTTCACTTCCAACTCGTGTTCTGATAGAGAACATTTGTGTAATCTTTCCGATATGACTAGAGGGAGTAATATTATTCTTGTTGAGAATATAAGTGGCCTTTTGAATTATACCCCCGGACACTGCGATATAGCTAACAAGGAACGAATAAAAGATTTATTCGTTCTTATTTTCGTGCCGGGTGTGTCATTTTGCTCGATTATCCCATCAGTAAGATTTATATAATTACCTAACATGTGGAAGGTTTTGTAAAGTACATTTTATATTACTCTTTTATAACATATTCTGCTAACTTTCCAAACATATTTTACTCAAAAATGCATATTCGTCCTTTCATAAAAGTCTACGATTATATTTTGAAAACGACATTTTTTCTATATCTGTTCTTTCTTGAGATATATGCGTATCCCTTCTCCTTCCTTAATTTATACAATTAAATATGTTCAAGCATTGATATGTTTTGCAACTCTGTAAATTATGTTTTAGATTATATTTTTATCTTTATATATTTTATGCATTAAAATTTCAGTTTATTTTTATCTGAGTAATCGCGATCTAAAATAATTTCGACAAGAACTTTAGCGCCAAAATTCATCCCATAGGTACGTGCACGGTATTCACACGAGTTAAAACATTCATATTTAAAGGGAGTTAAAGAAAACTATATTGGACCACGTGATGCGCTGTGAATTGTTTCCTAGAACATAAGTACATTGAAGCGTTATGTAATTATCGATTTTCCCATACTTGTAGAAAATGACATAACCATAAATTTAAATAAAATGAACACAAGTGTCACATACTGCACTTTCTTAACAGCTGCGGTCATTCATGCGATTCTATTACCGTGGTCATAGTTTTGACTGGTAGACATTTTTATTTATTCTTTATGATATTATACTTTGAAAAGAAACAAATCATTATAAAGAAAAATAATTTTATAACCAGTAGTCTTGTAAATCATATATCACGGTGACAGCAATGTATCGACATAAGGGTTTTTATTTTTTTTTTTTATAACGTTTTTGTAAAATTCGAATTACTTGAAGGAATTTTTACGTTTAGGTACTAGTTTAAAAATATTCCAGTCGTTAAAAGAGCAAAGAGTGAAGGTAAGAAAACAGATACAAAATAAAAATGGTTATACGCCAAGAACTTAAAACATCAAAAGTTATATTGTGATATTTTTTTAGTTGTGAAAAGTATAATATCTAATTTTGAGGCAGAAAACTATAATATGAACGACAAAATTAATTATTTCGATATTTACGTCACGCCAATGAAATAATATAGCAGAGTGATGTAAATGAATGAAAAACTATAAGTCACCATAATAATTTATAAAATGTTCATAACTAATAATAATACTAGAAATTAATTTGTAATGTACTGATAATACAGAAAATATTTTGTTGTAAACACATATCACGGTTGACTGTCATAATATTTCAAATAACTTGTAGCACTTTGTAAGTCGGAACTAAATATTCTTAAAGTCGGGGATCTCGTTATTCGATATTTGACTTAAATATCGGGTTGAAATAATAAATATGATTAAAGCCTTTGTGGCTCTTTCGGAATACGCAATACTTTTTCGGATTTGGAACATATTCACATGGTCAATCGAGAGATTGACCATGTGAATATGTTCCAAATCCATAGCTGTTTGTAGCAGTGAGGGAGTATTCGCAGCTAATGTGTGTGGTGCTGATATTCGCGTTTTGGCGAGGCCGGTAACCCCTAATCCTCTCTATAACTGACAATGATTTGATTTTGGATATATTGCTTATGTACTCTATCTGGTGCTTAAGTCTCCTGTATTTGTGGTGGAGTTATGCGCATGTTTTAAACGACTTTTTGAGATTTCTGTTAATTTCTTTTACTTCAAAAATTTAACTTACCATTTTGGATTAGGCGTGTATCACATAATATATATAAATGAGATCTATAATTGGAGATAAATTCAGCATCTTAGCTGTCCTAAGCGTCTATTGAAATCTGTGTCTTAACTACTCTGTATATTTGTTTGACTTCGGTGAAAATGGCATCGAGCCCTTCTCATTGCGCATGGCATCGGAGAGGTGACTCCATGTTACGAGGGAACTAATTGAACTAAATTCTGGTTAGAATGATGGTAAAATCATTTCAGTTGGACTTTTAGTTTTGTAGTTATTCAATGGTTCATTACCATCATACAAGTTAAGATTATTCATGTTGAGACACTAACACCACAAGAATTGTGAAATGTCAGCACCGGTGTAAATTTCTAGACGTATTCACGGTAAAATATATATTCATAATAAATGATTCCGTTTAATTTTTTTACAATAAATACACAAGGTAAACAAGACGGGTACAAGCAAAGATGACAGTGATGATCATAGTGGTAATCAAGATTAGAAATCTGACACATTCAACCTACTATATATTATTTTCAACCGTTTTCTTTTCCATAAATAAAACTATTGGCATCTATAATATGAAAAGTAAACTGGATAATCGCTTATGGAAAATCCAATAGAAAATTAACTTTATCTATACGATACTTAAAATTATTTGTGCAATAGAGCATAAATGGAAATTAAATGAATAAGAGGATGTAGACAGAAACATATTCTATAAGTCATATAACTTATAAATCACTAAGATACGACTTGCATTACTACAGTTATAGAAGAACCTACTAGAAGTTAGATATGTTGTAGAATAAAGAGGGCTAATTCATAAAATATGTCAAAAATTTGTTTAAATTCCAGATTTTACTTCACATCTAAATAAGGTCCAGTCTCTTTATTTGTAAACAAAGGAAATTGCAAGACACTGACCGTGCTTTTGTCCTGAAATAATTATTTGCATAGATTCTAAAATATGAACAAATATTTGCGACTTACTTAAGAAAAGCAAGGAGTGAAACGCGCTAGAAAATGATTACTATTTTAACACTGAATTTTCATAAAAATAATCCTGGCTTCTTATTCTTAAAAATCTCAGATTATGTCGGATTCGAGTACGAGGATAGGAGTCTATGTATTTCAAAGATGGTAGCCGGAGAATTGCGTAAGCACCCCGCATGGATTGTGTTAACTTGGACAATTTCGATTGGCATCAGTTTATAGATATTTTATTTTAGAATATCGGAGTGAAATACCTTGCCTGAAATATCCCAAAAATAATACCTTGCCCGAAATACCCCAAGAATATTAGCTTGAAATACCCCAAAAATAATTTATGTCCGCTGAACGGCTGTATCGATTTTAATTATACTTAAAATAAAATTGCAACACAGTAAATTCTGTATATGGAAAATATTTAAAAAAAGTAATTGATTTAGCCTATAGAATGATAATAGAAGCCAGAAAACCTTTTTTAGAAATGGCACCTGTTATCTGTATGTTATTTTGTGTGTCAATTATGCAAATATACTGAACGGATTTTTATGACATTTGGTATAGTAATAGTAATAGTTATATAATCAAGAGCAACATAATAATTTTTTTCTTATTCCGAATTTCATGCAGGTGAAATCGTGGGGAAAAGCTAGAATAAAATAAATATACACCTAACATTAAATAAATTGCACTTTGTTAAAAAATAAAAAGGTCTAATATGCAAAAAGGGTTGTTGACATAAAACAAGTTAACTTAAGAAACTAAATATTGCTCCAAATTGTTTATTTTAATATAATAATTATCCCACACGTTTATCAATTCTTCCAGATATCTGTCTCAGTTATGTATATAAAATATGTTTATATTGTTGGAATTGAATCAGCAGTTCGAGAGACTTTAAATATTTTTATCATTATTTATGGCATGGCATAAGGTATTTGAGGCTAATATTTTAGGGAAATTATCTTTATATTGGTGTCAACAGATATTTTCAAAATGCATGATTTGCACATTCGCACTTTTGATCTAGTTACGACTTTGCTATCGCCACTCTAACATTAAAGATTGCTGCTTATAAAATCGGGCAGCTTTCTGATCACTATTTCTCCCTATAATTATTTACGTGTTGACTTTATCAATTTATTTTATAAAATGTGGCAGAGAATTTTAAGATAGAACAGTATATTGATAATCAGTATTCAGACTGTCAGGATTAACGAAATAGTTTTGAATACCGTAATATGTTTTCAAAATATTTAGTCCAATGTTAATATCGAATTATATATCTTTTGCTTTATAAATTTAAAATAACTAACAGTATCAACCTTTATAAAAATTGAATAAAACGGTTTAAAATGTCAAATCTTTTTTTTTCATTTGTGTCGCTCTGTATACATTTTACCATTGAAGCGAAGTAAACAACAAACTATTTTAACTTTGTTATTTAGGCTGTCTACAGCCCACCGAAACATAAACTTAAGGAAGCAGATTATGTAAGGTTTCTCGCCACACTGGGCCACCGATTCGTTGCTGGTGGAGATTATAATGCGAAACATCATTACTGGGGCTAGCGTACTGTAACAACAAAGGGACGGCAACTAAAAATGTCAATTGACAAACTAAATCTTAGTGTTGTCTCGCCTGGGCAACCCACTTACTGGCCCACTGATAGAAGAAAAATACCAGATGTGATAGATTTCTTCATAACCAAAGGATTCCCTAGCAGCTTTATCACAAGTAGAACTAGCCTAGATTTGTCTTCTGATCATTCACCTGTAGAAATGACCCTCAAAAGGTCCATCACATTAGCTCCAAAACCATGTAAGCTGCACACACGCAAAACTGACTGGGATCTCTTTAGGCAATTAATGGCTCAATGCCTGGACGAGTCACTACCTATGAAAACCGAAGAAAACATAATGGAAGCTGTTGAACACCTCAACTATTGTGTACAAAGGTCTGCCTGGGCTGCTACCCCAACACATACAGACACAAACCGTAAACTCGAATGTCCTCTGTCTATTCGTGAACTCCTGACTGAAAAACGTAGTGCTAGAAAAAAATGGCAACAGTCTCGACATGCATCAGATAAAAAACATCTAAACTACTTGCAATCTAAGCTAAAATCAGCACTTAGCGATAACAAGAACGAAGGAATACAATCCTTCTTAAAAAGTCTAGACGTGACATCGGCTACTGATTACTCACTGTGGAAAGTCACAAAAAATATGAAACGTCCAGTCTTAAACCAACCCCCTCTACGCAAAGAGAACAATGAATGGGTAGCCAGTGAAGCGGAAAAAGCAGTTACATTCGCCGAACACTTAAAACGCGTCTTTGTACCAAACCCCGAAATAAATTCCCCCAAAACGCAAGAAGTGTCAACTTTTCTGAATCAATGCCACCAACTCGATCCCCCTATTTCGAATTTCACTAAGAGAGAAATAAAAGCTGTTATTGATACACTTGATATCAACAAGGCGCCTGGCTATGACCTAATAACTGCCAAAATTCTAAGAGAGCTCCCAGAGGAAGGAATTTCATTCCTCACAATCCTGTACAATGCAATCGTACGTACGTGTTCGATTCCTCCCCAGTGGAAAGTGGCTCAAATAATAATGGTCCTCAAGCCTGGCAAAAATGCTGTGGATGTGAAATCTTACAGACCTATTAGCTTGCTACCAATTACTTCCAAGGTTATGGAAATTTTATTTCTGCGAAGATTAATGCCACATATCTATGATAATAATCTACTGCCTGATCACCAGTTTGGCTTTCGTCAGAGACATGGAACCATTGAGCAGGTCCATCGATTGGTCAAAAATATCCATAATGCCTTTGAGTCAAACCAATATAGTTCTGCATCTTTCTTGGACATATCCCAGGCATTTGATCGGGCACGAGGGACTGCTGTTTAAAAATTAAAAAGAACCTACCCATAAATTACTACAACTTCATCAGATCATATCTACACAACAGACACTTCTACGTTAAACAGGGAACTGAAACTACGTCTCTCTATCCGATCCAAGCAGGAGTTCCCCAGGGAAGCGTTATGGGCCCAATACTGTACCTGCTCTACACAGCTGACCTTCCAGTCACAGAAGGTCTTGTTACGGGCACTTTTGCTGATGACACAGCAATTCTAAAGACAAGACTAAGTGCAAGACTACAAAAGAACCAAGAACCGGAAAAAAAAAAAAAAAAGAAAAAAAAAAAGACTTTGTTATTTATTGATCAAGGTCCTCTTACAATTTTGCTTTCAAAATTTTAGATATTACACTATTCTGATAACTAAGATAATCATCAAAACATGTTTTAAGTACATGCAATAAGTCATTTCATTCTGATTCCGTGTTTTCGTTATCTACTTTTTTGAAATTCATGTTGCTACTCAAAGTATCTCGCTTAGAAGTGGGATACGCTTTTAAATTAAATTATTCTCTATAACATATAAAATTGACGCAGACGAAAATTTAGGGGAAATAAGCGCAGATAAAATTCGACGAATGGCTGGAAGGGTATCCGATCGCCCAATTTCGTCCATTAGCTTTTAGGCTTATTTCCTTCAACCTCGTTTTCCCACAGTTCCCGATTCCTCGAAATACTATTTGATTGACAGGAAAGTAGTAGTAGTATAATAATACTTCAACTGTAGGACTGGTCAAGAAATACGATGCTGAGGGAGGGGGGAAGAGGGGCGTTGACTAAATTATTGATTTATATAATAGTATGACCAGATTCAATCTAGTTCATTATTTTCACAGATCACATAAAGTATAACAAGATCCTTAAATGAATATTACTCCCCGAGATTACGTGTGTGACAAACTTGTTTTACAGTATTATTTCAAGAAATGAATTTTGATAATACCATTATATTTGTCCTAATTTTTTAAATTATTTCAATTACAATTTTCCGAGAAAGAAGAAAAGCCAAAATGCCTATTTTTGTTTTACAGCTTATAAGGGTCGCAATATTGCATTTTTTATAGAATTTATATTATTTAAAGTAAATTACCCCAATACTTAATTCAGTTTGCGTACCTAGTGACAAATAAAATAGTACATTTACAATAAATATTTGCATTACCAAACTTGGCACATTTTAATTAATCCCAAATTAATATTTGAAGAATTAAACAGAGAAACATGTTGAAACAAACTTCTGTTTGGAAGACCTGTATTGAAAAAAAATTTCTTTAGACTTCTGCCCAAACAAGAAGGTTCGAAAAGGTAGAGAAGTCATTTTTGCACAACTTTTAAGTATTTACGAAGTACGAATTTGGCTAAAAGCGGTTTAACTTTTGGTCGGAAAAGCATATAGAGATGGAATGTGGAAACTAGAGATACGTGGAAATGAGGCGTTTGAGTAGGTGTGAATTATTTAAAACATTAAGGTGTAGTAAAATAATATAAAGATAGCGTCAGTTATAAATGGTTATGCATTTCGGACGTGATTCAAAAAATGGAATATATTTAAATTTATTAATCACTTGTTTTGTAAATTATATATCGCACTAAATTTTATTATTTGATAAAAAATATGACTAATATGTCTAATATAGACAGAATCCGGTAGTTGACTCATTCTATTTTAAATTATTATATTTAAATTTTTATATTGTGAAATATAAGTTAATTAAAAATATAAGTTAATTAAAAACCAGTCTTGAAAAAAATTTAAGCTTTTAAATTGAAGATACGGGTAGAGTTGGGTATATTCCTGTCTCTTTTCCTTTCGTGGAATATAATGTGCAATATTAAAAATGACCTCACAGCACAGTATTGCCGTCCTTGTCTAAAGGTTAAATTTCAACTTTTATAATTCGGTAAATTTTTAAGATTATTTAAAATTTTTTTCACTTTTCATCAGCTTGTATCTTGAAATTATTTGACTAAATTTTTTTTATTTCATTAATCATATGAAATAAAAAAAATTTAGTCAAATACCCAATTGTGTTCTAAGAAGGATATTTTTTTAAATACATATTTTATCCGTGTCTATATTACATCAAAATATTTTTAGTAATTAGAATATAAATAATAACTAAGAATGATGGCAATGTATTATATAATTAAAACACTTTCTTGTCTTCATTTGAAATTGGGAAAAATATCGAGCATAAGTAACAGAACAGAGAACCAAAATTGAGGGTTTATTTAATCTTTTTAACAAACAAAGTGAACAAATAATATAATATATGTGTCCTAACAACGTAATATACTGGAGGAAACTCGAAATCAGTGAATCAGACAAGCCATTGAAAAGGGTAAATAAAAGTTCATAAACTTTAACAGAGGTGACACATTTTTGTGACAAAAAAAAGAAAATTCTGCGGAAAACACGCTTGCGCTTTACAAGTCATGGTCGCTTCGTCACGTCCGATCACGAAATATGTTGTCGAATTGCGTACATATTTAACAATATTATCGGTACGCGTGCAACCAAGTCGTTTTCCAGTTTCGTGTTTTGAGATGCGTAAATAGAGCTACAAGGCGTTTCCTCACTCGCTCATTCGGCGGAAGGAATTGCGTTTATCATTTTATTCAGGTACTTAAAACTGGAACCGGAAATACAGATGAAAATAAAAACACCATGGCTTGCTTAATTAGAATGAATGCACTCTAGTGAACGCATAATTTTTTGTGGCGTAATTGATTCTCTTTGTCGTAAGTTTGGATATTTTTTTAACTACACGTAGCTTCAATACAATATTTATTTTGGCACGCATCGAGTAATTAATACGGAAGTGATCATATCAACTTTACTTTGTACAGCCTTAATTATTACTTAAGGGAAATCAAGTTAATTTTTATGAAATATTTCCTTTTTTATAAGTTTAAAAGCTTGATTTAATTCCGTAATAAACATAACCAGAATCTTGAATATATATATATATATATATATATATATATACATATATATATATATATATATATATATATATATATATATATATATATATATATATATATGTCTATATGTATATACGTATATATGTATATATATATATATATATATATATATATATATATATATATATATATATATATAGGAGCGAATCCTTAAAATCACCTACATTAATAGGTGCATTTAATATAGTGGAAGCCTTTTAATTTATATAGGACATTAGCCAGTGAGAAAAACCTCATTTCAAGTCTTTATTATTAATTCATGTATATATATATATATAACAAATTTTCTATTATAAAGTTTCATTTATCCTCAATAAATTTTCTTGTATTTAGATACAATTTTTAACCGAGAAACTATTCCAACTGATCGTTATTTTAATTCTGTCATTATTATTAAATTAAAACAAAGAGGTGAAGAGGTTAATTACGAGATGTTAAGCAGCACATTTCCATTCTATAAATACTTAATATATACACAATGAAATAAAACTACGTGATGTAGTATTATTTCTACTTTTTTTAAGTTCTTTACCACGACTTAGGTTTCGTTGTATTACAACATCTTCATGTGGGCTATTAGCAAAGAATCTTGATAATAGCCCACTTGAAAATGTTGCAATACAACGAAACCTAGGTCGTGGTAAAGAACTTAAAGAAACTAGAAATAATACTACATCACGTAGTTTCATTTAATTGTGAATAATGAATTTCTACAAAATTAACGCCAAATATATTCAATACTTAATACATAAGAAAACTTAATTCGTAACAGCGAAAATATAATATATTATAAATATAATATAACGTAATACTTCTTCATGCAGTAATAAAATGCAATCGCAATAGATGCCATGATTTATTTTGTGTTTTATTTTTTTTTTAATCTATATCGTGTAAGGCATAAAGGAATTTTTATTGCTTTGAAATTAACACTGTGAAGGAAAAAATAAAATATTGTTTTTTATTTTTTTTCGAGAGCGAAAATAAATATAAAATGCCCACAGATAATCCCATCGGCTTGAGTGTTATTACTCCCCTGGGTATTGATAGAGTGTTAACGCACGTAGCCGCTCCTTGGGCAAAAGTCAAAAGAAAGACTGTTTCAATGAACATCTTTTGAGCAAAGGTTCGAACTAAGATGTTTCTCTGCTTAATTCTTCAAATTATTGTTTCGTATTTAATAAAATGTTTCCAATTTTGTAATGTAAATATTTATCTCAGTTATACTTTTGGTTAATCGTGTGTGACTTTGCTAAAACTATTTGGATTGATAAATTAATTTTAGTTCTCGTCGCTTTATACATTTAAAGAGTGTAAGTTACAACAAATGGTTTTCTGGAAGAGATAAAAAACTTATGAAAAATGAAGCTTTTGAACTAACCCCTAAAATAAAAAATATATTTTTTCTAAGTACTTAGATGATATAAAATCTCTGTGCTATGATAGAAAAAATAGTTTTCATTCTATGTTTGGTAGAGATCAAAATTGAGAATTTTTTATTCCAGTTTCCCATTTAAATTTAAATTAAAACGTAAGCATGATTTTCCAGGAAATACCTTCAGCATAAAGTTTTAAACCTTTATTTAAACAAAAAAGAACACCGCTTATGTAACAATGAGTTTACAAAATTAATATCTAATTATCATCATGTTATATCGCTATTTACATAGGGTCTCAAAGTGTTGATAAGTCGAAGAAATTACGTTTATTAGTCAATAAGACAAATGGAAGTTCGATTGGAGTAATATTTTCTTTTACCACAGTTTTGCACACAAATTGTTGGAGATTTCTAACCAACACCATCTTCTTATACTTTTTCTTAACTTCAATGTTTTGGATAGTCCAACAAATCTAAGGTGGAAACCTTCATACTTTCCTGTAATGTGACATTTCAGATTCGATTTTCAGCATTACGGTACAATTAATTGCCAGCGCTCAGTATCCGCGACACTGTCAATTACCTGTTACAAGTTGTATCAGAATATTACAGATTATATAATTACAGGTTGTGCACTGTTGTGCTCGGTTCTCCTCTGTCACTAATGCAATGCTCGAATCTGTAACGTTACATTACAGGCGGATACTCCCGGTGAGGGAGCACCATTAAGCGATAACAGTATATATGTTGCGAAAAATTAACATTTGTAAATAGTTCAACAAAGATACCGAGTACTTAAAAATATTTATAAGTACCTAAACGTTTACAAAATCCTTATAGTGCGACTGCTACTTATGCTTGACAAGTTTTATTTAAAGAAACTTAAATGGCGAGAAATAACGTAAAATTTTTCGCGGGCGGGATCTCGGTGTAATTATTGATAACCGTCTAACATTTCACGATTATATTACTGAACACTGTCCGAAGACCTACATGATTCTAGGATTTATCATGCGACATTTTGCACGATTTCCATGACAGTGGGTGTATCGTGACCTTGTTTATTTTATTAGTCCGTAGTATCCTTGAACTCAATGCGGTCATCTGGTCTTTTATGTGGATAAAGCAACTAAACTACTTATATTCGAGAAAATATTAAAAAAGTTTAATCAGCATGGTCGGATGTAATTCCCTTCAGCTGCAACGAGAATTGCTTTTGATCATGCTTTTTTTTAAATATTCATGTTCTCATAGCCCCTCCGGTGTTGGGTTGGGTAATGCTTTATACTCTATGACTCCACCTACTCATGTAAGAGTCAGCTTTTACATGAGTGGGTGGAGTCTTAGTTTATTTCATCTACCTAGAGTGCGCACGAATGTCCTGCAGTTTACACCAGTTTTTCCTGCGCTTTGTTAATCAACGAGATATTGCGAGGGACGCCAAATTTTGATATAATTTTCTGCTCCATTGATCATTTAGAATGGAATTATGGAGTTGCTTGGGAGTTCACGTTTGATAGTTAATTTTTCGTTTAATTTGTACTGATGTGTGTTTTTTCTGTTTTATTAATTATTATTTACGTTATTGTGTGTAACGTAAATTGGTGTACTTTTAGTGTTTGCACATGTTTGCAACCTTAAACAGGACTTGGAATTTTTTTTAAATAAATAATAAGAACATATAATTTATTTGATTAGCCAACGTACATTTTAATATTTTCCACTGGTCTAATTTTTAATCTTAAAATTTTTGCTTTTGATGCGAATTTCACCGTGGCTCTTGTGATTCCTGTATTAGTAAAATTTCATATTAATTTAAGTTTTATTTGATGGATTTTCCAAAGGAAGGGTAATGAATGTATGTGTGTCTTTATGTCATGTATGTATGTGTGTATTTATGTAGGGATGTTTGATTGTAGAGCAAAAACTGCTGAACCGATTTTAAGCCAATGATGTATCAATCGGTTTGCATTTGATGCAAGAGTGCCATAGCTTAGGTTTTTAGAGATAAAAAAATATTTTGGCGATTTAGCAATAAAAAATAGAGTTGAAAAAAAATTCGGAAAGGATATCATTCGATAGGTCTTCAAAAATAATTATGAAGTTTCTCCAACCATTTTTCATAAACATTAAGAATAGCCATGTTTAGCACATATAATAAAAATACAAAGTTCTGGATGCATCCGGTTTCGAATTATGTGTATGAAAATAAGCTACTAAAAAGGGTGAAATAAAAACGAAGCTATAAAAACTAAAACTCGACTACGTCAAAAAACTTAAAAGCTTAAAAATAAATGCATGCGGTTACGGTTTCACAATTCAATGACGATTATCCTCCAGTGATATTATGTTTATCTAAGTTGTTTTTCTAGTTTTCACTTTTTTGAAATAGTCATAAATAGGGTTTTAGTACTTTATAGCTTAGCTTTTAATAGTTCTACTTATCATTTTTAATGTCACCCTACCTTTGATAACCTTTTTTTAAATACTATCGTTTGCGAGGTTCAAATATTTTACATATATTATACATCACTTCGTATTTATTATGATGTTTCGTAACACCATCACTCGAAACATTTGGTGAAAAATGTAAATTATTGTTTAATATTTACTCCATAAGTTATAATTATAATTATTGGACTTACAGAATAAAAAAAAACCTATTATATACGTATAATAATATAATTTTCTATTTCGCAAGTTTAGTATTAAAATTAAAGATAACAATTACTTTTGAATTTTTTTCCCGAAAAAAGATTAAAATTCATTAAATTAAGCTTAAAGTTACTTAGCTAGGGATAAGATAACATTCGCGTCCTAGTGTTAAAGACAAGTTGAATCATCTAATGTAGACGTATCGTAGTATCGTAAAGACGTTTGAAAGTTTGTAAGACCAATACTGAACTAACAGGTTATCCAAGATATTATAATAATATTATTTGTTTATCCTCTTCTATAACATGGACGTTACATTTCACTTGATTTGCAGGAAAACTGAACTTGTAATTATATTTCACTTCTTCGTTCTTCTCGATATTGCTCGCTGGAAAAGTGACTTCGCGTTCTTTTTGATATTATTGGAAGAAGGCGGTTTTTACTATCGCTTTTCTTTTTTTTATCTCTTAAAATACGAGGAAGAAAAATTAAAAAAGGTAAACCGGTTGGCGCGGTCTACATTGAGCGAAAAGTCCTAAGGGAACATACTTGAAGTCAATTCTAGTTATGGTATGGAATATTTATCATATGAGTTCGGAGGTTCGAGTTCATATGAGAACATAAATTTAAAAATATAAAATTCCTATTTTAAGAGTTTTTCTTTCATAAATACAATTATGTACAGACATTTTCTCTATTCAGATTTTAAATTTTACCTTTTAAAATCAGAATCTAGTTTTGAATAAAATTGTATTTATGAAACAAAGCTCTTAAAATAGGAACTTAATATTTTAAAATTTCTCAATTTAAAAATTTGTTTTTCATATTGGAATTGGAAATTAAAAGAACAGGGACTCATTGACTTCTCAACCTAAAATTACTAACACGGGTTTTTATATTTTTGGTCTATGATTAGTTTACTGCTAACTATGTTTACGCCAAAATTTATTTATTTATTCATTTACTCAGCCCTTATTTATTTATTCAGCCTTTTAATACAATACATAATACATATTATGCGGACTTATTGCTAGAAGAGCAATATTTTAGAGCACAACCACAACCAAAGAATGCAAGTGATTGGTTCAGAGACGGACTGCAAAAATTATATTACACCATTATTCATAACGTAATAAAAAACTTTTCCAAATAAAGTAAACAATAATTAATAAAAATGATTATCAGCAAGAATAATGTCTAAATTTGATATGTCGGTAGAAAAAAGGGAAAGGAAGAGGTTTGAAGGAAATTAGGAGAAGAAAAAAAAGAAAATAATGCAGTTTAAATCAATATAAGTATAATTTTTACGAGGACTTGAAAGCGTATATGGCCAATAGTTATAAAAGATACCTCTCTATGCCTCATAATCTTTGAGAAAATAAGTTCCGCTAGACGAAGAATTGGATCGATAGTTAATCCATTTTTCCAATTTTGTCGAGGAATACAAAAAAATGCTTCTCAAGAACTGAATTCTTCCAAATCTTTCCAAAAATTTCATGTTTTATTTTTCATTTCGAAAACAAAAGAAGCGAATAATGAAAATCATCTTATAACTTTTAATAAGATACCATTCATAGTCAACAGCAAGATTCGCATTTTATTACATTTGGAAAATAGTGCATTTAATATGTTTAATAAAAATATATTTAATTATCCCACGTATTGTTAGCCCTAATTAAAATTTTATTATATTAATATTGCCAAAGAATATAATTTAATCTTTTATTTATTTCATATATATTATAATATAATATATAATATTTTATTATATTTTATTTATTTCATATATATTAATATTCATTTAATATTATCTGTATTATGTGCACAAACATCAAAGCACCATTTAGCGATATCTCATAATAAAGATTCTTTATGTCCCGTCCTGTTTTAATTTCTTCAAAGAATTTGTTGTTTTCCTTGTATGCTAGTCTATGTGAGTAAATAGATTTTTATAGACTTGTACACTTATTTAAATATATTTTGAGTTACAGATACATTGATCAATGACCTCTACGTGTTTAAAGTAAAGTAGTATATGGAAAGAATATTCAATCTATTCATTAAGAGAAATAACATCTCAAAAGATTAAAATATTCTGGGTGAAGTTGTAAACAGAGTATATTAGACTATATTTTGTGCCTTTAGAACAAAAGAGGTCGGACTGAAAAATATATCGTTTTAATATTCAGCGTGTTTTCTCAATAATTGGCGACAGATGCGATTAATGTAAAAGACCAAGGTATGTATTTATATTTACTACTATTTTATAATCTAGATGTTACTCAGAAAATTTTTTAAATCGAATTATCAAATGAACCAACTTTCCCCCTTTTTCAGTTAGGTAGGTTTCGTTTCAAAATAACAACTTGTTCATTCCACTGTTTCAAATGATTTTTCAATTATTCCTTTCACTGTTGGATATAGGGCTGTCCCAGTGAGCATTTCAATGAAACCTATAATCGCGACGCTGGGTATATGGAATATAAATCGTAGTGTGTAGCTTCTCGAACCAGTGGCACTTCTGCTGTCTCTAGTCTGTGACATTTAATTTACGCGATTTTAAAAACTACTTTTAGCCCCATTTAATAAGTGGCGAGAATCGAACTCGGGTTCCAACCCAACACAACGCAATACATCAAAATAACGATATTCTATTGTTTAGAATTAAAAAATATAGAGTCATTCAGCAGTTCTAAAACTTGTACAGTTCCCTTATTTTTATCTTCCTCATTGATGACGACACTAAGTCATTTTAAAAGAAATGGTGTCCAACAATCCATGGTGTCCATCGCGATACGGTATCCAATGAATCCGCACGTGTGATTCAGACCCGGGACCTAGAAAGCGCCATAGCTGCACAGATACCGTAAATGTTGTTAAGGTTTGTATCGCCACGGATGTTACATACTCGCCCATGGTCAGTGGACGCGGCAATAAATTGGGGTAGAATTTCCTCTCGCATTTTCCTTTTTTTTGTTTAGGTGTTATTTAAAAAATCTATAAGCAGCTCCAAAGTTTGAAAGCTTTACTTACGAATGTAAATGGCTCGTTAAAATTCATTAGCCGTTTATCGCTGTGTTTGGTTGTGATGTCTCTAGTGAAAAAAGCTTTTTTTAACTTTCTAATATGATTGTAATATTTGTATGATTGCAATGCATTCATATAATATTGGACTGCCAGTAAAGACCATACTATGAATAATGTTTCAATCTATTGTATTTCTCGTCTATTACCTTAAGTTTTTATATTATCACTTTTAATCACTTTTCCTTATAAAGAGAGATGGAGTATTTTATGTGTTACTATATTAAATAAGTAAATTTAAGTTTAAAAAACCAAACAATAAATGGGGATATATTACATCATAATTGAGTTCCAGTAATAAAATAAGTTGGGTCTTAAATAAAAACAGACTGAGGTATGTATTAAACTTATGTAAATGTAACTGAAATGTTATTTTTATGTGAAAGATGGAGCAGGTAATAATACTTAAATTGTGAAAAATTGATATTGGTGAATAGTTTAATAGAAATATCAAGTAACCTTAAATGTTTATAAGTGCTTAATTGTGTACGGATACCTCTTAGTGCAGGATATCGCACTACGAGGTATCCGTTATCTCCTGGATACCTCGTGTAATTTCTACTATTTGATAGGTTTAATTCTTCCATTTATTTGTTCATATTGATTTTCATTTATGCGATGTATCTAAATTTATTTGGCGATTAAATTACTAAGCCGCCAGTAATTTGCATTTTGTTACAACTAACAAAATGTTAAAACTACCTAAAAAATGTTAAAACTACCCGAAAATTTGATAATTACTCAAATGCGAAAAAATTGCACATTGTTAGTAAAAACAATTTTTAAAATTTATTTATTTAAATAAATTTTTAAATAAATTTTAAAATTGTTTTTACTAACAATGTGCAATTTTTTCGCATTTGAATAATTATCAAATTTTGCCGTAGTTTTAACATTTTTTACTAAACTTGAATTTAAGTAAACGCATATCAATGTAAATAGGAGGTGAGTTATTATATTAGCCACCATTTAATCAATCTAAATTGGAATACGTGAGATATGACACCGACTTATATATAACGACACGAACTGACTCTTCATCAAATAAACTTTTTTATCCTGGTTTTGAACTCAAATACATTGACTGAAATTTTGACCGCATTTTTAATTCATCAGCCAATATTTTTAACTATTTCAACCTCATTTACTAAAACTGACGAGCAAAAACGTGATACACTCGTTCCAATAATATCCATATATTAGTTATGACATGTGAATAATTATTATGAACTCGATAGTTCCTAATAATTCTTTCTGAAGCTTCCGTTTTGTAACTAAAAAAGCAAAGAATAAAAAAAAATTATATTAAGACATTATTTATTTTTGTCACTGATTGTGCCACGTTCTAGAATATAATTAAATAGTTATAGAAAATATCGTCAATTTGAATATTATTATTCATTGAGCGGTCATTGTTCATTAAACAAAGCATAGTTGATTATGAGAGTCTGGGTCAGAAATATAATTTGTTAGCAGATTTATTAAGCGAATTGAAGAATATGGAAAACATTTGAAGTGAAACGAAATGTGATATTTAAAACGGGTCGGAATGGCGAAAAATCATCCACGCCCTCAATTGCGTATGAGGAAAAGATAGAAAATTAATAAATTATATGATTTCTTTAATACAGTTGAAAAATACTGAAAAGGAAACTTGTCCATGTTGGAGTTTTGGCATTTCCATATTAGAGCTATTTATTATGTGAAAAGGATGAATATTACTAAAAAGAATACCTTAGCTTTGGAGTTTGGTAATTATTTAAACATTACAATCGCAAATATATCTTACAAGGTAACTTTAAAATCTCTTATGTCCATCCGTCTCCCTATTGGCACCATTAAATTAACGGCAAATGGCAAATAAGAAAACGATTAACGAAACTCTTTACGTCAAGCATCAGGTACTAGTAGTCTAGCAACATATCACGTATGATTCAACTCCTATAGTACAGCACATAGTACACGTCACACGTACCGAAATTTACTTGCAACTGGCCGACGCGACGTATTGTATCGACAACAATGTAATTGGGACGCCCGTTAGTTTTTCGTAGCATTTTTTTTCGTTTCAGTTTTCATGTTTTCGCAAAAAATTGACAGCTGTGATACAGTACATTTTAAATTGCTAGTTACTTCTGGTTTATTGTGTACGTGTTCGATCGCAATAAGTCTGTATTACAAAATAATTTAGTGGTAATTTTTTAATTAATTAATTTTTTAGGAATAGATTACAATCGCCTTCTCGGTCTTAATTCGGTATCTGTTTATATCTGCGATTTAATCCAATTCCATTCTAATACGTGAATAATTAAATCCCAAATTCGTTTGCTGAAAATTGCATAACAGGAACCTAAATTTTTCTATTAACATTCCTTTTTCAGAGATAGTCTATTGACGAGACTTCTACTACCTTATAAATGTAAATATAAAACCTGTTGGTGTTTCCAAATATTTAAAAAATACCCTTACATTAATTCTCATCACTGACGACACTTATCTTTTATGTCAAACTAGTTGCGCCTCGTGAATTTATCCCTGTATAATTTTCTGATTTACACTGCACCCCCCCTCGTGGTCATTAAACTACTTTACTCCGTTCGCCAAACGACATCGTTCTTTGGGGTCTAGGGTATATCGGCTTGAATAATCGGGTTGAACAGTTAATAGATAAACCATACTTTCTCCACCTTGTGCCGTATAAATAGTGTCACGCGACTTTTTTACCTTTGATTATTTTGCTTTACCCCTTTTAGTCATAGCGTGACGATATATTTTCCCTTCTTTTTCCTTTAAAGTATAGTCTTCTTATAGTTTTAATATAGTATTGCTAACTTCAAAATATTTTTTTAAATCGGATGTATAGTTCTAGAGATTAATGCAAATAAACAAATAAACAGACAAACTCTTCGGCTTTATATTATTTTAGTGTAGATATGGAGAATGGTTGACGTATGCAGTAACAATGGGATATTTATTTGTACGTATGACACCACATATTTTTTAGTGTAATAAACTTTCATTATATTAAAATAATGATTAAAACATTACATGATATGGTATGTTATAATGTAAATTGAAAGCAATTATTTTGCGACCGGTAAATTTGATTTTTTTTAATGTGATTTCTTTATACGACATAAAATCAAAAATATTGGGTTGGCAACTTATAAACCCACCATCCCCGTGTACAAATATTACAACTTTTTATATGTACTCGTTAACGTGTAGGCAAAGCAAAATTTATTCCTTGTTTTCTACAAGGCTATGGGCCTTTGACTGAAAAAGCGATTATGATATGAATTTCGTCTTTAAATTTTCTTTTCAATTATTAGATAGAGAGTTAAACAGATGGTAATCAAACGGTGAAAGGCCTGGAGAGTACGGCGGATGGAGTAACAAACTTCATCCAAGTGAAAGTAGTTTTTCACGAATTACTTTTGCTACGTGGGAGTTAATAATTGTACACGAAAATAATTCCGTCGAGAGTGTTAAGTGTGATGTAACATTTTTTCCACATTCTGGCTGTTTTTTCTGTGATCTAACTTTTCCCTTCTCTTTGCATTGATAACAAACGACCCATTATCAATCTTATATAGTTTACCATAGTCTATATAGTTATAACTGCTTCAAACTTACGTCTCATAAAAACTAAATTTTTACTCAAATATATTTGACGACGTTATAATGTCAGCTGGAAGATTTTCTCCTAGATAAAGACATTAAATTAAGTAAATCAATCTTCGATGTCACTGGTCTTTAATTCTCTTATCGAATTGTCCTTTCATTAAAATACTTCGGCCATGGTTTCCTTTTAAAGTCCTTCGACAATAATTTGTCGAAAATAAAATTTCTGATCTTATTTAATATTAGTCCCAAATTACTGGCATAATCATTTGCTAGGGAGTGGCTGGCGTACAACGATATAACTCATTTTTCCTTTATGAAACGGTCAACCGAAAACTGCTAGGTGTTTTCAAGCGTACTATTCTTTTGTAACTAAATTAATTTTAATAAATTTTGAAAGATACATTTACAGACTATAAAGATGTATAAGGTAAAAGACACAAAAATCATTATTGTTTACAATACATATTTCGGAAAAGAAATTTATTTTTCATCTCAAAAATACAAGACAATTTAAATTAAAAAATTACATCGTAAGTGAACCCTGTACATCATTGTATATCAGTCGATGATTGAATTAGACATACCAATTTAATTGTTACAGATATTCGGAATAGTCTGAGTACAATGGCCCACTATCGAGTCACTCAATCGAATTGCAAACTGAATTTGGTGCCATTGAGAGAAGGCAGAAAATGACTTCCGGGGAAGTAAACGTAAAAGTTAATGGACGTAATTGGAAATGGTCGAAGGTGTTCGGCAATTTTCGAAGTTATTAGAAACAATTCTCTAGAAATACTCAGCTTAACTTATATCTGCGCGTGTAGTTTTAAGTATTCTTAATGCATGTTTATTAGAATCCAGGTACTTTTTTAATAAGTGCACGAAATATATTTAATTTCTTTTTCGAATAAACTAATAACATTAATCAACACGTATCTATTTATCTTTATATATAGTATCTTCTAAAAGTGTCCAACACACTTCTTATATTGATTTTGTTTTATATATTACGTTACTAAATTGATTTTAAGAAAACTTTGAGGGTCCTGTTTCAATATATGAATAATATAAAGAAGATGCGCTTCATGAAAATGGTTAGAAAAACCGAGGATATATTCAAGGAAATTGTTTATTCATAATAAATATTTTCTTCTAAATAATTTATTTCACATAACAGTGTACCCCCCTGCCATTATACTATTTGACTGGTTCGAAAAAGAAAATTTTAGTTTTCGTAGTGTATTTATTATATATTTGTGTACACACACATAAACACACACACACACACCCACATTACTGGATTAACTTCATAAAAAACAATACCAATATAGGAGTGGTAATTTGAGGTTCCAATAAATTTTTGAAAATTAAAAAACGATCATATGTTTAGACATTTATAAACATATAACGCCACGTAGTATTTCTATTAAACTACAAAAATATTATTTTTGTTTTATCGTAAATCTAAAAAAACCCATTATAGTTTTCGTGTTCACTCTTTGTAATTTTAGTCTGAGTAGTTTCGGAAATAACGGGGGATTGTTGTATTTTCGCATATTTTTTGGAATATCCCTTTAAACATGCAATTTAAAATTATTAATTTTTTTTGTGTTTCTATTACAACTCCTATCTATAAAAAATATCTCATATGATGTAATATGAGATATTTTTTATAGAAATAAAATTTTTAAAAATCAGGCCTTTATATACACACACTCTTTCATTCATATATGTATATTTAAAAAAAATTAGTTAATGCAAAATATTTAGGTAAATAAAAAATATTCCTAAGCCAAATATGAAGTTACTGTTGCATGGTTTCTGAAAAAATTAGCTGTGAACATAGAAAAATATAAATATATTGCCTAACGTATTTTCCGTAGGCGTAAAAACATGATGCATATTTCCTACAATATTTGTGTGAGTTTCTGAAAAAACATATTTGTTTTTAATTTCAGGTTGAGAGAAAATAATTTTAAGAATTAAAAAGAAATTTCGAGTTCTAGGCCCTCTTAAATTTCCAACCAATTGTTTTTGAACTTTAGTTACTGAAATGTAACATGTAACACTGAAAGTAAACATGTTTAATTACTACTGAATGTAAACATGTTTAATTGTTATGCTAAATTTCAAGGTTCCTATTTTCAAAATTCCTAGGTCAAGCGGTTTCTGAGAAAAACGTTTGTTACGGATGGACGGACAGATACGTGCGGGTTTTACAAGAATTAAGTTTTTCCTTTTTGAGGTGTGGAACCTTCACAATTAGTAAAATATTTAATATGTTTTATACATAGGGTATACAAAAATATATTTACGTTGTTTTCTATTATAGTCAAACGGAACCTCGTCGTACGGATCATATAATAGATCCTATAGAAAAGATACTTCCGACAAAGAGAGTGAACAACGATCGCCCGACCGACCGTCAGCGAACCTAGTCTCCGGCGCGCGGTTACCACTTAGAATAACTGGTCAAAAGGGCGCTCTTGAGTTATGTAATGTCAATCATAATATTTGATTGATGTTCGCCATTTCATTTAGTAATTTAGTTTGTCGGAATAATTTAGCTTTTGTTATAACATTGTTATTGGATATACGTCGTCTTACAATTTCGCATACACAATTAAACATAACAAATGTCAATCCTGATGGACGTAGAACACATGAACATAAACTTCTTAAAAAATCACGCACAAAACGTTAATCAGGTCTGATGCGAATAATTTTACGTAGCTAAGACGTTTTACAAATTATAAATTATTTAACACATTAGTTTTTTTTTCATTCATAATACCAGGAAGACTTTACTAGGAGACTTCTTTAATTTTGATTTTTACATTTTGATTTAAGAGACGGACATGAATACAGGATTTTAAATCACCTATTTTGCGATTTATTAATGCTGATTGCTAATGTAGTGAAAACGGCAAAAGTGTTTTGTTTTGGAGTTGTTGTTTTTTGTGGTGTGGTACTATGTGGTTTTACATGATAACTTTAATAATAAATAAAGTAAAAAAAACATTAAAAATTTCAGATACCAGCTCTCTAACTAAAAGAAACGAAGACTAAAAACGTGTACTGATACTCGAAAATCAAATATCGCGGTTAACTAATATTAAACAATCGCTGCCGCTATGCATCACAAACAAAGCCAGCGTCTTTGTAGGTAGATTTTATAGTTATTTCACTTTGAATATTGTTATAACTATCTAATACTTTTACTTTAAAGTTTATTCTATTATGTTACAAAGCACAAGTCGTATAGGCAAATATCATGCGAATTATTGACGATGTAATTTTAATTTAGTCATATATACTCTATATGACTTTTTAGAACGATGCAAATGATGCCATTCCAAGTACACATAATTAATTTTATTTCTTTTTTACATTACTCAACACTAGCTGACAATGAAACATCATGGTTTACGATTAGTCTCTTTATTGCACTCTTTTTTCAACTTATGTAAATGAATCACTTATTCAGCCAAACGTCCTTCCGTTCTTTGGTAATAGAATCATCATCATCATCATCATCATATATATTAATACGCTAAGGTTAAGATGTTACACTCCCTTTTTAGAAAAAACCTCACAACTAATCAACATAAATTATATATCATTTTATAGATAATTGCTTGCTCTACCGGCATCCACAACTAAAAAATGTATTATTGCTATTGTTTTTGCAAATTAATTAATTATTAAAATTATATACACAAAACAGCAATGCTGCCATCTAACGGCTCAACGTGAATATGATTGACGGTCGGTAAAATTTTTGTTTAATTTCAAATCCACTCACGTATAAATAAAGTGGCGCTTTAACTCAATGCTTTTGATACTTGCACCTCTATATGTCAATTGTAGTAAAATATTTGTTTGATCTGTCATCTGAGCTTCATAATGGAATAAATAATGCGAAGACTTCGCACGGGTCACGCTAGTTCTAAATAAACACATTCATCTACTAACTGCAGTTATATATCTTATTTCATCTTATTATTATTTTATACATCATTTTACATTCATTACTATATATATTCATTGCTTTAATGCTTAACGTTCACAATTAAATTTTCTTTAAGCGTACCTCTGAAAAGTTTCATAGAAATATATAATGAATATAAAAAATACGCTTATTTTGAAATTTAAATCCGTAAAGCACTTGTGATCTCTTAAGATATCTTATCAAGTTTTATTTTATATCTTTACTTCTGAAGATAAGCGGAGTAGACGATGTAAAATACATCAAAACTTTTAATGAACTGCCACTCACAAACGATGTGAATATTTATATACAGTTTGATATTTTTTCGTTTACGATTTGAATTAAAGAAAAAGACTTAAAAGCAACTGAAGATATCATCGGTTAAATTTATATTTATTTTAATGTTATTGCATTTCCAAGTTAGACCTATGAGATCGTTTTAGAACTGATTGCCTTGATATAGGTGCGATATTGATATATGTGCGATAGGGTATTTATGGAGTATTTAAAATTCTTTGATATAATGTTGCTTAAAGTGATTTACGTATAGAGTTCAAAACATTTAAGTAATTTTTTGCCAAATTTGAGATAGTGTTGTTTGAAATTATTGGATTGTATTCAATAGTACATAGAATCATGATAACGTCACGGTGCATGTGCGCATAGACTATATATTATTGTAATTGATATAAAAAATCCATGACAAGTCAGCAGGTTTGGGAAAAATCAGATAAATAGAGTAACAAATATTGATTATGTATCTGTTATATTTTTGGTGTGCAATAAAATTAAACTTAACTAGATTAAATACTTTATTTTTTCTAAATAGTTCGTCGTCGCTGTGCTATATTGTCTTGATAACAATGCTCATAGCACTGCTCATCGCAGTGTTACGGGTACATTTTCCAGCCGCTTTTGATTTGAAGTAGTGTCTGCATAGTTAAAATACTGCAGACCAGAGACGAGCAGGAGCATCCCGAGTGCGAGAAACTACATATTGCGATCACCAACCTGGCTGTCTAGCGTGGGGATTATGGGCACTACCTCCAAGGACACATTAATTAGAGGGTCTTATATCTATCAGTAGACTGAGGCAGTGTTGATGATAATATAGAATTAAGCTCGTTGTTGTATCTATATGATACACTACTTATGGCAATGCAAATTATATTAGCAAATTATACTTTAACTTCCTCTGCCGAAAACTGATACAAAAATATTCCTTTAGTTTGTCAGTTATTTTCTCTACCATTTGCGTTTTCCCGTAATGGACTAACATTTGAAATGAAAGTAAATTGGTTAATAGAACGTATCGGCGACACCGGACGCTCGGCGGATCCAGGATTCAGAAAATATCACTACTACACAAGTTCCATTAATATCATATGTTCCTGCGGCAACTTATTCGTCCATAACTGTATAGATAAAGCACGTTATATTGTTGCAGTCATTAAAATTTATCCAGCTTTCGTACGTTTAATTCCGCTACTAGGTTAAATTTCTGTAATATATATATATATATATATATATATATATATATATATATATATATAATGTATAATGCATATCATAATTTCTCTTCCGAAATTACCGACGTATATTTTCTTTCTTCTATAAAATTCCATCAGACTTTCAGTCTTTTAAACGTCGTGGGAAATTCCCGAATAATATAAGAATTGAAATAACATTGACTATTTGACTCTAATGATACATTATACGATATCTATGACAATTAAAATATACAGTTCTGATCGCGTACTGTACACGAGGATGTAAAATACTGTTATTAAACGTAATAATAATTGTTTAAAAATCTTACTGAATGGGTCAATATACATTACTTTAGCACAATAATATATTAATATGACAAATTATGTTATCAGGTGAATGGTATTAGTCTCGAAATATTTTACAAATTACACTCTTTGAAGCATCTACAAGCATTTATTCTACTTTACGTAATTCAAATCCCGAATTTTGCCTCAATTTTGTTTTACGCATATACGTATCATATTCAACTATCCAACATTTCGTTAACTTTATATAATACTTTTTTCATAACTTTCCTTTAGCTTCTTGATCTTTCTCAATTTTCCGTGCCCAAAGTTTCCAAACGGAATCCGATTGTTGTGATAATACTGTGCTTCCGTTCTTTTATCATTTCGTCTTTCCGTCTGTCCTTTTGTCAGTTCCCGTAAACAGAATGATCTATGTAAACTTACTTAGATTTATAATTGTAATACAGTTATAACATAAGTATATAGACTTCAAATGTATACCTACATAGTACTTAACTCAGAAAGGGAAAGAGGTTGTAAATATGAATATAGGGAAAGGGTGGTAAAATTGTTTCTCATCCTAGGCACAAAGAGTACAGTTTAGAGCCGATTTTCAATTAGAGAACAAATTCGTGTTAATTTTTTTTATGAGCTTTATGTGTGTGTGTGCGTGCGTGCGTGTGCGTGTGCATATGAGAGCTAGGTATATTTTTAAAATGAAAAACTAGGTACTTATACTCTGTTTTAAATTTATTTACATTGAATGACATATAATTAGTGAATGACAACACAGTTGTTATTTACTATTTCGCTCGGAGTTTGTTTCATTTGAAAATAGCCATAAGCTATCCAGAACCAGCTTGACCTGGCATTAAATGTTGGGTACAAACCGGCTGCTTAAATAGGTCATTTTAAGCATCCGATATGTATCGCGAGGGCAAGCTAGGTTTTTAAATGTGGTACGTATATTTTTATTTAAAATTGCACGGAGTTGTAGCGTTCAGTTTGCATATTCTGACTACAGATTATATATAATACACAATAGAAATTGCGAATTTCGCTTGAATACTATAAATTAAATGTATTTAAAATATATGGGTTTGTGAGTGTGTGTGTGTGTGTGTACACACACACACGCACACACACATATATATATATATATATATATATATATATATATATATATGTATATATATATATATATACACACATATATATATATATATACATATATATATATATATATATATATATATATATGCGCGTGCGAGTGCGTGCGTGTGTGCAGCAGATAGCAATAAATAAAATGTTTTGTATATGTATTTATAGAGCATAACAATGAATAATTATAAATTATATTTTCCGTTATATTCTACAGGACGTCATTAATAGTGCAGAAGCACAACACTTGAATAGGGTGTAATTGAATAGGGTGTAATTTACTGTGCTGTAACAAAACCTTTGATTTATTAAATGTGTTTAATCATTTCCTTGTTTCATCATTTTCTTTATCTTGTCTAAATAAATTTAAAAGCCACGTGAATAAAATCGTATGTGCACCAAGTTAATATATAAATGGGGAAACGATCAGTTGGCCAGGCAAATAGATGATGTCATGAAAATATCTATGGAGCATTATAATTAGTGAATATAGAAAAAAAAAATTTGTGTCAAATTTTAAGTTTTCACTAGTACTTTGAATTAAACTCCTAAAGTTCCAATATTGTGTACATTGCTGAAGTCCAAATGAAATTCTTGTACTCTGATTTGAGCATGTAAGTAATGGTATAATTAAACTTTTATATACTCTGCAAACCTGTGTGGTATACAGAGTTTATAAAAGTTTGTACTCTTTCTGTGTGGTATAAAGCATTACCATATGGTTTCTGCTTCTGAGGGGGTGCTTATGATTAGGAGAAATTATGATCCACGTTCAATTGGTGTAGAAATTGTATACTGTTAAACTTACGAGACTTGGTACCTAGTTGATGTGCCTTGAATGCTATGTTTGAAAAATCTCAAAATATAACAAAAATGTCACACCATTTTATATTTTAAAATGTATTAGGATTCGACCTTGTTAAAGTGTGGTCGGGTATAGTAAATGGAGAATGCTCCTTTGGGGGATTCGGCGTCGGGAGTAATACCAGTTTTGTCGGGTAAAGATAGTAGTAAATGGATTTTCCAGTTTCCAGTCTTAGCTCGAAAATTTATCACTTTTACTATGATGATCATTTCTCTCAGAAATTTGACATAAAGAAATGATACGGTTAGATAATGTAAAAACCAGACTAAAATCGTTTGTCACTAAATGCTTTGAGTGGAGTAATAAAATTACTAATTTTGAAAGAAAATATTTACTGTTACGATAACAATTAGTGTCACGAAGATAAAACAATCAGGAAAATCGTTACTCTTACCCTGCCACTTGCAAGATAACAACAAAGTAAATTGAAAACAAATAATCCTAACCCTGTGCCTTGCAAAATAATAACAAAGTAAATTCAAAACAAATAATCCTAACCTTGTGTCTTGCAAAATAATAAGAAAATAAATTTAAAACAAATAATCCTAACCCTGTGCCTTGCAAAATAATAACAAAGTAAATTTAAAACAAATAATCCTAACCCTGTGCCTTGCAAAATAATAATAAAATAAATTTAAAACAAATAATTCTAACCCTGTGCCTTGCAAAATAATAACAAAGTAAATTTAAAACAAATAATCCTAACCCCGTGCCTTATAAAATAATAACAAAGTAAATTTAAAACAAATAATCCTAACCCCGTGCCTTACAAAATAATAACAAAGTAAATTTAAAACAAATAATCCTAACCCTGTGCCTTGCAAAATAATAACGAAGTAAATTAAAAACAAATTATGCGCATTTTATAGTTTAGGTAAAAATACTTTGTCACGAATAAATGATTGTTGTAAAATCATAGATTAAATTGATTTTTCTTAACATTTACTATGCAACATCGGGTCGCAGTTAGTCAGGTTATTATCTGTTTATCTAATATATTACTATCGAATATTTTTGGGAAATCGTACACGGGAGAAAATATTCATTCTTTTCATATAATCCTATTACTAAGGAACCTCAGTTTTACTTATACGGAAGAATTAGCGAAACTGCTTAAAACTCTAAAGGTTTAATTTGTTTATATTGAGCGCGAATTTTGTTTTTGATAATATTTATAAAGTGTATATTAATAATCGGTTCTAATACTTCATCATCAGTAGTCTGTATTTATCTACTGTTGGACATAGGTATTTCTCAAGACGCGCCCTTACGGTCCTCGGTCTTTTTAGGTCATCAGTCCATTTGCCCCATACTGCACTTTGAGGTTCACTGTCTCCATTTGACAACACATCCGCCCATCGTTTATCGGTTCTAAAGCAAATATGATCTGCTAGTAGCCACTTTAATTTGCCGATGTTAAAGGCTATACCAATTGCCGTATACCTATAGTTCTCCGTCAGAAACACTTCAAAAATAGCTCTTTTTATTGCCGGCTGAGCGACTTAAAATTTTTGGGTTAGGCTAACCGTGAATACTCACAGTTTAGTATCTTAGATCATTATTGATAGAGCCCACTGATTATAGAACTTCACGTTAAGTGAGTGCGGAATTGGTGGCGTGAAGATCTGATACAATTTCCCATACGTTGCTTAACCCATTTAGTACTTCTGACCCATACTTTGTCGAAATTGTTTCTATCCATATGAATAATTTGTCCCAGGTGGAAGAATTTCTAAACAACTTTGTCGTAAATATTGTTAATATTTTGATTAAAGATTATACTATATAACCGAATGAAAATAATTTTGACAGTAAGTTAAAATTCTTTGCCAACTAGATAATAGTTAATAAAAAAAAAATGTTAAGCACAAGTGGAACTCGCACTATAATGATTTCGTACACATTTAGGTATATACTTTGAACATTTTCTTATTGCATTAAACTATTTATAAATACTATTTTTTTCGGAACGTAAACATATTGCCAATTATATCTTTTCTAGGTGCCAAACTTGGTATATATTTAAAAGAATTACGAAATCTAGAATCATCGTTGTAGTTTTCCTATGACCTGGCGAAAGGTGCTGAAAATTTCATAATTTTAGGTTCAGTAGTCTCGGAAATAGGGTGGCAGGGAACATATGGTCTGCTTATTTTTCAGTTTATTTCTGAGCCTAAAATACCTGAAATTATGAAAAAATATTTTTGGGATCCTTATTATTAGCACTTTTACAAAATATCTCTCATTATATATGGAAAGAAACAAAAAATGTCGAGCACTTAATTTGCACTTTCAAAAATTTCCATATGCATATTTTTAAGTGTTAGTTATTGAGATTTAAGTGAGTGATCTTGTAAAAGTTCCGTTTTTCTTCTTGAGGTATGGAGCTCTAAAAAAGGAAATGTGCATTCTGTGGAATACAGGAGGAAAAGTAAATTGTAATTATAATTTAAATTTGCATTGATAATGGTCAACATTTTTTTTGCTTTTTATTTCAGATAGCATTACATTCTTGTGAATTCATTTCGTTTCATCCGATATATCAAAGAAATAATACTTTATTAAGAAAATGGATGCACCAACAAAGTTTATAAATATAAAAAGATAAAAATAATTTTACGAATAAATATTAGAATTTATTCAATCATTTTTACATAGCTTTAACATATTTCAAGAAATAACGATTTTTCTTTTTGTGAAATCACAGCTTTTTGCATATTTTAAGTGTTTCAACCCGTATTTCTTTTGGACTTCGTTTTCATGTAGATTTCTCGTCTCTTACCTTTGTTCCCTCCTGTGGCTAATTTTTTTTAGTTTTAGGTGTATTTTTATTAAGAAAATTCTTACTTATAAAAATGCTAGAAGGCTCGTACAAGGACCTAGTTAGCAAAGAGAGAAAGTTAATTCTAATAGAGATTTAAAATTCTTTGCCCATTAGATAAGGATTAATAAAAAAACTGCAATGTATGTTCCGTCGAATATACTGCGGAAGTGGTTATTAGACCCATCTGAGTTGTAAAATAAAGATATTATTTAGAAATCAGTGGTATTTGAATTAGATGTTTCATAAGAAAGCAGTCGATGTACGCCTAAACAAATAAACATGAGAATATTTCTTTGGATTTGGAACATAATTTTAAAATTTGCGACCTATAAATTTTCGGTTCTCCGAGATGATTAAATCGCGTTTTTATAAACATATGAGACAAAGTATGTTGTAAAAATATGAAGTATGTGTTTTTCGACTTTATGAAATTATCTATTTGAAAAACGAATGTCAAATAAAGTTATTTTATTCCTATTGACGAACAAATAAAATGTATCGAAGTACTTCGAGATTGATTTAATAATACTAAAAGAAAAAAATATTACGACCGACGGCAAAACTAGCCGAACTAACTTCCGACTGAAGTAAATAACTTCAGAAAAATGCTAAAGTACACGGCGAACATCAATCAAACAGGCGGCACGTTTTATATAGCGGGTTTCGAGGGAACCTTTTGATCCGTCATTCGACCTGACAGCCGCGCGATGGGAGGCCGCGTCCGCCTATTGCCGTCCTGGCGAGCGGGACGCTGACCGTTCTCTTTATTAAAACTTCCGGTTGCGGGTGCTTTTAGCTCACGTCGAGCTTTTGACCGGTATTTTTTGTTTATAAAGAACATTTAAATTTGGCTGTCTCTTTCGTAAAATGAAGCAAGTTAAGAAATTTTATTTTTGTTTCATGATTTTGTGTTCTTTTTCTCTTAGAAATGAGTCCGACCTATGTGAATGTTATGAGAATATTAAAACAAAAGAAATACATAAAAATAAAATAGGGACTACGTACACACATTCACATCCTTTAATCATGTCGCGCAAAATTTTGATTATTGTTTTTTATGTCGGAATAACTAGCTCATACGGTAGCAAATTTTCTTACTAAATATTTTCAAAGTTTAAAAAACACTTTTGTGGCAAATATGAACTAAAAAATTAATTTTTTTTTTAAATATAAAGATGTTGGTCAATATCAGAAGAATATCTCACAATTCGGTATAACTTAATTTTTGAGAATAAGTTTAAAATAAGAATAAAGTGATTGACAAAAAAATTAACTTTAATGTAAAAAATAAGGGTGGGGTGTTCTCCAGTTATATTTTCATAATGATTCTACCTTTATAAATAGTTAACGAAAAAAAAATTGCGGCAACTTCAATTTTTTTTAAACTATAAAAATTTTTGTTTTGACATTAAAAAAATTTTTTTACATTTTTTACTATAATTTTAAGTAATTCTGAATTCTAGAAGTGGGTGAAAATTTGATTGAAAATTCCGTTACATACATTCAAATGAAGCTAATAAAAGCTTGTCAAAAAACGTTGTTTTCGAATAATGATTTTACTCTATGCCAAATTTATTCCAAGATGAAAAGAAGAATGGACATCTAAAGGAGTCTAGTGAATAGTTCCAAAAGAATGATAAGGCTGTGAACAATTTGTCTCGATCTTCTAATTCATCGACTTATTAATTGTGTGCAGTTTACTATTGTAAAAACGATGCGTTCTTGTATTTGCGGAATTTTTTATTTTCGTTCTGGTCCACATATTTTTAGGATAAGAATATTTATGTATTAAATTTCTTTTCATTACCTTGAATTTTAATTAGTTTTTCATTCAAGATTTCAGGTTTTCAAATTCTTGTTCTAAGAAACAAATTTTTTAATATTTTTCAAATAAAAACCAGAAAAGATTTGGTTTGCGGTTAGTATATAGAGAATTTGGTAAGTGTCGCATTATTTTTGCTATACGACTACAAATATATTTAACTTCATCTATATAAGATTGTGACAGAATCTGAAATAGAAGATTAGACTATATATGTCATAATTATATATGTTATAATTATAATTAACATCGTGGTGTGTTGGCATACATTTGACTGCGAGCCGCATCGTGGGGACCCGGGTTCGAACCGGTGTTCTGGTTGGCTGGAAGAGATTGCTCTTCTAAAAATAAGTTCGCCATAAGTATCAATTAGATACATTAAAGTGCAGAAATAAATAATTAAAGTTTGAGAGGACATTAATGGAATTCAATTTGCGGTGGAAGGATAGGGAAACTCGAGGTGCGGTTGGTTATTCAATTTCCTCCATCAGCGTCAAGATTTATTTTTGTCTTTCCCATTTTGACGTCGTAGTTCAGATAATTGATAATTGTTCAGACAATTAAATATATCTAGGGTCTATTTGGATACAATAATACCTAAAGTTTTAACGCATCTATATCTTTATAAAATGTATGGCAAATTTCATGTAAAGCAAAACAATTCAATTGCAAATTACTCTTTAGAATTATTTTATAGCATTGTTGATTATTTATTAGGCTCACATTAAAGAACCTGTTTGAAATTTCTATAACTTTGATTTCTTTGTTTTGACTCTTAATCATTTAACTAAATATGAAATAAATTTATAGGATTAGAATAAGTTAGATTTAGGCCTTAGGATATTTTTAAAAATCATTTTAAGGGATATATTTTTATTATAGAATTAATATAAACGAAAAATTCAATTTAATTGAGTTAGAATATTCATTTATTCGCAATTGGAGTAAATGTCGAAGTGTTTATAAAAGTATGATTCATATATACATAATTTTTGTAAAAAATCCAAAAAAATTTACGTTAGTGAAACCGTTTATTTAAAAAAGATAGGAGTGTCATAGAAGTATAATATTTTCACAAATTTGAATTGTTACATTGCTAGACTCAGGTATATAATAGCATTCGAATGAAGATTCAAAGTCCCAGTTCTAGTATTAAAGCGCTGTAATATGTCAATATTGAATAGGATAAACTTATATATTTGTATACCTTAGATATTTGTAAATAAACTTAGCTATTATAAATTGAGGTATTTTTATTTAATTCATTTATACACATATCACTTTATATCTTTTGTTTCATTTTTATTCTCCTTATTATCTATTGGAGTTTAATACAGCAACATGCTTTTTTAGGTTATCCCACAGCCATAAATTTAATTGATAAGAAATGGTGCCATGAACTATCGAATGTTTATTGAACTCATCCTTTTACTACACATTATGATTCTAAATACTCTTGAATCATATGAATATTGTTTTCTTCTAACTTTGACTTTTTCATCTTTTTTTTGAGTTTTTTTGTAGCCATAAATTGAATTTATAGGGAATAAATGGCGTTATAGTATGAACTATCGAATGTCTTATTGTTACACGATAGAGGAGGATGTATTTCATCACGCTTCATTATGTAGCTATAACTTTTTAAATATTATAAATATATAGTATTTTCTTCTAAATTAAATATTTTTTAATTCAATGTGGTTAATATTAAAGAACAGTCAAGTTATATCTGAAACAGACAATGATATTATAATAAAATTCCCCAAATGTAGAATAATGGAGATATTAATTTACATTTTTTCGGTTTTTCATTTTTGAAACTCATTTTTCTTTAGGTGAAATTTCATTTTCTCTCATTTTTTTTAGCCATGAAACGTGATGACATTGTTTCTAAGTGGTTTTTTATTAAAATTTATAATGCGTCTTTGATTATGTATGATACAAAGTATTTGAGAAATTCCGAGGCAAATTTAAAAAAAATATGTCAATGTGTTTTGTATTTACATATATTTTGAAGTTACTAGATGGAAAAATATGTATTGGTGTAAATGTTTATAAATAAGGCAGTAGTTATTTTTTTTCTGTCATTTACCCTAGAAGGCCAATTACAAGGTTTTGGTATGTAATTTGTTTTTCAAAAATAATTATAAATGTAGTTATGGAAATGCTCTGTCGCCAAAGACGATTAAATAGAAGTCTAATAAAAAATAAATATTAATATCGTTTTTATATATTTTTTTATTTTAGGTCTAAAAATGGCTTCATAAGAAATAGCCATGTTACACTACAATAAGCTATAATTGACAGTGCTTGAGGATTTATTTTTTTTTGTATCTAGCCCAACCTAGATACCACATAACAGATGTTACGTGGACAGACACCGTTCTGTTGCCAACAACGTAATTATACAAGTATTTATTTAATGCAAACTAACTTGAAATTTTTTTTATTTAACTATTAATAAGGATATACGTTTTTTGTTTCATTATCTGGATTGGGTTTTAAGTTTGATTCTGTCATCATCCTGACTGGATTTAGTTTATTATGTGGGTGTAGTGATTTAGCTAATTTAGTGTATGATTAGTATGTATAATGATATTTATTGATTCTGAGTAAAGTATCCTGATTCATCTTATATCTATTAATAGAGATTTTAACACTTTATTTGGGCACTGAAAAAAGCAAAATCCCTATAAATAGGTTTTACCGTAGAAACCATACCGATAAGATGGAAGCTTAAACTGTTATACTAACATTAAAATAGTATTTGTCTAGATAATATTGTAAGATAGCATTTTTGATAACATTATTAGAAAAGTCACTTATATTACTCTTTAGTAGATGAAGAGAATATATGACGAAGATAATATTATCGTAGATATTGGCATTGACATTGATGTGCAATCATAAATTTTTCATGTGTCTTTTACCTCTCTTTTCATTTATGGTGTTTCATTTATGTTCACAGTATACGGTAATATGACTTTATTAACTTAAAAAAAAATTGACAAATCCTCTTTACGCTAAGAGAAGGGTTGAGTGAGATTATTGTAATAAAACCTTTCAAAATGGAGTTCCTATTCTTTTTTGATATTAAACTTTTGCTTCTTCAGAAACAGTAAATAAGTGTTGACGAAAAATATTTTCATTGTATATTTAGGTGCTCTAGTAAAAATTAGAACGAATGAAAGGTACTTTACATACTTGTGTATATTTTTCATTCGTAAATCAATTTATTTCTATACTAAAATTTTATACTTACTAGTACAAGAAAATACATTTATGAAGTACTACATGCGATTATTTATAGATATATTATAAGAGAAAATATTAATTTCTCTTGACATGTGTAAAATATTCGTAATAAGTGTGAATATTTTTCTCAGATAAATAAACACAGGCGTAAGAGAAAATAAAATGATTTGCATTAAGAAACTTTTATTTAAGTTCATATTTGGACACATGACATGTAATAGGAGTAATTTTTTACATTTTACCGTTAGCAGTTTAAAAGACGTAGTTCTGTTGCAGACTACAGACAGAAAAATAGACGAACGAGACTAATAGAACTTCAGACGAGTCGGACGTTCAGAAATATCATTCGAATAGCGAGGCTTCTTTTTGAAGTAGAAATGGAAATTGAAGTTACGGAAGGAAAATGTGTACAAAGTTAAATTGCTTTATGAAAATGTTAAGTTTGTCTGTTTTTTTTGATCATGTTTTCTATATGAAGTAATTAATATAGCACTAACATTCGAAGTTCATCGGTTTTGATATATCAAGTGTACAATATTGCAAATGTTAGTTTATTTACATATTTCTTTATTTACAAATACGTATTAACTGCGTAACCAATTCAATGAAGTTGTTCATGTGAGCCATATATTTTCAAAACCTACTTATTCTATTTTTGATCTAAATTAATTTTTTTCTTTACAAAGTCACGAGTTTGCTTCTGAACCTAGAGAAAAAGGAGTGCGGTTTGTTTCGAAACGGACTCATTATGTGATCAATCTTGAGAAACCTTCCTTGAATTTGAAACAATTCACAATTCACATGCATAAATGGAAAATCGAAAAAATGTAAATTAATATCTGATACAGTTTTTAATTAATATTTGACACAATTTAGTCTAATGAAACTAATAAATATTTAAATAATAGGTAATATTTCCTGTGACCAAAAGTGGCACATGAGCTATTTTCATTTCAATGGATTTCACAGTTTCTGAGGACGGAATGATAATTCTAATTAATTTTATTAATGCGAAAGTTTATGTATTTTACTTGTTACTTATCTCATCTCTCTTAACTATGCAACGAATCTCCATTTTTATGTACGTAGCTTATGACTATGAGTGACACTTAACTTCTTGATATATTTTCTCCTTGAATTATATTTATCTCTTTGAATTATATTTATCTCGTTGAGTTATATTATTATTCCCGCAGGTCGAAATCATAACCAATATTGAAATGTGGATGATATGCAAATATATCTATGTCTAGTCTTAGCCATGTCTCAAGTGCACATTGCATCACCATGAAATGCAATAAATAGTCTGTGACTAAAAGTACTGAATATATTTGGCGTTAATTTTGTAGAAATTCATTATTCACAATTAAATGAAACTACGTGATGTACTATTATTTCTACTTTCTTTAAGTTATTTACCACGACCTAGGTTTCATTGTATTACAACATCTAGTTGTATTACAACATGCTAATAGCCCACCTGAAGATGTTGTAATATCTACAACGAAGCCTAGGTCGTGGTAAAGAACTTAAAGAAAATAGAAATAATACTACATCGCATAGTTTCATTTAATTGTTACTAAAACTACTGTAATTTCATATGTATTTTTATCAGGCTGCGGGAAGGAGATTAGCGCAAGAGTAAACTTTCTAGCTAAGTCCCTCAACAAATAATTATAAAAATCAATATTTTGCACTATTTTAACCCTAAGAAACGTATTTTAAAAATATTTAATCGATTTTGTGAGAGTTGTCGTCCCATTTGACGTTTTATTTTAAGTATATTTACATTTCTTTTTATTATATTTTACACTTTTATTTAAAATTTAATTGGAGTGTTCGTAATACTAATAGTTGAAAATTAGGTTCAATCGTTGAATTTTGATTTGTTTTTTTTCTTAGTATCGTTAATTGTTAGTGCAAGTACCGTTACTGTAGTACAAAGTCTCCTCCACGCATTTACACTGTTGTCAGGCTCTCGCCATGCTGGTTTACGTTCTTCTAGCTTCTATCTCCTGTATGGTCTTCCTCGTTTAAGTTTTGTTTTTAAAAAGTAACAGTTTGTTAGTATTTAAATAATCGTTCATCTGTCGTTCTTTGTGTGTTCTAGCTTTTTTCTATCATAATATTTTTATATGTTCCTGCAGTCTTAAGCTACGTTTAGATTACGACCTTTTGGTGTAAATACTCAGTGTATACATTGAGTGTCTGTGTGTGAACATCGCTGTCTGCGCTTGTGACATTTATTGGGACACTTGGTTTATTGCTGCGACACCTTATATGTGAATGGTCAGATATTAGTGTCAGACTTTTTTGTCGCAATTAGTATCGTAAACTATACGGGTCTTTAGGCCGACAAAACTTCTTTACATCTCTTTATATGGTTTTATTTCAAGCAGTTTAAACATTTTATTTTTGATTTTAAAACAAATATTTTTGTTACATAGGTTAAAAAAGAATTTGAAAATAGTTTTAATCATTCTGATTTACATCGACGTGAATTTATAATGATATATCAAATGCTTTATGTAACCTGGATAGGACTCGGTGCATTCATATTTGTCAGAAACAGCCTCAACTTTTTTATTTTATTTCCATAATTACAAAATAAACTTATTACTTGTGTTTTTACAATTTTTCTTCTTAGTTTTCTGAAAAGAGTGTACTTTTTACGTCATTATCTTTTTAAAGGATGCCTCATTCAAGTGATTTTTATAAAAACAATACTTGAAGACTCAATTATTACCAAATAATATTGCTGTTTTTATTTTTTAAACATGACATTTTCAGGTATTAATGAAATATTACTATCCCATATTTTAGATATTTACTTTAATTAATAAAAAGTATAAGGTGTTGAACTTATAGATGCAATAATATTAAAATATACTTATGTTTTTATTTTTTTATTCAAAAACCTAAAAAAAATTCAATGAATACTACATTACTGTCTCTTTCATTCATTGTCGTTTAATTTGAGATCAGTTTCCATTCGCGCGTATCTCTAATTAAATTGAGTTAAAATCTGAAATTAGCGTACAGAGTTTCATTTCTTCCGAAACGATTAACATGCATAATCATTTTGGAAAAATTAGCACAAGAAAATATAATGACGACTAAAACTACTCAAATTAACTTCCGGCTAAAACTAAATAAATGCATGAAAATGCCGAACAATACAGAGAACATCAATCAAACAGACAACATGTTTATATATCACTGAATTCGAGCGAGCCTTTTGATCCCTCATTCGACGTGACAGCAGCTCGAAAAAAGGCTGCGTTCTCGGATCACTACCAGGTTCATCTGAGCGCTGCCTGACTGATTTATTATAACATAAAAAAAAAGGGTTCCCACAACCAGAAATTTTCCGCTTTCATCAAGATTTTGGTTAGCATTTTTATTACCTAAATTTATTAAAAATTGATTAAAAAGCAATTTGTGCATTGCTTTTTAATCAATTTAGCTACGTCATATATGCTTTATTATGACGTGAACTCATGTATTTATTGATATCATTTTAGTGGCCATTGATTTAGGTTATTTTCATCTGACTTTTATCTAGAAGGAAGTATTAGGATCATTAGAAGGGAGTGTCGTTTCATTTCAATTCTAATTAAAAATTATGATAGTCTTCTTAGTTTCATGGCCGATTTTTTCAGTTAGTATAGACGTTCAAATATTTCAGTGTGACAAAATAATTTTATACATTCCGCGTGTTTTTAGAAGACGCTTTTTATTTGGATTACAATTGAAGTTATCCACTTCATTTGTAGTTATGAAAGGAATTTTTAAACAGACGGGTTTACTCCCATAATTGGTATTTGTAGAGTTTAACTGTCCAGTATTTTTCACAATCTTTAATTGTGAACGTATGCTAATGTGTAGTAATTAAAAATATTTAATATAACTGTAATAATTATTATTTACATTTATCAGTTACATATTTTATTTATATATAATTGGTAAATTAAAATAAAATTAATACCTTTTTATTTTGTTGACCATTTTTCTACACTAAGTCATTAAAATAAAGGAAATCAATTTAAACATTTTTAAATAAAAAAACGTGGTGAAGTTTTATCGAATACCTAATAAAAGCAAAGCTTCTTACGCATCGCGGATAAAGTTCGATTTTCAATTCTTAGTTGATATAAAATAATATCGATACAGAAATAAATAACAGATATTTTTAATATAATTTTTAAATTATCCATGACAACAGTTAACACAAAACGAAAATACCTAAACACGTTAAGTATACGTCATTTTGTCGGTCGGAACAGGCATTTTGTCTCTCTTTTACTTTGACTCTCTTTGTCTTTATCTAATATGGGCAACAATATGCGCTGTCCAGTCAATGAGGAACGTTTCATTAACGCGTTCGTGACGTTTCCCTTTTTAGCAGTTTACCCTCATTCTGAACGTCCGTTAAGAAGTTTCGCTTCAAAATAGTTTACAATTTTGAATTGTTTACTTATTATTGGGTTTTGATATCTATGATAAAAAAATCTGTGAATCTTATGTTTTAAAACACTCAAAAGATGTAGTCCTGCGACATATGGGCGAATAGACGAAAACTAAATGACAGGTTAATAGGTCGGATTCACAAGACTACAGATATACTGCAGGGATAAAGTTTGATAAAATTGTGAGCCCAGTTTTATAGAAACTATGCTATAATTTTAAAAGTTTTCTATACTTTCAATTATACCAGCAGTACTACTTATGGCAGCAGTACCTTATACATTCCGGATCGATATCGTTTTCTCCACATGGTTAGTATTTCCGCACACCAGGAAGTAATTAGTTTCGTCTGCCCAATCAACTATGGCGTCGTTCTTTTCTATCTCCAACTCGTATGGTTTTTTATCCCCGCAAGTATGGTCGGGTGACCGAGATTTGACAGTGCAGGTTGGGGCCATGCGATATATGGGGGCTTGTAAATATTAAAAATTTTCGTGTTTGCGACTTTGATAACAGTGATAGCTCTATTTCTCCGGTTTAAGGAGTTAGAGATTATGGATGAAGACGGCGTCAGGATTTATTGCATGTCGTAGTGGTACCCTATCAGACATGATATGTAGCGCCGATTATATGAAACCCCTTTGGAAGAGATGTTTCTTTTATGAGTGACCTGCAAAGCGTTGGAAATATGTGCATCTTTTGCAGTATTACATCTATCTTGTTTTCGGTTATAATCCTTGGTAGGAGAACATATTCGGTCTATGAGTCTTACGTCGTTTGTAAATTGGCTCTGAATAGTGCCGTTGGCGGGGAGTGAAAAGCACCTTCTGCTATTTTTTATTGCGAAGCGTGGCATTTATGGTTCAGCATAACTCAAACCATGAGATTTTCATGTATGAAGTCGAGTTGAGAATAGTAAGAATTTATTTCACATAAGAAAATTCTAGGCCTTAATGTCCAAGATGTTATATAATTCGATTAAGCCTCGAGTTTCGATATATGCAGACGCATTTTATGGGACAATTACAGTATTAAATGAATGGAGAATTAAATTTGAAACTTTCAGAATTTTACAGACTTTCTTAATTATCCCATAAATGTTTCCTTTCGTGTATATTTGTAATGAAATTTCCAAAAAGAATTATTCATAGGACAATCAAGATGTTTGTCTGATGGCGTGTGAGAGGCATCTCGAGTCTGAATAGTTTGAAGTATAAGGTAATTAAATTATCTTACGACGCGAAATAATATGGAGTGTTTCTTTTTTAAAATATCTATTTTGATAGTTTTGTTTAGTAACTTAAAGTAAATGATGATTTCTTGAAATAAAAATTTTCGAACTATTGAAACCAAAGCTTCTGCTAAACGCTCTTACTTCCATTGGTTGACTATGGAAATGTATTTTCGATTCTTAAGGCTTGATTTTATTGACAACTGTACAAATAATTATAATACTTTCAAAATGTGTGTATCCTTTACGTTTTTGTTTGCAGAAAATATGAAAATTCGCAATTCAGAACGCGAAATAAAGAGGATGGAAATCTGTATTTGGAAGACCTTTCATATTATCCAATATTTGTTAGAAGCAGATTCAATTACTTGTCTGCTCACAGTCTAAGCCTATGTTCTAACAATTTGCTTAGACTCCTTTCTCTCAAACATACTAGTATTTTTATAAGTAGTATTTCTTGTTCCAAGCTGCATAACTTTAGAATCAATTGGACATAAGTAACTGGCATGAAGTTTATGAAGATAATTAGAATATTATTTTTCAAACAATTTTCGTAAGGATTTCCTTATTTAACCACAACATTAAGTTTATTAAATTAGTCATTATTATCAAATAGTTTTCATTTCCTACAAATCTCTTTATTTTTCGGAATCGTAAACAATATGCCCAATAAGGCTATATGATGTTAGTTTCCTACTATTCCGTGTACTAACTTCATTGCTACTGTATTTAAGAGTTAAAACGTGGAGAATTAAAATGTATGGTCTACAATTCCTTCAAGTACACAAAATGAAACTCAAAATTATATGTGATCCGTTCTAACTTCGAGAAAAACGTAGTTTCATATCATAATGGTTGCAAAAAAATTTAAGATATTGAAGTTCAAGCTCGTCTCTATCGATCCTTCGAAACATCCGTGCTGATACAATATACATCGGAATAAATTGAACGTGAACAAGTTAATCTCTTTCGCAACATTACATCTATCTTGTTTTCGGTTATGATGCTTGTTAGGCACTCTGTCTTAGATTGGCTAATGCCTTCCACGTTAGGACCATTAACGATATTACCGGGACGTGTACGATGGAAGCACTTCCTAGCTTCCGGGCTCGGATAAAGTACGCGGTACCGTTGCATCGATACGTTCTGTCCCCAGTTGTGAGCTATTTCATTCAAAATGTTAGTCATTCACTTAACGGCTTCAGCTAATCCGTTAATTTTACAGTATTCTTATCTATTTGAAGGTTCCTCTTGTCGATTTATTGATATTTGTGTATAAAATGTTTGCGAATTAGATGAAGAAGTGGGTAGCTACTGTATGATAGAATATGTTTTATATTTACATACTTACTAATATTAAGATGGTTATTTTGTCAATGAGGTGGTATGTTTTTAACACGTCTGCTAATTTCTGTAGTGAAAAAAATATTTTCGAGAATTTATTTGTAGGGGCTTCATATGATTGCAGTTTTTGATAGTTCTTTACAAAACAAGCAATCTAACACTACTTTCTTCTCGTTTTGGAGCCATATTTTAATAAATTTACTTACATATATAATACGAATGGTACTGTGAAGCAATATCATAATATATCATAATCTCATAGTAATATCAGTAGCCAAACCTGAGAAAAATAAGGAAAACGTCAATACTGCATTATATTATCACGCAATACTGCATTATCTTTAGGAGTGAGAAAATAAAATAAAACTTAATGAAGATATTTTTAAAGATCAGAAGGGATTTATAGACTTAAATTGCAAAATAAGCCTACTTTTGTATTTATTATTTGTTTCTATAAAACTTCATAGGTACAAAGAAAGTTTACTTGGAAACCTTATCTACTTACGTAACGTTTTTAACTAAACTTTCTTTAAGAAGTGAGTGTTAACAGTCGATATATAAAGTAAAGATAGACAACATGGTTACAGAGTTAATAGATGATTTGTTCATTTAGAGGTTCATTATTGAGGAGCGGAAAGTAGAAGACTGCGACAAAAAGTCGGTGACTCTAGAATGTAGAGAAGAAAAATAGAGTTTGATTGTAGTTGAAATGGCATATAGTGGTTAGGCATTTAATTTATAAAGATAATTGGTTTATAATAAATCTAAATCTTACACCATTATATATACTGGAAGACTGTTATATTATTTTTAAGAGGTTTCTTTCCAAGTACAAGACAATCTATATCCATGACAAGTGGATGAAAATTGAGATAATTAGATATATACAATATTTATTTATTTATTGTATGAGAATTATTATTTATTCGAAATATTAATAAATTTTCTTGAAAAAAAAATTATATTTACCGCCATCTATATGATCGATAACATTTTAATACATAATTCAGTATGATTAATTGTGGTAAGCAGCCAACAGAGCGCGTTTATTTTTTTTAATTTATAATCAGTCTTAATGTTTTTTATATGGCTTGCAATGTCTTAGTGCCAATATTATTGAATTAAATTATAAATGAAATACAAAGTAATTATGTTAGGTATGGAAATTTCTCGGAAAAATATGTTTTCGTTCCGTTATTTTGAAAATTGTAACTTGCCTTTTGTTATTCTCTCGTCAAGTTTTTCGTTAATATCCTGGAATCCTTTCACAAGAATACATATAAGTTCTTATTAGACTGTCAAATCACTGGGAATAACTTTAAATTTTTGCAGTCGCAAGACTTAACTTTGAACTCTTACAAAAAGCTAGAAAAAATTGGGTAAATAATTGAAAGCCAGAACATCAAGTTAGGTATAAATATCAGAATGTATATTCTGGCTCGAAAATTTCTCTGCGTTCAGTCGAAAAGTGTCAACAACTATATTATAGTTATATATCATTGCGAAGCATAAAGTTTTAATGCTATTTTTTTTATGAGCGACAATCATACTATTAGTTAATTTTTATTATTTTTTTTAATCAGACGAATATTGTCTGTTAGAGTTGAATATTATTTTAAGGTTAGGATTAACTTTTCCGAGTAGCGTTTGTGCTTTTCTATACGCGTACGCTACAAAAACAAGAGACAACCTGCATTTTAATTATTTTTTTTTAAATATGGCATTCAATATTAATATTTGAATTGTACTTTTAAAAATATAATGCCATTTCTATTGTGTAGAATTTTCCTGAAAAAATATAATTTTATTCTATTTCATTTTAAAAATGGCGAGTTCACTTATTATTCTGTAGTTGTAATCATTTTTTTCTTTTTGAACCGTTTACAAATGCGCATCGTTTTAAAAATTTCTAGACGGTTTCACAAATATATGTTCAGTTCAGTTGCTTTCTGTGAGCCCTGGAGGCAGTTTTCTGCGAGTTTTCTCTGCCTTTAGATCTTAATTAGTATCTTACTGTGGAAGTCTTCTGTGAGTTCTCGAGACAGTTTTATACGAGTTGTTTTGAATGGACAGAATTACAAATTTTGTAAAAATATTCTATGATTAATATTACGACGGCAAGGTAGTAATAATTACGAATTTCGCTAAAAGCCTTTATTATTTTATGCGTTTTGTAAACGATAAAATATTAATCGTAAATTACTATAATTTACAATTAATATTCGAAGAAGAAATAAATAATTAATCGATAAGCAGAATTACTTTCATTTCGATACATTGACGAAATAAATCTGAATAGGATAATTAGAGTCGAAACAAAGAGGAATATAATCAAATCAATTGATACGAATTATTCACAGAGCGGGAGTATTTTCATTTCGAAATGCTCCATCTATGAAAATTAAGATTCATCAGGTGTCGGGGATTTTAGTTACTTGCTTAAAGAAGTCTTCGGATTCACAACGCCTGCCAGGTATCGGAAGATCCAAGGTTAGTAGATGTAAATTGATTTACATATATATATATATATATATATATATATATATCTCATCTATGTCATATATTGATATCTGTCTCTTGAATCAAAATAACTAACAGCGGACTTGCGCGTTTCTGATATTATTTGTAATTCTATATTTTACTTCATTTTACTATAGTGTGAAAAGTTCATTATCCAAATTGTGATCACTGTTTTTTCTCTTTAAAGAAACAAATATCAAACAAATATCACTTTGATTTTATTAGAAGAATTAAAATACAAAAAAAGGGGAATTGAATCACGATTTCATGTCAGTCTTAAAAATATTAATGTACCCATGAAAAACGGACATATGCATTCATATACAGGTTGTATACTTTTTATTTTATAATACTGTTTCATCTCGTTTAACCTTATACTGGGATATAATGTTAGCATAGTCTTCAATTTTAAAGAAATATAAGAGTGAATTGAGAGATACTGAATCGAAAGATTAAGAGAATAATGGTTGTCCACGTGAGATAACAAATTTTGATATATAACCTAACTATACTGATTTTTGTTATGGTTGTACAATATTTTTATTATCATAATGTATTTTTATTATAATAATGCAATTTTACTATAAAATGAAACGGCGAAGATCAATAAATAAAAAGTGTGGTTTGCATGGAGGAATTCGAGGGTTATTTGGGCTTTTAGGGCTTTTCTGTGGGATAGAGGTATATTTCATTTGTATGATGATGGTTTGTTTCACTACTTTTATTTAAAAAAAATTCTCGACTTGTAAATAGACTTACAAACTAATGTCTAATTCAAATTGTACATTTGTTGTAAGTTCAACCTAAGTGAAAAATTTATTGTAAGTTTATCAACCTAAGTAACAATTTGATAATATTTTTGAAATTAGTGAAATTATGAATTTATTAATAAAATAATTTTATATTTTCACAAACTATGTGCATTTTTTAAATATAGTATTTTTAAAAACACAGCTTTATACATTAATGTACCTATGTCATACAGAGAGAAATGCTGCATGGGAAAGTTTATTTCAATCAAACCTATAAATTAGTAAATATAACGTCGACTTTTACTTTAAGTTATTATTACGATTAGCTCAAAATTGTCACTACAAAAAATTGTTGATTTGAAATAAAAGCTAAGAAGTGGTAAGGGGAAAAGTATTAATTGCATGAGAAGTTGTAATTTGCATCTCAACGTTCCAAGGGTTGTTTGGGTATAACTATTATTATTGCCTGTAACACTTAATATCATATGTAGCTTTACGTCTTTTATTGCCTCCGATTCTACAGAATATAAAAAAATATATATAACAGACGTTAATCAGTAATATGGAGCATAAATATAAGATATTTTTAAAGAAAATATGAACTTAGTTTTCACGGTACAAATTATTTTATTACTGGTATTCTATCTGACTATAACATAATAAATTGACCATAAACTTGTTATATTTTTTAGTGTGGCAACACATTTAATATTTCTTTGCTCATAATAAGACATTAACTATTAACTATAATACGAACTCATGAAGTAATGGATAAGAACTGCAAACTATGTAGATTCGAAGAGTTCTTTACTGCTAGTATAAAATTAGATGACAAACATTGCAATACTGCTGGGAAGTTTAAAAAATATTTCTTACCTTAGATTTATTGTGATTAAATACGATGCTCAACGGCTAATGATTCTTAAATGTTTGCAAACTTTGACGCTCCTGATAGGTTTTCTAAATAACATCTAAACTACAAAGGGGAAAATGTGAGAGGAAACTCGATCCCAACTCACTGGGGCATCCGCCAGCTACAGTCGATTTTATTTTCTTTATTTTTCTCGTCCGTCGGCGATACAAACGTCGGAGAGTTGCGCGTGAATTTAACAACATTAACGGAACGTGTGCAGCTGAGGCGCTTTCTGAGTCCCGGGTCTGACCGTACGTGCGGCGCCGTTAGATACCGTGTCTCGATTGTTGGACAACATTTCTTTTGGAATTACTTAATGCCGTCTGTGTCAATAGAAAAAACGAGTTCAGATGTGATTATCTTTGGAATGAAACATACTTAATTAAAAGAATGGGAAAATAAATTAATTTAATAAATTGATTTAGAACAGCATTCTGGGTAACATCTACCTTATAAAATAGTATAAGATTTACATGCTTTGGTATTTTACATCGTCTGTTGCAGCTGCGACAATTATTTGAAGAACGCGTTGAATATTACAATCGTTCCCAAGGTTATAATTTTTGAGTTAAGTTGTTTTCTCAAACAAAAAAAACGTAAAATATAGTATAATATATGACGTTTACAGCTTTAAATTTTTTGGGATGTCATTTCTTTTAATGAAGTAATTTAAAATTTCTTTCAACATGCCACTTTCCTTAAAATGCACATAATTCATTCTTCAGCGGATTTGTAACCCGACATATTTTTGTTAAAGTGTACAAGTATACAAGTCCAAATTCATCTTTAATCACATAGACTAAGATACGATAAAAATAACAAATTCCTTGTAGAAATTAAATTGGGACATCACACTGTCAATATTTATCATGAGATATTTATACATATAATAAAATTGTAGAAATGGCGAGTCTGTACTGAATGTATTTAAGAAAAAATGTTTAAAGCGACATAATAAAACACAAAATTATATTTTTGGAATTTTTGTCTGTTTGCTGCTGCGTGTGTACTATTGTTTTAGTTAATTACAAAAACGACTCAGGTAACTTGACTGTCATTTAACCTTAACTATCATTATATACTTTTTAAATTTTTTTTTCATTGATATTTTTACAAATAGCGTTAAGGCGCAGTACTTTTTCAAACTTGTTGATAAAGTTGATTGAACGAACTAAAAAAATATTACACTCGTTGTCAGCCATGGTAATATTTTTTTAATGTTAAAACGTGCTCGAAAAATACGGTGTTGGAAGACAATCGCTCCCAAATGTCTATCGTTAGGTAGTTTCTGCCGAAGTAATTTCAAACTTCAAAAACTCAGCTAAAAATGGATAGCGCCCGCTATTTTGACTCGTTTGAAAGAGAAAAGGCAATGATTTCTTCCAGTGTAACTTTCATATTCATAGCCATCGTATATCGTGAATCGCGCAGGTCAAAAATATACGCAAGACTTTTCGACTCTGCGTATTTGATCAATAAACGGGATCATATCTTATTTTCTGATTTTATGATTTGCGAGAATTAAGTGTTTTAAAGAGAAGTGTATGTACAAGTGTAACTCATTTTAGGTCACGCCTGCTTGATACATGGGGGCAAATTATGATTAGAATTACAAATATTGGGCACGAAGGCATAGAACTCAATATTCCAAAGGGAAAAATACAGTAAACGCCAGATTCGGACCCAACATTTCGAATATAGGCAACGTAAACGCGCTCGGATTATTCATTTTCAGTATATCATGTACAATTGATGTTAAAAAGCTGTGGCAATGTCCGACACAGCAATTTCCGTATTTTTTTATTTTTTTATTTATTTTTACTATTCGGGATTGGGAAATTTTCTCCTGATTTGAAATTTTATAAGCAGACACAATGTTTATTTTACGGGAAACCATGTATACTTTAGATAACTAAGGATGGAAGGAAATCGCTCTAGAAATGAGTGAATTTATTTAAAAGCGATTGAAAAACACTAAATAAATTAAGAAACTAATGCATACGAAAAACCGTATATGTGAAGTGGGACTTTCAGAATTATACCTGATTAATGGCTAATTCCGTTAATTAATGGCTAATTCCAAAGTTTCGTGGCTTGGAGAGCAAACAAGGTTTCATAAAAGACATTAGTTTATTTGGAAATAGAAAACTAAATAAATTTTCAGATGAAAACTTAAGATTACGATATGAATAATCTTTCAACCTTTATTGATGTATATTGATTTCTTGGAATGTTTAAAATACTGAAGTAGATAGCAAGAATGCAAAGATGGCCTTTATTAAGAATATCCAGTCATTTAAATTCAGATCTTTCGTAGAAACAAATAATACGGCTGTCGGCCTTCGATTCATTTTTCTCTCAATTCGTCTACTGCTGAAAATATGTTATTTGTTAGACTTATCGAAATTTGTAGTATGAGGCATGATGACAACTGTTTAAATAGTAGTGAGACATGAAAATAAATGAGCATTCATCTGCTCAATTTATTGATATATAAGTTGTGTTGATTTTTATGTTTTGGATAAAAGACATATGGACTATATGGTGGAGGTATTTTCTCAGGAATCGTAGTTGAATACGTTTTAATTTCAATTTAAATTGAATATCATTAAAATCATTCTATAACAGTTACAGACCACTAACATTATTTGGGACATTTTAAAGAATAAATGTGATATTAATTTTTGGGAGTTATTTAGAAAAGCTCCGCTTTTCGCAATCTATTTATACGTCAAAATTTTTTAAATTTTGTTACAATTTTCATACCTACTCTTCTATAAAATCTTCCGTTACTTATTGTGGCCGAGTGAACAGATAACTTTTATAGTAGTTTAACCACACGCATAAAATTTAACTTATACGTATATAAAATGGAAAGTACTAATGTCGACTTACCGATGGAAGTAATTTTTGACCAATTCTACGTATATACAGACTAAATGTAAAATTGAGATAAATATTTTACCACCTATTAAATATTTTAAGAAACATAAAATAATAATTTGAAAAATTAAACAGGGAAATATATTAGTTCAAACCTTTGTCCAAAAGATATATATTGAAAAAAATATTTCTTTTGATTTCTGCCCAAGGGGTTTATGTGCGTAGATTTCTCTAGTAATACTCAGAGGAGCAATAAGGCTCGAGGGATGGTATTGTTGGGGGGCATTTTATATTTATTCTCGCTATCAAAAAGAAGAACAATAATATTTGATTTTTCCTCTACGGTGTTAATTTCAAACCAACGTAAAATTCCTTTGAGCTTTACACTACGGTTTTAAAGAAATATAATTTTGAAGCGAGTTACAGGATCATCTCATACAGAGTTTGTATTTAATTTTTGCTTGAATAAGTATAGTGCTACATACTCGTATTTAATGCTACATGTTAACGCTGGAGCTATAGTAGTTTAAATGAACAGTTCTTACTTGTTACAAAGATTGCACGACAAAAAATTGTGCAATGACTTAGATTGCAATCTTTTATTCTAATCAACAAGTCAATCCCACCATGGTCTTGTTATGTTCATCAAATACTATTCTAATCAAGCATACCATGGTCTTTTTATGTTCGTCATCTTATGTTCATAAAACTAGCACCGAAAATACAATTTTTAAATAATTGAATAAAATTATAAGCGAAACTTCTTCAGCCGACAGAGGGAACGTCTTGTAGCTCTATTCGTGCATCACGTAACCTAAAACCGGAAAACGCCTTAGTTATACATGTATCGATAATGTTGCAAGTTTATATGCAATTCAACAATGTATTGTGTAATTGAACGTGACGAAGGCTGTGCCAACCAGTTTTTCGTAGCTTTTCTTTTTTCGTCAGTGTCGCGTTAATGTTTCGTACCTTTATTTACCCATGGCAGTGGATTTTCCATGGCGGTCATTTTATTCTGTCGATATTTATAACTAAGATGTAAACGGTGTTATTTAATTTCCTGTTTTCCTACTCTTAAATGCTTTTATTTACATTTATATTATGCAAATAGTCGTTGTTAAAAGACTAAATAACTACACACTCTTCAAATAAATAGGAGAAAGTGTTTTAATAAGGTAACATCTCGTTATCATCAATAATTTTTATTTCCTACGTCCTAGTTATTGAAAAAATTTTGATGGAATACACGCTTGAATATAATATGCGTTTTAAAAGAAAAATTCAATCCTCTTAGAATACAATTCCGCCTCTGCCCGACGTATTTTTTCCATTTTCTAGACAATAAAGTGTGGTGTAGTATATACCTTACAAAATAGTTTGCTAATAAATTTGAACGTATTTAAATTTATACCCACGTAACACCGGTATACATATTTTTGAGCTAGCATTGCTACTTAAATAAATAACCATATATAACCGACGCTATCGTGCATAATATTTTAAATAATTCACGCGCTCTTCATAGCTTGTTTCTACATAGATAATTTTATATGCTATCTAGACCAGACGTTAAACCGCTTTTAGCGAGATTCATGCTTTGTAAATACTTATAATTTCTGTAAAGGTTATGGCTTCTCTATCCTCTCTAATTTTCTAATTCTTTGTTTATTCACTTTCTGTTAAGTCGAATTCAGCTTTTCGGGTTCTGCGCCTAAAATGGAAAAATGAAACTGTGGAAGGATTTCGATTCCCGTCTCTCCGAAGTTTACGGCTATGGAAGGGCTTTGTTTATATATCCAAAAACTACTTCAAGTCGCACAGTTTTCGAGTTATGACTGAAAATGTCTGAAAAAAGCCTCCTTTTGTCTCTTATAGCGATAAACACAGTATATAGTACATGTAGGTATACGTAGAACATGTAGTACAAATAGCGATAAAGTATGAGTATGTAGTACAAATAGCGATAAAATATGGTATATGTAGGTATATGTTGAACATGTAGTACAAATAGCGATAAAGACAGTATATAGTGCATGTAGGTATATGTAGAACATGTAGTACAAATAGCGATAAATACAGTATATAGTACATGTAGGTATATGTAGAACATGTAGTAAAAATAGCGATAAAGACAGTATATAGTACATGTAGGTATATGTAGAACACGTAGTACAAATAGCGATAAAGACAGTATATAGTACATGTAGGTATACGTAGAACATGTAGTACAAATAGCGATAAAGACAGTATATAGTACATGTAGGTATATGTAGAACATGTAGTACAAATAACGATAAAGACAGTATATAGTACATGTAGATATATGTAGAACATGTAGTACAAATAGCGATAAAGACAGTATATAGTACATATAGATATATGTAGAACATGTAGTACAAATAACGATAAAGACAGTATATAGTACATGTAGGTATATGTAGAACATGTAGCACAAATAGATAGCGAAAAGAAATAAATTTACGACATCTGATTTCCAGCACCCCGGAGTTAATATAAGCATGTTAAAATAGTTAGTATTGTTTTTTTTCTATGTCTAATTGAAAAAAAATTAAATTGTAATTAATGAGATTTCATAACCTTATCAATAAGAAAATACTGAATCCAAAAATATAAAAAAAATATTTGTTTTGAAATATTTTGAATAAACGCCAATAAGAAAATACCATAGGTTCAAACAATAACTTTATTGTATTTATTTTCATTTCTAATCATTTGAAAAAATATTTCCGCCTTCAGTTTTTGAAAAATATTGTCACCTGTGTTTTTCACACACGTGATATTAGGGAGTAATGTTCACCTGGGAGTCGTATTTTAGGTGGTTGAATTCAGCCACAACATTATTTTAGTTAAAGAAAACTATCATACTACCCGCACGGCCCTACAATTGAACGGTACATTTTTATCAATCAATCGAATCAGAAAATGGATTTGGTGGAATCGGGAATTGAGGGAAAACGCGGTCCAAGGAAATAAATGTAAAGGCTAATGGACGAAATTGGGCGGCCAGATATTTCTTTAGCCGTTCGCCGAATCTCGCCAGCGCATATTTCCACTAAATATTCTTCTGCGAATTTTTTTACGTTATAGGAAATAATTTTACTCAAAAGCGTGCGTCGGTTTTGAGCAAGTGGATATTAAAGAGAGGAAGTTGAAAAAACGGAACCAAAATGGGAGGATTTTTAAACGAAAGTTTCATGGCATGTGTTTAAAATATGGAAGATGTATTTTGATAATTTTGTTAGTTATTAAAGAAGCGTAATATTTAAATTTGTAAGAGGACATTGATTGGTACCAGTAAAATTAAATATTTTACTATTTAAGTCATTTTAATGGAAAAATATACGCAAAATGACACAAATTAAAAAAAAAGATATTTTGAAATGTTTCATTTAATTTGTATATAATTAACTCCTGTTATTTTGTTACAACTTGATAAAGCAGAAGGGATTTATATCATAAGTATTTATTTGGAGTTAGTACCTCAGACGCTAAAACATATGCTATCTATCCAGATTTATAGGATGCTGTAGGAGAATCCTACAGCATCCTATAAATCTGGCATCGATATATTAATATTACATGAGACTAAGTACTTAAACATATATTGTCGTATTTAAAACTACTTTATTCAATCGAGGTGTCTAAATACACTTCATTGACATATTAATTAATAAAGTCAATATTAAAATAGCGTGGGCGGAAAATTGATTCGAAAGCTGCCCGAACCGGAAATTGCCTTTTCATAAGCTGCTACTATAAGCTAATTTTAGAGTGATGATCAAAAGGCCGTAACCGGATTAGAAGGGTGAATGTGATGATGTATGGATCATGATAACTTTGATGACTTCATTTGCCCATAATGTAATAATAATAAATCTTATTTGTATCTGGCTAATGGCTATACCGATTTCATATTAATAACTACATATTATACATATGACTGAGGTAGATTTATGGAAGAATTAAATCATTAAGTTAAGAATGAGTACAAATCGCACTACCAGGATTCGGTACATGCTTAGGCACTTATTAACATTTAGGCGTACGTATTTATATTTTTTCATATCATGTAAATTTATAAATGTATTAGCCTAGTTTATTCTTTCATAGATATATCAAAAATATATTTAAAAACCCACTTTATTTTTAAGTTGATTTAAGATATTTTTATGCAGTTCTTTTTCATTTTTATTTCATTTACAAGTTAAAAGCCGATCATAAATTGCAGCAAAGTAGCTTTAGAGTTATGGTGATTCAATCTTAAAAAAATGTTAAGTACATTTGAATGAAGTTCTTTAGTGTATAATAAAAAAATAAATCTGTTAATTGTTAGTAAGACTGGAACTATGTGTTTTCCGTACATCGTTAAACAATGCTTTAAATATATTTCCTAGAGGGTACACCCCTTCAAATGTATAAAAATATGAAAAATATCTCATAAAATTAGGAAATTTAGCATCATCGCCACAGTTTTCTGTAAATTTTAATTAAATTTGCAGTAATTTTATTTACATTATTTTCAATTTAATAGTTTTCGGGATGAGGGGGGACACATTTTTGAAGACATTTTCTTATGACCAGTTTGTGACATTTTTGTGGAGCTCCTTTGAATTTTCATTCCACTTATGGGTCGTAAGTCGGTCAATTGTTACTCTTAAGTCAGTAGAGTCTGCTTAGTGTGATATTTTCCCTTTTAAGTTAGTCATGATATTATATGAATATAACTATTGTGAATACTTTTAAAATTATAAACACATTACCATTTTAAAGTTTAATATTTTATAAACGGACAACGGTATCGAAAAAATTGTTTATGACATTCCCCTCAATACTTTTGAAAGACTTACTCCACGATATTCTATACAATGGGACAGGAGAACAGGAATACTTGTTCTCCTATTTTACGTGCAGTAGAGTTCCTCTAATTTTTTTTTAAAGATTTCATTTCATTATTTTGTAGGCGTTGTTATAAATATGTACAATAAACCAAATTTTAGTTTTATGGTACTAGTAGTTTCTCAATAAATCGGCTGTGATATATCGATGTACAGTTGGATGGACAAGACGAAGTTTTGTGGGTTTCTTATTTTGAAAATATTTCTAAAAAGATATAGGATAATTATAACATTAAAATAAAGTTAGGATATTAATTGACACTTTTTTAAACCACAACAAAAAATTATGAAATAAATTTTATAGAATCTCCAGATACTATTTCAAAATAATTTTTGTATTTTTACATTAGTATTTGACATTTACAATTAAGGTACAAATTAAAGTGCTATTTATTATAATTTTCCAACATTTTTTTCTATAAAATTCTTAGAATATATTAGAAGATTCATAATTTTTTTTTAATTTTTGGAGGCTGTTTATATTATTTACACTATTTTACACTACGTTCATAACTTTATGCTATTATTTGTGGTATTCTGTCTAATCGACATCATAGTTTCAGTAATAATAGCAACGATGCCTTCGCCTCGAAAAATATTGTCAAATATTCTGTGGGATGCAAAATATTCAATAAATATCATGTGTTCAAAATAATACGTAATAACGGCAACAATAATATAGAATAATAAGCAAATGGTACAAGAAACACCAGGAAAAGTAACGCAACAACTAAATCAAAAAAGTTTAAAGTAATTATATAATTATCACAAATAACGGAATAGTGAATAAAATTGTCGGAATTAATTCAATTAAGGAACTGAACAAAAAATAACATATAAAAAAGTTAATATGATAAAATTACAATATGTAATAAATTATGTAAAGAAATGAAATGCATGCTTAAAACCAAATAAAGGCATAAAATAATATAACGTAATAAATACAAAAAATTTGAATAAATTGTAAAAAGTTTTTAAATAATGCAAAAATTTAATTGTTTAAATAAAATGCATTAAGAATTTTGAAACAATTAAAATAATAGTTTTTATTTAGACTTTCAGATCGAAAGAAAGGAAACCTTGTTTCAAGGTTTTTGGAAAATTTACAATTGTTAAAATTTATTTTATTAAAAAAGAATGAAACAAAATTCAATCATGGTCTTTTTTGACCGATCAGTCAGGACGGATACCTAGTATATGTTTAAACGAAAATCATTCCTCGTTTTACTTTTTTTTTGTTTTCCGACAAATTTTCTTGTATTTATATAATCAGAATTCAATTTAATTCTATAACTATTATCACATAAGAATAGTGCATTACCGCGTATTAATTACAGGATGAAAAGAAATTAATATTTATAAACACTTGATAAATAAGATCTCCACTCATAGTGTGTAGCACAACACGTTTATCAATCATATATAATTGCTATGAGTATTATAATCGACTTTCTAATTTATTCTTAATGTATTTACTTATTCTATTTTATTCTTAATGTGTTTACTTATTCTAATTTATTCTTAATGCTTTTTAATTTCTTATTCTAATCTATTCTTAATGTGTTTACTTATTCTAATTTATTCTTAATGTTTTTTAATTTCTTATTCTAATTTATTCTTAATGTGTTTACTTATTCTAATTTATTCTTAATGTGTTTACTTATTCTAATTTATTCTTAATGTGTTTACTTATTCTAATTTATTCTTAGTGTGTTTACTTATTCTAATTTATTCTTAATGTATGTATTTATTTATTCTTAATGTATTTTACCTCAGTAGTGTAAAGTTTGATGAAGTTTTCCTTGTTTTTGAATTTATATATCATTTGTTTTTTATTAAACACAGCAGGAATTTATATGAAATACAACGATATAATCCCGTCAGCTTGGCTAATATTACGCTCTTGGGCACTTCTAGAGAGAGGTTGCGTACGAGATCGCTGCTTGGGCAGGAGTCAAAGAAATATTTTTCGAATACGTGTCTTCCAAGCAATATTTTGAAGCAATACGTTACTCTAAATTTTCAGATAATAATATTTTAAGTCCATGTGAAGTGTTTTAGGATTGGTTGTATAATTATTTAGTGTAAATTTATTATTTGATTGTCGTAGGTGACTGTATCAAGATTATTTCGAGCAAGAGATTACTTTTAGCTCTTATTATTTTATATACGTGATGCATTTAAGCGGTGTATGCAAGTGAATTATGACATAAGTAGTTTATTTATGTGACTACATAAAACAATTATAATGAAACTTCTAATGTCTTAAATAAACATAAACAAAACATTTAAATATCTACCGGATCAAATAGATAAAGGAATCAAAATAAGAGAAAGTTCTTTAAGTTAACCCTGAAAATGTGCATTGAAATGTATATTAATAAGATAATGAAAATAATATATAATCATAGTCATGTCTCATCACTATTCACATAGCGCGCCACCTAGTGTTAATAATTTTCGGGAATCCGTTCACTGCATATAAGTGAGAGATGTGGATATATTTTCAGCAGGAGATCAGTTGATATATTTGACTCTATGCCGGCTGAAAGGGCGGTGTGTCCAATTCTGATTCTATTCCCTGCACGATATTCTCTCAAGTGTAGAAATTTAATATCAAATTATTGTGATAATTTGCTTTGAATAATACGATTTTCATGAAGATGAAGAGATTTTCTTGCCAACAATATTTAAACTGTATAATTAAAAATAGGCATTTTTCTTATCAATAACAAACACTAAAACAACAAATAAGGAAAAAACAATATTTTTAAACAATAATTATGGTTTAACTCCAGTACATAGCGGATCGAATTTTTCATTCTGTTTTTTTTACTTCTAACAATTTAAAAAAATGTAAATTTTAAAAGAATTTTATTCGATGAAACAATATTATCAAATAAGTTTTTCACACATGTTATTTCAGGGAGTAATATTCATTGAGAGAATTATTATACTTCACATATCGTGAAAAATAATTGACAACTTTGAATTTTGCTGTACCAATAAATTAATAAATAATTCAGTTACACATCCCTAAACCTTCATACTACTCGATCGGCCTTACAATTGAACGGTACACTTTCTTGTCAATCAATCGAATTATGAATTGGATTTGGAGAAATCGGGAATTGAGGGAAAATGCGGTTCATGGAAATAAGCGTAAAAGCTAATGGACGAAATGGGTCGTCCGGATATCCCTCCAGCCATTCGTCGAGTCTCGTCAATGCTTATTTCCCCTAAATTGTCTTCTGCGGTATATATTGTAGGGAATCATTTCACTGAAAAGCGTGTATCACTTCTGAGCGAGATAATTCGAGTAGCTGCATGAAATTCAAAGAGTGGGTGAAGAAAAAACGGAAATAAAAGGAAAGGCGTTTTATTGCATGTATTTAAAATATTGATAGACATATTTCTATTATTTTGTGCATCTTGACGAAGTGTAGTGTCTAAATTTGTAGTAGCAAAATTGTAAGAGGACGTCGGTCGATGAAAATTGAAATTAAATTCTTTGGTGTTTACGTCACTTCAAGGAAAGAATGTATTCAGAGTGACGTAAATGAATGAACAATAATTTAGTTAAAAATGTTATATGTATAAAATATCTTTTAAAAACCGACTGAAAAAAAAAGACTATTAAAAATTAAAAAAATAATTAACTCAAAATAGGTACCTATTTATTTGCAATAAATAAGTTACTTATTTTTGAACTCGGTGCAAGCATTGTCGACCAACTTAAACAAATTTATAATTTAATTTTAATTTATAATGTAAAACTTCAACTTTTAATGTATTTACAAACCTAAATAGATTCATAAAGGGCATATTGATAATATAAAAATTTACATTTGTTTAAGTTGATCGGCGGTGCTGGCACCGACTTCGAAAATAAGGAACTTGGTTATTTATTGCTAATAAGTAGGTACCTATTTTGAGTTAATTACTTTTTACTTTTTAGTACCGACCTTTTTTGAAGTCGGTTTTTAAAAAGATATTTTATTTTAAAATGTTTAGTGACTAATATATTGATAATACAATCATCACAATTATTTTCTTTCTCAGAATGTTGGATAATTATTAAAAGTCGTAGGCAAAAGCTAGTTTATAGATAATTTCCTCTTTGTCTAAAATTTATTATCTACACATAGAAATGAAACGATAGTAGTGGACGCTAATGGTTAGCTATTAGTCGTTGAGGAGTTCGGTTCTTCATATCTAAAGTCAAATATCCGATTTTGCAAATTAAAAACCAACCACTTGAGGAGTTCCGTTTTCCACATCCGAAATCGAAGATCAGATTTTGTAAAGTAATAACTAAAGTAACAACTAATCAGTAGTATATATATTGAATCACGATCGATTTACTACCATCCATTAAAGAGTTACAATATTCATTTTCAGAACTAATCATCACACATTGACTTGTCGATGGTGCAGTTATTTTGCAATGTAAAAACAATCAGCGGTAAACACTTTGAATTACGTTTGATAAATAAATAATTATAAAACCGTAATATAAATAAGTGCGGTAAGGCATTTTAGTCTAATATTCCAGAGAAATTATGTTTACCTTCGATAAGGAGTTCCATTGTTCATCTCCAGAATGCACCATTACACTCTGACATGTTCAATAGTGTAGGTATTTTGCAAAATAACAACTGCCAGTAGGAAATATCTTGAATCACTTTCAATTTACTACCATCCGTTGAGAAGTTCCATTCAGTTCCAGTTCCACTGACCTTGTCAATGGTGTTGTTATTTCGCAAAGTGAAAACTACTAGTAAGTGAAATCTGTTAAGGAGTTCCATTGTTCATATCCAGAATTTATCATTATACCCGGACCTAGTAAGTGGTGTAGTTATTTTGCAAAATAACAACTACCCGTAGTAAATACCTTGAAAAATAGTTGATTTACTCCCATTTGTCAAGGAGTTCCATCATTAATTTTCGGACTTCGTCATCGGATCATCACCATATTCATATGGGTCTACACATATAGTTATTTATATGGGGCCATACTTTCTTTGAAATAAAAAAAGAATCATCAAAATCGGTTTACTCGGTAAAGAATTATCGCTGAATATACATAAAAAAAAGATTCCGACGAATTGAGAACCTCCTCCTTTTTTTGAAATCGGTTAAAAATAGAAACATTTTAAACCGTTTTAATTAATTTTTATTTAACCATTAATATTGTTAGATAGTTTTAAATAGATAAAGTTATTTACCATTTACCTGCAGTTAGTACCATACTATCTAGAAATATACGCTATCTGAGATAATTCTGCAGCACCCCATAAATCTAGCTTAGATTTAAATTTTACACGAGACCAATTGTTTTCAAAACATGCTGTGATATTTAAAACTACTTTATTCATTCCGAAAGTCTAAATACAGATTAATAATATAACTAATTCAATTTTCAAAGTCTGCTATATTGAGTACAATAAATTGATGAAATCAACATGCTAATAGCGTGAGTAAAAAATTGATCAAGAATCTTCCCGAACCGGAAATTCTTTTCACAAACAGTGACCTGACGTTCGAGTGACGATCGATAGACATTTGGAAATGCCGTAGTTGGATAAGCAGGACTAATGCACTCCGGTACGGATCGTGCTCATTTTAAAATCATCAAACGTAAACATAATTTCTCAAAAAAATTAAAAAACGGAATATTAGCCCAAAATGCCTTGCCGCATGGCGGTTGATATTAATAATAACAAATATTAACAGTTATTTACATCTCTTGCACTCAATAAATGTATTACACACATAACTCAAACACATTCATGAATATAATAAAACATTAAAATAAAACCATTCAGAATGACATTTAGTTTCTTGGGACATTTTATTATATGTTAGCAATATTTTGTTAAAGTTAGATGTATAAACAAATATTTATTTTATCAGTATTAGAATCGGTGCATGGTTGTAGAATACGGCAGGTAGAGATAATTTTTAATACTCTATTGTTAATTCATAGAGCGGCAAGGTGTTTCGTACTAATATCTAAAAAAATATCTTTATATTAGTGCAAAATGAAGTTTTCAAAATGAGTACGGTCCTCGCAGTCCGTCCTTCTTATCCTGTGCGGCCTTTGAAATATACATTCTCGTATCCTCATACCTGAATCCGAGATAATCTGAGATTTTGAAGGAAGAAATAACAGATTGAGCTTTTATGAACGAAATACCAATGTACGAATGGTGAAAAATTTCTGTCCCATCCATTCATTGCTTTTCTAAAGTAAGTTCCAAATATTGATCTATATTTTGGGATTTTTATACGGTGTAATCACAGGACAAAGACATTGTCGGCATCTTTATCCACTTCTTCTCTACAAATATAAACACTGGATCTGATTAAAATGGGAAATAAAATGTGCAATTCAAAACAATTTTCAACCCATTTTTATATTACTTTCGTTATTATACAACGTATCCAACGTTTACTGGATTCTATGACCGCAATAATATACATATATCGTTTCGCTTAGTGATTTAAAGTTTATATTAATTTGAGTATATGAAAAATTTATGAGCCGGCGTTGAACATATCCAAAGTAATTGCTTCCGGTGTATGTGACATTTTATATTGTAGTTTTATAAATAACTATGCAATTCTCGCTATTACTTAGGACTAACAATTTAAAAATAATTTAGAAAGAATACTTAGCTTTTTAGACCAGTTTATATACGGGTTTATGGTTTCAAAGAAACAAGTATACTTAAATACAAAAATGTCCCTCAACTCTTGCGTGTCATTTCAAAGGGTAATGGTAAATAAGATGACATATAGTTAAATATTTTTACCGAATATCGGATATTTTTCTATTTTGCATGACTTAATTTTATAAAGTAAATATGTATAAAATACGGCTCATGATGAGGAGGTATATTTTATGGATTACATTAATTATGTCACTAATTATGTCATCATTATTTAGTAAAAAATGAGAAAATCTTTAAAGATTTAAGATTCAGAAACACTGAACGGCGCGCAATTTTCCCTTATACGTCTTACTGGTAAATGCAGCCTTAATGTAAGTTAATTTAAAAAGTATTAACAATCTTTCATTTAACTGATATTAAATAGGCGAATTCGCAAATGTAATGAAACGTAAATCTTGTCTGCAAGTGGTGTTCCATTAAAAGTTATATGATTTTAGTCGTTCGCTTCTCTTATCTTGAGTGGTGGGGCTGGGAGTTGGGATTGAGTGTTGAAAAAGAAATTAAATATGACGATTTGTATAGGATTGAAGAGCTGTACAGATTTGCATAATACATTTCGCCTTTTAACTTTCTTCTTATTAATACCAATAATATTTATTTATCAAAAAGTAAATGTTTAAAAATATAACAGCGAATGAAGTAATTACGCAGATTATAAACTATCGACAAGGAGTTTTAATTCAATAAAGAATAACGAAATGGACCAAAAAGTTTAAATTGTTTATATACTTTATTTAAATTCTTTCTCGTTAGAGGTCGTTCATAAATTGACATTTTCTTCCCCAAAATCTCGAATTATATCGGATTTTTTGGATATACGAATCTGAATATTTTAAATCTCTAAATGAATTTTGATCACTACTCTAAAGCGACGTTTATGATTTCTGTTACATAAATTAAGCTAATTTCCAGTTTTGCCAGCATTCCGATTGATCTTTCATCAGTTTCACTTACATTTTGATGAGGTGTGTTTACTTTAGAAAATATACCACAGAATTTTTTATTATTAATACATGTCTTGACGCGAATATTTCTAAAAGTTCACTCTTGCATAAGGTCATACTTCACAATCTTGTAACGTTTGCGTGATGATATAATAGGATATAAAAATATGGAATGGTTCCGAAACTATTAATCTGGTTGTTATTATTTTAATATTATTCCAACTGGAACAAAATTCAGTTCGTTCATAACTTAGAGCCATCGTCAGTCGGATACCATATCAGAGGAAGAGAGCTAGAAGCTTGGGGGCATTTATGACCACATTAATATACCATTGGCTGAGAGGGTTGGGAGGTACAGGCCAAGCCAAAATGCTAACTTCCGCGTCTGTTGAGTTTCTGTCTATATTGTTTCTTGATTAATTTTCTTTTTGAACTGCTTCTTTTATAGAGGCTGGATTTTTGAGAATATTACATGTTCTGGCTTTCAGCCATAGTTCTTCATCAACGATGAGTAATGAGAATTTATTGTTGATCTCTGTTATATTATCTTGTCAAATTTTGTGCTTATCATTGTGTAAAGTGTCCATTAAATAAGTCTTTTAAAATTAAAGTTCCATTTACCATATTTCATTTTTACGCCTGGTTCGCGAATTGTTACGCTTTAAAGCGACGTGCAACGCTTGTTCTTAATTTAAAAAATGGGTTTGAAAAAAAAAAAGCTCTTGATATTTCTATTTAACCAGAATTTTTCATAAACATTAGTTCGGTTAAATTGCCTATTCAAATGTTTTCGTAAACCATTTTTCTTTTTATTGGGCATTTTTACAGATGCTTTCCAATATGATATTTTATAATTTTTTACTTTTCCATTTTTATTATTAATTTATTAAAAATAGAAATATTCTAAAAGTATTCTAAAGTGAGTCGGATTTTGTCTATGTACTCAATTTTTACCTATTTACAAAAATGACTCTGGTAACTTGGCTGTAATTTAACCTTAACTACGATTATACAATTTGCATTTTTTTTCTCTGAAAGTATTGCAGATAGCGGAATTTGGGAGTAGTTTCTGCCAGTACTACCCCCACATTCATAGCGATCGAATATCGTTAACTGCACAGGTGCGAAATGTACGCAAGATTTTTGACTTTTCGTATTTCATCAATAAACGGAATCATATCTGACAGACTGATTTTATGATTTGAGAGAATTAAGTGTTTTTTTAAGAGAAGTGTGTGTAAAAAGTGTAAATCATTTATTCCAAAGAGAAAGATACAAGACGCCACACCAGACCCAAAACCTTGAATACAGACATTGTAAGCGCGCTAGGGTAATTTATTCTCGATATGCCATTTATTATTGATTTTTCACGAAAATAACCGTGGCAATGTCCCACATAGCAATGTCCGACATAGCCATTCCCCCTCTTTTTTTGGGTAGCCTTGATTCTTTACGTTTCGGGATTGGGAAATTTTCTCCTGATTTTAAATGCTATAAACTGATATTGTTTATGCTACGGGAAATCCTGTTTACTTTCTTAGATTTATGTCACTAAGAAACGAAGAAAATAGTTTTAGACTTGAATGGATTTAATTAAAATTTTAATTTTATTTAGATTGGAAAACGCTAAATATAGTAAGAAATTAGTTTATAAGAAAAAATATTTATCTGAAGTGGCAGTTTTAGAATTATTTCAGATATGCGTGGTATAATATTGATTAGTCGCTGATTTCAAAGTAACGTAACTTGTAGAATAAACAAAGTTTCATGAAAAATAGTAGTTTGTTTGGAAATAGAGAAAGTGACTAAAATTTCAAAAGGAGACTTTAGATTCTGAGACAAAAAATGTCAGAATCTGTATTGATGTTATGTAGATTTCGCGAATTGTTTAAAATATCGAAGTGGCTAGTAAGTACGTGAAGACGGCGTTGATTAAGAATCTCCAACCATTTGAATTTAGACCATTCATAGAAGCAAATAATACGACTGTCGGTTTTCTATCCGTTTTTCTAATAATTCATCTAATACTAATAATATACTATTTGTTAAACTTATCAACATTTATAGTATAAGACATGATGATAACCATTTAAATAGAAGTGAAACATGATAATAATTGGGCATTGATTTAATTGACTTATTAATATATAAGTTGTATTTGTTCTTTTGTTTTGGATAAAAGACATTTATCTATATGGCCCCACCATATAGAGTGGCCCCACCATATAGTATTATCTATGTTTTAAGTTAATTTTAAAGGGAAAACTTGAGTTTAAACAATTTTCAATTTGTTTTTAATATATCATAGAAAGAAATACTGTCACGGTTACAGAGCTTTGACATCATTTGAGTCATTGTATAAAATATAATTGATATTTATTTTTTGGTGTTTTTGGAAAAGCTCCGCGTTTCATAATCTATTTATCTATTCATTTTTTTTAAATTTTGCTACAATTTCAATCCCTACCTTTTTAAAAAACCTTTCATTAAATATTTGTGGCCGAGTGAACAGATCAGTTTCGTAATAGGTTACCATACAACTTATATGCCTCAGGTATATTAAATGGAAAGTACTAATGTCAAGTTACCGATCGGAATAATCTTTACACAGATCAAAATTGAGATAAACATTTTATCAATCATGAAACATTTTATAAACATAAAGTAATCATTTGAAGAATTATACAGAGAAATGCATTAGTTTAAACCTTTTCTGAAAAGATATATGTTAAAATAATCTTTCTTTTGACTTTTACCCAAGGAGCGGTTATGTGCGAAGGACTCTTTCTAGCAATGCTCAGGGGAGTAATAAGACTCGAGCGATAGGATTACCACTGGGCATTTTATATTTATTCCCGCTATGGAAAAAAAAGAAAAAATAATATTTGATTTTTCCTTCACGGTGTTAATTTCAAACTAACAGAAAATTACTTTGTGCTTTAGCATCCACTGCGATTGCATTTCATGTCCGCATGAAGAAGTACAATGCTATGTGTTTAAATGAAGTTTTCTTATATATTAAGCATTTATGAGAAGTAAAGTGGCTGCTAAATATTAACTTCTTTGACAATAATGGACGACATTTTATTTTAATGTAATAACGATGGTAGAATTAATATAGCGACCAGCTGAAATGGTTTTTTAGTTCAAAATGAATCATTGAGAATAAATAAAACATTGAAAAGAAACATTATTTCAATATGTGAATTTATTACTTAGTCAACAACTATAATGAGGTTTTTTCTAGAAATTATTGATTAATGTCCCGTAATGTCCCCAAAAGTTTACAATAATTTAAATATACCTAATATTGAGCTGGTGGTTTTCAAGATGCTATTAAAAGGCTTGTATATTATGTTATTAAATCAAGCTTCCAAATTATTGAAAAAAGAAATATTTGAGAAAAATGAATTTGATTACCAAAGTATTACTCAAGACTATGCTCACTGCGGGCCACAATAAATTTATAAATTACTACAACAGATACGTTAAAGTTTGGAGCTTTAAGTAATTTAAAAAGGCAATCCAAACTTACGAAAAAGATTGCACTACAAAAAATTATATAAAAACTTAGAATGTGTTCATTCATTTTAATTAGGCAAATCATAGTCTGCTTATGTTTATTTGTATTTTTGGTGCCAATTTTAAGTAATTGAATAAAATTAAACCCAAACTCCTTTCGCTGAATGAAGGAACGTCTTCTAGCTCCATTCGTGCATCGCGAAACCTAAAACCGAAAAACGATTTAGTTACACACGTACCGATGACGTTGTTAAGTTAGTATGCAATTCGATAACGTATTGTGTGACCGGACGTGAAGAAAGCAACCATGACTTGTGGAAGCGTCAGCGAGTTTTCCGTAACATTTTATTTTTTTTACCTTCAGCATTATCGCAAAAATTTTATTGACTCCGTTAAAGTTTGTGAAGTTTATTTACCCATGGCTTGTTTGGATTCACTTATTTCAAGTTTCGTCCAATTTATAATATTGTCAGAACAGTAATATAATGTATCATTTTATTCTGACGATATTTACAAGTGGGATGTAAATGGCATTATTTTGTTTTCGTACTCTCACACTCTTTTATTTACATTTATATCACGCAAACAGTCATTTCTTAAAAGGCTAAAAACTCCGCGCTCTTAGTTCTATGTTATAGAATTATGCTAGATCTTTTGAATAATTTCAAACAAACAGAAGAATGTGTTTTAATTACGTAGCATCTCGTTATCATTCATAATTATTATTATTAACTTCCTAATTACTGAAGACATTTAAGTGGAATAAACGCTCGAATATAAGATTTGTCATAAGAGAAAAATTAATTCTTCATAGGAAACAATTCTGCTTTCATCAGATATATTTTTCATAAATACTATACAATAAAGTTATATACAATATATACCTTGCAAAACAGTTGCTTAATAAATTCAAACGCATTGAAATTTGTATCTACGTAACACCTGTAAACATATTGTAGAGCATCGCCACTTAAATGAACAACCATTTATAGCCGACGCTATCGTTTGTAATGTTTTAAATAATTCACGCGTTCTTCATATCTCTCCACAGACAATTTTATATGCTATCCAGACTAAAGGCTTTTAGCAAAATTTGTCCTTCATGTATACTTACAATTACTGAAAAATTTACTACTAGTACTTTGGCTGCAGTGTTGGGTCGGGTGCGTGTCCACTGCGTATAAGAGAGAGGCGCAGCGATATGGTCAGGTAAGCAACTCGAATGCGGGTAGACTTGGGAGACCTGACGTCTTTGTTGGCAATCTCAAGTAAAGTAATTTTTTTGGATTGTTTTGTAGTTTTGCAATCTCATAATTTAATTAGTGTTTCCACTAGTTTGTATATCTTCCTTATCTTTTATTGTTATTTTCGGCTTATAAAATATTTCACGTTCATGAAATATAAATTGAATTGATAGGTTGATATGTCTGCCGAACAATAATTACACCGGTATATATAGAAATATGCTGATTAATATGTACTTACCAAAAAATTAATCCAAAAACCATTACAATTTTTTAGACATTAGATACAATTTCGCCATATACAATACTGTTAATAGAACAAGATAGAGTAAAGTTGATAAGTAATACGTCAGCCATGCAAATGTACAGTATATAGTTATTTCTGCGATTTAAATACAAGTTAACGTATTAAATTGTAAAAATTATATAATTAGTTTAAAAATTCATTTATTTAAATAAAATGCGTTAAACATTTCCAAATAATTAAAGTTCGTCTGAATAAAGCGGAAATGGTTTGCAAGTGGCAAATTTTTTTAGTGTTTTCCTAATAGTCGGCAAATTTTCTTCTATTTGAATTTTATTTCTAACTAGACTTTCCATTAAGTCAAAAAAAAGTACCAAGTAACAGTAAGAATAAAGTTGAGCATAGCAGTATATTGATATAAAGACTATAAAATATTAATATTTGTAAACACTTGATATATAAGAGAACTTCATTTCTAATGCATTCGTATGCTAAATCTATCAATTAAGTAAGCTGACGATGGTTCTTGTAACTGAATTCCAATGTTTCATTCTCAATTTATTTGAACTTCAGTGTGTAAAGTCCGGCGTAATTTCTAATTCTTTTGAGTTCATATATTTTTTCACTTTTCTTTACTGACAGCGGAAATATATGTCAAATTTCCTCATATAATTGTCAGTTTTCATAATATATCTCTCCTTGGAATTGCTCTAGAGAGAATGTGTACATTATCTACTACTTGCCGCTTACTCGCTAATCAAAATTTGGATCAATGAGTTTCTTTGTATAATTCTTGAAATTATTATTTTAGTTAAATTGAAATGTTTCAAAACTGGTACTGTTTACATTTAGTGCTAAATTTATTTCGAATGATAGACTAATATTAGTACTTACCATTTTATATTTGCGAAATATTTTAGCTGCAAATACAGGTGAACTACTGTGTAAGTAGTATATTTATCCGACTGTATAAAATAATTTTAATACAAATTAAATATTAGTAAAAAAATAAGGAATCGAATGGGTAAAAGAATTATGACATGATATAGTTTTTCCACTTATTCATAAAAATAAGTATTGAAGATATTTTTTGGAAACGCATAGTCTATGTGAAAGCTATAACAACAAATTACATTTCATGCCACGTTTGATAACACGGACGTTGAATAGTTTTTGGCATACGTTTTCCATCAAAATTTAAAATAAAAAACAATTATTATTTTTGAAAAAATATTTCTATACTATTTCTATAGTATATACTATTTTTTAAATATATATTTTTTAATATAAAACTAATTATCATCATGTCTCATCACTATTTACATAGCGCGCTATCCAGTGTAGGTAATGTTCGGCGACGCGTCCACTGCGTGTAAGCAAGAGGTGCGGACATATTTTCAGCCGTAGATAAGTTGATAAGGCGAATTAGAGACTGGCTATCATAAAAGCAATAGCAACGTATATAGAATCGATGTTAACGTCTTGAATGTTGAAACCAGTTGAATAATTTTTGGCTGAAGAAAATCCTTTGTTCTTATATGTATCCACTTATTTTTTTCATATTTGTCATTATAACGCTTTCACAATTATCCCGAGTTTACAATTAGTGATTTTCCAATGATGTGAGAGCGGTTATGATATATAAGCTTGCATTATAAAACAAAAAAATTAATGTAGTTTCATAAAATCATTTCAAAATTGCCATAACGGGAAGATGTAATTGTTTCATGCTCTGCACTACAAGTTTACAGCCGTTTTTTACTTTGATACCTTTTTGTTCCGATATATAAACATATCATAAATGTATACTTTTCTACATGGCTCCGACTTCTTTTTTTCGTTATCGCCGCTGTGCCGAACGTCGCCAAAAGGCAAAGCAAAATATCACGAATTTAGTTTCGAATTTGCCACAGTTCCGATGACTTTTTGGTCAAAATAAAAACATCAGCCGAAATTCACATTTTAGACGGAATCTGGGTGAAATAAAAAATCTGTACAATTATTCTGCATTAAATACGTTTCTACGGTCTTCTATGTCAGCTATATCTAGCCAGCAGCCAAAAATTATTCAACTGATTTGCCTATCGGCAGTGTGTCAGATTCTGAATCTATTTCTCGCATCGTATTTCCCGATCCTTTGCATATTTAATTATGTATTATGACAATTTGCTTTGCAGAATAATACATTTTATGAAGAAAAAGGACGTTTGTAAAAACGAAAGTTGTAAAATAATAGAAATTTTTAGTTTTCTCGTATCTTTGAGAATTATAACAAATATTAAAAACAAAAATATGAAAAAACATATATTTCCAAATGGCTTAAATAAACGCTAATAAGCAAGCACTTATACATAGACGAAAGAATTTCTTTGCTGTATTTATTTTCACTTCAGATAATTTGAACAAAATTTTAAGGTTTCAGTCAATTGAAAAAAATATTGCGAAATAAGTTTTTAAACACGTTATTTTAGGGAGTAATATTCACCTGAAAGACCTATTATGTCTTTATATTTAGTTATAAAATAATCAGCTAGGATGAATTGGGCCGTACCATCATAATAAATAAATAATTTTTTATCAAACCATTTTTCTGCCCGCATGGCCCTGTAATTAAAAGATCCATTTTTTGTCAATCGATTCATAAATTGGACTGGTCGAAACGGGAATTGAAGGAAAACGCCGCCCAAAGAAATAAATATAAAAGCTAATGGGCCAAATTGGGCAGCCGGATATTTCTTAAGCCATTCGCTGAATCTCGTCTGCGCTTATTTTCCCTAAATTTTCGTCTGCGGAAATTTTATGTCATAGGAAGTAATTTTACTCAAAAGTTGCCAGTTTTGAGCGAGATGATCTGAGTAGTTATATACATATTAAAAAGTGGCTATTGTAAAAACGGAAAGATAATGACAGAATTTTGAAAAGAAAATTTCATGAGATGTTTATAAAATTTCGGTAGACATATTTATATAGTTTTCTTAGTTATCAGAGAAGTGTTATATTTAAATTTGAAAGAGGATGTTGATCGACAAACATTAAAATTAAATGTTTTGATATTTATGTCGCTTTAATGAAAAAATATACGCGAAATAACGTAAATGAATAAAAAAATAAGATACTTGATTTTGAACCTTTTACAAATATCAACAAAGATTAATGACATTATATTGTTATAAATTGATAAAGCAAAAGGGATTTATGTCATTGGTTATATATAAATTAAATGCATATAACATGGGTTATATTGTATCACAGATTCTAAAATATATGCTATATGAGATAATCCTGCAGCATCCTATAAATCTGGCTTCAATAATAATATAAGACTAAATATTTAAAAAAAACATATTGTTGCATGTAAAACTACTTTGTACATTCTGGATGTCTAAATACACCTTATTAACATAACTAATAAGCTTCGAAACCTGTACCATGTTTTCAATAATAAATTGATAAAGTCAAACCAAAATAGTGTGGATGGAATATTTATTAGAAAGCTGCCCGAAGCGGAAATTGCCTTTTTATAAGCTGCTACTATGAGGCTAACGTTAAAGTTGCGATCAGAAGGCCGTATCCGGATTTCAAAGGCGAATGTGCTCCAGCATGGATGATGCTAATTTTGAAATCTTCATTTAGCAATAATTAATTTAAAAATAAAAATAAAAATTAAAAATAAATATTATTTACGTGTGTTGAATGGCCATACTGATTTCATATAAATAAGTGCATATTATACATACAAATGAGAAGGATTTATGGAAGAATTAAAAAAATCATGTTAAGTACGAGCATAACTCGCTCTATTGGGTATCTGTAAACACTCAAGCACGTATTAATATTTAAGCGTACATAGTATTTTAATTAAACTATTAACAAATATTAATGTTATTTCAATTTCACACCATGTAAATGTGTTTCATATATTTTATATATATATATATATATATATATATATATATATATATATATATATATATATATATATATTAAAAATAGAGTTCCTTCGAACTTTTCACAGACCCAACTACATATGCCAAGCAGGTCGCTTGTTCCTCGTAAACTAGTAGAGGCTACTTAGCTATGTTAATTTCCTTTTTAATTTCGTCACATATATTACTATTGTAAATACTTTTACGATAAACAATAAATTACCATTTTATAGTTTAATATTTCATAAACGGACAGCGGCATCGGAAAAAGTTTTCATGACCCCCAATACTTTTGAAAGAATTGTTCAACGAGACCCTATACAATGGGACAGGAGAACGAAAAAGTTGTTTCGCACCCCTTTTACATGTAGTGGAGACACCCCACATTTTTTTGTAGATTTCATTTTATTACGTTGTAGACGTTATAAATATGTACAATAATGTCAAATTTACGCTTTATGATATTAGTAGTCTGCGAGTAAATCGACTGTTACATATCGACGAAAAGCCAGATGGATATGAATATAACTTTGTGGGTTCCTAATTTGGTTACGGAACTCTAAAAAAATATAGGATAATTATGACATTAAATAAAAATAAAATATTAATTTACACAATTTGAAATCACTATGGGTTTGGTAAAATTATCAAGGGTCAAGCACCCTTACAAATAAAGTACAAATTAAAGTGTCGTTTATTTTATTTTTTTTTCCAATATAACTGTTATTAGTACAATTACGAATCTTTTTTTCGTATAATCTTAGAAATATTCGAAGACACATAATTTTTTTTTAATTTTTGAATTCATATTTCATAACACTTATATGTGCGAGGAAAAACCCTGCTTACATTTTTTAAACTCTATTATGCTACGCTTTATATTATTATTTGCCGTATTATGACTTGCTTTATATTATTATTTGCCGTATTATGATTTACTTTATGTTATTATTTGCCGTATTATGACTTGCTTTATATTATTATTTGCCGTATTATGACTTGCTTTATGTTAATATTTGTCGTATTATGACTTATCAACGTCACAGTTTTCACCAATAACAGCAACGATGCCATTTGCCTTAAAAAATGTTGTGAAATATTCGGTGGGACGTAAAATTTTCGATTAATATAGGGCGTCCAAAAAATAATATGTAATGATGGCGACAATAATATGTAATAATACAAGAATGGTATAAACAACAACTATATCAGAAAAGTTGTATATTGTGTAATTATCATATATGACGAAATATTTTACCAATTATCGGAATTAATTAAATTGTTGAAGTGACTAAAAAATAAAGAATGTTATTTAACACATAAAGGTGTAATAAATGTAAGGAAATTCAGTAAATTGTAAAAGTATATAGTTATATTATGTAAAACTTTATTTGTTTAAATAAAAGACATTAAGAATTTTGAAATAATTAAAGCAAAAATTTGTATTTACGCTTACAGATAGAAAGAAAGAAAATCTTGTTTTTCGGTTTTTAGAAAATCTCTAATTGTAAACAATTATTACATGAAAAACAAATATGGTCTTTTCTGATCGAATAAAATTGGCATGGGTATCTAAGCTATGTATTAATAAAAATTATTTCTTGTTCCAGTTATTTTTATTTTCCGGCAAATTTTCTTGTATTTATATAGCTAGACTTCACATTAATTCTATAGTTATTATCACATAAGTATAGAGTTGTGCATCAGTTTGTAATAGTTGCAAGACCAAAAGAAATTAATATTAATAAAAACAATCGTAATGGTTGTTACTTTCTAATTTATTCTTAGTTTATTTGAACCTAGGCAGTAGTAAGCTTCCATTGCTTTTGAATTTACGTTTTATTTGTTTTTCAATATTTATAGAGAAAAAATATATGAAATGCCTCGACATAATCCCGTCGGCTTGGGTAGTATTATTCTCCTGGGCACTACTAGAGAGAGGCTGCGTACGTGACTGCTGCTTGAGCAAGAGTCAAAAAAGAATTTCTTTCCGATATATGTCTTTCAAGTTAAAGTTCGAAGTGATAAGTTTCTCTGTTTAATTCTTCAATTAATAATTTTAAGCCTATTTGAAATATTTAAAGATTGATAATATAAATATTTATCGTAATTGTACTATTTTATTATGGTACGTGACATTACCAAGATTATTTTGATAAACAAATCAATATTAGTACTTATTACTTTATATACGTGAAGCATTTAAACTGTATCGTAGGTGAACTACTACATAAGTAGTCTATGCGACTTTATAAAACAATTTTAACAAAACTTCCAACGTCTTGAATAAATATAAATGAAATATTCGGATATATACCTGATAAATAAATCATGATAAGAAAAAGTTTTATGAGTTAACCCTGAAAATTTGCATTGAAGAATTTTACTTGTAAATACTCAAAATATGTCGAAGGTCTGCAGCGGTGACTACAAGCGATTTTATGCTATGTTAAGTAAGAAGGAGATTCAGTACTTTTAGCACACGTTTTCCGCCCAAATTCAGCTAAAAAGTAGTTACGTTTGAGAAAATATTTATATCCTATAGTTATACGTTTAAAAAATAAAAGGACGAAACTCTTAATAACTTAACTAAAATAATACTAACTAGCGTGACCCGTGCGAAGTCTTCGCATTATTTATTCTATTTTACTAAAATTGTCATATAGAGGCGCAAGTATCAAAAGCATTGAGCTAAAGCGCCACTTTATTTATACGTGAGTGGATTTGAAATTAAACAAAAATTTTACCGACCGTCAATCATATTGACTTTGAGCCGTTAGATGGCAGCATTGCTGTTTTGTGTATATAATTTTAATAATTAATTAATTTGCAAAAACAATAGCAATAATACATTTTTTAGTTGTGGATGCCGGTAGAGCAAGCAATTATCTATAAAATGATATATAATTTATGTGGATTAGTTGTGAGGTTTTTTCTAAAAAGGGAGTGTAACATCTTAACCTTAGCGTATTAATATATATGATGATGATGATGATGATGATCATGCTCATGTCCCATCACTACTTACATAGCACATAACGTAGTGTTAATTATTTTCGGAAACACGTTCACTGCGTATGGCGAGAGGTGTGGAAATATGTTCATCCGTAGATCAGTTGATAAGGTGCATAGAAGACTGGCTGTTATGTATTTGCTTCTATGCTAGCTAAATAGGTGGTGCGTCAAATTCTGATTCTATTTCCCGCATGATATTTTTCTCCAGTATGGAAATTTAATAATAAAATTAATATGATAATTTGCTTTGAATAATAATGATTACCATAAAGGTAAAGAAATTTTCTTACGAACAATGTTGTAAATTGTAATAAAAAATAGACATTTTTTTCTTTTATTGCGGAAAATTCTAATGGCACATTATCAAAAATTTGTTAGAATAAATTTTTATGACATTGTTAATAATAAATATTACGACGAAAAATACAAAAAATAAATACATTTTCAAACAATAATTATGGCTTAACTTCAGTACATAGCTGATTGAATTTTTCATTTTCTTTTTTTCTTTACTTCTAATAATTTGAGCAAATGTTACTTTTAAATGAATTTTAGTCATTGAAAAAATTTAACAAATAAGTTTTTCACACACGTTATCTCAGGGAGTAATATTTAATGAAGGTCTTGTTATACTTTATATGTCTTTAAAAATAATCGACAACGTTGATTTTGACTACGACACTACCCGATCGGTCCTACAATTGAACGGCACAATTTCTTGTCAATCAATCGAATTATGAATTAGATTTGGAGGAATCGGGAATTGAGGGAAAACGCGGTTAAAGGAAATAAGCGGAAAAGCTAATGGATAAAATTGGTCGACCGGATGCCCCTCCAGCCATTCGTCGAATCTCGGTAGCGAATATATCCTCTTGACTGTCGTCTGCGGCAATTTTATATATGGTAGGGAATCATTTCATTGAAAAGCGTATGTCACTTCGGAGTGAGATGCTTTGAGTACCTACGTGAAATTCAAAGAGTGGGTGAAAGAAAAACTTAATTAAAATGAAAGGAATTTAATTGTATATATTTAAAATACCGGAAGACGTATTTTGTTGATTTTTTGTATTTTGATAAAGTATAATATTTAAATTTTTAACAGCAGAATTGTAAGAGGACGTTGTCCGATAAAAACTGAAATCAGATTCTTTGATCTTTTCATAAGCAGCAACCTAACGTTAGAATAAACATATTTCCTCAAGGATATTACTTAAAATATATTACCCACGGCTAATATTAATATTAAAAATATTTACAATTATTTATATCTCCTGAACGGCTGCATTAATTTCAATAAAATAAATATATATTATACCCATAATTGAGACACATTCATAAAAAAATTAAATTAATAAAACATTAAAATAAAAAATTCAGAATAACATTTAGTTTCTTGGGATAATTTATTTTATGTTGTAAAATATCGGTTACATTTTAAATGTTTTTAATCTTTAATAACGTATAAGTTGTAATGTTGATTTTATCAGTTTTAATATCGGTGGACGGTTGTAGAATTCGGCAGGTAAAGATAATGAATAATAAATTAATATACCTATTATTAATTTCTAGAGAGGCAAGGCATTTTGGGCTGATATCTGAAAATAAAGTAATCTTTATATTAGTAACGACAATTAAAGTTTTCAAAATGAGCATGATCCTTGCAGTTCGCTCTTCTTATCCGGTGCGGCCTTGGATACACACACATACATACACACACACATATATATATATATATATATATATATATATATATATATTTGTCCATCCATTATTTGCATTCCTTGAGTGAGTTGCAAATATTGGTCTATATTTTGGAATCTATGTAAGTAATAATTTTAGGACAAAGATACTTTCAGCATCTTTAACCATTTCCTTTCTTTGCAAATAGAAAAACTGAATCTTAATAAAATGGGAAGTAAAATGTGCAATTCCAAAGGATTTTCGACATATTTTTATATTATATTCGCTCTTCTACAACGTATCCAATGTTTACTAGATTCTGCGACCGCGGTAATCTATGCAGTTTCGTCTTAGTGTATAGAATTTTTGGTACGGCGTTGAAAATATCCAAAGAAATTGCTTCTGGTGTATATGATATTTTACATTATGGTTTTATAAATAACTCTGCAATTCTCTTTGTTACTTTGGTCTAACAACTGATAAAGAAATAATAATTAACTTTCTTGACCAGTTTATATACGAATTCATTGTTTCAAAGAAACAAGTATTCTTAAACACCAAAAGACTTTCAACTCTTGCCTGTGTATCATTTAAAAGTGTGATGGTAAAAAAAAAATATGGTTAAATATTTTCACCGAATATCGAACATTTTTCGTATTTTGCACTATTTAAATTTATAAAGTAAATATCTATATAATACGGCTTATGATGAGGTCTATTTTATGGATTCCATTAATTTTGTCATTAATTATAGTTTAGTGAAAAATAAGAAATACTTCAGAGATTTCAAACCTTGAACGACGTGCAATTTATCCTTATACGTCTTACTGGTAAATGAAGCCTTAATATAATTTAAAAAGTATTAACAATCTTTTTCATTAAACTGAGATCAAATAGGCGAATTCGCAAATGTAATAAAACATAAATCTTATCATCGTTTGCAAGTGGTGTTCCATTAAAAGTTATGATATGATTTTTATCGTTCGCTTCTCTTATCTTGATTGGGAGCTGGGGGGTGGGGTTAACGTTAAAAAAATAAATTTAATATGACGATTTAGGTAGGAATGAGGAGCTTTAGAGCTTTTCGTGAAATAGATGTCGTTTTTTGCAATTTATAAATATTAATTGCTTCCCAATTTCTATTATTATGGGACAAGAAAATTTATTTAAGATCACGTGTTACAGTTGCTGGTGATACGATATAGTTGTGCTGAATTAATTATTGCAACGGTTATAAACTAAAAGAAACTACGTTATGTAGTATTATTTCTACTTTATTTGTATTCTTCACCACGACCTAGGTTTGGTTCTATGACAACACAGGCTTTGCTAATGTAAATGATGAATTTCTCCAAAATTAACGCCAAATACATTCAAGACTTCAATATTATTGCAAACGGAAAATAGTTCAGTTCCCTCGTAACTTGGAGCTACCTCCAGTTGGACATCATATGAGAGAGTTAGAGAGAAAGGAGCATTTTTGGATGTATTAATATACCATTAGCTAAGAGGGTTGGGAGGCATAGGCTAAGCCAAAATGCAAACTTCGACGGCGCGTAGTAAACTCCAGCCGCTATAATGATTACGGATTTGGAACGTCTTCACATAGTTAATCATTTGACTGTGTATTTCAAAAGAGCTATATTGACTTTCTTCATATATATATATATATATATATATATATATATATATATATATATATATACACATATATATATATATATATACATATATATACATATATATATATATATATATATATATATATAACATTTCAATTCCCTGTTTAAATCGAATGTCGACTAATGCGATTCCAACTTACAAATATTGACTTGAATTCCGACTTACGAAGTACTATAAATTATTTGAAAGATTATGACACTCACTACATTTGTATACCCATAACATGAATATTTTCTCCATTATCGATACTTTAGAGCTTATTTTATAGTATTATTAAGAGTTATGAAAATTTTATAAAACCTATTAAGGTGAATCATCATTTTTCCTTCAGTTACGTAACTCTCCGTAGCTATATTGTTTAAATGGAGAGACATGAACACCAGAATACTTATCTTTGCCGTTTGTCCATCGATATCCTCTTACAATTTTTTTGTAACAAATTTAGATATTACACTTTTTTGACAACTAGGAAAATCATCAGTATGTCTTTTGATGTTTTAAGTTTATGCAATAAAACTCCATTCATTATGTTGCTGTTTTTATACAACCATTCTTTGATATTCACTTATTTGCTCGAATCATCCCGTTTAGAACTAATTTATTTTTTTAAGCACTAAAAAAAATGTTAACGTGCGTCAAATTGTAAATATTCGGACAAGCCATTTGAATTAGCAAGTAATAGGAAAATAAATCAACTATGCACAGGTGTCTGTTGATTAGTTTTTGTTTAGACTGTAATCGTTCGGTAAAAGTTTTCTTTCGCTTTTTTTTGCTTTCGTGTTTCTAAGAAAAAAAAAACAAAAACGTTTTACGGTTTACAAGACTGCTGGTTAGAATTATTATGTTTGTTTATGCAGGTTGTATTATTAGAATTGTTATGTTTCTTTTTTGCTTTCCTAATAATGAAATTCTTTATTTGTTAAAGTAAAACGTCATAATATACACAATGTCTTATAAGTTTCGGACCAACTGAAAAGGCGAAATAGGTTTACTGACAAAATTTGAACGTAATAAAAGTCACGTAGTTTTCGAGAAAAATGTTTATACTTTGTTAACATTTGTGAAAGTCACTACTCTGGGTCGATATTTCGGGTATTTTCGGGTCGAGTCTGGTTGTTAACTTTTTTGTGGTTAAATGTAGGTGAGTAATGACTCATTTGAGTTAATTGAAATATTTTACGGCAATTAATATGTTTCTTGAAAACTAAATTTAGGAATGTATTTTATAGGACTTTGCAAAAAAAGGAATAAAGATGTTATTTTTCATTATAACACATTTTTTATCTGCCTGCAGCTGACTAATATTCGTGGGACCCTAATGCGTGTGGGACATTGACTCTAATTTAAGTGAGAAAAGTAATTTAAGGTTAGAAACTATTTTAATAATAATTAAAAATATTCAAAGATTTAGCATGAGTTGTCTTTTTTATCATATTTTTTATGGTGCCACCTGAGGAACAAATGTATGAGTAAGAGGAACAATGCATACGCTTTATTCGTATATGTGTAGTTTAAAAAATATTTTGAATTTGTTAGGTTTTCAAAAAAGTGGACAATACCATCTAAAACCCTTTTTTAAATTTATAAATTGTTTAGGTAAAATTTCTGAATTTTAGAATTGGATGAATGACTGCACCAGTTAAGCAAGTGTGAAATATGAAAGTTTTTTTTATTATCACAGACAAATCAAAACTTTCTGATTAACTAAATCCTAATTATTTAAAAACAATGAGTAGAACTTTTAATTTTGCTTTAATTTAAAAAATTACATTTGAAACAATTATAAGGTCATTTTAGAGGAGCAAATTAAGTGCATCTAAATTTATTTTCTACTTATTTATTATCTGCAATTTTGCCTGAAAGAGCTAGTTAGAAGGAATTTAGAAATTTTATAAACTTAAGTTTTATAACTTTAAGTAGCACACCCTCAGATGTATGCATTAAAATGTACAAAATATGCCTTCTCTTTGTTCTCTTATTTCCGAACCTACTGAACCAGAATTATGAAAACAGAGAGTTGGTCTGTTCAATGGTTTTTAAGAAATTTATGATATTTTAAGCTTATGACAACTAGGTCATATTTTAGTAAGTCGAAAGATACCATTTATGAATGGTGTAATAAAATCATAAAAATATTTATAAATGGTGTAATAAAAACACTTTACATCTTTAATTGTTTAAACTGTTTACGCAATTTCTACTAAAGAATAAGGACACCGTAAGAGCTTTGCTTCTGTTCTTTCTATGGAAAAATTAAATTAATCAATTTAAATAATTAAAAGTAACTAATTAACATCAAATATCAAATACTAATGTATATTTATACAACAAATGTATTTCTCAACTCTGTTTAAAATTTTAATAATGTTTAATTAGGGGATATCCACTACGCAGTTGACAGGTTTATTTAAATATGCTTCTTCGCATTTTAAATACGTTTAGCAAATGTTTATGTGCCACTTTGAAACGAATTCAGTAACTTCCTAGTGAATATTACTTACAGAGATTGCATGTGTGAAAAACACATGCATCTCCGTAAGTAATATTCACTAGGAAGTATTATTTGACTCTTAACGTCATAAAAATAATTAACTTGTTCGAAATGGGTGTATTTAACGAAAAATTCAGTAAAACTTTCAAAATCACACAAGTGGTCAAGTACTACTTTTGAGTCAATCGTCGAATCATAAATTCGATAATATTCATTGCGTTTTAATTTGGTTTAGGGATAATACTATGTACACTATGTATAAAAAATGATATTTTGTTGATTTCTATTTATTGAATTATGTATTTATAATATTTATTTTATACGTATATAATGTTTTTGTAATAAATCATGATTTGTAGCAAGACAACTTCTACTAGCGTCAGTATAAAGCAGGCTGATAAGAAGTTGTGATTGGTTCGTAAGTTTATGGTGGGAGTACAGTGAAAACAAGATATTACATTAGACCTACTAATTTTACCTGATAAAGCAATGTGTACGAGTATGTGTATCAGTAAAGTTATAACTTACAGCTAGAATAATAAACGATGTTTAGTGGAAGTGGATACTGTTAAGATTCGTTAGGCACTAAAAGGAGCGGAAGTCCGGAAAAAAATTCAGTTTAGCATTCGATTATAGAGCAAAACCTTAGCCATTATAATGAGATGGTACTATTGAGATGGTACTATGAAATTATTTTTCATTTTCATTAAAGATTGTTATATTTTATGCTTTTTCTTCAGAGTATTTTTGGTATATCAAAATATGAGTGGTTTTATGGAATGTAATGGTGATAATTGGGGGCAAGCATGAATAATTCCTCAAAATGTTCTTACTAAGTTGAAATAAATTTGTCATTCATAGCTGTCGTCAATTTACGTGGTCTCCGGTCTGTAACGGTTTTAAAAAAAGTTACATATGTATATATATATATATATATATATACACACACATATATATATATATATATATATATATATATATATATATATATATATATATATGTGTATATATAACTTTTCTACTTGCACAATATACACATTGACACAAATAAGATTAATTGTAAAGTGATCCGTTCTGTCACTCAACGCTTCAATTATATATTTTTTTCTCTAGTGTTTGAGTGACCTTTGCAGCTAATTGTGAATAGTGGCATGAAATAAATGTTTCTAGTTTAGTTGTTTCGGGCACATGAGTTTTAATTTGGATACGTGATTCTTTGATATAGTTGACATTTATTGGACAAAATCGAAATGGTCATTCTGATTGATTTGGCCTTTTTCCTAAGATGGTTGTACAAATCTACCTGAGTCATAACTAATTATTTTTATTTAAAATGAATTTATTATTAACTGTCTAAAATAAATTATATATTAACTTAGCAATTTTTTTTTCAGTTATTTTTTTAACTTTTGGATTTTAGTATTAACTTCAATTGCATATACATTAAAATTATCGGTTTTATTTTTATTTAAATTGAAAAATTTCTTTCAGTTTTTTTTTTCATTTTTATCCCTGTATAATATAAATAGATAAATCTCACCGACGTTGCGGACTGAAAAAATTACCAAATAAATAGCCAAATTATAAATACATAAAATACAACCCGACTCTGTAATCGTCCGCAGAACACAACGAATTCTTAGCTGCGTATCTTGAAATATTCATCCAAATTTTAATTCCTTGCTCTTCGTGCCATTAAGGGATGCGTGATGCGGAAATAGTTGAATACATCTCCGGAATTTTATGTCTCCTTAATACAATTTTATTTTTTTTTATTGGCAATAACAAAATACTAAGGCGCCACATTTTTACCGTAAGCGCCATACTTGGGAAAACATGTACATCAAAAAATTAACAAAAAAGAGCCTTTAATTTAAAGAATACCATACTATAAGCTTGACCGTACGTGGAGTGTAAGTGTTTTCTGTCCATCATTCTATTCTTTGCTTTGTTGGGATCTCTCCTTTAAAACGTGTAGCCGTTTGTTAATTGAACTTTAAAGTTTTGGTACCACAACCTACGTTATCCTTGACGGTACGTGGATAAAAAATAAAAATATTTTAAATATTTCAGTGAGTGTGTTTTATTTCAGCATTCTAATCTTTGCTTTATTGGAATTTCTCTGTGAGAATGTGTAATATAATCGTTTATTTATCGAAGATTAAAGTTATGATACCACTTCATCTGTCATTGATTTTATTCGAGTAAAATTAGCCTTTTTTTATCGATTATTGTACCTTGGACCCATTGAACGCGATATAAGAGTTTTAGGGTATGCCTTAAATTAAAAAATAATGTCTTCATTTTACAAATGGCAAAATGATGATAAGCATCATTCGTCTCCTATTTTTATTCTTCAAGAAAAATGAGTGTGTTATATTTAGATTTGTGTAAAAAGACAAAGATACTTTGATAGTCTTTCAAGTCGTTTTGTAAAAGTATTCACTCAGTAATACATTTTACAAAAACTAAATGTTGCCAATTTTTTTGTCTAAAACTCGTTTTTATAAAAACATCGCAGTTTAAAATCTGCATGTGCTTTTCAACGTTTCTTCTGTATCTTGTCCTTTACTCTCATTGTTAAGTAATTGATCAGCATCGCAAGTTTTTGTGGACACGTAATTTAGAACACGAATGGTTCCAACCATTCGTGTTCTGAATTATTATCTATTTTGTAACTTGGTAGGATATATTGTAAATTAATAGATTTAAAATTGGTAGAAAAGTAAATTAGTTACCTGACTTTTAGCACTTGTTTTATTATGTAAATTATGTGGAGTTAAATCGTGACACAATATAATGAATCATAATTGTAATTACATTAAAGTTCACATAAAAAGTAGAAAAATATGGATTTGTAGATTATTGGTTCCTTGTTAGCGACAATACGGTACCCGGAAATATACATCAAAAGGCTACATATAGTCTGGAAAAAGGACGATATTACGCCTACGGCAAAATAATACTACATCACGTAGTTTCAGTTAATTGAGAATGAATTTCTGCAAAATTAACGCCAAATATATTCAATATCTTAAATTATGATAAAATTTATGTAATAAATTAGCGGTGACTATTTTGAATTTTACTCTGTTAACTGGCTTTTTTCAATTTCTTCCCTCGCGTTGATTAAAATATCAGATAATAACATAAATGACACCAAGAATAGGCAAAAAAAACTAAAAAAAAAAGAAATTATCAATTGTGTAAAACTTGGCAGAGTATTAAAATTTATTCAAGAGTACTAAATATTAATAAAAAGACATTGAGAGTAACTAAAATATATTAGTTAATATATTTCATATTTTGGGGCCTTCCCTAGGGTGTAGGGTGGGAGGGGGCTTAAAAATGGTTTCCTTCCCTTGGACGTGATAACGTTATAAAGAGTCTTAGTCTGTTTTGTTATTTGGTTCTGCTATAAGGTGATGATGTGATCATCCATAAAAATTGCCAATTTTTGATCTATTTTGTTATCGAGTCTGACTCAAAAATGACTGTCGAAAGCTGTGATTCGGTTCTAATAATACCCGTATATTGTATTTAAACAAAAATGTGATACGAGAACAAAGAGTGATTATATTAAAAGTATTTTTGGGTAATTAAGGGTATTTTATTCCCATTACCTTTTTTCAGACAATGTACTTATATTTTAAAAATAATCATAACATTTGTTAATAGTTTAATAGAAGTGATTTATCTTTAAATGTTTATAGGTACCTAAGTATACGGAATGGTGCGATGTCCACTCGTATATTTATTTATTGATTTGCGTAATTGTATAAAATTCGTAGATGTGGTGATCTTATTGCTATGAGGGCATTTTTACAGCCAACGTTAACTGCGGGTCAGCCGCATCCGATAAGCGTCCGGGAATCTAGCGATGCATTACGCCGTCAAAAGCTCTGCCTTGTGATTAACTCAACATACGACCGATACAACAATTATAATTACATGCTGTATATGGATGAGCATGTTTGTAATTATAGCTAGACATATACAATGTTTTAGTTATTTTATTCTTCACCCAAGAAAGTAACGATAATATGGTTATTTCTTTGTTTTCTAAACAATGTAGCCTCTGTTTTTAATGTTATTATTGAAAATTATGTGAGAAATATGACGTGAAAATTAAATTAAAACATGCACGAAATGTACAGTGTGATCAATATAAGAAAATGATATTCAGCCTCTAATCTTTTGAAAAGATCAAATGGAAATATCAAGGCGCTTTCCATTTTGTAAAACTTGGTAGTAAAGTTATTGAAAAGATCCAGAAAAAGGATTTTCATTTTAGAGATGAAATTCATCTGTCAATCTAGTTGAAAGTTAGAAAAAGGATTTTCATACTATTTCGTTTCTTGGAACGTCTCGTCGGCAATCGGGCAGCAAAATCTGTTGGTTTGGTAAAATGTGGGGTAAAGACTCGTTAGGCGATAAAATCTTTCAGTTTTTGAATGGTTGTCTATTTTTTATGCTAATAGACTTAGTTCTTTATTTACACAGATTGTTCCATAAGATTAGCTCAAATGTGACTTAATGAATACAGTAATCAAAATGAAGTACCTTCAATCGGGTGTTTGATGAAATTTTATATTTTTTATGATTATGCTGTAACCAAAATTTTTAATTGCACATGAAATTGATTAAGATCACAAGGTTACGACATTCACATCTTATGCCCTCAAAATTAAAGAAAATGTTATCATGGCAAACATATGGTAATGGACAGTTTTTACATTTTCGAGTTTCCAAAATTGGTGAAAATGTTATACATGAAATAGTTTGATATTTTTTTTTCGTAAAGTGGAAAATAGTAATTTAACGCAAATTTTCATTTATGTTTATTTTTTTATTACTAAAGGAAAATATTTTAGCAAGGTTACGTTAATAGGTTTACTTCTGCCATTCGTACATGTGGCATTCCAGTTTTTTTTTTATATTTTGTGGATGATGAAACTGGGTGAAACAGATATGTGAATCACAGAGGCTAGAAGTAGCTAAGGGTTACATTTGGGGATGCTTGAATATATCAACTGGGAGAAGTTGATTTTGTTTTCTGTATTGTTGTAAGACTGATTAGTATATTACCGTCTAACGCGTTTTTGTATGGTTGACATATCGAGGTATTTACAACTGTATATATACAATTAATGCTTAAAAAATGAAAAGGTTTATTCATCGATCTCAAATTACTAACATATCTATACTGTATAACACTCTTTATGCTTTCAAGTTGCTCAATTTCATTCTATACTACTATGAAATGTCTTTCCTTCCTTTCCTTTCCGAATTAAGAGCAAATTTTCGATCATATTTTGTCGATGGGTTTTTGGTTACTTTTATCTTATAGTTCGTAGAGTCAGATAATCTTGATAAATTGGTTCACGTCGGGGAAATAGAGGGTAAAAATCTTGCAGTCGATGACCTAGACGCTAGTCTGATCAGGTTAAAGTCATCACAGAACTCGTTGTTACTGCTGCCCTGAGACGAGCCTAAGATAGGTAACATGAAAGAATTTGGTCAAGTCGCCGAGAGCCCATCGTTCCCACCTTAAAGTAAAGTACCTTGTACTTTAAGATGGGAACGATCTCCAAGAATGAAGATGTGACGATGAAGAAGATTATTCATTGGAAATATAAAGAAAGTATTTTTGCGCTTTCTATCTATATTATAGATATTTGCTGAATATATTACAGGATGTATAACTGGCAAAGTTAAGGATGTGAAAATGTTTCGTGCATTTATTGGTTATGTCAATTATATGGAATTTGCATTTTTTTGTAATTATATTATTTTAGGTCCGCAAAAACTATAGAAGTGACAAATGTCAGAAAAAAAATGTCTGAAAAACCAAGTTGGAACACTTGCTTGTTAAGCGAGCATGCTACCTATGAATCATCAAGCCATAACCAAACGTTATTTTAATATTTCATTCTTATCACAAGGTGTAATATGGACAATATAACTAGTGTCAGTTCTTGTTTGGTTATTTCTTTGCTTGATCTTTCTTCCTATCATTCTATAGTAGTATTTTCAATGTGCTATTTTGGCATATTTTCAATTCACCCGATGGCTTTACTAGTAGTTCTGTTTTCGCATCTATTCAGTTTTCCTCTACATGATTTTTTAGTGAATTTTCTTTTTGAACTCCTTCCAAAGAATCTGTTTTTTTAGAATTTTGCTTGCTCTGAATTTTATTCTTAGTTCTCCATCTACGATGAGAACTTGTTTCGATAAGTAATTTGAAAGTTTAATTGAGGTTAGATTGGCTCATTGAATTTATTCCAGGTAGAGGAATGTGATAAAGAAAAACCTTTTGTTAAGTATTTGTTTCACTAGACGTATTTGGCAAGTTATTCGCAATGTGTGCTCTTAATTTTCAAATGTGGGTTTCATAAAATTAGAAAAAATCTAGATATTTTTATTTAATTAGAATTTTTAATAGACATTAGTTCGGTTAAATTGCGTTCATTAATTCAAAAGTTATAGACAAGTATGTAACGCTACTCTGTGCGAGTGCCAACATGTAATTGTTAATTTATAATTTATATTGCGTACGAAAACCATTTTTCTTTTTGCTAGGCCGTAATGATTTTTCTTTACTATTTACTTTTACTTTAGAATAATTTACTATAGCATCTTTAACGTAAAGTTACATGTTTTTCTTACGAAATACTAATACTCTTAGTATAAGCAACATTTTCATGTGGTAAACTGACGTAATATTGGATAAAATAATTTTTTTTATTTGATATTTATTAACGTCTCTTAATTTTCAATTGGAGTAAGAAAAAAAAAGAGTTTTAGTATCTTTCTGAGTGTCGCATTAGATACCTATCAACTATTCAAGTTTCCTTTGTTAAATATTCTTATTACCTCTGTATTTATATTCATTCGCTTTTTGTATTTGGTTACGTATTTGTCTATCCAGCATATGGGCAACATTCTCCAACAAGTGCTTATAAATACTTGGTAGGTGCACATAAATTCAAATATCGCAAAACGTGAATTGCTATCGTCTTATTCTGGCCATAAAATAAGTACTCGATTGCAGTTAAGTCACAACAGGAGTCTTTAAACTTTTTAAACTTTCATATAAATTCCGTCGAGTAGGTCGTTATTCTTGCAATCTATAAATCGGGGCATGTAACGTCTTTATTTTCACATTCCGATTAAAGATTTTGATGTGGCAATTTCATTTTAGATTTTTGTATTACGAAATTTCAACATTTTCAGAGTTTATGAATGGAAATATTCAATACATTTCCATTTCAATACTTTATTTGTAATGGTGTTTTAGACTTTTCGGTAAGAATTCATTCTCGTTACTTCCCTATAAAATACCGAATATAATGTTTGATAAATGACAAATTAAGTACATCGATTTTATATTATAATACTTACATGTTGTTGGTCTATATATTTACGTGTTTATACATATTTAAAAAAGTTATCTCTATGTAGAACACTACAATGGATTTTTAATTTTTTTTAAATTTCCTTTGCATCAAAAAGATAATAAATAGAGTAAACATTATCGATTGTATTCGATTTGTATTCACATTAATGTGATATACATTTGATTTGTTTTCACATTTAATTTCTTGGTATTTTAATGTCTTTTAAGTGGCTTTCTTAATCATTAGGAAAATCGCATCATTCATGGCTTGAAAACTCGCATGGCGTAAATATGTGGATAAGCTTTATAAGAGACTGGTTAAATATAAAATAATAACCAACATATTATACGATCTGTTTAAAAACATTCTATTTAGATAAATTGTAAAATTTAATAAAGAGAAAGACTTATTAATATAAAATAAAATGATATTATTTTTTAAATATTTACCCAGTTTTCTCTCAATTATTGCCCTTTTGAAATAAAACGTTTGAAATTTAACTTGCTTGCAATTTAGGAAGAATTTTATATTATTTTCTGATTTTAAAGTATCTAAAAAAATTGTCGTGTAATTCTTTACCTAAGCAACCGGTGACTTAAAAAACTTGTAGGTTGTTTCATTGTGTTATAGCAATATTAATACAGGACATAATAAAATTAAAGTGCTCCAAGTCAGTGGTTTTCTGTATATTTTTAATAATTTTATCAATTGTGTCTGATAGCACCTCCTCTATGAACATTCAATTGATAAAGTTACGTAGGTTTATTCACGATCTTCAGGCTATACTATGATAGTTTGAAGAGACTACATGCATTTAATAACAGTTAAATTGTTGGTGGCGTTTTGAAAAAAAAAAAGAAATGTTTTAAGTGCTAAACAAACAAGAATCTTCAAAGCACTTTACGTTTGATCACTAAAACCTACAATAAAATGTAAATAAATAGACCGTATTTGATCTATATTTCCTTTAAACTAAGCGGAAAGCTTATATCTCATAATAAAAAATCGAAAGTAACTGATAACAAATACGAGTTAATTTAAAGCGTAGTATGACAAAGAAATACTGATGAACAAAATCAACTAAACCATTTCTGTTCTCATAATTGTTTGAGGAAATTGTTTCTAAACTTGCTTGTATTAGTAATTATAATACTATCTTTTACTTTATGATATTTTCTTCTATTGTTGTATAAGACGAGTTTCTTCAAAATCTATAGAAATTAGTGACACCCTCTTTTACTGGCGACGAGATCGCTCGCTACTTTAAAGGATTGGAAGTAATTTGTTCAACATACATGTTTTACCTTAAAACCTTTAATGTGAGTCGTGGTTTTAATTTTTCCTTTTAACTATTGATAAACAACCGTTAATAGTTATTAAATGCTATTAGGTTTCTGTACTTAGTAGACAATTTGAAGCTACCCATGGAAATAGGTAAATTGTGAATTGCATCATTGAGCTTTATATTTTCTTCCAGACATGTGTATTGTGATGACTTATTGACACGTCCGATGTACAAATGCAGGTTGACCTTGACCGTGACCTGGTTAAAGATTCTGTTTATGCCACTTATTTTATGATTAGTTAATTGAGGTCAGAAGTTTGTCCGTAGAATGTAATAGAGTTGTAATGAAGGACATCTGGATTTTTAGGACGTTAATAATATAACATAAAATAATCTTTAGATTTCTCCATTTCAAAACCGTATACAAGCATTTTCAATTGCTTTTATTATCGTTTGGTTTGGTTCTATCGACTTGTATTAATTTGTATGTAATATAGTAACGTCGATGAAAAAAATCGATTTGTTGCTTTCATTACAGTGATTGTGAAGAAGGTTAAAAAATTATATAATTATATTTTCTTTCGTTCTATAAATTGTTGATAGAACTAACTGTTGCTATTTTTTATTTGTTTCAATTACTGGAAAACTATGCTACAAATATATTATTGCTAGAAAAGCTAATTAAGCTTGATGTGACAGTCAAAAATAAATAATCGAATCTGACCAAAACTTGAAAACTATTTTTGGAAGTTATTGTGTTAATTTTTAAATATTGATCCTTGAATGCATATTCAATTACTCGCCGCGTGACTAGATGAAACTTGACTGAGTGTGAATGATACAACACGCTTGTCTTGTGTTTCGCCTCGAACGCTCGCCTCCGTGTCGGTTTTGACGTTAGAATGTCTCAGTCTGCAGAGTAGGTAGCCATGCTCAAAAAGTTAGGCGTTACGAAAATTACCTTGTCCATCTTCGGTTGTTTCTGGGAAACTACGAGTGATTTATTTGGGATCCTCTTGTATTTCGCTTACTCAACTAACGCCACAATTTAGTATATGAAATATTAAACAGTATATCGAAAAGAAAAATTTTAATTTCATACCAGGGAATGAGGGAAAGAATTTCAAAAAATATTATTTCACGGCACCATTTAAGATGTATTTAAGTCGTAAAAAATCATTAGATTTATATTTCGACGAACTATTTATCTATCTGCAATAAAAAAATTTAATAGATTAGTCAACGTATAATAAAGAATACCAGATATACAGTATTTTTGCTCGCCTGCTCTTAAGATATTGGTAGACAGAACATTTAATTGTTTTAATGATTTTTGTAACCATAGTACCAGCGCCATATTCTTGAAAAAAATACTTTAGTTTATTAGTTTTAGCAATTTCCAGCCACCGCTCTTCTTGCTCAATAGATGTTACTTCTAATTTGCATGAAATTAATGTTTTATTCTTATATAATCTCATCATCTTAGGATGTTACACATTAGAATATTCAAAATTATTACAGAGCTTGAATTGAATTTATTGAATATTTTACGATACCTTTTTAAAATTCTTGATATTAATTCTAAAGTCATCCATTATTAAAAAAGGATATCAAATATAAATATTCTAGTTCACGTAGTCTCTTTTAAAAGGTTTTTGTTTTTTTATATTAAAAAAATGCTCGTGCCGTGTATTACAGTGATTTGACCTTCAGATCTTAATTATTTAACCCAGTCTGAGAAAAACCCGCCCCTTGTTCGTCGCCAGCCAGAGAAGAGTGAGTAAAAACCCAGACCCTGCTGGCCCAGCCAGTGGCACCGCGTCCTTCCGCGCAACCACAGCCTAGTTAGGTCTGGCTTAAGACTTCCCGTAAACCACTTTTGATTTCCTGTTCAATTATCTATACTGTTACTTCTGTCTGTCATACATAATATCATTTATTTATTTACCAACAGCTGTCTCTGCATTCGGAATAATTATTTGGAATTTGAGAAGATAATTTAAATTATTGAATTAGGCACTCAGCTGAATTTTAATTGTGTCCAGTTTTACCCTGTAAGTTTAAGTGGCTGTACGAAATTTAGCTCAATCAATCAATTCCCTTTTTTGATGTTCTATTGTCGGTAATTTTGTAATGAGAACGACATTGTATTATACAAAAGGATATTCGCACATGGACTGTATAAAAGAAAAATATGCTTGCGATTCAAGTATAAAGTAGAAAAATAAAATGTTTGATTCGGTTGTTAGCAAGAATGAAGAAATACAATCAACTTTCACGCCAAGGAACTATTCCTATGTAATACGGGCAGGACGAAAATATGTCCACTGTTGATTCCAAGGCTGTTTTTTTTTGGTAAGACAAATAAGTGTCAATGACTATAGGATGCGGGAATAAAAAAGGCTGAAGGTAATTTTTAGTCGGGGAGAGAATTTTTTAATATTATAACACTTGTAAACAAAATTTTTGCAAATTTTGGTTAGAATTTGGCTGGTTTTTGGATGTTATGTTGGTTTTTGTATCCATATTCTAACAACTAAATTAACGGCGAATTGGTATATCAGTAATTTTGGCAACTGAAAAACTTTATGAAAACGAGTTAACAATATTTGGTGTGATTCGGAATATGGAAAAAATATTAAGTGAAGTATACAAGAATTTAAAGAAAAATCATGTTTTTTTGCGAAAAAGCCGTGAGAAAATGTATGGCGGTCATCATCTGTGTAATACCGTAATTTATTCAGCAAATGAGAGAGTAGTATGATTACGAATTTTATTGGCACAGAATGCGATATTAATGTGTTGGTTTATTTATGTGCTAATTACTATTATGTAAAATCAAAAAGGGATGGTGAATGGTTATATATTGTTGCATGACAAGTATATATATTTTAAACCGCCAAATAACTTCGTAAACTTAAACGCTACAACAAAAATTGGGATACTATGTCGCGGCAAAACTGGAGAGATTGCGAAAGATTAAACGCGCATACGTGAAAAAAAACGTACAAAAAATTTAAACTTACACCAATCACGTGAACATCAAGAGAACAACTCGAGCAGCCCACAAAGCAACAGCAAAAGCCGTCACCACCTGGCTGAAGAAAGAAGTTCGGGAAGCAATCATCATGCGAGACAAGATATTACGGATATTGAAATCACCGTGTGTTCATGACATTTTGGGTAACATAGGATATAAAAGGTAATAAAAATGGAGAAATAAAACGTTTTTACAAAGTAATTAAACATACTTCAAATAACTACCGAATAAGACACGCACTTGGTTGGAACTCAGGGTACTTAGTTGGAACTTAAGCGTAATAATATCTTTTATGAACATAAATAAATTTGCAAAATATTGCTGCTCCTAGAGAATTATAAAATTCATTATAATTATGAATTACAAAATTTATACAAATAACATTTTTTTTAACTAAATAAATTTTACCGTACTTGATGGCTTGGAAATATTTGTGTAACATAAATCCAGTACCTTTTCGAATTCAAGGCATTCAAAAAAAAAGACAAGTTCTCACACCAGCTTAACCCTATAAACAAATTAGTGTAGAAAATATTATGCTACTGACCTCTGTCGAGCATCATTTAATGAAGATTCGTTATACTTACTTGAACTGAATGTAAGAACTTGACTGAAGAGGACTTGGTCCGAAGAAAAAGATTGAAACTCATTTACGATACAAATATACTCAAGGCATCTGTATTCATATATATAATATATATTTGTATACATATTATAATTTACATCTAGCGGACGAACTGGAGTTGATAGTTAGCGCCGTTTCAAATGTTATGAAATTTGTTCACCGTTTTACGTGAATCGATACATATGATCTATACCACTTAGAGCGAACCGTTCGCTATAGATCGTCGTCCTCTAGGTGTACATAGACTAGAATGCGAAGTATTTTGTCAATATTCATTTTCAAGAGCACTTTCAAAAGGTCAGATTTTTATAATTTCTTCAGATGTTTAAAGAACTTTTTCCATAACACTTCTTGTTCTTCTTATTCGATTTATATTACATAGAAGATACATGGCTATGTACCTATGTGTTTTTAAATTGGTATATCAATCCAGCTTCTATAGACTCTGGAGTACAAAATAAAACAAATATGAAAAAAAAAATTTTTTTCTTATTTCATCTTGGGATTAACTCTTTCAACATTAATGCAAGTATTAAGTATCCTGCAGAGGACGCATACCCGTACCGCAAGACATTATTAAAGTGATGCGAAGCGATGCGGCGGAACGTTTATTGGCCTTTGAACAATGAGCGAAGAGAATATTTTTCCATACAAAAAAATGTGTTATACCTGCGGTTTAGTGTTTTTCTTAAGTTTTAATTTTCGTGGAGTGTGGAAAATAAAAAAAAGTATTGTTATCGTAAAATAAATTATTTTCTGTAATAAAAGCCTTTTTGCAGTACTTTTTGCAGTATTTTGTAATACACTGTAATCAGCAGCAGGCACGGATTGGGCATTGTCGTATCTTTGCAAAGTTTGAGGTTGTTAGAAATGCAATCGAAATCATATAATGACATATTTTTCTGAATATCTCAAAGTTCCATTACGCAATATCTCCAATAACTAAACCCCATTATTCTTCAGCAAAAATATAATGAATGACCATGGGTAATTGTTTTAATGAGTCTATGCTGCCGCTGTGGTTGTAACCGAGCTCGGACTTGGCGCTGCGCAAACCAATTAAAACGCTCATATTATACATCCCGATCCACTTAATCTACGGCGAGTGATGAAACGAAGCTTCTAAATAAGCAGCCCTGATTTAAAAATAGCGACAACTATCGTGACACAAATTTATTATCAATCCCACCAACACCCAATAACAGATGAAATTGGAAGCGTCCGTCGTGATGTATGATATATATTCATGCATGGATACTCTCTTTACGGCGTATGGATTGTGCATATTCCGTAAACAGAGTATACATAAATATATAAGTGCATACATACATAGATTAATACATAAAAACCTGGTATATACATAAACGTATGTATCTATACATTACTTTGACACTTTTGTATCGTAGGATTGGTTTACAAATTATTTTGCTTTCATACAATTCTGTTTTTGATTTGGTATGAAATCTTCATAAGCCATAATTTTTTTTTCATATATCATATATTATAATGTATCAAACTGATACCTTCCTTAGTAGCTATTAATATAAAAACATAAACGATTTTTTAAAATTTAGTAAGCCTCTGAATTTTTGTATATTCTGAATTTTTTATTAGCAGTATATGCACCAAAGATTACAGGTGTCAATATGACATCGTCAGTGAACCAACCTTTATTTCTGGAAGAAATCAAAATCTTCGCTAAAGTCCCCAACTATCGTCAACGAGTATCCGAACCGCATAGTTCATATGTATTCCTCTACCAGTCGTTAGCTAGGTACGAAAGAAGAAGACAGTTAGCAGATAAGCTATGGTATTTCACTTATTTACGTCATAAGGTAAAAGTTTAAAAGACAGAAAACCGAAGATGATTAAAAAATTTACACAGAATGGATACAAAAACAATTTTAATACAATTTGAAACATAAAACTAATTTAAAAATATCTTATCGTGTTTTACTTGGCGGTGACGTATATTTATCACTTTTCTTTTATTTTTTACTTTATTTATTATTTCAATAAATATATAGCTTATGCACTAGAATTTCTCCATCAATCACTGAATTTTTTCTCTAAATCCTTTATTAAAAACGGATCGAATATCTAAAGACCCAGTGTAATTTATAAAGAATGACTATTGTAGAAACATATCTTATAAAATTCTATAAATTTATAAAAATTGTATTTTTTTGTATTAAAAATTGAAATTCTATAAATTTATAAATATAAAAATTGTAAAGTAAGTCGCCTAAAAATCATGACATCTGAAATCATGAAAAACATCAAGTTATGGCTACCGTAAATCGTTAGAAAATCGGACGTCGCATATTTGTTTTGTACGCCAGTGTTGTCTGTATTTTTTTAGCGGCTAGTAATTGTAATGACATAAATAGAGCACAGGGCCAGAATTTAAACGTTGCTGGAATTGATCCTAGTTTTCAATGTTTTTGGCACGGTCAACTGTAGGTTGCACTGTTACATGTGACATCAATATATATGTTTTGCAAATAATCCGGCAGAAGTAATAAATGTTGCATATAAAGAAATATTTTATGTATGTCTTTGAAGATACGTCTTCCGACTGTTAATTCTCTTGGAATAATTATTTTATTATTCGTGTTACACTTGGCTAAAATTTTAGTTAACATTTATTATTCGTGTTACACTTTGCTAAAATTTTAGTTAACATTTAGTAATTATTGTTAACGTTGTTTTATGAATAAAAAGAGCCAGAAAAAAACTCTGCATTCGTTGTTTTTTGATCTAACCTAGAAGCTCTAAGCAACAGTCCGATAGATACATTTATTACTTCATTCGCCAGACAAATGACTAGACATAGATACTTAATACTACTCCAAACATATATAATTGATGTAGATTTTTTGTAAATTGGCCAATCTATGGCGACAAATGGGGATCAAGTTGGAAAAAGTCCATGCATCCGAGAATTTTCCTTTCGTCACCTACCCGTGCGAAAATAGACAGGGTCTCTTGTTGTAGTATAAAACTGTATATTTATTTTCTATTACAAAATAATGTAATTTGAAATGAGCAATGAGAAAGAAATACCAATTACATTTAAGTCTGGCTGGTCGTTGTGGAATTGGATCAATTAGTACTTACACTAGAGTGAGATAAATGTCAAAAAATAATATGTGTAATAAAATTTAAATATATTTGATAAATGAATCCAAATAAAGTTTCTTTGTTTCTGTTGAGGAACAAATGAAACGTATCGAAGTATTTCGAGAATAATGTAATAACTCTGAAAGAGAATATTACAACCGACGGCAAAACTAACCGAAATAACTTCCGATTGAACTGAATACTTCATGAAAACGCTGAACCACACGGCGAATATCAATCAAACACGCTTCAAGTTTTACATAAAGGGAGTCAAGGGAACTGTTTGATCCGTCATTCGACTTGACGGTCGCGTGACGGGAAGCCGCGTCCGTAGCGCCGCCCGAGTAGGAAGCTGGCCGTTCATTTTATTAAAACTTGCGGTTGTGGGAGCTTTTCACTCACGTTAAGCTTTTGACCCGTAGTTTTTGTACCTAAATTTGTTTAGAAAGAACATTTTAATTTGTCCGCCCCTTTCATAAAATTAAACAAGCTTGAGAAATATTAGTTTTATTCGAGATCGAAATTTCGTGGAGTTTAATTTTTTTTTCACTGGTTATTATTCATCTTTGCTTTTATAGTTTTCTGTACTTTTTATTTCAGTAATTATATTTAGTAAGTAAATTAATATTTTAGTAAGTCATTTCCAAGATACGTATTTTTGACCACGTTTCACATTTAAATTAATTGTTTTGTAAATCACTTTATTCATGTTATAAGCTTATTAAAAAGATCGTGTTATCCTTTCGCTTTTGACCAAAATCTTTACATTTAAAGATAATTTTTTACTTCATATTGCTACAAAAGCGTCTTTTCTATTTTTTTATCTGTAATTTTTTTATCAGCTGCCTCTTATACCTTTAATTACATGTATCATCACATGTTATCCTGTCATATAATGTCATTCAAAAAACATTATTTTTGAGAGGCAAAAAATGAACTCCAATCCAAATTTCTTCCAAGATGAAAAAAGGGTATAGGCCTAAAGGAGTCTACTGAAGAATTCCAAAAAATAATAAGCTATAGCCTGTTTCCTAATTCGTTGAATTAGAAATTGTTTGCATTTTATCAATATACAAATGATTATATTTTTGTATTTGAGGGGCGTTTATATTTATTTTGGTTCAAAAATATCTAGAATAAGAATAATTTTTTTAATTTCTCAAAATTACTTTGGATTTTAATTAATACTAGTAAATGACATGATTTATGGTTAGCATATAGATAATGTACTGAGATTTTTCTTTCTATTACAAATAATACCATTCGCGATAAGTAATGATAAAGGAAATAATAATTTCATTCATATCTGACTGGTGGTTGCGAAGTTGTGATTATAGACGATTAGTGCTTTGTAACTTCACGCATGTAAGATTGTAGCAGAATATATCAGTCTGTTTCTTTATTAGAATGTTTGACAAATTTTATGCAGATATTTCAATGGTAGATTATTATTTCGACCTATTCTATAGCGTTACTTGCTATATATTATACACAAACTATTATTTAAACATTTATTTGGCACACATTATAACAGTGTTATTTATTATACACACATTTTAATAATGTTATTACTTGGCTGTAGCACCTTAAAACCGGTTTGGCCGGTTTGAATTACCGGGGAGCCTAGTCCATGGTTTTCATTCTGTATTAGCCACGGTTTGACTGTCCGTTATTACTTGTCTGTTTGTTTTGTGCTTCGTTTGTATGTATTTGTTGCCTTTGCAAGGGAAATGATACTTACGTATCTTCTCCATCCTTTGTCAGTTTAATTAAATTACCTTTGCGGTGAATCTGATTCAGACTCTGGATGCCAATATGAAAATCAGCAGCAGACCTCCCCCCGGAATAAATAGGGGGGGAGGAAGTCTAGATGGTCAGATACCCCATCACCATCTGAAAAATATTAATCGAGAATTCGGCATAAATTTAAGATATTTTTCGAGTGGTTATAGATATCCCCGGTAACCAAGAACCTCGTCGAGACTGGAGACCATTCATCCATAAGAGAACCAAGAGGAAGTGAACCTGGGTAAGTCGGGTATATCACACCACCCTCTCCTTCCATACTTCCAAAAAGAAGCGATTTTAGTCATATTGAAGTTCTAGTCATCATGAAGAAATGGGCAACTTCATGGGCGCCTTTAACAGAATGTCGGCGGCGATCTAGGAGTTGCGCGATTAGCAATAGTGGCACTCGGTGGTATTATAGCAAAGGAGCAGATCGGAAATCTGAGAGTGACCCCAACTGAAAGGTATGTTGCCCTCAGGGAGAGGGGAGTAACAAGGAAGGAGAGTGATAAAGGTAGGAAGGAGAGAGCCTGTCTTACCAAACGACTAGTAGCAGTGCCATCCAACTCTTACAACGCGACGGTAAGGATAAAGGGGCGGTTTTCTTTCTGGCTCGTCACAACCTTGAGATTAAACGGGACTTCATAGAACTCAACGCAGAACGTGGTCCAATGGTCATGACGAAACTTGTTCCCATGGAGACACGCCGCTCCTCTCTGAGAATGTAGAGGAGCCTTATGAATCCATGGAAACAATTTAGGATTCTAACTCTTATTCGTTCTGGAGAAGGAGCCTAACCGTAAGTTGATATCATCTTGTCCCGACTAGGATAGTAGAATTTTTCATATATCGATTTTGTGAATTTGATAGATAGGAGAATTTTTCAGAAAAAGGCGCCCCTTTTTCTGACAAATTCTCTCCATTTTATATTGCGTAGTAGCGAGTTTTCACTCAGTTCGTTAAAAATAATAGTTATTAGTATTAATTTTCAGTACACTATGCCTACTAAACATTTTTGGAAAGTAATTCCAAGACTCGATTTTTCAAAATCTTCGACAGAGAGCTCGACGCTTCAATAGAATCTTTACCTGCTTAGTTTCTTCAAGTATTACAGCTGAATTTCAGACGAGAGTGATTATCAGTGCCAAGGAACTTGAACGGGCTCCGACTGGCCCTGCTCAAACGGAATCTATAGAATTGTGAGATCTTAAAAACTCTACGGAGAGAATTTAGAAAAAAGAGACGTGACTATTTATGTATTCTCTATGTGACGTATTAATTAAGATTCATTGAGTGTCTTATCAATTATTCGGTGTAACTAGAATATAGAGGCTAAACGAACTAGGCCCTTCTATTTCCGCTCATTTTTAACCTAAATAGGAAACTCCGATCCGGAGGGTCGTATATAAAAATGTGCGGGAGCTCAAGAAGACTATGATCCCTCAAAAAATCCAATGGGCGTTATTCCAGAAATACTCGCAAAACCATTGAATACCCCTTGTCTATTTTTTTCTCTGACGATGACCCTGATCTCGATATAATTGAATGGCAGCAGGGATAGGCCAGCATATTTCTCCTTAGTAGGTTTGATTCGGAGATATGCCACTCAGAGTTAGATGAAAGTTAAAAATTTTGACTCGAATTAGGTCCCATGCATTAATAGCGTGGATAACAGGATTATAAAAACGGTATGTAATGCTGCGACATTTGAGGTATTGCGATCATCAATTGCTGTCTGCGCGAAGGTCTCTGCAGTCCCGACAGCCTGGAAGGTAGAACTAGAAATCTAATCGAAACTAGTTTTGACTTATACTTCGTGAAACGCTTTTGTTAGTTATACTATTGGCATCTATAATTTTTTGCACTTTAAATTATCATCCCTTCTATTCTTTTTCTTTCTTGTTATCTTATTTAATTCAGTAATACTTTTTTTTGCGATGTTTTTCTAATACCAGAAGTTCAGCAACGTTAGGTGAAGTATATTGTTTAGTAAGATCGAAGACATAAAATACAGGCTATATTTTAACCGTTTAAATGCGCGTACTAACTAAATTTGCCACGAGCGCGATGACGCTCGCGAAATCAGTTGCTGTTTAGCGCGTGGTAGAGGTGGTCGCTCGCACGCATCGCTAATTTTTTATCTTTCTACGTGTTACATAAAGTTCAAATTGTAATGTTATTAGTAATTACAATATAAAAAGGATCTAGGAAAAGAAAATGTTTAACCCATAATGTCGGAATACGAAAATAATTCGAGTGAAAATGATCGTTTTTCAAAAGTTGTGAAGAAAGTGATAGCGGGAGTGACATTGTGGTGTGCTCACAATTTGGCGTAATGCAAATTTTGAGTGATAGTGATAATAGTGACGATAACCATTATTTGGCTGATACGGAGGATGTACCGGACTGCGAAAATACGATGTGACCTTGATTTCAGTTTTGTTATAATTTTTGTTCATAATATATATTTCCATAATTTTCTTTGTATTTCATTATCCTTGTACAAGTTTTTATTAAGAAAACACCGAAAAAATTATTAGAATTGGATAATTTTTGGAAGAGATACAGTTTTTTTTTCGAGAAAAGGGCAAATGACATCAAAAATAAAAGATTTCTTTGGCATTTTTAAGTATATGTGAGTAAAAAACCATGACACTAAAACGGTTAATAAGTTCCTATTGATATGTACTACGCAAATAAGGGTAGATATTGTGAATGCAAAATAGTAAAGTAATGTATGCTAAACAAAAATTACGCAATAAAAGCGAAACTATTTGGACTAACCAGCATCAAAAGTAAATAACTGTTTGAAAGGGCGGATATCAATCAAACAGGTAGCGTGATTTGCATTCAAGGTTGCCCTTTTGATCAATCATTCAAACCGTTAGCTGCGCGACAGAGTCTGCGTCCGCTGATGACAAGTCACTGGATGGACGATCATTGTCCGCTCTTTTTGTTAGAACACTTTCAAAAGATTTTTTAAGGAATAGAGCTGTTATTTGATTTATAAGACGTTGGTTCGAATTACTACGTATAATATAAAAAAGCGCTAAATTCTCACACCGTATATAGGATTTACGCATAAATATGTTACTTTTATTAAGAATTTTTTATTTCAAATTAACTTTTATTAGGAAATATTTATTTTCAAATTAAGTGTCGATTTGATAATATTTTTAAGACACGAATATTATGTTCTAAATTTCTTTTCTTTCATACTAAGAACATATTGATTCAATACAATCAAAAGAGTTTTTTGTACTGTTTTCATGTTTTGGTACAGTACATGTAAAGACAAAGATTTAGATATGCGTTTTAACTCTTTAGTATTTCATTAAAATTAGATTAAAAATAGTGGTTTATTTAAAAGTTCTCAGGGATACACGACATTACTAAATATTAAAAATAATTATACAAATGGATAAAAAATAAAAATAGTAAAAATAATTAAATTTTGCAATTGAGCTTCAAACTATCTCGCCTTTTTACCTTCGTACATTAGAATGCTACACGCCCCGGCTTCGTACGGAATTAATAATTTTGATTGGCTTTTTCCAAATTTCTTATATTTCTCTGTTTAACTTTTATTTTATAATAGTACAGTCATATTGCTTCATTATTAAATCACATTATGCACCACTAATATTGCATGACCAGCAGAAATATACGCAATCATATGAGATACCGCTTACTGTACAGCTTAGTTTGTTGTTCCCGATGTTTCTTAGCCTTAATAGGGCCTTCTAAATGACAGACAGATTTTAGAGAGACGGGACAGATTTGATCCTAGTATTATATTTTTATGTGATTACTAAGAAAATCATCATAGCTCATTGCATTCTTTATTTCATTAAATTTATAAGTAATGAAAATATAACTTTGACAGCTACTATTTCTGGTGGTAATTCAAGTTTATTTTAACTTATAGTTCTTACTAAAGTCATTTGTTTTTCTAGCAATTTCTATTCTAGTTGATAAGAAGTGAAAAAATTACCAGTTGTTAAGATATATAGTGGTATTTTCTGTAAATAATAACGTGTACTTATAAAATGTATATTAATTTATTCTATTAGATAATGCATTAAAAGTCATAGAATATTAGATGTCAAAATAAATTACGTACCAAGAAAATTAACTTATTTTATAAAAACGAGTCAAAATTGACCCTAGGTCCTTATAAAAGTTCAAGTGGCGTCTGACTGTTGGTCGTGTATGATGACTGGTACGTATATGTTTAATAATACGATGTGTTTTTATTACTCAGATATCTTATCAATGTGTAATATACCAAAGGATAAATGTCCTAATTAGGTTTGAAAATAATATGAAACTTTGTTCAGTATTTCTCTAGATTAACTTAGACAAAGAGTTAGAAGCATAACGCAGAAAAATAGATTAACTCAGACAAAAAGCTAGACGCAGTCGGCAATTTAATGTTATATAAAAGTATAGATAGTTTTAGATTTTGAGGAACTATATATATTCTAAATTTCGGGTACAACGTCAAATGATACGAAAGTTAAGATATGATTCCGAACTAAACGAAAGATGGATAAAGAAAAGAATATTTTTTTAAACTTTTTACCTTCCGTGGTGCAGATTCTAAAAAAATAGGTGACTGAAAAATAATTACCTAATTTGGAGTCTCGAGGTGTTTGAATCGTAATTGCATTTTCATACTATTTCTATAAACTATAGTCTGTAAAGAATACTCAACGTTTTATGAAAATCAATTTAGTAACAATATGTACAAAAAACCGACATAAGAATGATATTAAACACTTACGTATGTTAATATTCTTGACGAAGCTAGATTCGTCTTAATTAATGTTCTGGTTTTTCGGAAAAGAAATTAAATATTCTTAGCACATTTATTAAACAAAAGCAATTAGGTTCTAATTACTATTCATTAAAGCTACACGCGCCTATGTAAGTTAAGCTGAGTATTTCTAGAGAATTGTTTCTAATTACAATTGTTTTAATAACATTTAAAATTGTCGAAGACGATCAATATTAGTGTACTTGCGGGATTCTCGGTGCGGTGGAAGAAGATGGGAGTAGGACGGAATACTCCTCCGATTACATCCATTACCTAGCTCTTATATTTATTTTTCCCAACAATGACACAAAATTCAGTTTGCAATTCGATTGCTTGACTCGAAAGTAGTACGTCACTCGAAAGTAGTACGTACGTAGTAAGTACACTGATATTGATCGTCTTCCGTTTAATTTTCGATGTTATTAGAAATAATTCCCTAGAAATATTCAGCTTAACTTACATAGGCGCGTGTAGCTTTAACGAATAGTAATTAGAAACTAATTGCTTTTCTTTAATAAATATACTAAGAATATTTAATTTCCTTCTTCAATAAATACAACATTAATCAACAGGAATCAAGCCTCGTTAATAATATTAGCATCCATAAGCTTTAAATATCATTCTCATACTTCGTTTTTCGTATATACTGTTACTAAATTTATTTTAATAAAACCGCTGGGTAAAATTAGAACGAAAAAAAGAAAAAGTTCCGGCGGCGATGAACATTTCTTTAAGTTTATTTTGTCTGGTATCTGGCATTACTAATAAGTGGTATAAACACGTAGATTTCCTGTATCCGTCTTAATAGGTAATGAGGGAGCCATTGAATTCGGGTGTATGACACTGAACAAGGATAGGCTCCTGTCAATTTATTGTTAGCCAAAGAATTTGAATTTTAATTATTAACTTTTTACAATAGCACACTAATTCGTGACAATGGTTTAAAACAAAGCTACGTGATTAAGAACGAGACAGTAAATGTAATCTATTCACGTGGAACATTCGTATGTAATGAAAGTGTTGCATTCAAATGTAACACTTTTGTTATATACTTTTATGTAGACTTTTATTAGTAATTTTTACTTTTGATGTAGAGCTATTGTAATGAGACACTACAATCAATTGTTAAAAATTAAGAATTGAACGAGCAATTTAAAGTTAGCAAAAAGCAATAGGAATGCCGATTTTGGGCGAAAATATGGAAAGTGAAAAGAGAACATAAAAGTTTATAGAAATTGAAGCGAAAAAAAATTTGCAGACTGATTGTCAAGGTATAATTTTCAGAGTTGTTATTCAGAAACGTGTAAATTATTGTCTTGTTCCAAAATAAAACATACTACAGTGAAATATTATTGTTTACACGCATGCGTTACAATTATTCAAATCTTAAGTGAACTGAAAATTATTTAAGATCTGCTGGTATTCATTAACATTTTCTTTTGATGGTTTTAATAGAAAGAACGGCATAAGCATTCCCATGTGCTAGTAGTCATGGTGCATCAGATGATTTAGGTACTCAAATAGGCGTGCGTGTGCGAATCATTTTCCACACCCATATAAATAAATAATACAAAATTTTTATTTATAGTTCTGCTAGTGTCAAAAAAATTAAAACTTAAAAAATTTATCCGAAATTCTCCAAAAGTATACAAGTAAAGGTGAATTTAAAAATTGAAAAGTCAATTTATGGTTAAGCAGTATTGGTGTAAGAAGGGTCTTCGTTTTAATTTGAGGTCAACTAAATAAATATATACAACATTTTGCAGTCAGATATATGAAATGCTCAAACTAAAAACGTACATTCCATTGAATTCTGAAATAAGAAGGAAAAGTCGTTTAAATTCCGATTTCCATTTCTTCAATATTATAAAACGCACATTCTAAATTAACGGGATATCTTAACAAATTGTTTTCGTAACGAGTTTTTTTGTTTTGTAGACAAATTGGAAATTTTAATCAGTTGAAAGTAGCTATGCGAAAGCCAGGCGAAAAATGAACCCTATATTTCATTTTTACTACCTCCTTGATCATTGAAATTTTGAATTTTTTTTGCTCAAACAATGAGTCACCAAATGAGTTTAGGTAAATGATATGTAAGAAAATGGAACGAAAATAAAAATAAAAATCAATGAATAAAAAATGTAGTCGTCGGAACGTTCCTATTATTTCATGGCTTCTAATCGAACATTTCACTAAAAGCTGACATCAGGATGAAGTGATGTACATTTTATTTATGATTCGGTGATACAAAGTCATATATGTTTTTCCACTTGAGCGAGATAACGAGTTGCAAGGTGAATAATATGAAACTACTTTTATTGCACTGAACTATGTCGTTATTACGGCTTCAAGAACGGGGCTCGACTAATTGTAATAATATTTTGATAGTGTTTACTGAACGAATTTGATATTAAAAAAGACGTGCGGCTAACCTTTACTGAGTATGTGATTTCAAAATTTAATAGCTACTTCACATGCCTTAAACGCTGGTATAAATATTGCCAAATTTGTACCAAAGCTCAACCTATGATTGGTTTCAATCATGAGTTTTAATTTTTCTAAATTCAGCGCAAGTGAGGATTTGAATTTTTGAAACCAATGCTTCTGACGTACAAGAGTACGCCTCCAATGAGAGTACATCCTCAGTAAATGTATATATATATATATATATATATATATAAAGCTGTCAACATGGTATCTGGGATTTATTTAGTGCTTTTAGAGCAAAAGCAGCTTAACTCAATAAAAAAATCTTTTGGGAATTTATTTCATAGTTTTAATGTTGGCCGGGTTCTGTAAATGATTGGTACTGGAAGTGGTCAACAGATAGGCCATGATATATACCTATATTTTACAATTATTTTTTAATATAGAGTTTACCTTAAATGTTTAATTTAATTCAGTTTTCCATTTTTTTTCAGGTTGGGTATGTTATATTTTTCTTTTCATTTTGCTCATTACAGACGGCAAGAAAAGGAAACTATGTCCAGCAACTGTCACACGGTATCTAACGGCGCCGCACGTGCGGTTTAGCCCAGAGACATAGAAAGCTCCTCAGCTGCACACGTACCGTTAATGTTGTTAAGTTTACGCGCAACTTCCCGACATTTGTATCGCCGATGGACGTGATAAATTCGACCGTAGGTCAAATTTATCACGTCCATCGGTGTTGAATTCGAGTTTCTTCTCACATTTTCTTCTTTTTAGTTTGGATAAGAAAATCTATCAGCAACGCCGAAGTTTGCAAACTTTACTTGGGAATACCACTGGCTCATTAAGATTCATTAGCTGTTGACAGTTGTTTTTGATCACGCTATTCTTGTGTCGAGAAATATTTTTTGAAACGAAGTACCTTATCACACGTAATACACATAGCGAATGAGAGCTAGCCCGAAAAATACTATACGATTTCGACCGACACTTTTGCTACAGTATAAGAAGCGTTTGTGAGTTTATAAAGTTATGTCAATGTATTAGTATATTACTACAATATAGACATGCAGAATGCGCATCATATGTATTCGTTTAAGCGTGTGTGATTTTAATAATCCGTGAGCGCCACAATACTCATAACCTCCTTCACTATTTTAAAATTTGTGTTAATGTTATCTATAAAGAATTAATTGGCAAAAGTGATTCATTAGAAGTTTAGAATAGTGATGCTGAAGTCAGGGAAGCACCCGTGTTAAAATGACAATAATTGGATAATTTATTTAAAACTTAAATTGCGTATCATCTTTTATTTGCATTGACAAAAGTTTACACATCTATTAACTGATACCAATATTAACTCATGTAATACTTTTCCTGCAAAATTTTGTTTAATTAAAAGATGTTGCTCGGATCGCTTCATTATCATTTTTATTTTTTCATGTCTTACAATTGACAATGTTTTGTCATAAATATTTCCTGTAGATTCTACATATATATATGATTTTTTTTAATGAAGTGATTACATTTTTTACCATTATATCCCTTTCATTAAAACATATGGGTCAATTGATCAACAGATCCGTAATTCGACATACTTTTATTGAGGTGAACAAGTCCACCAAAACCTATTTCATTCATGGATGAACGACAAAAATAATGAGTGGTTTCAAGAAATTAAAACAGAACGACGTTTTGTGTGCATAACGCAAGTAATATTAAATTAATTAAATATCAGTTTAAAGATTCAATTATACTTTTTCTTTTTCGCAAATTTACAAGTCTAATAAAACGCAAATCTTGTCGCCGCCTACGAGTGGTATCTCATTAAAAGTTTTGATTAGATAGCACCCAAGCGATTAGATTGGTTAGTATAATTTCTTGTTTTGTCCTTTCATAGGAAAACATTTACACGGTTTGTATTAAGTTTCTTATTTACACGAGCATAATTTTGTTGTGGCGTGTTTGTAAAATTGTTGACGTATAAAGTTGACAGAACATCATAAAGGCAGCATATAACTGAAATATGGAGAGGATCTTATAAAAAATATACATGCTACAATACTCAAGAAATTTAGGGATTCTTTTCTTTCGACACACTTATCAGTGCGATTTATTTTTTGGCATTTCTTAGGAGTAGATTATCTATACATTTAATTCAATACCGTATCCCTAGTCGCAGTCTATTTTTTTAATCGTAGCTTATAACAAATCAATGGTAGATATAAAATGTAAAATCTTGATTGGCAATTCTAGGTGCAATTTTGGAAGTCAAAAGAATTGATGTTTTTTTTTGTTTTCAGTTCTAACCTGTGAATATCAGATGAAAGTTGGTAAAATGGGAAAATGAGAAATATATCATTCGTTTTTACATAAAATTTTATTTAATGATTTTCAATATTAAAAGTCGTTTACCCCTTTTCTATCTCTTCAAATACGAGGAGGAAATGTATAAAAAAGAAACAGGCATTGAGGTCTGCAATGAATGAAAATTGTCAAGAGAATATTTTTATTATTATTTCTACTGCCATACAAAATATTCATCGTAGGAGTTCGATTCATGCTTTTATAACTATTGTCATTTTTTCGGTGAGTAATAATAAAAAAACGCGAATTGCGATGCATCATTATATGGTTAGTACTCTTGCAAATAATATCGAATATAATAGCCAGAATGCGGAAAGGAGTATGGAAATAAGATTACTTCAAAATATTGCCATAACTTGTTAGTTCAATAATGGACTTATAAATTTCCAAACGTATATTGGGGACGAAAATAGGTAATACATCTCTGTACTTGCAACTCTTACGACTCTTTTTTTAAATTACGACAAAAATATTGTTCGGATTTTTAACTTTAAGAACAGTTTGATGAATTTTTAATTTTATACACCGGGGGTAGTACGTAACTAAAGGTTTCCTTCAAATTATAGAATACACTAATATATTATCGTAAATCAACACAGTTAAATAAAATAGAAGTATCTGTTTGTGTTTTTCGAACTTTCAGGTTTCGACTTCTTTTTCCGTTTGCATATTCGAATATTAAAACGAATTTTATGTTAAAAGAATTTTGTCTATCGAATTTTGCACCAAAAAAATTTTCATCAAAATGACATTTTGCCGATACGTGAATCATAGGGACCACAATATAATCCCTTCTCAAAGTGAAAAATGTAAGGATCACCTTAAAAAAATTTAACAAGTCGAAAAAATTCTTAAGTTTTTATTACGCCCATAAATCATATTCTTTTTATAGTTACGTTATTTCGCGCCCGTATCGGATTCTTGAAATAAAAATTACACTTTACATATATATTCAAATATAGAGAGCTGTTTTAGAAAATAACCACACTGCCAAAATTTAGCACACAGGCTGAATTGTCAAGTAATTTAATTATTATCGGTTAAGTATACGGAAAAAATCCTACTTTTTACTTTTGTTTTTCATTCTAATAGATATGAATTTTCATAATATTTAATTTCACCATTTTTCTTTTTAACTTATCAAAGATATAAATATTAGTATTAAAAATCTGTAAGGAAGCCAGATCTTCTTTATGTAGGCAACGTATGCTATTTGTCCCCAACTAAAAAAAATGGCTGGTGTAGTCTTGCTGTCATTTAATCTTAACGGTCCTAGCATTTCTCATCACAATTTCTCTATAAAATTATTGCAATTAGTGGCAACGTTTCTTCAAAGTTTTTGTTAAATTTTGTTATACTAAGTAAAAATAAAATACATTGACTGTCAGCGTAATCATTTTTTTGAGTAGCCGCGATTTTTTGTTATTGTTCTAAATTGGGAAATTTCTCCTAATTTGATATTTGCCCGAAAAAGTTTTAACGCGAGAATTTTTTACACGAGAATATTGAGTTTACTTTATTATGTATATATGTAGATATATATATATATATATATATATATATATATATGTATATATATATATATATGTATATATATATATATATATATATGTATATATATATATATATATATATTTGTGTCGTGTATATTCAAATATATTATTTTTCATGTTATTTTTTATAATATTAAAAATATTTAGTGAAATGTGAAATAATAATCATATGAAATAATGATAATATAGATTGTATATGTAGTATACTTTGTATTTACTGACAAAGTTTTATTCCTGTCTTCCTTGGTATATATTATATGATAATTTTTGACCTAATGACATAAAAATGTTTTTTCTATTTGTCGATTGAAACAAATCTTTTTCTTTGATTCATCAATAAATATGATGTATACTATCTACGAAGGATAAACCTACGGTTCCAAGGAACGTTTTCTCCGTCCACTAAGAATAAGAGACACCATATAACTATAAAATTTACATCAAGCCTTTACAAAAATTGGCAAATAACTAGCGATAATAATGCAAAAGTTACAAGTACAGAAATATCTTATGTGATATGATATATTCTATATAATCTTTTCATTAATATATCTATTTTGCAGTATTTTCTTAACCAATGGCAATTGGACAAAATATAAGCATGAAGAAAAAGAAAAAATGCAAGACATAATAGTTTATTAGTGCTTGCAATAAGAAACACGTACTTTATATTTAGAAAACATTTACTTTGTATATTTTATTGATATCTTCAGAATCTGACCTTTTTAAAAATAATTAATAACTAGTGGAAAGCTAGAATGATTTTAAATTCTTTGATAACCTGCATTGGAACATATCGGCTAATTCCAAAGTTTTGTGGTTTGAAAAGTAAATCCTTTTTAACTTCATAAAATATTATGGAAAAAGAAACAGTAAGTAAATTTTGAGGACGAAATCATAGATTAAACTCAGATTAGAAATGATCTTATGAGTGATTTTGGGAAATGAATAATTTTTTAATATAAAATTAATGTAACTTGGATTTTGCCGAATCTTGAAAAAATTGAAGTTGGGAATAAATATGTGAAGATAGCGTTAGTTACGAATCTTCACCAGCGTAGTTTAGAACTTTCGTAGAAACAAACAATATCCCAGTCGGTCTCCGTCTTCCTCTTATTGACAAGTCATCTGCGACCGATTATACGTCATTTGTTGTAATTTCCAACCCTTAAAAGTCCACGTTACACAAGAGTTAAATGACATGAGAACAATTAGGCATTATTTGGGTTATGATAACGTTTAATATACAATGAAAACTTATTAAATACTTAACCGATGTTTTTTCTTCTCTTTCAGATAAAAAAACATACAACTGTATTATATAGGTATTTCGTTAAAAATATAATTTTAGGTCAAGAAAATTCACTGGAAAGCAACAAACCTTTGAAACAAAGAAAATTAATTTATGTCATTATTTATAGACAACACCTGTGATGAGGTTTTCCCTAGAAATGACTTGTTATCGCCTATATAAACTAAAAAGTATCTAATAAATTAAATATTGAGCAGGTACTTTTTACGATTCCGACAGAAGGTTATGATTACGATATTATTAAAGCTTTTAAACTTATTCAAAAAGAGGCATTAAAGAAAAATGAATTTGGTTACCGACGTATTAGTTGGGGCTAAAGACAATTAAATTTAAAACGATAATTTCCGTATTAATTACTCCCAATATGCCATAATAAAATTATAAATTGATGTAACTACGAATGTGTTGAAAGTATTGATGTTTTAAGTAGTTAAATAAACAAATAAACAATTCGATTTTATGAAATAACCGTGTAACAAAGATAATAGATTACATTACAAATATTATTTGACTGTATTGGTTCATTATAATCAAGCAAACTGTAATCATTTTTTTATCTTTTTATGTTTATTTGTATGTCTTATATGGAACGTTTTGAAGCTCCATTCGTGTGCCTTGCAACTGAAAATCGGAAAACTCTTTAGTTGCACATGTACCGATAATGTTGTTAACTTTGTACGCAACTCGACAACTTATTGTGTGATCGGACGTGACGAGGGCGACCATGATTTGCGAAGGTGCTAGCGAGTTCTCTATAGCTTTTTTTTAGTTTTGGCATTGTGATGAAAATCTGTTGCCTCCGTTAAAGTTTATGAACTTTTATTCACCCATGTCAGTGACTCGTTTGGATTCACTGATTTCAAGTCTCTTTCAGCTTATAATATTTTCAGAACTGTAATATATTATTTTATTGTGTGGTTATTTATAGCGAGATTTTCTTTTTTCGTTCTATAACACGCTCCTATCTGTATTTCTAATATGCATTAGGGTGGAGTGGAAAACAATTTGTTTTCGAAAACAAGTTTTTGGTATAATTTTATATTTCGAGTGATGTAGCTTCTAAATACTACTACTAGATTTTTGTTTGCGATATCGTTTGCTTGAATTTTGTATTAACATAGTGAGATCTGTCTTTAAATCAATTACTCTATTGCAACATATATACACACACATACACGTGTGTGTGTGTATATATATATATATATATATGTGTGTATATATATATATACATGTATACATATATATATATAAATATATATATATATATATATATATATATATATATATATATATATATATATATATAAAAATGTTAAATCCTTGATACCTACTTATATTGACATGTTGTAGGACTAATATTTGATTACTGAACTAAACTTCGATTTTCAACCGGAAGATCACATTATTCTAACTATCTTAAATGCATAGTTAGAATAATGTTATCTTCCGGTTAAAAATAACCGCTATATTCCTCCATAATATTCTTCGATGATATTCCTTGTATGTAAAACCACGCGTTACTGCGCTACACTATACTTAGGCACGCCAAATTCGGTAGTGGGTCGTTGTTTGATTTTAGAATTATGAGGTAGCATCTAAATTTTTGGAAGGACAATATTAATGGTTTATATACCAGGAGAACATTTAAAAACAAAGTTAGACCAAAATATTTTCTCGTTTATCAAATAAGATCATAAAACAACTTTTTGTGAATCATCCATCCGGATAATCGGAAAATGTTTTTTTCTATTCGTCATATATATAGTTTTTAGTTAAAAAGTTCAAGCAATTCCATGGTTTGTTTCTATGTTACACGAGTAAAAGAAGCTATTTTAATAAGGTAAAATCTCGCTATCATTCTTAGGTTTTATTACTTGTGTTCTAATTATTGGAGACCCTTTGACAGAATGCATGAGCGTAATAAGATATATAAAAAAATAATTCTTTCCTTGTTAGGACACAATTCTATCTCTATTAGATATATTTATTATATTTAGCAGGTAATAAAATTTAGTGCAATTACAAATCATTTAGTTTATTGATTAAATGTTTTTAGATATCTACCTATTCTCATATACTTGCATCGTAACTCTACTGAATAACCATTTATAATTGGTGCTATCGTCATATTATTTAGTTCCATAATATTTTAAACAATTCATACATTCTCTCAGACCTTGTTTTTATATAGATTACTCTATATGCTCTCACAAGGAAAGACTAAACCGCTTTTAGAGAAATTCGTCCTTGGTAAATACTTGCGCAAAATATATAGGTTCTCTTCCTTCTCCTATCTTCTTCATTCTTCATTTATTCTTTTTTCGACAGGTTAAATTAACTTTTTATTATCCTGTATTTAAAAGGTAATAAAGGAACTGTGGTAAATCTATAGTTGTTTTTTCCCAGCAATCACTATTGCTATCGATTTGAAATTTGTTATTTTGATTTGATATTTGATTGCCCGCATATATTTCTAAAAAAAAACTTGAAAATATTTAGGTTCGAAATAAAGGATTAAGGTTCGAAATAAAGGATTAAAAATTAAAAAAAGGAAACCCGGTCAAGTGGAATATAATATGTAAGAACTTTGTTATTTGCGTACCCATCGCTAACTCTTTAATTTCTAGATCTTAATCATGTAAGTATATATATATTCATAAAATGAAGAAGACATGATAGTTTTCAACGTTATGTACCACTGAAATAAAATAATAATAATAAAATAATAATATGTCCGCTCGCTACAAGTTATTTGCGTCCTTGTCGGGGCTATAGTGTTGTGACCGCAGTATTGGGCCGGGGATGCGTTCATTGTGTATAAGCGAAAGGCCTAGAGATATGGTCGGTAGGTAATTTGAACGCGGATAGACGTGTGAGTGCAGACGTCGTTGCGACTACTGTGCACAAAAATATTTTATTATATTTTGTTTTTTGTGCAATCTTACAAGTTAACCGGACTTCCCACTATTTTTATTGTCTACTATTACTATTTTCGTCTTATAATTTCTATGAAATATACAATGTTCATTATTATTTATATTAAATATACAATGAAGATAAAAGGATTTTGTGATATGGAGGCTTCCGGTGACTTATTTTCCTCCCTTCCATCAAGAAAAATATATACAGTGATATGCACTTAACAAAATTTTAATTAATTGGGTAATTATCATGCAACAATTAATTAGTTGTTATAAATACTTAGGATTGTTGCCTAAACTCGCGTCAAATGAAAATATTAATGATAGGGGGTAGAGTTAAATTGACGAGCAACACATCAGTTAAACATACAGCGTATTGTTATTTCTGCTATTTATAAGTAAGGAAATGTAATTATTTGTAAAAAAATTAAGTAATTAGTATGAAAATTAAATTGTTCAATTAAGATGCGTTAAGAATTTAGAAAAAAAATAGGTTTAAAGGAATATTTATTTTCGCGCTATAATAACATAAGAAACGAATAAAATGAAATCCCGTCATGGTTCTTTTTGTTCAGGTTAATCCGGATGGGTAGCCAGTATAAGTATAAATTGAAACGATTTCTTGATTTATGGTATTTATATTTTATTTCCAACTAGACTTTATATTGATTTTACATTTATTATCACTTAAAAGTAAAGTCGTGCATCGCGGAATGTCTACAAGGCTAAAAAGATATTAATATTTATAAACGTTCAATATATAAGAGAACTTAATTTATAATATGTAGGATAACATATTTCTTAATCAAATATAATCGCGATGAGTTTTATAACTATTTTTTAATTTATATGTTCAATATCGACAGCGGTAATATATATATGTATATATATATATATATATATATATATATATATATATATAATACATATTCCGTTGGTTTGGGAAATATTCGGCCTATAGGTACAGCTTGGGCACTGCTAGAGAGAGGCTGCTTACGTGATCGCTGCTTGGGTAGGAGTAAGACAAAATACATAAATATTTCAATACATGTCTTAAAAAAAGCAAAAGTTTAAAGGAATCAGAACTTTTTAGGATTGGTAATGTAAATATTTTCAGTAACTGTACTATTTTATTTATTGTATGTGACTGTGCCAAGATTATTTCGCTTGGTAGATTAACATTAGTATGACTCTTTTATATACCTGGAGCATTTAAGCTGTATACAAAGCGTGGGCAATCGCAAAAGTAGTATATCCATGCGAATACACGCTAAATGAAATTATTATAACAATGATAATATACTATTGAATTACGGAAATTGTTATCACGCTCATTTGCTACAAGTAGATGTATTCCTTGCCCAAAACTACAGCCATAGTACGAGCATCAAGTCGCCGCCTGTACGAAAGCGACTCAGTGCTCGTATGATCTTGGGCAGGGGATGCATCCACTGCGAGTAAGCGAGAGGCGCAGCGTTATGGTCGGGTAAGCAATCCAAACGCGGGTAGGTATGTGAGCGTTAAACGCATTTAAATTTTAGCAATGGGGTGAATTATTATATAAATTATACCAAAAGCAACCACACCTTTTTAATAAATTTACTGGAAGTGTGAGAAACAATTTTTTAATAAAACTTCAAAACTTCTGACTGCTTAACAGGAACATAATTAAACTTTTCATATTTTCATACGTATTTTAAATATGAAATTGAATAAGGTGAAGTTCACTTCTAAAAATAAATGCTGAAGATTTTTTATTGTATGTTTAGTAAAAAGGAGCTTGAGTGTTTTTGGCAGAAGACTTCCGCTCAAATTTAATTGTCTTTTCCATTTAAATGCATAATTTTGCAAATTAACGCTTAATAATCATTATGTCTCGTTACTGTTCACACATAATGCCAGCCAGTATTAGCAAGTTTACCAAAGGAAAAATTTTCTGCCGCAGATGATCTGTCGACAGACTATTATATTATTTGCTTCTAACTTAGATAAATAGGTGGTTCATCAAATTCGAATTGTGTTATGCATGTCAAATTGCATATTCCCTCATGTTTATTGGCATGTTATGTTTCGATTAAGCGATAAAATAAACCGTAGAAATTGTAATGAAAAATAGTCAATTTTTTTTTATTGTATTTCCGAGAATACTAATTGAGATAATTTAAAATTGTTATTAAAAATATGTAATCTATATATATATATGTAACAAATACTAAATGCAGAAATAAAAAAAGTCAATTCTCAAATAAATAATACGGTTAAAACAAATTATGATCAGCAAATATCTGTACATACTCGATAGAATCGATTATTTTCGCTACAGAAAATTTTATCAAATATTTACGATTAGACGTTACTTTTAAGAGGATTTTAGTTCTTGAAAAACTGATATCAAATAAATTTTCCAAACACCTAATCTAATGGAGCAATATTCACATAAGGTGTTATTAAGACTTCAAACATCGTAGAAATAATCAACTAGATTAAATTGGGCCATGCCATTAAATCAATAAATAATGTATTTAAACTTCTTCAAACCATTGTACTTTCCGAACTGCCCTACAATTGAACGGTCCACTTTCTTGTCAATCAAACGACTCACAAACTGGATTTGGCGAAATCGGGAATTAAGGAAAAATGTAGTTGGAGAAAATAAACGTAAAAGCTAATGGACGCAATTGGTCGACTGTATACTTCTCCAGCCATTCATCGAATCTCGTAAGTGCTTATTTCCCCTAAATTGTCATCTGTGGAAATTTTATATGTTACAGGGAATAATTTCGTCGAAAAGCGTTCCCTTTCTGAGCGAAATACTTTGAGGGACTACCTGAACACCAAAGCGTGGATGACGAAAAAATGGAATAAAAATGAAAGGAGTTTTATTGTTTGTGTTTAAAACATCGGAAGACCTATTTCAATGTGTAAATTCTAAATTTGTGGCAGCAGAATTGTAAGAGGACGTTAATCAATAAATAGAAAAATTAAATATTTTGTTGTTTACGTAGCCTCAAGTGCATAACGATGTTTATATGTAATGTTTAATATATTTTATGAATTAAGAACATAAGACATTTTAATCGGGTTTATTAAATTTCTATAAAGTTTATTGCTTTTTGTTTTAAATTGATAGAGCAGAAGAGTTTTATATTATTGGCATTTACCTGCAATCAGTATCATAAACTCTAAAAAGAAATGCCATTTGAGATAATCCTGAAGCCTCACTTAAATCTATTTATTTATTTATCTAATTTAATGAGTCTAATTGATACATTTGGCGGACTTATTATTACGAGAGCAACCGACCAGTCAACCAGAAAATTAGTCCAGCGGCAAATTAGTCCCCGCGGTATGCCGAGTCGCCAAAGGTCCTATGCCTTGTGATCATCTCAACACACTACGGCGACAATATCTACATTACTTGCTATCATTAATCTAGCTTCGATATCAACATTGCACGGGGCTAATTGTTTTCAAGATATGTTGTGATTTTTATAACTACTTCATTCATTGTAAAAGCTTAATATAGGTTATTAATATAACTAATTATTAATAGTAACCATAATTCTAACGTTAGTGTGATAATCCCAAGGCTGCAGCCGGATCAGATGGATGAATGTGTCAATTGCACAGATTATGCTAATTTTGAAGACATAAATAAAAAAAAATTAACAATTATTTATATCACTTGGACGGCTGCATCGTTTTCAATAAAATGAATATATGTTATACATATAAATGAGACATATTTATGAAAGAATTAACAAAGATGTACGACAATTATGACATCAAAATTTAAAAAATATAGTTATAATATTAATTTCTTGGGATATTTGGTTATTGTTGGAAACTATTTTTATTTTCTAGATATTTTTTTCCTTCAATAATATAGTCTATATAATGTTACATTTAAAGTATAGGTTTATTTTCCTGGTATCAAAATCGGTGCAGCCGTTTCGCAGATAGAAATCATTTTTAATATTTTTTTTATTTATTCTTACAGCGGCAAGTTATTTCGGACTAATATCTTAAAAAAATATGTTTAAATTAGTAGCAATTTAAATTTTTGAAATGAGCCGCCCATTTTTTAGTTGGGGCATTTGAAATATATAGACTACTATCCTCCTACTCGAATCTGAGATCATCTGAGATTTCGAAGGAAGAAATGACAGTGTGAGCTTTTATGAATGAAAATCGGTGTGTAAATAGTGAACATTTTCCAGTCCATTTAGCTCTTTGCTTTTCTTACGTATGTTGAAAATATTCGTTTATATTTAGGAACCTAAGTAAGTAGTTATTTCAGAACAAAGACACTGTCAATGTCTAATAATTTCGTTTGGTTTTATATAGATACCCCAGGTCTTAAGAGATTGGAGTTAAATATTAAAAGTAAAATGTGGAATTTAAAATAAATTCAATACATTTTATCCTAGTACACATTTCACTTTTATTAGGATCTACGATAGTAATAATCTATGTCATATTTGAATAGATCAAAATCTGAACGAGACGTTATTTGTCTTTATACAATCTACTGGTCTTACTCTACAGAGAAGTCTTAATATAATTTGATTTTCTACACATAACACTTAATATATTGAAAAGATAAAAATATGAAATGTAGAATATGGACTTACAGCATACATCAGGCAGAACAATTTTTATATTAGTCAGATTGCATAGTCGATCGCAATTTACGGCTATAAAATAATTTTGCTAACTGTGCTACACCAAAAAAATTAAAGATAGCATTTTTAGCATTCTAGTTCAAATGAATTGACAATAATTAATTTCATCCATTTATCCAACTTATAAATTCTGAACCAATAAAGGCTAATATTGTTGTAAATAAAACAAATTTGACGTCATTAAGAACACAAGGAAGACCACACAACTACATGTTTCGGTGAACATCTCAAAGCTCTGTCGTGAAATATCTCCGGTAAACGAAGCCCATTATGCTACGGCGAAAATGTAGTTAATGGCCGCGGATAATTGTTTTAATGAGTCGCTCTGCGGATGAAATGTGGTTGAGCCCGAACTTCAGCTTGTCACTGCGCAAACCAATGAATACGATCCGCTTAACAAAGCCTTCGAATAAGCGTCCCTGATTTACAAATGGTGATAGCCGATCATGGGTACTTATATAAATTTATTACCAATTTTACCCACTCACAGATGAAACTGTAAGCGTCCATCGTGACGTATGCTGTACGTGATGTATGGACACTATATTTACGGCGTTTGGATTGTGTATTTATACAAACCTGTGTATGTATATATTTAAATACTTCTCTGATTACGCTTTATCGTCAGACCGTGCTACACATCATTTTGTTTTCGTACAAGTCTGTCTTTGTTTTGGTGTGAAATCTTCATAAGTAATAATCTTTCTGTAAAAATATATTTTAATATGTCAAACTCATGGCTCCCTTAGTAGCCGCTAATCTAGAAAAGCAAACGATAACTTTTTAAACTAATTTCTTAAACCCCTGGATTGTAATTATTATCCGAATTTTTTATCAGACATATGCACCAAAGATTAAAGGTAGCAAAAGACATGTGTGATCACTTTAACGAACCAACATAAGACTCTGGAAGAGCGACATGCTGGGTCGGTAAAGTCACCAACACATGTCTTCTTGCCACCTGAACTCTTTTTGCTACCGAATTTCGCCAACTATGGAAGAAGACCGTCAACGAGGTTCCGATCCTCGCGGCACCAACGGTAACATGTTCGCTTACGAACCACCTTCCTCTGCTGAATAGGAAAGAGGAAAAGGAGAAGAAAAAGATAGATGATAAAAAAACTATAGTATTTCACCTCAGTATATCATAATTTGAAAGTATTAAATGGAGAAGAATTAATTTAAAACATGCGACAATGAAACTAATTTCTGTATTTCTTGTCGTGGTTTACTTAGAGTTGATATGTATTTATTACCTTTCCTCCATATTTTATTTTATTTATTATATTGATATATTTATAGCTTGTTCTACAGTTTTGCTAAAATGAGAAATTCTTCCACCAATTACTGTATCTTCTCTTTAAATTCTTTGTTAAACACCTATCAAATCCCTAAATTTCAGGTAATTTATAACGAATGGCTCTTATAGAAAAGTATCTTTTGAAAGTCTTTACATTTTCTCATATCCTATTATTGTGTACGCTATGCGAAGATGACGCATGAAATACTTTCGCTTTATTTACTGACTCAGCATTAGCTTAAATTACTTTCTGCTGTGTTGACCTTTAGGTAGTTCGAAATTTTAAGAGATCAAAGGAATCGTTAAGGATTCTCAAGTTGTATACAATTACAAATATTAATTAAGTTCATATAGAACTCAACTTTATTAAAGTATGGAGTTATGACATAAATTATGTGAGAAACTCGAAATTGTCAAGTTTTGGTCTAATTTGTCGCCATCGTGCAATCTCTTCCTTTTGAGGTTTTTGCTTCTGCGTGAATTATTATACCACACCTTTTTGTCACTTGTAATCTTTGGTGTATAAACCACAGATGAATGTCTTGGAATTTATATTTCAGGAACTTATTTCACAGAGTTTTTGTTTGTTTTTCCAGATTAATTATTATTAAGCGAATTGCCAGTTTGACATATCATATTTAATTTTATAAAGATGAAGTTTGGATTGTTTATGGTCTATTTCTTTACCGTTTGGCATAAAAAGGTTTATTTGATTTTTATGATGCTTTTAGCTGATATCCAGTTCGCACTCTTTGTATATACTATTTGGATATTATGAGCTACATTCGAGTTTTATTTAAATTGTTGTGGATTTTTATTATAAATAAAGTTAATATTAAGTTAAAAAAAATATATGTTTCTAGACATTTTACGATATTTACAGCCCATGAACGGCGTGCAACATTTTTCTTTTTATATCAAAATGATCAAATAAGTAAACTTTACTACTTTTACCGGCACATTTTTTAAATATAAAAAAATTCTATCAATATTTACTTACATCTATTTTTAAATCTTTTTTTTTAATTATGGAATCATATTTCGTCTATATACACATGTCGTTTTATAAAGTAGTTGAATGTCTATATTTTTTCTTTTAAGCCTGTATGTATTCGATTTATACCTCTGTCAGGTAAGTACTTTTATTTTCATTATAAGTAAAACAGAGAATTTTTGAAAAAAGAATCTTTTCATGCTTTTGAAATATGTTTGATTCTTCTTATTCCGATATTTTGAATATCAATAATTATTCAAATATTCCATTAGTAGATACTTCTTCTATATCTAGCGACGTATCGATAAAAAGAAAATTGTTTAAATTTCAATGCTCGCATGTAAAGATTACGCATTTCAAGAGTACAGGCTGCTACATGTTCATATGCACCTAGATCGATAGGGTTTTAAAGTGTTTCTGGTGAGAGTTAAATAAAGGATTCGAAGTACGAGGGTGTATTATTCCAAGAAACTTTATTTGTATATATTGTTAATTATTACGCATGGATAGTCATGTCCGCATGAAGGTATCGTTCCAAAAAGTTTTTTATATATCAATGAAATTTATAAGGAAATTGATAGGCCTATTTGTCATTGATTTCAAAGTAGAAGCGTTTACATTGTACAAAAACTGAGCCAAGCTCTCCTCAATAAACTAAAGTAGAAAATCAATAACGAAATCTTTGAAAAGTTAACAGTATATTATGGTCATGTATAAATAATAAAAAACCGATTAAAACTAAATATCAATATATAAAGACATTAAATCCGGGATGGCTAGCTAGAAAAAATGTATCTTGTATAGTGAGATCAATGGTTTATTTTGAAGTATTAGAAGATCTATTTATATTAAATGTGTTTAGACACAACGTTCTAACTTTAATCTACTACCAAAAGGGTGCATGGGTATGTCAGTACTATACGTATGGATATAGGATATATCACATTTGTGTCTTCCTCTCCACACACGGAACGCGCCCACTACGAACATGTCCCCTTTAGACGGTAAAGAGAAATTGACGTTAATTTCACGCCTGCACAAGCAAAATAATTCATCCAAATTAGATAACCTTCCGTTAAGATTTGGACCGTTTTGCCAAAACATCTGTATGAGATTGTTATTTTCGTTCGGGTGTTATATTGATACGCTTCCGGTGGTTAAACACATAATTTTACTTTGCTTTGTTTTCTTATTCATTACGATGAAAATGTGACGAAGCTGATATAAGTGTAAAGATTTGGAAAATTTTGGAAGTGGTAGTTGTTTTCCTTTTTTTAAAAAATATTTGAGGTAGATATTTGCTTTCCAATATGAAAGTAGTAAGTAGTGGCATCATCACTGAATCTAAACAATCAATCGTATAGTTTATTTAATAAATAGCTAACATACGTTAGTGGTGATTTTTAACTAAAAATATGAAATGGAAATTTTTAATACCTATTGGGGTTACTAACACTTCAGCCACGAGTTTAGGGTTTTTCTAGAAACTTTGGTCTAAAATTATAGAATAACAAATCTCGAGAGCAGCTGAACCGATTTCGCTAATTCTTTATATACATCATATTTATTGATGAATCAAACAAAAATATTTGTTTCAATCGACAAATAGATACAAAATTTTCATGTCATTAGGACAAAAATTATCATATAGTATATGCCAAGGAAGACACTAATAAAAAACAAAGTATATTACATATGCAATCTATATTTACAATCAATATTATCATTGTTTCATATGATTATTATTTACATTTAATATTTTTAAGATTATAAAATTAACATGAAAAATAATATATTTAGATATACACGATATATATATATATATATATATATATATATATATATATATATATATATACATATATATGTATGTATGTGTATATATATATATATATAAATATATATATATATATATATATATTTATATATATATATATATATCTATATATATATACATACATATATCTTCTATAATATACAAATGAATCGCTGAATGTGTTGCTAAGAGCAAATCTCGAGAGCAGCTGAATCGATTTCACTAATTATTTTTTTATAATATTCCTAGTACGAGGATGATTCTTACGGAAAGAAAAATTTAAAAAATTGCCTGGAAAAGTCTAAAAACAACACTTTTCTATATTCCCATACAAAAGATTCGTAATAATACTTAAAAGTCAATTTGAACTTTAATACCATTCCATAAAGTTTAAGTGTTAGTGGAGGGGTTCCGGAAAGGCAAAACAATTGAGTGACGTTAGTATCGTATAAATATTAATATATCAATATTTGTCAATATTTATACGATGGTAACATTACTCAAAAAACAAATTGTCTATGGTAAAATGTAAATTGTCTGTGGTAAAATGTCACTTGAAATGTAAACGTCTCTTTGCTGTGCATCTATAATATTACTAAATCTAAAAGCCACAAATTTCTATAAAATTAAAAAAGTGTTATGTGTTTGTGACTTACTAAATATGTCTCCTACAAGGCGGCGGACAAATTTAGGCAGAAGACCCCGAAATGCAACGAATCAAATTAATTATCAAACTAATCGTACTGCCCAGGAACGTGAAGATCGCAATGAACGTGAAAGAATTCGGTTAAGATAGACCCGTGAAGCGCAACATTCGACTAATAATGGTGCAAGTTTGAATCGAGTTGCTTTCTGTTACGATGAGTTAATTGACTACAGTGCCTACAACTGTGTTGCTATTGGACCAATGAACTCAGCCAATATTGTAAGGCACTGAAATACAAAAATGAAGCCAATGGATTGTGTTTCGCAAATGGAAAGGTGAAATTGGCAATGGTATCGCTTCCACCTCCAGAACCATTGTACTCATTGGTCTTAGAAACAGGAACAGATTCCATACACTTTTTAAAGAATATTCAACAATACAACGACTGCTTTCAAATGACTTCATTTGGAGTAACAAAAGTAGTTCGGGAAAATTTCATGCCAACTTTTAAAGTTTGTAATAGTATTTGCAGTTGTATGTTTATTAATCATAATTATTATAGCCCATGTACATTTTTACAATACATTTTTTCCGTTTACAGATACAAGGTCAAATATATCACAGAGCAGGTTTTTTGTTACCAGTGCCAGATAGCGACTACAAGTTTTTGCAAATTTATTTTATGGGCAATTCTCCACAAAAAATCAATCTACGTTGGGCACATAACAATTCAGTGAAAAGGTCAATAATCAAACAATTACAAAACTTATTTCACGAACACAATCAATTGATTACATTATTTAAAAGTGCAATGGATATGATGCCATCTGATGATCACAAAATTGTTATCAGAGCAGATAAAACTCCTGTGGGCCAACATGCAGGACGTTTTAATGCACCTACTATCGATGAAGTTGCCATTGTTGTAGTTGGAGAAAATTTGGAGTCACATGATATTGTTTTACATCGTCGAAATAATCAATTACAATGTATTAAGGAAACACATCGTACATATGATGCACTGCAATATCCCATTGTATTTTGGCAAGGTGATGATGGCTATTATTTCTCAATCAAGAAGATAAATCCCATTACAGGTAATTGAAAGATTGGTTTATGAGATGTTACGTCATCTACTATATCACCTACTAAATAGTTTAATTTGTTATTCAACTGTCATCATCATCATAATAAAAAAAATATTTACAGGTTCTTAAATCAACAAAAAAGTTAGTTCAATGAACTATTATTCATACCGCCTAATGATCAGAGAAAATGAAGCCAATCACATCTTGAAATGCTGGCGATTATGTCACAGATATGTTGTTAATATGTATGTAAATATTGAAACGGAGAGATTAACATTCATCAGGTTGAATCAGACCAAACTTCGATCTGAAGAGTATATTCATCTTCGAGATGCAATTAATTCTGATGGAAATGCAGAAAATGTTGGCAGGATGACTATTCTTCCAGCAACCTACATCGGAAGTCCTCGGCATATGCATGAATATGCTCAAGATACCATGTCCTATGTTCGGCATTATGGCACAGCAGATTTGTTCATTACATTTACATCCACAATGGATACAAATTAAACAAGCGTTACGCCCTGGCCAATCACCTATTGATCATCATGATATCACAGCAAAAGTCTTCAGACAAAAGTTGAAATCTTTAATGAATTTAATTGTTGAACATTGTTTGTTTAGTGAGACACGCTGCTGGATGTATTCTGTAGAGTGGCAGAAACGTGGATTGCCGCATGCACACATTTTGATTTTGTTGGTTGAAAAAATTAGGCCAAACGAAGTTGATGAAGTCATATCAGCTGTAATCCCTAATGAACAAGTAGATCCTGGCTTGCATGAGGTAGTTATCAAAACATGATATATGGTCCATGTGGAAAACTTAATGTTCAAAGCGCTATCCACGGACATTAATCTCGGAAACAATTACTGGAAATGATGGTTATCCACTCTATCGTCGGCGATCACTAGCAGACAATGGAAGATCAACAATTGTCAAAGTAAATCAACAAGGTATTGAAATAGATAATCGTTGGATTGTTCCATATTCACCGATCTTATCAAAAACTTTCAAAGCACACATCAATGTTGAATCTTGCCATTCAGTAAAATCTATCAAGTACATATGTAAATATGTAACCAAAGAAAGTGACAAGGCTGTGATTGGATTTGGTGGAAAGAATTCAAATGATGAAGTAACTCAATACCAAATGGGCCGCTATGTTAGCAGTAATGAAGCATTTTGGCAAATTTTTCTTTTCCAATTAATGGAAGACACCCGACAGTTGTTCACTTAGCCGTGCACTTAGAAAATGGACAGAGAGTGTATTTCACAGCTCAGAATGCAGTACAGAGAGCTCACCAGCCACCATCTACTACCTTAACCAGTTTTTTCGAGACGTGCCATAATGATAATTTCGCACAAACACTGCTATTTCTGAAATGCCAAAATATTATACTTGGAATCAATCAACAAAGAAATTTATGCAAAGGAAACGAGGAAAACCAGTTCCAGATTATCCAGGTGTATATTCAACTGATGCAATAGGTCGAATTTATTCCTTTCATCCAAGCAACGATGAATGTTTTTATTTACGGCTGCTATTAGTCAATGTGCGTGGCCCAAAATCATTGTGTGGATCTTACAGAGACGCCTGTCATCGTTTGCAACTGTTAGAAAACGATGCACATTGGGATCAAACTCTCAATGATGCTGTAATTTCATCACAAGCTCATCAAATACGAACATTGTTTTCCATTATCATTAGTACATGCTTCCCATCAAAACCAATTGATTTGTGGATAAAATACAAAGATAATGTGTGTGACGATATTTTATTTAATATAAGCAATAGCACAGGGAATCTGAAATTTACAAATAAGTGAAGAAATTTACAATCAGGCATTGATTTCCATTAAGGATATGTGCTTGATGATGTCAAACAAGCTATTATGTCAATTGGGGATGGCCCCGTCCAATCGCCCAATGCACAATGCTGTTCATTAAGAGTTACAACGTGAAAAATCGTATGATCTCAATACTTTGAAAGAATCGATTCAAATAAATCTTCCACCATTGAACGAAGAACAAAAGTATGTATGTGATACTCTTATGAAAGTAATAAATGATGGAACTGGAAGGATTTACTTCTTGGACGCTCCTGGTGGTACAGGAAAAACTTTTTTGATTACTTTAATCTTGGTAACAATTCGCTCAAAAAATGAAATTGTTCTAGCTCTTACTTCGTCAGGCATTGCAGCAATTTTGCTTGTAAGTGATCGAACAGTCATTCAGCTCTAAAATTGCCATTGAATATGCAAAGCAACGAAACTCCAACCTGCAACATTTCCAAGAATTCGGCAATGGCAAAGATTTTGCAGCAATGTAAACTAATAGTATGGGATGAATGCACGATGGCGCATAAAAAATATTTAGGGGCTTTAGATAGAACCTTAAAAGATCTACGGAACAACCAAAACCAATTTGGTGGCGCAATGATTTTATTATCAGGAGATTTTCGCCAAACATTGCCAGTGGTTCCACGTTCAATGGAAGCTGATGAACTGAATGCATGTTTAAAGTCCTCCAATTTGTGGAAACAAGTCAAGGTATTACATTTAAGCAAGAATATCCGTGTCATGTTGCAAAATGATCAATCTGGAGACATATTCTCTAAACAACTCATTGATATTGGTAATGGCAAATTTCCTATAGAAGTGCTGACTGGCTGCATCACCTTTCCTGAGAGTTTTTGTCAGTTAACGTAATCAAAAGCTGAACTCATTCAAAAATTGTTTCCAAATATTGCTCAAAATTACTTATTCAATGATTGGTAGAGCAAACGAGCTGTACTGGCTGCCAAAAACACTGATGTAAATGATTTAAATTTCAAAATTCAAGATGACGTTCCTGGCGAAATGAGGACATATAAATCAGTTGATACGGCAACTAATGAAGATGATGTCGTTAACTATCCACCGGAATTTTTAAACTCACTTGATTTGTCAGGATTGCCGCCTCACAATCTTCAATTAAAGGTTGGGTCTGTAGTTATAATGTTGCGAAATATTAACCAACCGCAACTTTATAACGGCACACGATTAGCGATAAAAAAATTACTGAATAACGTAATAGATGCAATCATATTGAAAGGAAAGTATAAAGGAGAAGACGTTTTGATACTCCGCATCCCAATGATTCCGACTGACGTACCATTTGAGTTTAAACGACTACTGTTTACAGTACGGCTTGCTTGCGCTATGACTATAAAGAAATCCCAGGGGCAGTCATTAAGTGTTTGCGGTATTAATTTAGAAAACCCATGTTTCTCGCATGGTCAATTGTATGTTGCCTGTTCCCGTGTTGGAAAACCATCTGCTCTGTTTGTTTACGCGCCAGGTAATCAAAGAAAAAATATCATGTACCATAAACTACAGTAAAAATGAAACTTAATTTAGAATAAGTAAAAATAAAATGAAATATAATAAGCAGGTATCATAATACAAAATCTGAAATTGTAATTTTCATTGTGATTTTTAGTGACTATTAAAAGAATTTTAAGTGTTAAGTTTTATTTTTTGACGTAAGATAATTGTTGACTTATCAACTTTCTTTTTTCTTTTTTTATCTTACTAGCTGACCCGATGTCCCGAATAGCAGAATAAGTATTAAAAAAAAAAACAAAAAATTAAAGAATCGACTGTTAGGCGGTACGAAGTTCGCCGGGTCGGCTAGTGACAAATAAATTTAATTTAACACAACGTCAAGTACGGATCATTCTATTGTAAGTGGTCATGTTTGTGAACAATTATTGACCTTAAAACTTAACTTCGTTTAGTTCTGTGCAATTAGTAAAGGTGCACCTTATTTATCTGACGTTGCGCATGAATATTACTTGTTCAGAGCTCCAATAATCTTTTACAGAATAAATAATTCGACAGTAGTGGAGACATTTAAACGGATGTAAATTTTTTTGTGTCGAACTTATTACGCTGATTATATATTTTTCTGCTTGTATATTGCCTTATATATTCTTGATTATATATTGCCTACATGTAGTAAGCCATAAATAACAATGGTGCACATAGAGTTTAATTTATTTTTATTTAGTTTGTTTTTGTAACATATAATTTAAAATATTTTTTAATAGAAGATATCGAGGTTTAATATTTTCTAATTCTTTTTAGTCTTTTTAGTTAACCCAGTAATTAATTATGAAATCAGTCAATGAAAATGATATGTATATATATATATATATATATATATATATATATATATATATATATGTGTATATATATATATATATATATATATATATATATACAGACTGTCCCGTAAGGAGTGGACCCTCGAAATGTCGGTGATGGAGGGGTTATTACACATACGAAACAATAAATTTTATTATCCTAGGCCTAATAGTTCTAGAGATTGATTTTTAAAATTTTTGTTACTACGCAAGAAACAATTTGTTTCATTAGGTACTATTAGTATTACTGTTTTTTTATTGCCCAAGTTTTTTTATACTAGCGTTCTTCAAAAATTACTTTTAATGACAAAACATGAAAAGTGATTTTTGAAGAATGCTAGTGTAAAAAAATTATGGCAATCTTGCGGACCTTTATTTCATAAACGTCTACAATTCATAAACATCTACAATTCATACAGATTCCAAAAAATGTATAATTTTCTTAACATAATATGTATCATTTTCTTAACATTTTCATTTCATAACGTTTTTTATTCCTAAAACCATACCATTGTTAATTTTTTCGGTCATGATAAAATGAAAAAACTGTAGTTTTTATGATCATACCGCATTTATTATGTTTTTTTATTACAGTATGTGCTCAAAATGCCTTCCCCTAGCTCTTATGCATAACCAGCATCTTCTTATAAACTTTCTTCTTAAACTTCGTAAGGCTCTTTCGTTGTTTTGTACCACTTCAGAGACGTGGTGTAATTTTTGTCTTAATTGTTATTCATTATCGTTAGTAGTCTCATAGACCGCCTCCTTGAAATATCATCACTCCTTACTTATAAAATTAATTATTTTTATTTCGATTTCATTACAAATTTTTACAGTCAAGCGTTTTTTCATCAACTAGTAGGAATGAAGTTCTTATAAATATTTTTAAAGCATACGTTTTCCATATATTTTCCTACTCATGTAATCGTCAAGATTTTACAGTTCTGAAAATTTTTTTAGTGAGGAAAAATATTTTTTTTCTTTTTAATACACATTCTAAATCATTCTGAGTAATTGTGTTTTTCCACTAAAAGCTAAATAGTTGTTTTTATTATGTACATTATGAACTGTGACATTTTTCAATGCATATAAAAGACAGAATTTTGCATAAAAATGTCGTATAAATATATGTTATTGATTTTTATATAAACTATTTACTTTCTTTCATAGAAATAAGCCGAATAAAAACTTTCATAGGGATATTTGATTTTATATTTCTGATCGATTAATATCAAACTAACGAACGTAGTTAAGAAATTATTTCAAAATCTTAAATTTAATATTGACGTTTAAAAATTCCGTTCATTAAAAATTTATTTCACAAATTATATCATCAGGTGAATGACAGTCACGAAATATTTTACTTTTTTTGAAGCATTTCTTCAACTTTACTTAATTCAAATAATATATTTGCCGTATTTTGCTTCTTTTTTTTCTACAGAGATTTATATTATATTTACCCACCCAATTATTTCATTAAATTTGTATCATATGTTTTCCATTATTTATTTAACTTCTTGATCCTTGTCAATGTTCCGTGCCCAAAGTTTTCAAACGAAATTCGATTATTGTGATAACATTGTGTTTGGATCTCTCCATTCGTCCTTCTCTCTGTTTGTTCTTAGGTCAGTGCTTATAAATAGAGTGAGTTAAAAATAATTATGTGGATTTATAATTATAATAGACTTTCTAGTTTTTAAACTTCAAATTAATACATACGTTGTGCTTTGGTTCAAACCCAAAAACACCTAATTGAAAATTATGCATGTTTTAATTCAGAAGGGAAAGGGAGTTGTAGATTTGGTTCCTCATAATTAAAGAAAGGGGTGGTAAAACTCTTTCCCTTAACTAGGCGCAACGAATATAGACGCAATGATAAGTCTGTTTTCACGATTCTATCACAAAACCAACCTAGCAAACTAAAATTTTTGTTCACCCTTATATCGCATATTCTATACTTGGACAGAAAATACTAAATATTTTTGTAAAGGGAATGTTCTACAAGTAATGAATTTTCTGGTATTCTATTTCCAAGAATAAATTGAGATAGTTTAATTTTTTATTAAAAATATGTAATCCCCTTATAAATGACTAATACTAAATGCAAAAATATAAAAAAAAGTCTATTCCCATATAATTACTACAGGTAAAACAAATGACGATTAGCAAATATCTGTACATACTTGATAGAATCGGTTAGGAGTATTTATTTTCGATACCGAAAATTTTGTTAAATATTTACGATTAGACGTTACTTTTAAGAAAAACTGTTATCGAATAAATTTTCTAGACACTTGATCTCAGGGAGTAATATTCACATGAGGGTCTTATTATGACTACAAGCATCGTAAAAAATAATTAACTAGATTGAATTATAAATAAATAGTCTATTTAAACTTCTCTAAACCATCATATTTTCCGAACTGCCCTACAATTGGACGGTCCACTTTCTAGTCAATTAATCTAAATACAATCTGCATTTGGTGGAATTGAAAATTGAGGGAAAATGTGGTTGGAGAAAATAAACGTATAAGCTAATGGTCACAATTGGCCGACTGTATACCTCTCCAGCCATTCATCGAATCTCGTCAGCGCTTATTTCTCCTAAATTGTCATCTGGGAAATTTTATGTTACGGGGAATAATTTTGTTGAAAAGCGTATTCACTTTCTGAGCAAAATACTTTGAATAGTCTTGAATAACCTGAATATCAATGCGTGGATGAGGAAAAAATGGAATGAAAATGATAGAAATTTTATCGTTAGTGTTTAAAACATCGGAAAACCTATTTCAATGATTCTTTTGTTTATCAGAATTGAATTAAGAAAGTAAGATATTTTAATAGGCTTTATTAAATTTCTATAAAGTTTAATGCTGTTTGTATTAAATTGACAGAGCAGAAGAAATTTATATTATTGGCATTCACCTGCAATCAGTATCATAAATTCTAAAAAGAAAAGCTATCTGAGAGAATCCTGCAGCTTCCTGTAAATCTATTTATTTACATATTTATTTTTCTACTTTAACGAGTCTAATTGATACATTTGGTGGACTTATTGCTACGATTGCAATATCTTACAGTCAACTAGAACATCAGTCTAGCCCGTTTACTGACCGGCCGGAAATCGAACCCGGGTTCCGGCGATGTGCCGCGTCGCCAAAAAACCCTATGCCTTGTGATCACCCCAACGCACTACTGCCACAACATTGACCTTACTTCCTATTATATACGTGAGTACTACACGTATCGAAGAAGTTTATTTTTTATATATCGTAGTTTGGAATTATTCTTAAACGAGAATGTTCGCCATATTGTATTCAATGCAGTGAAATGAATTTTTTCTTATGTAAATAAATTTTATAAATTATTAAATAAATGGGCGAGACTGATAGTTGGATAATAATAAGACGTTTCGCAAATGTTGTATGGTGCGTCACAATTAGAAAATATCGAATATATAATATAATATCAAGTTTCTTCGTCAAACCGTCATAGCTAAAACTTAATGATTTTAATAATATCTCTAAACCTATCTAACTTTAAACTATAAAATGAATAGTTCAAGAGAACTGTAAGTGGCTCTTTCATTTGATATGACCCGACACAAGATATAATAAAATTTTCATGCTATCCCTATATGGTAAGTTATTTTTTCATTTAATTTAAGGTACTTTTAGTTTTTAAATCCTTTCTCCGTTTGCATATTTGATCACTAGAATAAATCTAATATCAAACAGTGTCTCTCAGTCTGTACGAACTAATTTAACTCGGAAGCTATTGGAGTTATTGACATGAATTTTACATATTTACAGATAATGATATGAAATAGAACTACCTAGTTCTGTTTCATCGTGATATCTCCAATGATACTGGAGTAATAATAATGTTGGTAGCGGATTATGTAAAGCATGCCTACACACTCCTACTTTTTGAGGTTATGGTACCTATATGTACGCTTTGCGTAGCTCGTGTTGTACATATAAGTCAAATAAACATTCAAATCCATAAGTATTTCTGGATGGAGTTATACGATTGACGTATAACATCTAATGATGCATTTGGATGGGAGTTAAAACGTTCTGATGGCAAGTCGCGAAGTGCCATTCATTCAGCTTCGCATCTCGTCGGTTCTTTCCGACTTAATTCGGCTAGTTTCGTGTTCTGTTGGTTTTTTTTTCAACTTAACGCTTCTCTCTACTACACTAAAATCCATAAAAAAATCAATAAATATTGCTTACCTCGACAGGAATTATATGCATACTGCATAATGTTTCCGTGGCCTTGGCTGAGCAAGTAATACTGCTCGAGCGTATAAGAATACTAGAGACCATTTGATAAATATTTCCAAAAAAATAAATAAATATTGCTACTGCACAATGGATTGCGCCATATGGAATGTTCATTACAACAGTTTTTTTTTATTAATGATAAAAGGTGAGAATGGAAAATTATAGAGAGATACTTCAATTTTATTCATCCCTATGGACGTTAGTAATTTGCTATGGATTATTGGTTTAAGCATTTGATTCATAGCATTATGGACGCAATTTAGGCTAGAAAAATGTATATATATATATATATATATATATATATATATATATATATATATATTTATTTACATATTTATAGTGTTATTTGAATAAATATGAGAAAATAATAGAATTAATTTTAAAGAAAATTCACGTTTGTTTAAGTCATGGCTCATTTATTTTGGAACAATCAGTACTTACACTAGTGTAAGTGAGATAAATCTGAACAAAAAATATCCGCAATAAAATAAAAAAAAACAAATTCCAAATAAAATGATTTTCTATTTGGTATTTGTTTTTTTTTCCAGAATAATCTAATAAAACTGAAAGAAAATATTTCAACCGAGGTGAACCAACTTCCGACTGAACTAAATAGCTTCAGGAAAAGGCTGAACCATACGGCGAGTATCAATCAAATAGGCGGCACGTTTACATAGCGGAAAGCGAGGGAGTCTTTTGATCCGTCATTCGACCTGACAGCCGCGCGACGGGAGGCCACGTCCGCCTATTGCCGTCCTGGCGAGCGGGACGCTGACCGTTCTCTTTATTAAAACGTCCGGTTGCGGGTGCTTTTTGTTCCCGCTAATGTTTTGAACGGTAGTTTTCGTATTAAATTAAAAAAAAAAGTTTTAATTTCGCCGCCCTTTTCATAAAATTAAACAAGCTGAGAAATGTTACTTTTACTTCCGGTCGAGTTTTCGTGCATAGTTCAGTGTTTTCCACTAGAAATAAATATGCCCTATGTACACGTTGTGAGTATATTAACACAATTCATCCCCCATCACTAGGAAATTATGTTCGACAAAAATAACGTTCTTTGTTTCTGCGTAATGAAAAATTGACTTCTAATTTTATTCTGTTCCAAATTACTTTCAATATGAAAAAGAGGGGTATAAGTCTAAAAGAGTTCCTAAAGAATAAATAGTAATGTTTTCCAAAAAGAAATTAAAAGGCTGTGAGCAATTGTCTCTGTTTCCTAATTTGTTGAATTCGAAATTGTTTGTAGTTTATGAATACATAAGTGATGTGCATAAGTGATGCAAATTATATGCATTCTGGCTCAAATATGTGATATACTATAAGAATATTTTTTATAATTGAATTTTAATTAGTCTTTGATAGAATATTTTAGATTTTAAAAATTAATTTTTCCATGGAACAAATTTTCTAAAATTATTCATCCAACGTCAGAAAGATATGGTTTGCGGTTAATGTACAGAAAATTCGATAAATGACGGATGATTTGTGTTGTGAAACTACAAGGGTTGGAAGGACTTTAACAGGACTCAACCTGCGGTGGAGGCTAGGGAAATTGGAGGCGCGACTTACAATCCAATTTCCTCCATTAGTTTTTATGTTTATTTTCTTCTTTCCCGCTTTTAAGTTAAAATTCGGTTCATTGACGAACAAAATATGACTAGTGTCCATCTAGATACAATTATATCTAGCATAGGTGAACATGACAGGATTTCTTACTCATTCATATTTTTCTCAATGTGTTTGAACTATTTTACACAGATCAAAATAATTCAATGTAAATTACCTTTACATTGAATTATTTTGATCTGCGTAAAATGCGTATTGAATTATTTTGATCGGCTTATTGTAAAGCTTTGCTGACTTTATATTAGGTACATGTCAAAGAACCTGTTTGACATTTGTGTAACTATGATAGTTTGATTTCTTTGTTTCGGATATTAATCCTATTATTAGTTTTAAAATAAAAAACTTAATTAAAATAAACGAAATTTAGACTTTAGGACTTTTTATAAAAATTATTTTAGAGGAAATTGTTGAAGCGAAAGCTTCTTTAGGCGCCTACCATGCGAAATTTTTTTGAGCTATGAATGAAACTGAGCCGTCACTTTTCTATTTTCTTGATATCTAGCTCAACCTACCATACAATAAGCATTGTGTAGATATACACTTACCGTACTTTTGCCAATTACAAAAGAGTTGAATTATTGCATTCCTATCTAACAAAGAGCTATTAACAAGGATGTACTAGTCACTACTTGAAATGTATTTTTTTCGATTTGCCTGATTTGGGTTTTGGCTTTGGTTCTGTTATTAGTCTCACTAGATTCAGTTTATTATATGGATGTATTGATTCAGCTGGATTTAGTGTATGACTAGTATACATAAAGCTTTATAATTAATTATGTTATATATATATATATATATATATATATATATATATATATATATATATATATATATATAAAGTAGACGGATGTTAGTGTAATAAGACCTTTGAAAATAAAATTAATTTACTTTGTTTTGTATTAAACCCTTGCACCTTCATGGACAGTAAATAATTGAATACTACAAATATTTTTATTATATCTACAGATATTTTAGTAAAAACTAGGCCAAAAGTTTAAGAAAACATTCATATAGATTCATTTTTATTTTTGTTTATATTGTTACTCTAAAACCTTATATTTTTCATTACTAGAAAATACGTTTTATGACCTGTTAATGTAATTATTCATAATTTTTGGGGAATAATAAATATTTAATAGAAGAAAATATTTATTTCCGTTGAAAAATGTAATTCTTATTTTGAATCCCGTTGACATGTGGACTTATGACTATTTTCTCATTTGAATAATAATACGGGTAAGAAAATATAAATTGAGATATTAATATACCGAAAGTAAGAGCTTTTATCTATGTTAATATGCGAGCACATAATACGTAATATAAATTATCTTCACCTTTTCCCTTAAAAGCTCAAAAGATGTAGCTGTGTTGCAGACTATGGACAAAAAAATAGACGAATGGGACTAATAGAACTTCAGACGAGTTCGATGTTTGTAAATATCAGCCCGACTGTGAGGCTTCTTCTCTTTTGAAGTAGGGATAGGAATTGAAATTATGGAAGGAAAATGTGTATAAAGCTAATTACTTTTCGTTCGAACAAAGTAAATAAAATTAATATTCCAAGTTTATTAGCTTTGATATATCGTAAATATAATATTATAAATATTAAAGTTTATTTGTATAATTTTTATTTTGTAATAAGTCTTATCTGTGTAACGATCATCATAAAATTTACATATATTATCTAAATTCGTGTTCCCTTTTAGAAATTTAATATTTCGCTTTTAAACCTTTTAAATTTATAGGAAAACTGAGTTCAAATAGTATTGTTCGTTTCGATACCTACCTAATTACGTAACCAATGAGAAGCCTTCCATGAATTTGAATGAAATCATAATTCAAAAATAAAAATATAAATTAACAACTGGCACAGTGTTTTCAGTTTAAATAATATCAAAAATAATATCTGTCACGGATATTAATTTATAGGATAAGTTTTTAAATTGCAGGCGATATTGTTACCTGTGATGAAGTTATTTTCATCTCAAAGGATTACATATTTTTTGAGGACGGAATAATAATTCTACTTAATGTTATAAATGCGAAAGTTCATATATTTTATTGGTTACTTAATCTATCTTAACCGTTTTTATGTACATAGGCTATAAATATTAGTTAAACTTAACCTTTTGGTATATATTGCGTTGTTTTATATAGTTCGTTGGGGATGAAATCGTAAGTAATAATGAAAGGCGGATGATGTGCAGATATAATTAAGTTGAATCTCAAAAAAAATATCAGTAAAATAAACAAATCTCAGTAAAATGAAAAAAGATATAAAATACGTGGATATTTTTTAATTTTTGTGGTTTTTGTAGTGTCCACGAGATAAACTGTAACCTCACATGTAATTACGTCCAGTTACGGCAGGAAGATTAGCGAAAGTTTTTTGGCAAGTCACTCAATAAATCTTTATAAAAGTAAGTATTTTGCATTTCTATAGCCCTAAGATACGTATTTTAAACATATTTAACCTAATTTGTAAGAGTTATTGTTACGTTATTACATCTTATAATAAGTACTTTTATATTTACTTTTTAATTTATTGAAAGCTTTATATATGAACTTCTATTTAAAATTTAACTGGAGTGCTTAGCAACATTAGTGTTGTTTTTCAACAATTAATTTTTGAAATTTTTTTGGCTTCAATTTTTGAAAATATGCTTAGTTTTTTTTAAGTATTAAGTTGTTTAGTATAAAAACCGTTATTGCGGTAAAAAGCTTCCTCCAAACACTTCCACTGTTGTCAGTCTCTTTTCGTCCTGTTCCACATTCTTCCAGCTATCGGAATTACCTAGATCTTTGTTGGTAGCTGTGTAGTTGCTCCATTTAGTGTAAGAACTTGGTTATTTATCTTTTGTATCGAAACTGTAATAGTTGGTTGGTATTGTAGACTTACTCTGTCTTTTATGGGCCTCCCACCCATTTCCAATTTAATTTTATAGGTATATGTCTTACTGCGACCCTTGTTTTTGTTTTGTTTTCTTTCTTTTAATAATATTTTTAATATTAGCTGGAAGTTTTATATTAATATAAGTTCTTTCTATATCTTTCTGGTACACTAGCATTTTTTATGTTTGAAATTATTGCTGGTATTGCTAGCGTTTTACATAATCTAAAGAGATTTTGCGCATTCGTATTTTTTAGAAATTTGCACAATAGATTTTGTATTTTATTTTAATTTTTATACTGTAAACATTTTGAATTATAAAATAATCTATATTTTATATTTTTCAGACTTGTTTTTCTTAGTATTCTGAAAGGAGTGGGAATTTGATAAAAAAATACTTGAAAGTTCAATTATATCCAAATAAATTTTGCCACTTAGATTTTCTAAACATGATACTTTCAGGTATTAATGCAATATTACCATCTCATATTTCAGATGTTTAGCTTAATTAATAAACATATAGTGTTAGATTGATAGATGAAGTAAGCTTCAAATAAAGTTCCGCTATTGTTTTTTATATAAAAACCAAAAGTAATGTATGAATAATTTATTGCTATCTCTTTCATTCATTTTCGTCTCAATTTTAGATCAGGTTTTTGACTGACCTTTTAATTATATTTAATGAAAATCTGAAATTGCTAAAAAAGTTTCATTTCTTTTCAAACAATAGACATGGATATGGATTACGGGAATATAACGAACTATAAAACCATCCAAACTAACTTCCGGCTAAAACTAAATAAATGCATGAAAATGCCGAACAATACAGAGAATATTAATCAAACAGGTTACATGTTTTTGTATTGTTGAAGTCGAGCGAGCCTTTTGATACCTCACTTGATGTGACAGCATTTCGATGAGAGGCCGCAACCAAGGATTGCCACTTGATCGAGCGAGGCCCTTTCTAACGGATTTATTATAACATCCCCTTGCGGGAACTTTTCACTTCTATCGAGCTTTTGGTTATCATTTTTTTACCAAAATTTGTTAAAACGAAAGTTTCGACTCATTTATTTATTTGTATTACTTTATCTGGCCCCTGATCTAGGTTAATTTAAGTTATCTTTGATCTAGCGGGAAGTATTATGACAACATGACGTAGGGCGTGTCGGTTGGTCTAATTACCACTTGATCTATTGAAAAATGATGATATTTTTTCTAATATCATGGCGGATGGTTTTAGCTCGGGTAATTTAGGTGATTAGATAGTTCAGAGTGTGATAAAATAATTTTATACACTCCTTCATCTTTAGTGGTGTTTGAAGTAGCTTTTCGAATGCACTCGTATTTAAAGTTCACGCAAGTTTTGTGAATCGTTCGACATTTTAAACTAAATTATAAAGCATGGAAAAATATTATCTTCTGACGATACAAACGATTATCGAGCATCAAAGTCATCGCTTTACAATTAAATGAAATTACGTGATGTAGTATTATTTCTACTTATTATTTTTTCTTCAGGCGGGTTATTAGCAAAGATTGATTATTGATTGAATCTTGAAAGATTAGAATCTTGAAGATGTTGTAATACAACAAAACCTAGGTCGTGGTAAAGAACTTAAAGAAAGTAGAAATAATACTAGATCACGTAGTTTCATTTAACTGTCAATAATTAATTTTTACAAAATTAACACAAAATGTTCAATCATCGATTTATTTCAAAATTACAAAAGGTGTTTTGATATAAGGCATTGCCCCTGTAATTTGTCGTTGTAGACTGAAACTCAAGTATTTTCAGTGATTATCGATTTTTTGATGCTGATATTTATTTAAATTACTACTTGAATATTGAATATATTTGGCGTTAATTTTGTAGAAATGCATTATTCACAATTAAATAAAACGATGTGATGTAATATTATTTCTACTTTCTTTAAGTCATGGATAGCCCACCTGCAGATGTTGTAATACAACGAAACCTAGGTAGTGGTAAAGAACTTAAAGAAAGTAGAAATGATACTAAATCACGTAGTTACATTTAATTGTTACTACTTGAATTTAATGCAGTAATATTTTAGGTTTGTTATATTTAGAAATAAGGTGAAAGTCAAGTAATATCATGAATTAGCTAAATACATTAAAATACTCTACATGAACCGATGTTAGTTTTATAGAAAATAATGACGCTATGTTGAATTTGTACACGTACTATATTTTATACTAATTTTTACTAAATAACAAACACAGTGACGTATAAACTCTGGAAATATATTGATATTGGAAAACACAATGACGGATGAACTCTGGAAATATGTTGATGATTACTGTTTTTCTTTTTAAGGTTCCACAGACCAACTGAGAAAATTTACAATTCCGTCATACCCGTCCGTCCATCCATGCAAAAACGTGGACAATAAATGAATCACCATTTACGTACATTCTGAAACGCATTTGAGCAGTTTTTTTAAATCCCCTTGTCTGGCCTACAATCAGAAGTATATATTTTAAACGTCATAGATATCGCATAAATCAAAGTTATTCCTATATTATTTGGTAATTTATTACAATCTTAAAAATATTCAAAAGAAAGGAAAATGAAAGAAAGAAAAATATAAGTCCGTACTTTTGGAGAGGAAATTGTGACATCTATTATAAATTTTATTTATAATTTAATCGAGTGAAGAAATTAAACCTATGAAAGCTAAAAAAAATTTCGTAACGGATGCGATGTAACGTATTTCATGGATACAAGTTGCATTTGAATAAGTTATCGTGGGATTAAAAGATATTAGCGGGACTTGCGTAGTGGTAACTCTTTCTGGATCCCGGATCCGTGCAGTGCATATGGATTCGCCGATATGTTCCGTTCACCACTTTACTTTTATTTGAATTTTTAGACCATTATGGGCAGGTGCAGGTGGTAGAGAGAGTAAATGAATTTTTTCGTATGAGCTTTCGGAGGACAGAGTTAAAGATATTTTTTTTGTTTCATTGAGATGGGTAATACATCCCGAGATATAATAGTGTGCTTAACTCTATATCATTATAAACAGCCTGTCTCAGTTGCCTGTTGGATATATACCTCTCAAAGGCGTGAATCCTTAGAGGTAAAGTCCATAATCGCCACGCCGAGCAGGGGAATTGGCGATCCACCACGATTTTAGCTTTTTGCACTAGTGGCACTGCTGCACATCACTTATTTATGACATTTTAGCTATCCAATTACCAACACCATTCAAATACCAGTCAACGAGTAGCTGGAAACCGTATCTGCGGTACCCCTATGTGCTGTGCTATCAAAGGCACTTTGGCACTTTGTTATCAACGGAACACACCACCGTGACGATAAACTATTTTACAAAGAAAGAAAAAATAAATTAAGGTAAAATTTATTGCAGACCTAAATTATAAGTAATTTATGATTATTATACTAACGTATACTTATTCCAATTATTCGGTTTTCCCTGAATTTGTAGCAACATCACCAACTTTTTTAGGATCAGATATAATACATGATATATGTGCACCGTGCACTGTGACGTCGGCATTGCTTAACTTCGATGACCGTTAAGTAATTTTATATAATGTTATCTCAAATTTATGAAGAAAATATCCAAATCTTATGGACTCTAGATGTAAATAAATGCCTTTAAGCAGTATATATCAAAATATTTACAACACACTATCAATACCTTATTTATAAAGCAATAATGCACCGTACAAACATCAAGGCAATGTCGATTAGTGGCCCAAAAATGATCTCATAGATTTGATTTGCAATAACAATAACAATAAATAAACATAAACGTATCCAATGATGTCTTTAGTCGCATTACAAGTCTTTTTATTCGATTCAAATCTGATATGCGAATAATATCATAAGACAAATATTCACTTCGTTTGAAAGTGACATTTCATTAAAAGTTTTAATGTATTTTACATTGTTTACTCCTTTTGTCTTTAGGAGTAAGGAAATAAAATAAAACATGATAAAGATATCTGAAGAGATCAAAAGTGCTTTACAGATTTAAATAGCAAATAAGAGTATTTTTTATATTTGTAATTTATTTTTGTGAAACATTTCACAGGTATGCTTGAAGTCTACTTATGCACGTTGAGTATTAAGACAAAAATATTAATTATATAAAGCGGTGTACAAAATGAAGATAAGTATTATGGGTATAGAGTTAGAAAATGAGTTTGTTCATTTTGAAGTTTATTATTGACGAACGGAAAGTGGAAGATTGCGAGGAAAAATGTGCAAATAATGTAAAGAAATAGAGTAAAGAAGGTAACTGTATATAACGATGTTTCATTGACAGCTAGTCTTAAATTATTTAAAAGAAGTAAAGTAAATATAATGTAGTTGAAATTATATCGTTGTTATAAAGGTACGTATAGGTGTCGTATTACGAAATGTCTAAATTGCTAATTCTAATGGTATTCGCCCTTACGACTTAACGCTTTGGGACTTTTGATACAAAAGAATAAATTTCGAAAGAAAAGTGTTATTATAATATTATCATGCAAACTCAAATAATTATAAAATCCATCTAATATATAAAGACAGTGGCGTTATTTATAACCCACGGTGACTTTTAATGTGGTCTACTTACATTCAAAAGACACTGCCACAATGGAATGTTATTATTTTATGCAATGTTTAATTTTTTTTACGACGAGTGTTATTCGTGACGTGTAATCTTCAGGCCTCACTCCTTTTAGGCAAAGAGCGGGTAGCTGAAATTTTAAAATGATTTTTTCGTCTAATGGAAGTTATATATCCTAAAGATTAACTCCCTAAAAACAATGGCTACTAATTCTGCCATTAATGGGCATTGGTTTTAAATTTTGTATTAATATCAATCAAAATATACATTAGGGTGAAAACATTATAAAAATTCAAAGGGTGCACTTATTCGCCTCTATGAATATTTATTTAACGTACAAAAGTGCATAAATTTCTGCCACTGAGATTATATAGGAAAATAAATGAAAATGCAAAGTATTGGAGCATTAAATCACATTTTCTTATCTGATTTAAAAATATTCTTTAATGTAGTTACGAAGAGAATAAAAAAAAGAGATTAAAAACATTCTTGCACTGGTTCCATTATAATTCAGTCATCTTCTTATATTATATTTATGCTATCCATATTTTTTATTTTATATCATTTTATTTATCTTATACTGTAATGTGACCTTTATTTAGTTATAGAATATGGTAAAGATAAATGAAAACAAAATCAGTAGGAGCGCAAAATAAAAAAAAATATAGTGATTAAGAGAACAAAGGTTTTCCGCGTGAGAAAATAAATTTTGAGTGGGTATCGTCACTTAAATAAAGTACATAATGTTAAAAAACGTTAATTATGCGAATGAAGACAAACATGAAAAATTCTTGAAAATGTACAAAGTCGACTATAGCAATTATTTGAAATCAATATCTGTAATTTGGATGCTACGAATTTACCTCGCCGCCGAGGGAAGTTGAAACAACATTTCTTTAGATCATTATACATTTTGAAACATTTCTTTAGATCATTATACATTTTACGATTATGAAAAAATATTCATTTGAATGCATTATTGAAATAAATCGAGTCTACTGGCTGTGGTTAGATTTGAGCAGAAGATGGTGTGATAATCACTAACTCTCATAATTTTATACGGATATAATAATATAGCTATCGGCAGAAGAGGATAAGGTAGGCGTTTCTGTATTGACATAAAACAATTTTATTATCATAAGGCAATTTTATTGTCATAATATATTTTTATGTTCTTAAAAACAAATTTTTGTTTTGAAATTGTACTAAAATGCAAATTCATTTCAGATAAAGCGATGAGAACTTGAATGAAAAACTACATGGTACTTAGTTACTGCTAATTACTCGATTGTAAATGTTTCTTTGCCTTAAAGTGTTTTTCTTTCTAAACTAAATATAAAATTATTACATCAAAAATTTAGATTATTTATTTCGCTTTTATTCCTCTAGATGCAGTAACTATTTAGACAGTAATCCAATTGGAGATTAGTTTTTTTCTGTAGAAGTCAAACGAACCCCTGCTGTCTTTAGAAGTAAGTCGGTTTTCCCGTCTTCCTAATTTTAAATATAAACTAATGATATTTGATTAATGATTTATAATTTTTAAAATACTTTGTTCATATAAAACTATTTGCATCAGGCTTGATTATCATTTTCTGCATTTTAAATGATCTCTTCTAATAATTTTTTTTTAAATTTGTGCTTTTTTCCCAAACTAGAATAATTTTTTAATTTTTTAATATGGAAGTAATAAAAATAAAGCATTAGATATTAACTTGGAATCCTTCATTTACATTGAGTTGAATTTATTTAAAATAGCACATTATTTATACTTTTTCATTGATACAAGACATTACAAAAAATACATAAAAGAAATGTAGATAGGTAAATGAAGTTAAATTTTCAAACTGAGCTTCAAATTTTCTTTTACTTTCATGCTTTAATAAGCGACGCGTCTTGTCTTTGTACGAAAACAATAATTTTAACTGTTTTTGCCAAAATGGTACTTCTTATTTCTTCTCATTTCATTACTATTTTATAATATTCTATAATGATAGCTTGGCGTCGCTTCATTATTAAAGCGCTTTACACACCACTAATCTTACACAACCAGGATAGAGTGAGAAAGTGAGATAGAATAATGCTCAGTCTGTTTTTCTCATATTTTCTTCTAGTGGTGTCTGTCTTTGATGATCTTGCGTTATTAGTTATTCGATAAAGAACATTTTTACATAGCAGTTTGGGAGGGAAAGGGGTTAAGGGTGTGTTGAAAAATCAACATGATTGTGATAATTCTATGCGAGTGAAATAGCGACGCATAGGTAGTATGACTTAAAAGGCAAATTTTCATTGATGATGAGAATCGAGAATGCCTCGCAACTTGAACAAAATGGATCGTGTAAAAATTTTAATCTCTCCACACGCCTTTATTTCCGGGTCATGTCGACGGGTGTATGTGACTGAATCAGGCTAGTCTCCTGTCAGGCTATAATTAGCCAGTGAATTTGGAATTTAATTATTCATGTATTAGAGGAGCTTTTTGTTTTATATTTGTATAGCTCATTTATAAATAGATACATGATTAAGGACGAGTATTCGTAAAGAATATTATTGGGTGCAATATAAATAAAATCTTATTTTCGAAATCATTTTTTAAATTGGCAAAAAAATGGAAGTTACAAAGAGAAAAATGTTATAAAAATTAACAGTCCATTCATTAGATGCTAGCTATACCATACGTCAGCTATTTGTAAGTTTTTAGAGGTACTGACAGCGAAATGGACGGATATTACAGATTTTAAGGTATCAGTTAGGTACTGTTGTTATTGAAATATATAATTAATTATTGAACACTGCAAGCTATGGGATTCCTTTTACACATTTTCATCCTTTTCATGTAGTAAATATGTCTAATATGGTTAAAGCAAACTTATAAACTCCAATATTCATAACATTTTTAGTAATATATTTTGTTAAAGAGATTTATTAATTACGAAATATGGAGGTAAGCAAAGAAGTGGGAGGGAATTACATAATTTTTGGTAAAAAGAAAGAGTGGGAATATTTGAATTGCAGGCATAGGAATCCATTTTAAAACAAACAACTGTATGTTAAATTAATTTCATTAGTTATCTCTGCTTGAAGCATAACAGAGAGTATTGACAATATCGCCTGTAATTGATGTTCTGCGGTTCCTTGGGCTATGGTTACAAGCATATTTTTTCTTTGCTTTGTAAATAATAACCACACTATGAGCAATAATGTTAAAATCGACGAAATTATTTGTAACCATTTAATTATATTCTAGAAGAGAGACAATAAATAATTCCTTGGTTTTCTTCTACTTTTTTACTATTTTCTTTACAAAATGGAAGCTTTAGAAAGTAATATTATGGATTTGAAATATATATTATTAATGTATAATTATTGAAGCGAATATCTTCGCTTATCAACTTTAGGAAAGATGAGTGAAATAGTTGGGAATTATGGGTAGCGGTTTAAAAAGCGTTAGAAAATTTTCATTTTGACCCCTTGAGTTGAAATACAAGATAAAACTTTTACTGCATGGAAAAATTACATTAGTATTGTATCTAATTTATCCTTAGAAAAAACACCTCTTCTTTATATTGAAATGTATTTATGTGAATTAATAAGTGATGAGTTTGATAGTAACAAAAAAAATTAAAATAACCATAAAAATTGATAAATATTCGAATAGAGAAGAATTGTTATTTATTAAAAACATCTAAATTAATATAAATATATGAATAGTTAAAATTGTTTAAATTGTAAGTGAAGTGAAAGATGATTACAATTTTTTGAAATTAATAAACGGCTTTCTTTATTTCGATTGGAAGAATGAAAAACAAGCACTCACATCTACTGACAGGATGTGCGAGCAGTCATTAGATCAATTTGATATTCAATTTTACAACTTCAGCCTAAGAAATGGAAACATAACAAATCTAATACATATCTTTAAAAAGCAAAGAAGCATTTGTAAATTTTAAATTTGAAAAGTGATTTCATGGTTGAGGCATAATAGTGTATATATGTATTAATTTGAGGTCGACTAAATAAATATGTAGAAAATTTTGAACTGAGATATATGAAAGGCTCAGACTAAAAATATTTTTGCCCATTCTAAAATAAGATGGAAAATTTGCTTGAAATATCATATTTTAAGTACCGCAATATGTTAATAAATTGCTTCAATAACGAATTTTCTGTTTTACAGTAAAAAAAATAAAAGTTTGACTGGTATCAAGTATGTGTGACTACCACGTTGTTCGGTCTATATAACCATGCACCATGCTTATTACTAAACTTTTGAATTTTTTCGGACCAATAACTGAGTCGCCAAAGAATTGAAATAAATGATTTAAAAAAAAATAATACGAAAAAAAATTAAAGCGAATGGATTAAAAGGTGTTCCTCGGAACTGTCCGATTATTCACTGGCTTTGTACCGTTGTTTTAAAAGTTAATTTTCCTCAAATTTTCGTGTGTTTTTAAATTTCCCAAGGATAATATCACTTATACATAAGTACTTATACCAAAGTGATCTAAAATATATTTCATTTTTACATCTATGATGCTCAATTACATGCCTTTTTCCATTTGAGTAAGTTAAGAAAAGGAGTAGGAAGATAAATAATTAAGTTTAAAGTCAACTTCATGTTATTGTGATAGGTTGACTAAACGAATTTGACATTAAATGAAGACCATAGTCAGAATTTCGTCAAAATTATTGCTATATACATAATTTTAGTGTATTTTCTGCAAATACTATATCTTCACTCTCGAAAAGGCCTTCTTGCTGTCGAAACTCATTTTAAGTTGGGACATGTTTTAATAAAATTTTTTAATTTTTCTGAATTCTGCGTAGATTATTGGGGAAATGAAAATTTTTTTCTTCGAATCTTTAAAATAAAAGCTTTTGTAATAAAGTAGCAGGATCACCGTGTTGCAAATATTGAGTTTCGCTAGCTTTTTGTCCTGAATCGAATTAATGAAACTAGAATACTCTAATTTCTGTTTCTAAAATTTCTATATTATGTTTCTTAATTATTTACTGAAACTCAGTTGCTAAGCTAATAAAAGATAAGAATGAAATTGGCAACACATTTTTATATATATTGCGAGAGATGTCGAAGGAATTTTCATAAGATTCTATTAATCGCTGAAAAAGTAGCGCATTCACTTGATGCAAACAGGATATATTGAAAGTTCTACATGGCAAAAAGGCAAATAAATAAAAATTGTTATCATATAGCCAATGTAAAAATTAATTTCATTACATTAAAATTGTAAAGTAGGTGTAATCTTCTATACATAAATGATCGTTTTGCTAATCGTCTGATGAGAACGTTTAGAGATCTCGATATGAAACGAAACTTTGAATGCTAAATGAGAGAGTAAAACAATTACCATTTAATTTTTTATTTAAAAGTATTATTTTACAGTCTGAGATGATAAAAATTAATAAATTGATCATACCATATTGATTATTTTTTTGTACGTAGCAATACCATTTGAAGCGTAACCAGACTCCATGGTAATTTCTCATTTGCCTATAATAGATAGGCTTTTGGAACAGTTTGCATAATTTTACCTCCAACGTCTAGGCGTACTTGTTTCATTATCGAATACTGGTGTGCTAATCCGAACCACAGCCCTTGATATTGTTTACATAACATAGTTACATTTTTATTGCATGCAGTAAAAGTGTGGAGTAAATTGGAATTTAACGTATTAACTACTTTAGAAATTCTATAGTTTTCCAAGTGAATTTTCAAAAAGTTCAAGAGAACGTTTCCTTGCTTCTTATCTTTTCCTATAATGTTTAGTTCATCCTATAGAGAAACATTGATTAAATACTACGCTCAACTTCTAACGAATCTTAACGAGTCACAGACATTCTCTAGTAAAGTTCGCAAACTTTGGCTACTGATAGATTTTTTTAAATCACACCCAAACTAGAAAGAGGAAAATGCGAGAGGAAATTCGATCCCAATTCACTGGTGAATCCGCCCAACACGGTCACGTCTGTCGGCGATACAAACGTCGGCGAGTTGCGCGTGAACTTAACAACATTAACGGTACGTGTGCAGCTGCGGCGCTTTCTAGGCTCTGGGTCTAAACCTCACGTGCAGAGCTGTTAGATACCCCGTTGCGATTGTTGGAAAAAATTTCTTTTAGAATCACTTAATTCTGTCAGTAGCGAAAATGATGAAAATGAGAGATCAGTTTAAGTTTTAGAATTGCTGCATTACAATATATTAGTTTATTCTAAACAATGAGATGAACAAAACGCACCTTTAGACCGAAACATATCTCACTCAAAAAATGGGAAATTGAGTTAATTTATTAAATCGTATTATTTACCTAGAAAAGTGTTTTACGTATCATTTATGTTATAAAATAGTAGTAAAATGTAGGTACTTAGTCTTATACACTAGTTTCATCCAGTACGAATTACTTGCGGAATATGCTGAATATCAGAACTTTAAAAAAGTTTTAGAGTTGATTTGCTTTCGTTTTAAAGGCACGAAATATATCTAATTGACTAGGTTTACAGATTTATTCACAATAATTGAACTTTTTCGGACGTTATTTTCTTTAATGACTTGATTAATTTGTCTTCCAATATACAACTTTACCTAAAACGTTAATAGTATATAGTTTAGTGGATCTGTAACTCGGCATATATTTTAATAAAACGTACAAGTTTATAAAAAATTATGTCATTTAAACATTCTAACAAAAGAGAAAAATGATTAATTTTTTTAAGAAATTAAAAGGGACGACGCATAATGAATTAATATGAGATATCGCTAAATGTAGCTTTGGTGTTTTTTGTACATAATACAGGTAATATTTCATTCACTAAATAATAAATAAAAGATTAAATTAACTTCTCCTTCATTGCGTTCCCAATAAACGAATGTTTCACAAATTAAAAGAAATAAGTTGCAGCTTTTATAAAATTAAATTCTAATTTGAAAGGACACTATGTGGGTTTATTAAAACTGTTTTATTAACCTCATATTAAATGCACGAATTTGCAAATGTGATAAAATTAAAATATTAACTGAATAAAAGTTTTGACGTTATTTTCATTATTCGTTCCAATTGCCTTTAGTAGTAAACAAAATGAAATTGAAGCGATTTTCTTTGTTTTAAGTATTGTTTGTCAAAACTGGAAAAACAGAATTACTTAGGATTCAATTCGATATGTGTTCGTCGATCTTCCGTTTGTTTTTCAGCTAAAAAGGTGAAATAGGGGAAAGTTTTGATACTTTAAGGGTTGAGTATATTTTTTCAGTACTAATACTATTGTACTCGTTACATCTTAATTAATATTTTTCTCATATGAATATCCCATCGTAAGCATCATATCGAATCTCTTTCTAAGACTATCTTTATTATATATATGTATGTGTTTATATGTATATATATATATATATATATATATATATATATATTATGTATTAGGGTGATTCATAAAATTCAAGTTTTAATTGTTTAACTCTCAACCCATGACTGACTTGACTGACGTGACTTTTTAAGAATTATCTTAAATTTGCACTTATTGCGATGTTGGCTATGGTTTACTTATACAACTTTGATGACGGTATTTAGTTGGTAACGTAAACAATTTTTTGTTTATCCATTGCGTCGGCACCTCAATGCTCTCTCACTCACAATTTAGTTAATATAAATAATCCATTGCTCTTTTATACACTTATCCAGTGACGCCATCGTTGCGAGTCAAAGTGGTTGTGTTTGATTGTTAATGTGATTATTTTAGCTTTATTTTCGTATTTGTATTTCTAAAATGACATCGAATATTCTAAAAACACAAAAAAAGACTGAAATATGGTTAATTGGACAATCTCGTTCCGAGTTGGTGCAAACAAAATTACCGTGAGTAAAAGAAGTGATGTGTTTATTTTTTCATTATAAAAACGTAATGAACAACACAAATAGAGAATCGGCGTCATTAACAGCAAGTTATGTGAATACCAAAAAGCAACTATTCTTACCAAAGAACAACAACATGTTATCACAAAAATACTTAAATATTTCAAAGAATGGCAGAATTTAAAAAAAAATAAAGAAAAGAAAACAAAACACTCAGCAGCAATAAAAGAAAAAGAAAACAAATGGCAATCGAATTTAAAAGTTTTGTTTGAAATTGCTCACTCAAATGCCCTTAATATGATAACTATTGAAGAAGATAAACAATTTCTTTCAAAACAAAGAGAAATGAGTCGTCCACGAAAAATTGGTAATATCGATAGAAGCCATGCGAAAAAACTTAAAAATATTTACAAAAAGAAGCCAAGTTGCAAAAGATGATAGCAAAGGAAAAAGAAGCAATGAAGAAATTAACTGAGAAATGTGATTTGCTATCTTCTTCAGCTTCTTCTGCAGGAATTGAAAGTGACAGCGATATAAGTCAAAGTCATACTATATCTCCTCAGCCAGGGCCCTCTTCAAGATATGGTTTTACTACACCACAGAAACGAAGCCGAAAAAGAATTTTAGAATCGAGTTTAGCTATTACTCTTGATGTCGCTAAGTTGACTGACCGAAAAGCAACTATTGTTTTGGCTTCTATACTCAAACGTCTGGGCTCTGACGTATCACAATATAACGTTTAGCTATTCTTCTATACGTCGCTAAAGAATGATTATTAGAAAACCGATTGCCGAGTCTATTAAAGCTGTTTTCCAACCACTAAATACACTTACTGTGCACTGGGATGGAAAAATGCTGGAGGACATAATCGGACATGAAATAGTAGATCGTCTACCAATCTTGGTATCTGGAAAAGGAGTCGACCAGTTCTTGGCTGCTCCCAAGCTTCCAGATGGAGAGGTAGAAATAATGGCTTCTGCTATTTTCGAGACTATTTTATCATGGAATTTATATGATAAAATAAAATCTATGTGTTTTGATACAACAGCATCTAATACAGGGCGAATAAACGGAGCATGTGTTCTCATAGAACAGAAAATGCAAAAGGAACTGATTTGGTTTGCATGCCGGCATCACATAGGAGAAATTTTACTCGAAAGTGTTGTTGTAACAGCTGTAGGGCCTTCCAGTGGTCCTGAAATTATAATTTTTAAAAGATTTAAAAGCTACTGGTCAAATATAAACCAAAAAGACTTCAAAACCGCAATGTCCGAACCATCTACGTGGAATTGCGTTCAAACTGTCGTGAAAGATATCATCGCTTTTGCTGAGAAACAACTGGAACAATTTCAGTCTCGTGACGATTACAAAGATCTCATTCATTTGATAATTCTCTAATCTAATTGAGAGGGATTCTTAAAAGCGGTATCTCATTCAAAACCCCTGCTGGAATGCACCGTGCGCAATGGACGGCCAAAGCTATATACGCACTGAAAATGTTTTTGTTTAAGCTTCAGCTTAAAATCACAATTAAGCAAGCTAAGGGCGTTGCAGATATTTGTATATTTGTTGTAGTTGTTTACGCAAAATACTGAAATAAAAAAATGTTGGGTCATCTTTGGTATCTTTCCGAAGAGCTAATTGCTTTAGCTTTTTTTGACAAACGAGATTCGAAACAAAACGTAATATGGTTTTGGCTCTGAAAACTAAAGGAACGGAAAACAATCCGAAAAAGGCATCCTTGGAATATGATGCAATCGTAAACAGAAAAATCAAAGATTTCATATTAACAAACATGAATTTTTTGAAATTTCGTTGGAGTTCATTCAGATCCTGAGCTATGCGAAGAGGAAGAAAGCTTCAAATCGGCTATAGAAATTGTACAAAATATGAGAGTCGTTAACGATATAGCTGAGAGGGGTATTGCATTGATTGAAGAGTACAATAAATTACATACTAATGAGGAAGAGCACAAGCAATACTTAGTGTTGTTATTTAAGAATTATGGGCAGAAAAACCCAAATTGTAATAAGGCAAATCTACTGTAATTTTTTTTCTTTTTTCTGATTAATTTAGAGAAACGATAGTTATTGTTATTTAGTATAATATTTTCCCTAAAATTTCCGGTCTTTTATGAATCACCCTAATAAATATACATATATATATATATATATATATATATATATGTATATATATTAAGAATATAGAATATTTCTTTAATGTTATTCTTTTTTATTAAAACAGATTAATTTACTAACTATGACAGACTAAATGTTAACCATGTATCATGGAGATATAGGCGACATCTATTAACGCCAGGGTCTTAGCTGCCCTTTGTATCGACAAAAAACCGGCGTCTTAACTGGTTTGTGTGTCCGATATTCACGAATGTCCAAAATATCTCCCCTGTTTCGAGCCCTCTCACTAGCATATGACTCTATGTTATAAGGTAAATGCAGTATATGCTAGTTGAATGATAGTACAGTTCGACTTGTAGTTTCAAAGTTATTCAACAGTTTAATATTATTATAGAAAGGTTACGAGATTTGTAGAGTGTCATCTAGTACTGGCGTTAACATCTATATATATACTCAAAGTATGTATTAATAATATACAATTCTCTGAGAAATTTTGTTCAATAAACACATAAATTCAATATCCAAGAAAATATGAGAAATTTTGTTCAATAAACACACAAAATCAATATCCAAGAAAATTTGAGAAAATTATCAATCGGAAAGCTGACCAAGCTAGAATTAGCCTTTTGTACACACAAAACAAAACCTCCCTTCAAAGTAGCGTTCAAGATTCATATAGAAATTTAAAATGCGCTACCTTGTCTGTCCATAAATCAACTTAATCCGAGAGTTTAGACCAAGATAATATAACTTTTATAAACAATTTTTAACAGGAACAAATTCGATCCAAGTAAATATAACGTTATTGTACACACTCGCACACACACACACACACACACACATATACTTATATATATATATATATATATATATATATATATATATATATATATATATATACGATATTTGCAAAATAGTAACAAGTGACAAATATATTGAATCACGATTGATTTATTACCATCCGTTGAGGAGTTCCACTGTTCATGACCAGAACTCATCACCAGACCTGGTCAATGGTGTAGTTATTTTGTAAAACAACAACTACTAGTAGCAAATATCTTGAATAACGTTTGATATACTACCATCCGATAAAGAGTTCCATCGTCTCCAGAACGCATTATCAGACTCTGACATGGTCGATATAAAGAGATTCATCATCTCCAGAACGCATTGTCAGACTCTGACATGTTCGATAGTGCAGTTATTTCGCAAAATAACAACTACCAACAAATATCTTGAATCACAGTAAAAATATTGTAAACATCTTGAATTATAATTGATTTACTGCCATTTGTTAAGGATTTCCATTGTTCATTTCTGGATCTCACCATCAAATCATCATCATATTTACATGGTTCCACCCCTTAAGTACCCTCTTTCAAATAAGAAAAAACATCGAAATCGGTCCACTTGGTAAAGAATAATCGCTAAACAAACACAACAAACAAGATTTCAACGCATTAATAAAAGTTTTCGACGTAGGAATACATTTTTCAACAACAAAACATGGTTAATCATGAGATATGAAAAAATGACCCGTTGATTAGAATGTAACATATTTTCAACCGCAAATGAGCTGCGACAAGGCGATTTTATTTTTGTCATATTAATTTACATGTTTTGACACTCTGGTTGTAAAAATAATGAATTTTATATAATAAATGTCCAAAAAAAGTTCGAACTAGCATAAACTCTATAAGCTAAAATAGTAAAAAAATAGTCGTTTTTGCTTTTCTTCTCTCTTTGAGAACAGATTTAACAAACTTATCAATAATAAATATTAATCCAAATAACTTTTCCACCCACGTGATCTCAGGGAGAAATATTCACTTGAGAGCCTTGCTATTAGTTCTAAAAAGATACGTCGGGAAAAATATTCAGCTAGATTAAATTGGACCATACCATTAAGTGAATAAACAATTTAGTTCAACCTCCCCAAAACGTCGTACTACCAGGACGGCTTTACAATTGAACAGTTCACTTTCTTGTCAATCAATCGAATCACAAACTGGATTTGTTGGAATCGGACATTAAATGAAGACGCGATTGAAGAAAATAAACGTAAAAGCTAATGGACGAAATTGGACGGCCAGCCATTTACCTCCCAGCCATTCACTGTATCTCGCCAGCGCTTATTTGCCCTAAATTGTCGTCTGCGGAAATTTTATATATGTTATAGGGAATCATTTCATTGAAAACTGTATGCCACTTCGGAGCGAGATATGAGCAGCTGTGTACACCGAGTGTGCCGGTAAAAAAAAGAAACAAATGAAATGAGCTTACTGCATGTGTTTGAAACATTGGAGAATATATTTTGATATATTTTTAATTAGTCAGAATTATATAACGTCTAACCTTGCGGCGGCAAATTTATATGATTCGAGCAGCTACATGAATATCGAATGTGGCTCTAAGAAATACTAAACAAATGAAATGAGTTTACCTTATGTATTTTAAAACATTGCAGGATATATTTTGATATCTATTTGATTGGTCAGGGTTACATAACGTCTAACTTTGGGACAGCAAATTTATGTGAGGATATTGATCAATAAACAATGCAATTAAATGCTTTGGTTTTAAACTCGCTTTAGTGCCAGAATGTGCGCAGTGTAATATAAATGATAATGTAATATAAATGATAAAATATTTTGAAACGTTTCATTAAATTTTACACAGTTTAAAACTATTTGGTTAATTTATATTTATAAAGGAGAAGAGATTTAACAATGGGCTTATTTACCTGCAGTCAATAGCATAAAGCCAAAAAGCATGTATTAGCTGAGATAATCCTGCAGCATCCCATAAATCTCATTTCCATTGATAGTTTATGAGACTAAATATTTTAAAGACTTACGTCGATAACAATTCGAAAAATAATTAACAATGATAGTTAACACAAATAGTGTGGACGAAAGATATATATATATATATATATATATATATATATATATATATACATACATCTTTCGTCCACACTATTTGTGTTAACTATCATTGTTAATTTTTTTTACGAAAGATATATATATATATATATATATATATATATATATATATATATACACATCTTCCGTCCACACGATTTGTGTTAACTATCATTGTTAATTATTTTTCGAATTGTTATCGACGTAAGTCTTTAAAATATTTAGTCTCATAAACTATCAATGGAAATGAGATTTATGGGATGCTGCAGGATTATCTCAGTTAATACATGCTTTTAGGCTTTATGCTATTGACTGCAGGTAAATAAGCCCAATGTTAAATCTCTTCTGCTTTATAAATATAAATTAACCAAATAGTTTTAAACTGTGTAAAATTTAATAAAACGTTTCAAAATATTTTATCATTTATATTATATTATCGTTTATATTACACTGCGCACATTCTGGCACTAAAGCGAGTTTAAAACCAAAGCATTTAATTGCATTGTTTATTGATCAATATCCTCATATAAATTTGCTGTCCCAAAGTTAGACGTTATGTAACCCTGACCAATCAAATAGATATCAAAATATATCCTGTAATGTTTTAAAATACATAAAGTAAACTCATTTCATTTGTTTAGTATTTCTTAGAGCCACATTCGATATTCATGTAGCTGCTCGAATCATATAAATTTGCCGCCGCAAGGTTAGACGTTATATAATTCTGACTAATTAAAAATATATCAAAATATATTCTCCAATGTTTCAAACACATGCAGTAAGCTCATTTCATTTGTTTCTTTTTTTTACCGGCACACTCGGTGTACACAGCTGCTCATATCTCGCTCCGAAGTGGCATACAGTTTTCAATGAAATGATTCCCTATAACATATATAAAATTTCCGCAGACGACAATTTAGGGCAAATAAGCGCTGGCGAGATACAGTGAATGGCTGGGAGGTAAATGGCTGGCCGTCCAATTTCGTCCATTAGCTTTTACGTTTATTTTCTTCAATCGCGTCTTCCCTTAATGTCCGATTCCAACAAATCCAGTTTGTGATTCGATTGATTGACAAGAAAGTGAACTGTTCAATTGTAAAGCCGTCCTGGTAGTACGACGTTTTGGGGAGGTTGAACTAAATTGTTTATTCACTTAATGGTATGGTCCAATTTAATCTAGCTGAATATTTTTCCCGACGTATCTTTTTAGAAATAATAGCAAGGCTCTCAAGTGAATATTTCTCCCTGAGATCACGTGGGTGGAAAAGTTATTTGGATTAATATTTATTATTGATAAGTTTGTTAAAACTGTTCTCAAAGAGAGAAGAAAAGCAAAAACGACTATTTTTTTACTATTTTAGCTTATAGAGTTTATGCTAGTTCGAACTTTTTTTGGACATTTATTATATAAAATTCATTATTTTTACAACCAGAGTGTCATAACATGTAAATTAATATGCATGTGAGCAGATATTACGGGGGAGAAAATAAAATCGCCTTGTCGCAGCTCATTTGCGGTTGAAAATATATCACATCCTAATCAACGGGCTATTTTTTCATATCTCACAATTAACCATGTTTTATTGTTGAAAAATTTATTCCTACGTCGAAAACTTTTATTAATGCGTTGAAATCTTGTTTGTTGTGTTCGTTTAGCGATTATTCTTTATCAAGTGGACCGATTTCGATGTTTTTTCTTATTTGAAAGAGGGTACTTCAGGGGTGGTACCATGTAAATATGATGATGATTTGATGGTGAGATCTAGAAATGAACAATGGAAATCCTTAACAAATGGCAGTAAATCAATTATAATTCAAGATGTTTACAACATGTCGGTAGTTGTTATTTTGCGAAATAACTGCACTATCGACCATGTCGGAGTCTGACAATGCGTTCTGGAGATTACGAAACTCTTTATATCGACCATGTCAGAGTCTGACAATGCGTTCTGGAGATGATGGAACTCTTTATCGGATGGTAGTATATCAAACGTTGTTCAAGATATTTGCTACTAGTAGTTGTTACTTTACAAAATAACTACACCATTGACCAGGTCTGGTGATGAGTTCTGGTCATGAACAGTGGAACTCCTCAACGGATGGTAATAAATCAATCGTGATTCAATATATTTGTCACTTGTTACTATTTTGCAAATATCGTTTATATATATATATATATATATATATATATATATATATATAATATATATGTATATGTGTGTGTGTGTGTGTGCGAGTGTGTACAATAACTTTATATTTACTTGGATCGAATTTGTTCCTGTTAAAAATTGTTTATAAAAGTTATATTATCTTGGTCTAAACTCTCGGATTAAGTCAATTTATGGACAGACAAGGTAGCGCATTTTAAATTTCAAACTCAACTTCTACAAATCTCGTAACGTTTCTATAATAATATTAAACTGTTGAATAACTTTGAAACTACAAGTCGAACTGTAATGATTGTACTATCATTCAACTAGCATATACTGCATTTACCTTATAACATAGAGTCACTTTATCTCGGCCGTCATATGCTAGTGAGAGGGCTCGAAACAGGGGAGATATTTTGGACATTCGTGAATATCGGACACACAAACCAGTCAAGACGCCGATTATTTGTCGATACAAAGGGCAGCTAAGACCCTGGCGTTAATAGATGTCGCCTATATCTCCATGATACATGGTTAACATTTAGTCTGTCATAGTTAGTATATTAATCTGTTTTAATAAAAAAAAATAACATTAGAGAAATATTCAAAATAGGCTCAAACAACTCACTACAAATCAAAAAGGTGAATAGTGTCCAAAGAAGTGTATTAGAAGTATATTCAAGAATATGCCGTTGTCAGTCATCGAGAGTTTTAGAAAGCACAGGTCATATCGAAATGGAAACGTCTGTGGCGCAGTTCATGACGGTACGCACACAACAGACGCGCGTACGCCCGTGCTGCTATAAAAGACTAAGGATTTGGAATCTATCACATCAATCAATCAACTATGCTTTCAAAAAAGTCACATTACTTTTTTTTACTAACTTACATAACTCTGCCCTCATTACTTCACTGGAGCAATGTAAACACCAAAATAAAAAAACTTTGATTGATTAACATCGTATCGATCAACATCCTCGATAAACAGCAAAGTTAGATGTAATATAATTTTGTGCCACAAATTTAGATACTATGTTTCCCTGATAATTTAAAAAATCATTAAAATTTCTCTTCCGATGTTTTAAACACATAAGCAATTAAATGAAACTATGTGATGTAGTATTATTTCTATTTTTTCTTTACCACGACCTAGGTTTGTTGTATTACATTTTCAGGTGGGCTATTAGCAAAGATCTTTGCTAATTATAGTAGTTCATTTAATTATGAATCAACGTTCGTTTCAATAGTAATAATCTGCAGTAATTTGCAAATGATCCGTAATCATTTGACAATTCTTTTTGTCCCTAACATACATGCACATCTATAACACAGATAAGCATCACATGCTACTTGTTACCAACTATAAAAATCGCTAACAGTAGCAGTATACTGTAAATTTATTTACGTATGGAAACGATATTGTACCGCAAACGTTTCATCTAGGTACTCGTATTTTCGTTAATTTATACTTTTCAGTGCGTTTTTTATTCAATGATTATTTGAAGTTGTTTCGTTTTTTTTGTAAACAAGTTTAATTTCCACGTTGAAATGCATAGGAAGGAGTCATTTTTGGCTAAATCACTTAAATTGTGAGATGCTAATCAGCATTTATTAATATAACGCTTAAAGTAAATTACTATTATTTGGTTATAACGTTTAGTAATCAATTATATCAATTAAAATAAGCACTGCATTAAGAGAACTATATTCAATAAATATTTTTAAATTTTGCAATTGGTCTAAAAGCATACATTAGCAAAATATATTAAATTCCTTAATTACTTACTTCAAATCTATTAAATTTGTTAACAGGATAGACTTGCTATTTGTACTAGTATCAGTATTATATTGATACATGAAAAAAGAAATATTTAAATCAATATTAACGGCAAATACTATTTCAAATGCAATCAGTGCATGTACCACAAACTGTGTTATTTAGTCGCAGTTAATGCTTTAACATTTCCGCCGGCGGCAGCTCACAGCGTAAGTTACATGCAAACTACTTGCAGAGGGAGCTAATGATATTAGCTCCCTCTGAAAGTAGTTTGCAACTATTGTAATTGACATTTGCAACCTTATAAAATATTGAGTTTTATATTTAAGTCTCGATGTCATTGGACACATTAGAGATGTCATTAGAATAAATTCCAAAATGACGTTCAGGAGAGAAAGATGTATTAGGAAATTATGTAAGATTTCTTAAATTGTTCTGTACCACAAAAGTATGAAAACGAAACAAGTTTACTTATTTACTTATTTCCAGAAAATATAAGTTTTAATGAATGGTGAACACATGGCAAAAGAAAAACGTATTAAAACTCGCATATTTTGCAGTTACTTATCAGCTATTACTTTAAAATATTTATAAGGTAATTTTGGAGGGGGTAAATTAAATATTCGAAATATTTTTTGAGTTTTTTGTAGTATGGGATATTGCTTGCAAGGGCCAGTTATAAAGAATTGGAAAGCATTTCTTGGAAAGCAGGAATTGGAATATACTTACTTCCGAAAATTGCCGAAATTCCGAAATTCCACTTACTTTCCGAAACTCCACTTACCACTTATTTACTTGTTCCTTTTTGCTTCCACGGTTGGTACAGTAGAAGAATACAAAATAGCTCTAGCAATTATCCTAGGTATATTATAGAATTTGTGATAATCATAACTTTGCTGAGAAAGATATATTGGCAATAAGCTAATGAGATTAAAACACCAAGTCAAGTGATCTAAATAGATAGTGACTTTATTAATGTCAAATATTGAAGCCAAATATCGTATACATACAGTTGAAATAGGAGTATTTTTCATGGTAATGAGATAAAATTTTCAGATGTTGTCTAACTCACTAAATATTGTATTCTGTCCGCTATCCAAACCAAAGTTGATTTAAATAATCAACTTTGGTATCCGGTATTGAAATAAATGGTTTACTTACTATTTTTAGAATATACATTTTAACACAAACGAAAATATTGATGGGATGGGGGATCCTTTTTGGAACTTAACGCCTCAATTGTGGATTGCAAAATATTGTAGTAATAAGAAATGATATTGCTTAAGCCATCGTTTACTATTTTATAGTGTATGTTTGAACGACAGTTGATTTTAAAAATCACTATTAAATAAATGTTTCTAGTTTATTTTTTTTCGGATACACGAGTTTTAAGTTGGAAACGTGATTTCTTTTCGGTTAATAGTAACGGATAAATAGTAACGGACAAAATCGTTGATTTGGCTGGCATAGAAAAGAAATAGTGTACATTAGATTTATCGGGACGTGTATCTAAAATGAATTTATTTTGAAACATTTCTATTAAGTGCAAGTAATTCGAATTCGTATCCAACATTCAATTCTTTACCTGGTGTAAAAATCTCTGTATTAGAATTTGTAGTATAGACATTTGTTTATTGAAGTTTAATGATATTGTAACATTTGACATATCATAATTTTTTTTTGTGCGAAGAAGCGTTGTGTGAATGGTCATTATCTTGCGGAATTATTAAATGTGATACTCGTACTATACCTTCAAGTTGACGCTCAATTCAGAAATTAAAATTCGGGTATTTTCTTTCTATAAATAGTAATATCATCGGAAGCAATATTTGTTTCCAATTTTCATTCTTCAAGAAAAATGAGCATGCCGTGTGCAAATTTGTTTAATAAGACAAAGTCACTCTGAGAGATAATAACATTATTTTGTAGAAAGAATTCACTTTATAATCTGCATAACGTGAAAAATGTTACCATATATTATTATATCAATAAAACTTTTATTTAATTTCATTGTACTATAATCGATTGATCTTCTCAGAAAACAACTGCTGCAGTGTCCGTCAGTGCTACTCCTTTTTTTCAGTGTCGATTATTAAGAAAGTATAACGGTTTTGGTTTACATATTTTTATTTATTTATGTCCATAATTAACCGAGATTTAGTGACCATTGCTTATTTGATAGCAATATACTTATAAAAATTCTTACCTTTGCGATATGATAATAAAGTTTAAGGTAGAATGTTATTTGAATGCTTTTCTTAATGAAAAAATTATATATTCTTTCTCTTTGTTTTTTTTCCATTCAAACGATAATTTTTATGATATCAAAGATAGTTACAATCTTAAAAGAGATATGATATTTAATTTATGGACAAAATATAGCTTTGAAAACAAAATGCCATTAATAATGATGATGTGTAGAATGCAAAAAGTAAAAACATATATCGAACATGTTATTGATAGATGCAAAATACATGAACGTATGAAGAAATTTAATTGTATAAACTAAGGTTGCAGAAGTAAGACTCGATATGATAATAAAGCAACGGATACGGCGACGAATTTCGAACGGTATGACATTTTTAATATATTCTCCCAGTTTTGATGGGCGGCGCAACCCGCTTTTAAGTATAATCTGTTTCGAACCTTAACAAATTGTGTTGTAAAAAGCTTGATATAAAATGTACCAGAAAAGTAAGTTAGTTCTGTAAAATTTGCCATGACATCTTTTTTATGTAAATTTTATTGACGAGATGATCGAACAAAATCGTGACACATCATAATCTGTCCTGATCTATTTAAGTTTCGGTGGTACATATTTATACAAAATTTGAAAAAAAAATATAAATTTGTAGATGTCGGTTTCTTGTTATAGCATGGTGCCGGAGAATATATATGAAAACGCCAGAGATAATCTCGACAAGGACGATATTACTCCCTCGAGTCATATTGGAGATTTTGTGCACGTGTTCGCTATTGGAACACGAGTCAGAAATAAAATTGTTTTAATACATTTCTTTCAAGCTCGAGTGTTTCGCGTCTAGTCTCGAAAGTTTTATTTGATGTTGAGTATAGTAGCACCCCTACTCGATTTATATGTATAGGCTTATTTAATTATAGTGACGTATTCTTAATACATAAGTTATTATTTCATTTGCAGATTTATTCGTTTGGACTCGTTAAGTTAATAGAAATAAGTTGTTATTTGAGTAGGTTATTAAATAAATTTGAAAGAAAATCTGTAGATTATTGAGTGTCTTATTTTGTAAATAATTCAGTTATATTTTTAACAAGATTGTAAATAAAATAAGATTCCTCATTCAAATCTCATCAAAAAAATATATGACAAAAAACAATTTATAGGACATCACTGACAACGGGCAAAACACATCTGCAGAAGTAAATGTAATTTACATAGTTTCAACACTTTTTGAGGTGTACCATAGATAAAGATATAAAGAAAAAAACTTGGTCGTGTAAAATTTTTGTTTAATTATCACATATATAAATGAGTAATGAAATTATAACACGAATATTCGAAATTTACAGACGACACTTTATCTGCATAAATTATGAAACAAAATAGAGACTGAAAAATGTACCATACAGCTATTAATTTCGATTAAAATTTATCTTATTCTATGAGGACCACATTTAGTTATCGAACTTAGTTTTGAAGTAGCCTGTATTTTTCTCTGAAATTATTCTTAATAGTAGATTAAATTGCCGCGTGTGACGATATGGTGGAAACGGTCACTGAAAAGATTCGATTAATGACAGGAAAATGGAGAAAGAAAATCCAGCCATCCTATTTCATCTATTAGCTTAACGTATTTACGTATTCCTTCAATTTCCCGTTTGATCTAAATCTAGTTTACGATTCGATTAATTGACAAGAAATTTTAACACGTAATCCTAAATAGAGTGTAGGAATCATATATTTTAGTAGACGATATTTTCTTATACAGTGATTTAGCGAGTGGGTTAGCGAGTTTTTAAAAATTATATTTTATAAAACTACACCGTGGTAGACGTAGTCTAGTTTATTACATAAAGTAACAAATTCCTAAGTTATTTATTATTTTTTATAACATTTTGTTACATGTTGTTGACCAACTACGATTAAGTGATTAAAAGCATTTAACAATAAGTTCATCAGTGACAGTTTTTATTGTAATAGATTTTATTAGTGTTCAGTTCTAATAATGATAAATGATATGATAAATGATATGAGGCGTCTATCTATCCGCCAGCTTATACATCATTTTCTTCAAATCGACTAAAACTATTTGTGTGAAATCTAAAATAGTTATAGACCAACCAATTGTTCACGATCACGAAATTTAATAAAACAGTCAAAAACAATGTTTTTTTTTATAATCTTAATATAGTTATCGGAAAAAAACTAAAGCTAAACCAATAAAAACCTAAATAACTATACGGATTTTCATTTAGTATTTCAGTAAAGAGTAATTTTAGAAAGAGGTACAAAATGAGTGTTTCTGAAAAGGTAGAGCTGACGACTCAAAAAATGTTAAGTCTGTGTAATAATGTAAATATTACAGGAATATAATTTGCCTTAAATATAAATGCGTGTTTGAAAAAACTAGACTTAAAGGTCTTATATATACTTGGATTAATATTTTGAAGTATCTCTTTAGACAATGAATTAAAAATATAGGAACTACATAAAATAAATTTGACAGTGTTTAACTAGTAAGTTTATAAAAAAATGCAACGATCATACTTAATAACCGTTTTTGTTTAGACAATGTTAATTGTCATGTTATTCAATGTTAAGAAAGATGATTCTTTGAAATACGTGAAGTGAAATGAAAATCAAATATGTATGAAGTTTCCTGTATCACGTAAGTGAAATACAAGAAAATTTAGTTTTGCATTTAAACTTCTGAATATATCGAATTTGATCATGGTATTTGGTAAGCAAATTTATTCAAAACGTCTTCCTCTTTGTAGTAAAAACTGGATGATAGATTGTTACCTTTCAGATTTGGGAATCACTAACAGAGGCTAGGATTAGCATATTGTTGCAATTTTAGGATGCTCGAGTTGGAAGAAAGAGATTTTATTTACTGTATTGTAAAAATTGTAGTAAAACTGATTATAATGTTGTCGACTAGCGCATTTTGTGTGGGTGATGTTTAGTTTTCATAACATTATACTCATAGTCAATATTCAAGAGAATAAAAAGATTTTCCATCCACCCCAAATTATCAATAGGTTTCAGATTAATTAAGAATCGTTAGATGACAGTCTCATTTTCTATCACTTCTTGTTACCATACTGTTTAATACTTATTTTCTTTTTATGTTCCTTGATTTTAAGTTGATGATATTAATATCGATGATAACGAAAATAGAAAAAAAAAATCATTATTTCTTTATTATTTGTCTAATGGGTGCATAAACGCATACTGGGTGCATAAACGCATCAAACAACGTTCAGAATCTAAGAAAATTTCGTGCATTTTTTGGTACTCTCAATTACTTGCCACATGTATTCTTTTTGGAATTATATTGTTTTATGTCCACTTAAAATGTGGAAAATTGATACATGTGTGAAAGTGAGGGATAGAAAAGTTGCAACGACGAAAAAATCGAAGCCAAGCGAGTATGCTACCACAGAATCCGTAATGATGCTGAATCTTCATATTTTCAACCTTATCACTCGATGATAAATTAATTATATTTCCCTGTCAAATGTATAATTTTCTTGGATTATAAATTACTGAGATAGATAAAAAGGGGTACAAATAAAATATTTTATATAAAAAAATATTTTATTAGACTATTTTTTATCATATGTGTTACCAACTTGTCCACAGCTTTTTTAATATAGCACAGGTCCTCAATTATAATTTTAGACATCTTACTTTTTTTCTTGTAAAGGTATGTTCAATCAGCAATTATCTTAAATTCATTGTTATTTTTTGTTTTGTTCTGACTTAGAAATATATTGATTTCTTGATGTTTACCTTGGTTTAACAGATATATTGAACTGTTTCTTCCATGGAGTTTGTGAGTTACTTTAGGTCTTCTACCCTATATGCTAGATTATTGACATCTTAGCGATTCCTTTATGTTTGTTAGAGGTTTGGTGCGTGCTTTGAATTTCATTCTCGGTCTTTCCATCAGTGCAGAGTTATGAGAATCTTTTGCATGCCTCTATCGTGTTGTTTTCTTATTGTGTACAATTTATATTATCGGTGTTAAATATTATTCATCTGGCTTTATTAAATTGCTTAGCCTTAGAAACTGACTGGCACTAAATTGGTACATTCTTTACGTTAACTGCATTTTTATTTATTGAGACTGTGATAAATATTTTGTTACAAAATTATAAATTTTGTTTTGCCGGAGTTTGTTTAGACTTAAATGGCTACGGCATGCTTAGTATTATAGAATACTGCCAAGTGTTAGAAGAAAATTCTTCGTAAAGGAATTATTGGACTAGTGGTTTATTTGAAATTTTATGAGTTAGTTCACTGATTTCAACACTATGGAATGTGTTTTGATAATATTAAACAGTTTACGAGTTATGTAAATACTCATATAAATTTGTGTGAAGTGTCATTGAATAAGTCTTAAAAGTGAACTGAGGTTCCATTAACTATATTTAATTTCTAAGCTTCTTTGTGAAATATGAAATTTCAAAGTAATGTGCAATGTGTCGCATTATTTTTAAAGTTTCATTTTTAAGAGTTTAATTGGAACTGTTTATTGGTTGATTTTGGTTAATTTGTGTCAGTTATTTCAATAGATGTATAAAATTATGAAACCTTATTTTGTGGGTGTTTTAATGTGCAGTTAAGCGGTTTTTAGTAATGTATAGTAGTTATATTTTTTATGCAAATAAATTTTCTTTTTCTAGCATCAGACTGATTTATACTTTTCCTTTTATTACCGCAGAATCTTCCATTAGGACACCACCATTGTATTATTTTAAAAATTAATGATATACCTATGTTTTTTTCTTTTATAAAAAATTGACACTTTTTTATTAAGAAACACCAAGTAACAACCCTATTATGCTGAAAATTGATCTATTATTGCATGTGACATTTATTTCTTTTTCATATTTTTTTACTGCTTCTTCATTTTTAATTAGCAAAATGACAAAATAATTTTTTTTTAAATATGTAAATATCAGTTAAGAACTTTTTGAGCAACGGCATCAATTTATGGCAACACTTATTATATCAATTGAAAATTTTGCGAGAAATTCTGACAGCAGGCAATAAATATTTTTTGACTATGCATAATTTAGAATCTTTCTAAAATATTTTTTGACTATGCATATTTTTAATTAAAATCAAGAAGATATAAGAAGTTGCCTAGTTTTATTTATTTAATATTTTCAAGTACGCTTTTGCATTTTTTGGAAAAATTTCACAAGACTTATTACATTTTTATATTTTCAATAACATCACATTTTCTCAAATGCTATTAAACACTAGCTTTCTTTATCTTTTGCCGGTTTATTGCGCGTTGGCTATCAAATGGGTTATGATTATTTTATCAATAACAGCTCTGCAAAGTGATGCCCAAGCCGTTTCCTTAAGTTTCGAATACACGATGACCTGTGCCTCTTTTTTCCATTGTCCTATATTATAAGGTAAAGTATATCATATCTTTCTAGGTATTGCATTATACGCTCGAGGTATTCAAGTTTACGTTTTTTTCTTATTACTTCTGCAGATTTGTTCATTCGTTGCAGAACTACTTCGTTTCGTATCTTGTTTGTCCAGGATATTTGCAAGTGTGTTCGTTTTCATTTCTAGTGTTTTCACTAAACATAGATTTCAAGTATGATGTTGTGACTTAATGGAACTCGTAGAATACGAGCATGTTTGTGGACAAATTGACGACAAGATATTCCGTAGGTTTCCACAATATTAATGTCTAGTAGTATGCCCGTGCAAAATTATAATAACACCTATTAACTACAAACTCTTTTGGAAAGTTCCTGTCAATCGTAATATCTAATTTTTTCAACTTTTTTCAATTTTTGTTTGATAAAGGGACATTCTCGACCTTCAGGCTACAAATTACTCCACTTGTTTGAATAGACTTTGCTTACATGATACTATGTACTACTGGTATAGTTCACTCGAGATAGGATTTTTGAAAAAGGAAACGTTTTTGATGCTAGTAATGCTAGTAATCAACAAAGTAATTTATGTTTGATCAATAAACTGTGCAGTAAAATGTGAGTAAACAGGTTGTATTTCATCAAAATTTCCCTTAAGTTAATCAACGTCATCATATGTTAAAAATCAAATATGGCTGCTGATAGACCAAAAATATAAGATTTAAAGCATACTCTAATAAATATGCAGAAATGAAAATTTAAGAAATCAATGAAATTATTTCTGTTGGCATAATTTTTTCGGGAAAATATTGATCCTTGAATGCGTATTCACTTCCTAGTCGCGCGACTAGATGAAGCTAGCCGAATGTAATCGTGACACTAGGTTCGCTTTTTTTCGTCTCAAGCGCTTGTCTTGGTGTCAGTCGTGAAAGCCGTAGAGTAGGCAGTCGTATTAGTTCGCAGAGTAGGCGCGCATCTTCAAAAGTTAGTGTTATGAAAATTTGCTTGTCTATCTTCGGCTATTTCTGGAAAATTATAAGTAATTTATTCGAGATCCTTATATAGTTTTATTATTGAAAGTCTAACTAAATGTCACAATTAAGTACTTATATTTCTAAACAGCTCTAAACTATATTGCTAAACGCAATTAAAAATAACCGCAAAAACGTTTGGGTAAACATCTTTTTCTAATCAACGTCCTGTATTAAATTTAGGTCACCAAGTTAGCGAAAAAAAAGTTTGAAATCAAAATAACCGTGAAGTTCCAAGTAGTTTCCTCGTATCGAATTAGAATAAACTTTTAATTTAAAAGATATGCATAAACATTTCTAAGTGCTTAAAATAACTGTTATATTTGAACTCAACAAATGTTTTATTTGAAAACTTGTCCCATTTTTTATATTTATGTTTTTGATGAGTTTGTTTGGCCACTCGGCATATTGTTGTTACATTTTGGTTACAAATTATCATCAATTATACCCTTTTCTTCAATTATCTTTTTTTTTAAAGTTTGGTATAATGATATGACTTTATCAAACATAATGCAACTATTTTACTGTTGTCTTTGTTTGGCGATCGAACGTCAAGTGTATATTCGCAGAGTGTGTGAATGAATGCTCGTGGCAGTATTTGTGTACGAAACTTTTATCGACGAGAATTATTATTTTGTTTCGCCGAGACACTTGCCCCAGCATGTGAATGAAAAAGACAAAAAAATTGACCATTGGTTTTAGGACTTAAATAATCACGAAGCATGAAGTACAAGTAAAAAACCTTATTGAGTACGATGAGAGACTACCACCACAGACATATAAGAATATTTAAATATTTCTGTTAAACTGTGTACAAATATTAATATTATTTTTTGTCAATTAAATGCATTACCTAGCATACCTTCTACAGGGGTGAAAATATTGTGTATACTTCAAATTTGGATTCACTGTTCAAGTTTTTCCGTAAACAATTATGTTTTTGGCAAAAATATAATTATGTTTTTGGCAGATTTGGATATAAAGAGTTGAAAAAATTTTGTTATTTAAATCGACGATATTATCTCCAGAATTATATAAAGTAGTTATGAAAAAAAAAATAGTGTTAAAATCCTTACAACTTACCCCTTCTAATGATACATGAAATTTAAAAAAAAATTTGTCAAACACAAGTAGAACTCGTAAATCAAGGCTTTCTTACACATATAGGTACTATAGTTTATAAACATTAAATGGTACATATTATTTAAAAATTAGAAAACATTGATTTTAGGGTTTTTTTCTTTTCCTTATGCTGTGTCCTTTACTTGAATTATTTTACATATAAAAAAAACGCTTCAGAGACATATGATTTTTAGAGTGAATTAAAAAATTTGAAATTTTTGCAGCTATGTACATCTGTAGGCCTAATTATACGATACTAATTTATAATAGAATACGTATACGATACTTGATATATGAAGCAGTTTCTGAGAAAAAATGCTTTGACGGACAGGCGGAGGAACGAACGGTTGGACACCTAAGTAAAAACGGTGAATAATAAGATTTTTATAAATTATATTATTTTGTCGTCGCTGTAGTACGTTGGGTTGATCAAAAGGCATACGCGTGTAGTATGTTGGGTTGATTAAAAGGCATTTGGCGGCGTGGTGCACCGCGGGGATCCGGGTTCTATTTACGGCCACTCGAGGAGAGGGGCTCGATTATTGTTCTGGTCGACTGTGACAGATTTCTTTCGTAGCAATGAGTTCATATATATCAATTAGATACATTAAAGTTAATAAATATATAAATCAATTAATTATTTTGATGAAGTATATATAGGGTATATTTAGTGACTATTTGTCTGAGTTAAGTGTTAAGTGACTATATGTGTGAGTTACTTGAATATTGCATTTAAGTAACTTAAGTGAGTATTGAGTAAGTATTGAGTTAAGTGACTATATGTGTGAGTTACTTGAATATTGCATTAGATGACTTGTAAATAATTATGTACCATGGAAATAAAATTAGTACTGAAAGCATTGATGCTAGAGGTTTCTGGCGAGTATCACATGATGGAAATTCATGATACTTGTTTTGACCACATGGAAAAAGCTGACTGATATAGCCTTTGCCTGAAGAAAAAGATGAAAACCTATTTATTAGTTGTGGAATTAATGTACTTTAAGAACCTATGCACATTTAGGGATGTTCCGGATCTGATGGTCCGCGTTCGTTCAAATTATATTTAGTTCACTAGTTTACATGAATCGATCCATCTGATTTAATGGTATTCGGTAAAAGGGCGGAGAGATATAGCTACGTATTAATGCTGTTAGCTATGGATCGTTTGCTAGATCTATATAGATTTTAATACCCTAAGTATTTTGTTAATATTTGCTTTCAGCAGTCGTTCTGAAAAGATAAATATTTAAAAATTCCTTACAATGTATAAACAAACTTTTCTTCTAACGTTTCTATTATACACGATTAAATGAAACTACGTGATGTAGTATTATTTATACTTTCTTTAATTTCCTTACCACGACCTAGGTTTCGTTGTATTACAACATCTTCAGGTGGGATATTAGCAAAGGTCTTTGCTAATATCCCACCTGAAGATGTTGTTATAATGTAAAATATGGGCTCACGGTATATGGTACATAGGCGCCAATTTTATATAAACAAAATTACACTGTCGGTCATAATTTACGGTGATAAAATTATTTTATTATCCGTGCTATATTGAAAAATTACCTATTGTTTTGTAACAATGAATGAATTGAGAGTAATTAATTTGTAGCAAATTAATTTTACACTGTAATTGAGGGTACGAAATGTGTAAGTATCCTACTAACAAATTCTTAAGCAATATAGTTGCATATAAATATGTTTCAAAGGACGTACGAGGTCATCAGGAATTCAATCAAAATCACACGACGACATGATTCGCTGAAAATATCAATGATCTGTGGTACGATGTTGCCAGTAAGTAAAGCCTATTATGCTCGGGCGAAAATGTAATTAATAGCCACGGATAATTGTTTTAATAAGTCTGTATTGCGGATGAAATTTTGTCGAGCCCAAACTCCAGTTTGGCGCTGCGTAAACCCATTCATAGGATGACGACACCCATCCCGATCCGCTTAACTGACAGCGTGCGATGAAACAAAGCCTCCGTGTAAGCGTCTCTGATTTACAAATGACGTCAGTCGATTGCGAGTACTTATACAAATTAATTTCCTATCCCATTGAATGACAGATGAAACTGGAAGCGTCCATCGCGACGTATGCCGCGCCCAGTGGCGCGCAGTACTTCATAAGCTATTACAAGTACCTGGCCTGAATATTTAGCATATACGCATTACATACCTACGAAAATATAAACATGTTTAATATATTGTATTCAAGCGAAGTCCGCACTTTAATATATGAATCGTAGTTCGCATAAACAAAGCGAACGTTACCGATATGTAGGAATTTAGACGAAACGTACAAACTTCATTTCTATTTCTCGAAGTATAAAATTACAAAAACAAACAATGGCGGGAATCAAATATTGCCCCGTTGAGTATGCCATTAACGTAGTATTTTCCAATTTGTCTTTTATTGGAAAAATATTATAACTGAGAATGGAAGACCTAAGCTCATTTTGAAACTAAAAGTTTCTAATAAATTTAGCGTGAGGCATTTTCATAGCAATTTGTACAGTAAGTGGTTGTGGCTAACTGGATTTTCACTTTAAATAAAACGTTTTATTGGTTTAGTTTATTATTTAGAGCTAAGTACAGTAAATGGAGTAAAGGTGGTTTTGATGATGTAGGTAATTTGAAAAACTCAGGTAAAATACATTCTAATTCTAAAAAAAATATTTATTGTGCATAATAAAATTATAAACTTTCTTCTTTTCGCGTATAGAAATTTTTTGTACCGACTGGCACCTGGCTATTGCGAATCGAAAACATAATAAGACATTTTATTTTTTTATACTATGTATGATTCATCCATTTATTCTAAATTTTTTTTTAAATAAATATGGTTTTTAAAAGTTTTTTGAATATTCGCATTTTTCCTCTCGTATATGTATGTATAATTCTCTTTAAAATCCCGTTAATTAAAACCTTTTATCTTCATTCTATGAAAAACAGTAGATTTTTGGTTTTTCATAGTTTTAAAAATTGTTTGATCATTCTTCACCTTATATTTCGAATATTTATAATTATTCGGTTTTTCTATTAGTAGATTATTTTTCTAACGACGCGTCGTTGGTGAATACTATTACTGAATGATGCGTTGTTGGAAAATAAATTGTTCAAATTTCAATGACTATATGCAGGGATATAAGTTATTGAAATGTTCCTGTTTTTCTGGATCGAGACTATTTTAAAAGTGTTTCTGCTGAGAGTTAAGTGAAGGAGATGGAAATAAGCGGATTTAATGTTTCAGTTAAGTTTTTAAATATTTAGATACTTTAAAACACAGTACAAAGAAATTTCAGACAATATGAAAATTTTCAAAAGCTGTTACTCTGTACAGAGTTAAATAAAATAAACCATTATATTTGTGTCAGTATATATTTTGACAGAATATCAATGGCATCTGGATGTACATAAAATCTACAAAAAAATTAATAATGTTATTTATTATAGATTTCTGTAATGTTCTTTTTCGAAATTCAAGATTGTACCACATACTTCTCATTCAATATAAAGTGGAAAATAAGTAACTAAACCTTTTATTAATTAACCGTAAATTATTATTATGTAGGTATAAAGACGGTATGGGTAGCAAACATATACATTTTGTTTAGTGAAACCAAAAGTATACTCTGGCGTAATGGAAACTGCGACTTTTGTTTTAATAAATGTCTTTAGACACAATGTTCTAAATTTAGTATATAACCAGAGGAGCGTAAGTGTATATAGATCTTCTACGTATCTACATGTGACATAAATGTAAAGTATCACATATGTTAGTTACGTATATGCTTCCCCACACACTGAACGTTCCAGCCACGGACATGTTTCCCTTAAACGATTGATAGTAGTCGACGGTAATTTCACGCCTGTGTAAGCAAAATAATTCATTCAAATTGGATCATCTTCTGTTGAGATTTGGACTTTTTTGGTAAAATATATATTTGAGGTGGTTTGTTTAGATGGTTAAACATACAATTTTACTTCGCCTTTCTTCTTTATTTATTCTAAATAAAATGTGAAGACGAGATACGTGGAAGGATTTAGTAAATTTTGGAATTAATGGATATTTTCCTTTTTTCAAAGTATATTTGTAGTAGATGTTTAGTTTTCAATATGAGATGTAAGTGTAGTAATATGTAACGGTAAAGTTGCATAATTTAAATAGCTAAGAATATAGTTTGTTAAAGCGATGGCTCATATATCTTAGCGATTATTTTTGACTAAACCAATTTAAAAGGGTCACGTTTAATACCATCATTGTCAGGATTTTTCTATAAATGTCACTGAAAATTTCAGAATATTTTAATACATAAGTTGTAAATATGTCGATGGGTGCTCTGTTAATAATAGAAAGTACCAAGCGTTCAAGTGTATGTCAAAATATAACTTATACACACAACACAAACGACACAACGTTAAATATGGACCTTTTTATTTTATGATTTATTGTTTGGCTATAATTATTGACTTTGAATCGTAACTTCGTTTGATTAAATCAATTGGCAACTGATGATGAGATACGGCTTATATACTTTAATCACACGTACAAACGCCTGTGCTCAGTGCCGGATAAACAGGTGTTTCAGCAACCATAGTTAATTCGAATATCAAGAAGTTATTACTGAGTTGTTGCTGGAATAAATAGGGTATTATTAATTGAAAATTGCTTCCGTAGAGATTTGTTGTCAACAAGTAGATTGACTAGCCAATAAATTAAGTAGCTAACTCTTTTAACTTTACTTTAACGCTTTACCACATACTGTTAATTTTACCATATACCATAAATTATATATAAAAATGACAGTGTTTATAGTGGTTCTATTCGTACATTCACCTTATTTATTTAATATTGCACTATCTGAATATCGCTTGTTCATATCTCCAAGTAATTTTTCACAGAATAAATAAATCGACAGTATTGAAGACATTCAAATCGATCTTTTTATTTTTTTTTATCTAAGTTTGTATAATATCACATTATCACGCTGACGGTATATTATCACCGCCTTTAAGATGGCGGCTATTCATAAATAAAGATGGTACGTATATATTATCATTTATATAGAGTTTTCTTTTCATTTTTCTGATAAACTATATTGGTTGCATGGTGAAGACTGCGCGTTTTTTTGTTACTTGCAGATGACATAAAACTGTGTAGAGTCGTCAAGGATGCAGCAGATGGCGAACAGTTGCAGTGTGGTATCAGTGCTGTAGTTGAATGGAGTAAGCGGCTCACAACTTACCGCAAACAAATGTTCATTAGTGAGTTGCAGCCGACCACAAACTTTTATTAAATATTGTACAAATATACGGTCAGCGGGATACTACTGTAAAATGAAGTTGTTGACTTGGGAGTAAGGTTTGATTCGCGAATCTTTCTCTCCCTCTCCGTGCTATGTGACCAGTATTGTTAAAGAAGTAAACCACATAGATATTTTTAGAATCCGGAAAGAACCGAAAGCTTCTTAAAGAAGCTATGCTTCCTTTTCATCTCCGGGTTTGAGGCGTTTCACTTTTCCTCACTTAGCTCCCCATCCCAAACGTCCGTTAAAAAGCTGCGCTTAAAATAATCTTGTACTTTATTTGACCTATCCTGTAGTTTAATTTAAATATTTTTAGTGTTCTGTGTTGGGGTATATGAGTATAAGTATGCTTTATCGCTACATTGAAGGTAATTTTGTCCATTAATATAGATAAATAAAGTACGTTTGGATTTCGCATTTTCAGATTTTACATACATTTCGGATTCTGTGAAGCATGTCAATGAACCAAATTGTAATGTAAAAACTGGAAAGTAAAACATAAGAAAAGGAATGTAAAAATAAAAACTAGTGGAGGAAATTGGATTACCAGTCGCACCTCCAGTTTCCTTATCCTCCCACCGCAGGTTGTGTCCTACTATAGTCCTTACCTTAAAGTCGCACAGCATATATCATTCGTCACTTACCGAGTTTTCCATACACTTACCATATCCTTTCTGGCGCTGGTTAAGATATCTTTGAAATTTGTTTCCATAGAATAGCAAATTTTAAAAGCTAAATTATTATATCAAAAACTAATTAAAATACAATTTGATATAAACAAATATTCTTAACGTAGCCGGAATGTATATAACTTTCCTATGCAAATATAAGAATAAATAACTTGTGTATTCGTAAACTACAATCTCCACTTCAACAAATTAGGAAACTGAAGCAACTACACACAACCACTCATTACTAGACTCTTAGATTTCCACTTTCTTTTTCGTTTTGGAAATCATTTGGGAAAAGGGTTAATTTTTCATAACTCGGAAGCAAAACAACGTACTTTACGTTGTTTTTTGACTAACATTATTTCATAGTGAGGGAACAATTGTGTCGACATGAAAAATATTTCAAATTTGACACATATGTACGCAGTCCATGTTTCCTTTTCTTTTATTTACTTTAATGTACTCATACCATGTACACAAGGCGTACTTTTTTGCAAAAAAAAAACTTTGAACTTTGCACGATAATTCAATCGGGAATAAAAGTAGCATTTCTTAGCTTGTTTAATTCTATGAAAAGGTCTGCAAAATTTAAACGTTCTTTATAAACAAATTTAAGTACAAAAACCACCGGTCAAAAGCTTGACGTGACGGAGCAGCTCCTATAACCGGTAGTTTTAATAAAGAGAACGGCCAGCGTCCCGTTCGTCGGGGTTGCAATAGGCGGACGCGGCCTCCCATCGCGCGGCTGTCAGCTCGAATGATGGATCAAAAGGTTCCCTCGACTCCAGCGATGTAAAACGTGCCGCCTGTTTGATGTTTGCCGTGTGGTTCAGCTTTTTCGTGATGTTATTTAGATCGCTTGGAAATTAGTTCGGCTAGTCTGCGTCGGTTGTAATATTTACTTTCAATATTATTAAATTATTCTCAAAGTACTTCCATGTATTTCATTTGTTCCTCAACGGGAACAAAATAACTTTATTCAGAATTCGTTTATCTCATAAAGTGTAATTTTATTGCCCGTGTTATTTGTTGAAACTTAATCCTATTGCAAGTAGTGATTGATCCAAAACAAATAAATTATGGCAAGCAAACCCTTAAATCATAACTTTACAACGACCAACCAGAATTAAATGGAATTACTATTTTCTTAATTAAGGTGATATAAATTATAAAATTATTAAGGTGATATAAATACACAAAAATCTAGAGTTTTACACCAACTGTTATAGAAATAAAATTCTTATGCTAGTGGAAGCTGGATCGATTCTAATATAATTATGTCCTGTATTAATTACGCACGGAATATTTATCCAGCATTTTCATTGATTTTAACTCTGTTTAAGAATTTACTGTATGAATTCAAAATTGCAGAAAAGAAAAATCCATGTACAATTTTCGTTCCCATAACACTGTTGCGATATCAGTAACACCGTTTTTGTACATATTTACCAAACGGTCACAGATAAACTCGTTTCTTCGAGCAGTAATATTTACTCAGGCTAGGCTACGGAACAACCATGCAATATTTACATAATTAGCACCGAGGCCGAATTCAAAATTTCATGTATTTTTAAAACTAATTTTAGTGACACCTACGCCTTGTCATATCTGTTCTATTTATTATTGCTATTGTGACCGCCGCGCAGATGTAACAATTTTGATAACTTAATTCAGATACCACTGATTTCTAACTAAACTTTTACCCTACAACACAGATTAAAACATTTGAAAATATTTGAAAATCCAAACAGAATAGGGATATATTTTATTAGTATTTTTTAGGGCAAATAGTTAAAATATAGAAAAAGGTGTATTTTCAAAAATCTATCAAATCTCATACTTCCTGGAATATCTTAAGACTGCAAGAGGATTATTTAATAAATTTTCCGATTTAATCGTAACACAACAAACTATATCATTTTCTTATTGAAGTTAAACTTTTTATTATGACACCATCCTAATCACACATACGACATTCTAATCACATAACGCTACACAAACGCTAAAAATTATAGTCTTATTACCCTCTAATTATTTAAGTTAATTAACTTAAATAACGCAAAATTAAACTATCATTAAAGTTTTATTTCTGCCGTACGTTTTATGGAACATATTGTTATTATTTTTGTTAACCCCATTTATTCAGCAAAGAATATTGATTCGACATGAGAGTGTTCCTATCATATTCTTTCCTAACAGGATACCTACAACAAGCTTTATAGCATTTAAGTAATGTTATTTTTAATTAACGTTTTATATAAACGCTCTGAAATACACCTACAATAAATAAAAACATTTGATTATGAACATGTATTTTAAAAATATATGAAAGCGGGATTCATCTTCCAATAGAAATTGATTAAACCTTTAAGAATTTCACAAATTCTTCCACGTGAGTGAAATTGTTGTTACTTGGTGAATGTATTATATGAAAAGAATTAGGGGTTTCTCTCGTATACAATTACACAAATGTGTATGATATAAATTTATACTTATTATGTTAAAAAGTTCTGCTACTCATAAGTTCTGCTACTGACTGCGAGTCAAATTTGCATCGTAAATGTTCAGCAGGATATATTAAATCTATGGATTTGCGATGTCCATTTATTCACGGTGAAATACTTTTCCCTTGAATAAACTTCAAAACGCCCAATATTATTAATTTTTCTTAGAAATACCTAGTTATTATTTCACGAGATAGAAGGATTCAGCGATTCTTCAGACTTTTTATCATTATTTAACTAATTTTTTAAGATATACTTTATTTTGGGATTCCTCATTTTGTTACTCCACTCAAAATGTTAAGTAATAAATAATTTTGATCTGGTTTTATATATTACTAATGTAACTATACAAAATACCATCTCTTTACGTAAAGCTACTGAAAAAAATCACCGTTGCAGTAAAACTAATAAATCGTCGAGCTGAGATTGGAAACTGGAAAACCCATCTGCACCCGAGAAAATTGGTAACTCCGGCTCCGGGTGACGAATCTCCCAAGGGGCACCTTCCATTTTGCTACACTCGACTATGCATTAAACTAAAGACGTCAAATTCTAGAGCATTCAATACATTTTAAAATATAAAAAGCTGAGGAAGCTCAAATGTAAGGTTGTAAGTAACTCCAACTAGGGACCAACTCTCGTAAGTTTACCAGATTATAGTTCCTACTTCAATGGGATGTGGATAATATGTTTTCCTATTTTGATTTCATTATCTGTATAAGCTTAGTGTCACTTTTTAGAAAATTTAAATTTATATATTACACACATACTCTCACACTATTATTTATATATATATATATATATATATATATATATATATATATATATATATGTATATATGTATTATGTACGTATAATGCATGACACGACACGAGTTTTTATGAGCATGTGGGCATGACACGAGTTTTTATGCATCTACATCTTTATTAACATGTTTGGCCCATTTTACCCAGATCATATTAATTCAATGCAGATTACCCAGATCATATTAAGTCTTGCTGACTATATATCAGATCTAAGAACTTGTTTGACATTTGTGTAACTATGATACCTTGCTTATTTTGTTTTTACTACTAATCATTTAAATAATTTTGAAATAAAAACACAGGGTAAGAATAAATTATATTAGTTTCTTCAAAACATATTTTAAGAGATATTTTTTATTTATGTTTTTGGAAAAAATCTTAAGTTTTTATTCAAACCTTTTGTGACTAAAACCATAAGATTAATTTCAGTGGGGTCAGAACACTAATTTTTGAACAATTCTCGTAAATGTCGAGATATTGATTTTACTATGAATACAAAAAAATTTTGTAAATTTGGGTGCAGAATCTAAGAGTTCTTATAATAAGAAAACTGTTAAAAGTATAACTTATGACAACAGTAAACTATGTCTATTTTAAAAAGGTAGGAGTTTTGTAGTAGTAGACGGATGAATCGTAACTTTATACTATAAACGAAGGTTGGAATATAGAGTTTAAATTATAATGCAAAGAAAGTAAAGGGTTTATATTTCATTGAAATTGTAGTATATAGTAAATAATGCTCCTATTTTACTAAATATTTTGTTCAGGGCTGAAAAGTTGTTAATGTAAAGTATTGTAGGCTTTTTGAACCAAGAGTTTGTAACTGTTTATTTTAAAGGTGTTATTTTGGTGAAATTAAGTTATTTAATTACTAGATTTACATAATAAGCATAACAATTTGTTTAGGTGTCAATATAGTATCATTCGAGTGAAGATACAAGACCGTAGTTCTAATATTAAGGACTAATCATAGGTTAACATTGATTTAGATAAACTTTGACTCTTACTGTCACTTTCACATTTTTTTCCACAGATTTTTTTCATGATTTTTATTCTCCATACTATCTGTTTGACCAAAATATAGTATTATTTATTTTTTATTTTTTACCTGCTGTCATAAATTCAATAGATAGAGAAGAATTGGCATTATAATATGAACTATCGAACGTCTTATTCTAGACGGTACACAATACAATGTGTTTTGACTCTGTTAATTTTTTCTCTGTTTTGTACACATTATGTTTTCAACTATTCACAAAATGTAAAAATAGTGTCTTCTAAACTCAACTTTTTTTATTTTACTAGTTACTGTTACGCCCACACTTTCTATTGGACTTTCACATAACTTTATTACTTTTTGAAGTTCTTCTGACACCATAAATTGAATATGTAGAAAATAAATTAAGTTAACGCATGAACTATCGAATGTCTTATTGTTGCACGACAGAGGAGGTAGTATATTTTAACTCCCCGATTTATTATACAATTAAACAATTTTTAAATATTAACTTATTATTAATATAAACTTAATATGTGTATTCCCCCAATTACAATATTTTTGTTTAAATATAGCTGCTTAAAGAACGTCAAATGATAATTAAAAATTCTACTAAAATACAAATAGTACTACTTAACAAAATTCCACAAAAATGTGAAAAATCATGAGACGTAATAACATTATTTCTCAATGGAATTTCTTTAAAACTTATAATGCGTCACTTATTGCTCTTGCTTTCTCATTACAAGGAAAATGTAAAAAAATAAAATTTTTATGAAGATTTGGGAAATTTCCAGCCCAATTGCAAAAATATGTCAGCGTGTTTTGTATTGACGTATATTTTGCAAGGTCTTGATGAACATATATGTATCTACATAAATGTCTAACATATACCTGAGATAGACAATGGAAATATTTTGCAATGTAACCTATTTTTTAAAATAACTATTTACATGGTTACGTAAGATTTCATTTAGTAAATATGACTTCATTATATTGTTAGTAAGAAAGTAGATATTTCAATATTTTTATTTTAGATTCATTATATGGCAAGAATTTTGTCTGAGGATTCATGTTTTTTTTTTCATGTCTAGACCAATCTAGGTATCAATCTATGTAATAGACATTACGCAGACAGACACCTACCGGCAACGCAATTTTCCATCAACACAATTAAATCATTGCATACCGATCTACCACGGAATTATTGACGAAGATGTATAAGAAACTATTTGAAATTTGTTATTTTTTCGATTTCCCTCAATTGTGTTTTAGCTTTGATTCTATTATCATCCTCAGTAGATTCAGTTTATTACGTGGATGTATTATTGCAACTAGAATACAAAATGCTTCATAACAAATTACTTTACTGAAGGAAGGGAAATGTTTATATATATATATATATATATATATATATATATAGAGAGAGAGAGAGAGAGATCTAGTGTAATAAAATTTTAAAAAGAGAGCTCATTTACTTTGTTTTATACTAAACTTTAGCATCATTATGAACGGTAAACAACTGAAGATTAGAAATGTTTTCATTATATCTATAGGTAGTTAAGTAAACATTAGGATTAAGTAAAAAAATACTTCTATATAGGTTCACTTGTAGGTTTGTTTATAATATTACTCTAAAAGTTTACACTTTAAAGTACAAGAAAATACGTTTTATGATCTGTTGGTATAAACGATTATTTATACATTTTGGGGAATCATAAGTATTTGATAGGGGAAAATAATAATTTCTCTAGACATGTGTACTAGATTTGTAATAAGTGCGACTATTTTTACCAGATGAATAATTACAGTGGTGGAAAGACCTACAATGAGAGATATTAGCATACCAGAATAAGAGCTTTTATCTAAGTTCATATGCGAGCACATAATACATTATACGTTATTTTTACCCTTTTACCCTTAACAAGTCAAAAGAGCTGTATCGCACATTACGGGCAGCAAAAGATATGATAGAAACTAAAAGAAGTGTAGACGAGTTCGGTGTCGGGAAATATCAGCCCGATTGCGAGGCTTCTCGTTTTTTGAAGTAGAAATGGAAATTGAACCGGCGGAACAAAAATGGGTACAAAACTAATTACCTTTAATCATGTTGTCTAAATGAAGTAATATGAAACTAATACTCTACGTTTATTGGCTTTGATATCATGGATATGATATCATAATTATTTTTATTTGCATGGTTGTCTATTTACTAATAAGCCTTAACTGCGTAAAGATAGTCATAAAATTTTGCGTGTGGGCCTTATAATTTAAAAACCGGCTTAATCCATTGTTAAGGTTCCGTAACTCAAAAGGAAATAAAAATGAATTCTTATGGAATTACTCCATTGTTCGGCTGTCTGTCTGTCAAGACTCTTTTTATCAAAGAACGCGTGGAGTTGAAATAAATATAAAATACTTATGTTTATGGTCTTTGGGAGCTATAACAAAATCAAGCTTTTAAGTCAACGCAATAAAAATACCCTGAAAATATGACCATTTGAAACCTTCTGTAAATAGTTTAATAGGAATATTAGGTATCTATAAATAGGTATCTATAAATGTATATTTATAATGCTATATTCATGTATAATTTCCACTTGTGCTTGACTATTTTTTCATTTAATTTCATGTTTGTTTCCAGAAAGTCACTAGTTCATTTTAAACAAATGACAAAATGAGTTCAAATAAAATGTTTGATCCGAAAATTACTCGTAATTAGTACATGACCTACGAGAAGCTTTCCTTGTATTGTGAAATAAATCATAATGGAAAACCGAAGAAATGTAAATTAAGGTTTGGCATAGTCCTTTTAGTACTTATAATTATACTTGGTGAAAATCTCAAATTCCTTAATAAAATTTTATCTCTTCCCAAATAGTTGACATGGATATCTATTTCATTAAAACCAGCACTACAAAGAAATATGACCAACTGAAAAACTACTCAAACTAACTTCCGGCCGAAACTAAATAAATACATGAAAGTGCCGAACAATACAGAGAACATCAATCAAACAGGCAACATATTTTTGCATCGTTGAACTCGAGCGAGCCTTTTGATCCCTCTTTCGATATGACGGCAACTCGGCGAGAGGCTGTGATCAAGGAATACCGCCTGATCGCTGATCGAGCGATGCGCTTTCTGACGGGTTTATTAAAATTTCAACTAATGGGAAGTTTTCCCTTTTATCGAGCTTTTGGTTATTGAAAATACACGCAAGTTTTGTGTACTAATTGATATTTTTAACTAAACTACAAAGCATGTAAACATGTCTTTTTGAATCGTCTAATAGATTAAGCAATACCAGCGATTAACGAGCACAAAAATTGCTGTTTTATTACACTCCAATATTTATCTATAATGAGAAATAGTTCTTGATTTATATTTGATGATTAAAGTTAATGATTTAGTTCAAAATTATGAACCGTATTTTTAATTACGCGGCATAGCCCCTGTAATTGTCATTGTGGAGAGAAATTCAAGTATTTTAAACGATTATCGATTTTCGTCACAAATTGATACATTTATTTAATTTAGTCTTTGGATTTTAGATTTATCATATTTAAAGAGAAGGTGAAAGTCAAGACATATCATGTATTAGTTAACTATATTAAAATACTGTAAATGAATAAGTGTTAGTTTTATGGAAAATAATAATGCAATGTTGAATTTCTACATGTAATATATCTTTTGCTAAATTTTACTAGATAACAAACGAATAAATGCTCGAAATATATTTTTATTATTTGACCTCTACGACATTCATTGGATTATCTGATGGCTTTCCTTTTGAAGGTTTCGAAGTATAACTAAAACAACTTACAGTTCCATAATGCTCATCCATTCTTCCGTCGGTCTGCTTATGTTTATCCGGACGCACATTTAAACGGCGTTTTAAATCCTCGTGTATGGTACACGATCTGAAGTATATATCTTAAATATCACAAATGTCGCACAATATATCATTAGGATCGAAGAGCCAAAGTTGTTTCCATTCTTATACTATTTAGTAATTTCTTACAACCTTCCATCTTGTCTTTTGTCCCTTGGAACTATGTAAAAGGAAGGAAAATATATGTGCGATCTTATGGAGAAAAAAATTATGGTATACATAATAAATATAATTTATAATTTAAACCAGTGACCAAATTTAACATATGAAAGCCAGAAAAATTTTGATCGCCGTCGTGATATAACATGTTTCATCGATATAAGTGTCACTCGAATGAGTTACCGTGAGAATAAACGATATTAGCGGGACTTGCATAGTGTTAACACTTTCTGAATCCCATATTTGTGCTACGCATACGGGTTCGCTGATACGTTCCTTTCACCATTTTACTTCCATTTGAATTATTAGTCCATTATGGATATGTGCACGTAGAAGAGAAAATAACTGAAAAAATTAATTAATATTTTCGTATCGATTTTCGGAAGACGGAATTAAAGATATTATATTACTTCATTAATTGGGGCAATAAAACACCAAGATATAATAGTGCGCTTAACTGTATATCATTATCAACGGCTCGTCTCAGCTCACTGTTGGATATAGACCTGTCACATGCGATTATCCTTCCAGCTAAAGCCCTTGATTGCCCATTATCGCCCATAATCACTGAGCAGGCGGATTAGCAATCCACTGCGATCTTAGCTATTCGCACTAGTGGGGCTGCTGCTGGAAATTGAATCTTTGGTCCATCAGTGTGCTGTGCTGTCAAAGATCGCTAGTTTTGTTATCATCCCAACAAATACCAGTGATGATAATCTTTGTGAGGGATAAAGAAAAATTAAGTAATTTAACTTGACTGAGTAAATTTTTTTTGGCGGATCAAAAATATAAGCAACTAATATTTATTATTTGTTATATATTCGAATAATTCAGTTATGGATCTGTGGCAAATTAATTTGTTTACATAAATCGTTATAATATATGATCTTCTGCATGTTCACCGTGATGACACTAAAGCTTAACGTATTATCGAGAGCAATTCAATGATTTTAATCATTATCTCAAATTTTAAAAAAATGTAAAGATCTTCTGAACTCAATATGTAAATGTCTTTAAGCAAAATATATCCATGAATTTTAACCACGCCATGAATAATTTCTTAATTTTACTTAAAATTTCTGTACAGGGACTAAGACGACGTTGATTAAATGGTCCAAAAATAAAATTATTTGGCAATAGAAATAACAACAAATAAAAATAAATTTAACCAATGAGTCTTCAGTCATATTAAAATCCTTTCTGTTCGATTTAAATCAGATACGCAAAAAATATCAAAATATCATTTGTAAGTGACATTCCACTGAAAGTTTTTATTTATTTTACATTGTCTAATCCTTGTATTTTTGTGAATAAAGAAATAAAATAAAACTTGATAAAGATATCCGAAGAAATAAGAAGTACTTTACGGATTTAAATTGCAAATAAAATTATTTTTTGCATTCATAATTTATTTTCATAGAACTTTTCACAGGGATGCTAAAAAAGTTTTCTTGTGAACGTTGAGTATTAAGTGATGAATATTAATTATGTATAATGTTGTATAAAATATAGACAAACAATGTGGGTATAGAGCCAGTAGATGAGTTTGTTTATTTCAAAGTTTATTACCTATTTATGAAATGTGGAAGATTGCGAAAAATAAGGTGTACATATGGTTAATAGAGTTAGCGGCCCATTTACAGAAGTAAATAAAAAAAGAAGTACAGTAAAGAAAATTCGTGTACGTAGTGGTATTTCATTGCCAGCTAGTATTTAGCAATGCAGAAGAAGAGGGAAAATAAATTAAATGTAGTGAAATTACAACGTTGTTCTGAAAATATGTATGGGGGTCATACGATGAAATTTTAAATTGCATTGTCGATAGTTCTAATAAATATCATTAGACCTATCAGTGATATATTTCTTGGCGCTTCGTGAGTTAATATAATAGAATAAGTTAAAAAAGTATTTACATAGTGATATTATTATCAGAATTGAAATAAATATAAAGTCCACCTACGAAGACGCTGATGTTATTTGTGGACAAGAGTAACAGCGATTATTTAATGTGAGTAAGCCATAATTTTTTTTACAAGTTTCATTCGTAAGGTGTGGTTTTCAGGCTTCACTTTTGTAAAAAGTGAAGCTTGAAAAAGGACGTGATAGCTTAAATTTTCATATGATTTTGTTATCTGGCGGAAGTTACTAAATCCTAAAGATCACTCCTTAAAATACAATGACTACCAATTTGCCATTAGTGCCGTGGTTGTAAATTTTGTGTTAATATCTGTCTTTAGAGTCAATATGTAAATTAGGATGAAAACATAAAAATCTAAACGGTCTACTTGAGTGTTTCAGTAATTATTTATTTAATTTGATTATATTGTGAAATGTTCATCAATTGACTTCTGAAGATACGAGTGTATCAATTTCTTCCCCTCACATCTTACAGGAAAACCACTGAATCACGTTTTCATGTATAATTTAAAATATTCTTTAACGCAGCTACGAAAAGTGTAAAAATAAAAAAGCAAGAAATTTCTAGCGCCGGTTTCTTAAAGACAGACCTTTTTAATTTAATAATATAGACAAATTCATTCAACTTCAAATATTATATTCCTATTTTATATTTTACTTTGTTTTAGGTACCTCGTACTGTAATGTGACCTTCATTTAGTTATAGAATATGGTAAAGAAAAGTAAAGGTGAAAGCGGAGAGGCACAGAATAAAGAAATTAAGAGAATAACTGAAGCGAGAATATGTAAATCGCCGGCATAACAATAAATTTTAAAATAAACAACTGCATAATAAACAAGTTTCATCTTCATTAAGTTTCCATCTTCCCATGATACGTAACAGAGGGTGTTGACAATATCACCAATCCCATCGGTCCTAGACATCACGTTTCGTTTCACTCCAAGTGTTTTCGATATCTTTAAATTCCTTGGGCTATGACTACTGGTCTGCTTCCTCTTTGTATAATAAATAATGATCACGCAATAAGTTATTATGTTAAAATCGACGAAATTATTTGTGACTAATTATATTTTAGAAAGCAGCGATATCGGCAAATAAAATAAATAATTTCTTAATCTATATTTTTTGGTGTTCTTTTTTTACAAAACGGAGATTTTGGAAAGAAATATCAGGGGTTTAAAATATGCCTTAACAATGGATAGTTATTGGAATGAATATTTTTGTTTGTCAGCCATAAGAAAGGGTGGTGAACTGTTAAGAATTTTGGCCAACGGTTTAAAAACGCACATCATGTTTACATTGTATGTAAAAAATATTTAAATAATTAAAAAGTTGATAAATACTAGAATTGAGAAATACGGCAAATTTGATTTTTAGAGCTCATTTATTTAAAAACACGTTAATCATTGACTTTTCCAGAATAAAATTTATTATAAAGACATAGTATTACTTATTTGTTGGCATTAAACTTGTCCACATCTTAAGTAGAGTAAACGTTGTTTACAATTTTTTTGGTGTTAATAAACAAGTTTTTTTTTGCTTCGATAGAAATAATGATACAAGTATTTCCATCTATTGACAGGGGTTATCGGTGAACTTAGAACATTCTAATGTCTGTTTGTAAAATTTGTATATTTTGTTTGTTTGTTATCCGCTAAAACTCAGTAGCTAACTGAATAGGGGGTAATTACTGAATAGACAAACGCGTTTTTAAATGCATTACGAGATATGTTCAAAGAACTTTTATAAGATGGCAGAAATCGCTGGAAAAAAGAAGCTTTTACAAGATGTCGACATAAGTAATAATTATTACCATATAAGTAATAATTATTACCATGTTGTTGTTGTTGTTGTTGTTGTTGTCGTGTCCGCATGAAATGAAGAAGATCGTATATGGAAAAATGGTTGCCAGAACCTCGAACGGTTGGACTTCTCCAGTCCCGCTTGATGAGCGGCCGGGAATCAAACCCGGGTCCCCGCGGTGCACCGCACACTCAACGGCTGTATCTCGTGTGATCAATCCAATACACCACGGTGATACAATTGTTACCATAAAGCCTATGTATAAATTAATTTGATTACATTAAATCGTAAAGCATCTGTAACTTTCCACAAATAAATATCCGTGTTACAAATAGTCTATCCAGGATGTTTAGAGATCTCAATACAAAACGATAATGTAAATGCTAAGTTTACAGATAGAACTATTGCATTTTTATACCTATATTAAAAGTATTATTTTTCGTTTTGAGATGATAACATTATCTGCAACCATCTTTATTATTTCTTTTGTACATACCAATAACACAGGAAGTTTAACCAGACCCCATGGTAATTTCTTATTCGTATATTAATGATAAAGTTAGCAGATTTTGTATAATTCCATTCCCCTTCAAGTCTAGGTACACCAGTTCCATTGTCGTACACTCGTGTACCAGTTCGAACGACAACCTTTGATATTGTTTACATAACATACATGATATTATTTACATAACATTTTTATTGCATGCAATAGAAGTGTGGAGTTGACATTGAATATCAGCGTATAAATTGCTTTAGAAATTGCATAGATCTTGCAGTGTAATTTCAAAAAGTTCAAGATATTTTTTTCTATTTTTTTTCTTTTCCTATCATATTTAGTCCACCTTTTTAATGTCCTAATTAGTATTCTTATTAGTACACATATACGTATCGATACAGACAGATAACATTATTGATCTATATTTTAGATATATTAATATAAACTTACATTAAAATTAGATTGCTTTCTGTTACGATACAATGTTTTTTATTACCGGTAATCCATTTGATTATAATAAAATTATCCGATTTTAATACAAAATATTTCTTCGCTCTTTATAGAACAAGGTGATTAACTATAAAAAGAATATGTAAAGAAATGGACGAGAAATGCATTTCTTTACTAAGAGTGCAATGTTATATGATACACATTAAAATCACATTGTGAAGTAAAAAAAAATATTTCTTGCTGCAGATAAATATTGATTAAATACGAGGCTCAACTGTTAATGAATGTTAACAAGCCACAGACATTTTCAAGTAAAGTTTGCAAACTTTGACGCTGCCGATAGATTTTATAAATAACACACAAACTAAAAAGAGGAAAATGCGAGAGGAAACCATGTCATTGACGCGACTGCCAGCCACGGTTGGATTTATCACGTCCGTCGGCGACACAAATGTCGGCGAGTTACGTGTGAACTTAACAACGTTAAAGTAAGTTGTGCAGCTGAAGCGTTTTCCAGACCCGGGGTCTGAACATGCGGCGCCGTTAGATACCACGTTGCCATTGTTGGACAAAATTTCTTTTAGAATGACTTTTTGCTGTCAGAGGTGAGAGTGATGAAAATTAGAAAACAGTACAAGTTTTAGAGCTGTTGCATGACTACATTTGTTTATTCTAACCAATAGAATGAACAAAATACACCTTTAAATCAAAACACAACTAACTCAAAAATGAGAAACTGAGTTAATTTATTAAATTGATCTGGAAAAGCGATCTAGGTACCATTCACATAAAAAAATAACAGTAAAATATACACTGGTAAGCTTCAAGTTTCGAGTATTTATAGAACACACCAAATACTAAAACTTTAAAGAATACTTCCAAAGTTTTAAAGTTGATATGCTTTCAGTTTAAAGGCATGAAATACGTCAAATACAGGGCTTTATTTATAATAATTGAATTTTTTCGGATGATATTTTCTTTAATGACGTAATTGACTTGTTTTCTAATTATACAACTATCCATAAAACGAAAATAGTATATTGTTCTTGTATTATAATTTGACTTTTATTTTAATAAACCGTACAATTCTATAAACAATTATTTTATTTACACAGTTTAACAAACGAGAAAAATAAAAAATTTTTGAAGAAATTAAGACGGGAAGACGCATAATGAATCTTTAATATGAAATACGGCTAAATGAAGCTTCAATATTTCGTGTACATAATAAAGGTAACATTAAATGAGTTAAATAATAAATAAAATATTAAATTAAGTTCTTTGCTGAAGCGTTGTCAATAAAGGAACGTTTCATAAATTAAAAGAAATAAGCAACAGATGACGATTACGAGTAGCATCTCTAAAAGTTTCGACGTGATTTTCATTAACCGTTCCATTTTTCTTCAGTACGAAATGTATAAAATGAAACACAGAAAAAGCACAGAAGAAGAAGCACAGAAATTCTCGAGAAGCGCTTTTCTTTGTTTTAAGTATTCTTTGTCAAAACTGAAAAAAAAACAGAATTATTGTGGATTCAATTCGACGTGTGTTCGTCGATCTTTTCATCTGTCGCAGCTAGCGGCAAGAAAAAGTTTTGATACTTTTAAGTGTCGAGTATATTTTTCAGTACTAATACTTTTGTACTCATTACATCTTATTAATATTTTTACTCAGATGAGTACTCCATCGTAAGCATCATATCGAATCTCTTTCTAACCCTATCTTTCATGTAATACTTCAAAAAACTCTTGATTTTTTAAAGTATTACATGAAAGGTAGTAATATATGCAACTGAATGGTAGTAATATATGTAATACTAACAAAGTACTATTGTGCTGGTGACATTTGATACTGTTTGAGATTTAAGAAAATATATCGTTCGTTTTGTTCCATTCCAACCAAGTCAAGTGCTAAAGCACGCTTCAGTGTCGAACCCGAATGAAATGATTTGACAAAATATTATTTATTTTAGGGATTGTAAACAGCAATAGTGGGAATTTAAATTATGATTCACGTTCTATTCTCTAAACATTTATCTGATCTGTTTTGTGTTTTAATTTTCTTCCATTTAGATGAAAACGTTTATTAAATTAATATTTTTTTTATATTTTATTTGCTGAAAACGTTTATATGATTTGCCTTAAATTTTTTATTATACCAGGATAATTTGTGTTGAAGTGTATTATACAAGAAGTTATTTATACAAGGTAGAAATTTATAGTACATCACAGAGATAATAACAAATATGTAAGGACTTGAAATATGAAGAGTAACTTTTAGGAAATATGCCTGATAAAGCATTCAGGAAACATATCGATACTTTGGCTATGGATACTTTTCTGTCTATACTTTTTCTGAATGATATTTTTTTGGGTACTTCTCATATCTTTGGTCGATCAGAAGGACTCTATAGGTTTTAGGTTCAAGTGTGGTCTCGTGGAAATTTTATCAAGCAAAATTTTCATCAAAATGAAATTTCACAAATACATCCACTACAAGAATTACAATTCAAACCATTTTCAAAATAAAAAAACGGAAATCAAAAAATTTGACAGGTGGAAAAGACTAAAACCGTATAGTAAGCGCATAAACTATATGTTCTCCTTATTGTTATGTAATTTATTGTAACTGATATTTGAAATAAAAATTACACTTTTTAAAATTAAAATGCATTTATTGAAATAATTAAATACCCCGAGAAAAAACCAAATATAGAGAATAGTGTCTTACTAAATAATCATAGTATCAAAATTGAACACACAAGTTTGAATTGTCAAATCATGTAACCATAGCAACGACAGCAATGTTATAGCCGTCTTTCTTTGCACGAGTAATCTTTCGATTGCGAATCTGTCAACTGAGTATACGAAAAAACACGCTTTATGCTCTAAGCGTTAACATTATAATTGACACGAATTTTTATAATTTTTTTTCATTTCATAATAATATGTAGATACATAAATATCAGTAGAAAAAAAGAAGGATTTTGTCTACGTAGGCAATGTACAGGCAGGAAAAAGTACACTTGTTGACAGTCACTGTAATTATTTTTTTTGACTAGCTTTGATTTTATTATTATATTATGCAGAATTATCCGTGTCCGTGACTTTGTTCGCATGGAATTCGGAGTAAGAAAAGTTGTTAGGAACTTCTTTCTTTTTTCTCGCAGGATTCTATGAGTGTAAAGTATAAAGTTTACTAAAACGTTAATAAATTGCGTTGGAAGCTAAATTGATTACTCTGATTCTGATATTAGCGTGCTCAAAGCACGTAAACTAAAGATTGATATATATTTTTTACTTTTAAATCTACTGAAATTAAATCAGACTAAATGTTAGTACAAGCTAGTCTAAATGAATTAATAAAAACCGCATCTAAATTGGTTAGTCGTCGCTGAGATTAGCGTACACGACCAAGGTGCGCTCAAACAGACAAACCGACAATACATTCTAAAATCTGTTGTGTTAGGCTTAGTAGCGTGCCTTAGTAGCGTAGATAGCACTTAGTTTTACTTAAAATATTCAATGTACAGACTTAGTTTTTTGCGATTTTATTATTTGATGTTTGCCTGATAAAATTTCTCTAAACCGGTACGATGTTTATTTTACGAGAATATGCTCTTCACTTCATTAGATATCCGTAACTCTTAGGGGTAATCTCGCTCGAGAGACTAATATCTAAGGTGACACTTTCAATATTAGACTGGATATACATGATGTAATATTATATGATATGATCGATTCAACAATGTCCATAATTAATATTACTTGGAAATACTAAATTTAATAGATCATGTAAAATACCTTGTAACTACTGATTGGTTTTTATTCGACGCTTCCTTTGAATTACTATACGATCTTATATTAAGTGGTTTTTGCCCTAATAACTTTAAAAGATTTTGTATATGTGTCGACCGAAGCAAATCATCAACAAATATGATGTTTACTATTTACGGGATATCGATAAATAGTTCTAGAGGCCCTATGAAGCAACATACCAACCAAAAAAATATAACATTTACATCGAATCGTCACAACAAATAGGTTAACAATAAACGAAAATAATAAAAAGTCATGAAATTAGGACGACCATCTGCCTTAATTTGCTGAACCGCTTCCATTCTACATTACCCTCACACTGTTGTTCGACCGATGGTTCGCCCGCTAACAAGACTTCTTCATTCCATTTTTCGATAATATTTTTGGAACTGTTTTAGATATTGTGATGAAAAAATATGCATGTTGTGAACAGAAATATCATCTATATTATATTTTATAACGCCTAGTATATATTTAACTTTTTGGAATTTCTCCCAACCAAGGACAATTTGAAAAGAAAAAAAGAGAACACAGAAAATTTTTGAAAAATAGTTATTTATTGATGTTTGAAATCAGGAAGACATTGAATTTTTATTAATATCTTTAGAAACAAGTTTTATTAAAATTAATATATAATGTAAGGCTTGAATTGTTTTAAACCTTTGGACAGCCAGCATTGATTTTCGTGAAATACGGTAGTACTTTTATGGGCAGGGAAAGTAAGTAAGAAGTTTAAGAATGAACCTAGGACATTATGAATTATCTTGGGATACGAAAAATCTTTCAATTTAAACTTGAAGTAATTTGAATTTCGCGGATTCTTCAAAAATGAAGCAAAGAATAAGTGCGTGCAGATGGCGTTCATTAATCATGTCCAATCATTTGAGTTTAGAACCACCCTAGAAGCAAATAATATGACAGTCGATCTTCAATTATATTATTTAAAGTTTAACTGGGACAGTAAATAGTAATGAAAACTGATGATAATCAGGCATTAAATTTATTTAATTTATAGTGGATAAGTTGAGTTATTTCTTTTGTGAGGTAGACTTGAATGATAGTGGTATTTTCTCAAAGACCACACTAATATTTTTATTTAATATTTAGTCAAAAATTATATGGAGTCAAATAATATGGAGTCAAAAATTCTTAATTTTCTTTTAACTAAACTACCATAGAAATAAAAATCTTTTAAAACTACTTGGCTTTGCAATAATTTGAGTCTTCGGAAAAATAGTATCTTTAATTATTTTTTAGGATTATTTAAAACACATACACTTTTCGTCATCTTTTATGTATTCAATTTTTTTATTTTTTCTTAAAATTGTATATCTACTGTTCTGCAAAACCTTTTTTTAAATAATCGTGACGGAATGTATATATCATTTTTAGAGTAGGTTGTATAGATATGTAAACAACTTACAGTAAACGATGTTTAAAATGGAAAGTAACAAAGTCAATACACTAACCAAAATAATCTTAGCATAGTCATGCACGATAGATCAAATAGTGCATTGGAGCTAAATATTTACTTTACCAACCTTGATACATTTTAGCCAACACAAAATAATAATTTGGCAAATAAATAGGTTGGTTCAAACTGTTGCTTAGAAGATTTGCATTGGAATATTTCTTTCTTTTAAATCCTAACAACTATGTGCGCAGACTCCATAATCATGCTCAGGGAAGTGATATTGTTTAAGCTGATGGAATTATATTAAGGCATTTTACATTTATTCCCGCTATTGATAAAGAAAAATACATTATATCTGATTTTTTCCTGCGTGGTGTAAATTTTAGACCAAAAAATGTAATTTATGGTTTTTATTACGAAGGTTCAAAGGAATTAAGTATAAATTCAAAGCTACTTATAATTTCAATTAAGATTGTACTTTATTACCATGGTAAGAAGTATTTTTCTACGTATTGTAATGGCAGGTTTATAATATATTGATTATGTATAGAAAGTAACAATGCTCTTTACAGTATTGTAGTTAACTTATTTGGTATTAATGCATGACGAGATAATGATGGTGGAATTAGTCACCCGATTGTATTGGTAATTTTCTCAAAAATAGAATCTAATGTAAAGAAAATTCACTGAGAAATATTGAAACATTGAAGGGAAAAATTATTTCAATTTATACTTTTATGAAAAGATAATAGCTCTAATGAGGTTTTCTTAGAAATTACTGGTCCTATATAAAAAAAAGTTTCTAATAAATTACATTTAACTAGTCTGGAGCATGCATTTTTTAAAATTATATCAGAAGGTTCTGTATTCTATATTATTCAAGCTAAGATTTTAAAATTGAAAACTGAAACGTTGAAGAAAAATACATTTTGATCACCAAAGTATTAACTGAGGTAAAACTAGTTAAGTTTGGTATGATAATTTTCTTATTAATTACTCGCTGTATGCCATGATAATGATAAAAATTATTGTAGCTCTGGGTACGCTGAAAGAATTGAAACATTATACTTGCATAGCTTAAAAATCTTATTCTTAAATCCTTAAATCTTAGCAAAAGTTTGCTTGACAATAACAATAGATTTTACGACTAATATTGATTAATAGCTTAGGTTGCATTTGTTCATTCTTATCGAGAAAACCATAATTTTTTTGTATCTTTTTTGGTTAATTTTTAATTTCAAAACCGGTTTTAAGTAAATGAATAACATTATAAATTAAACTCTTTAATCCGAAGGAAGTCCCATAGCTTTATTTATGCGTTTCGCAATCGAAATCCGGAAACCTCTTTGTTGCACACGTACCGATACTACTGTTAAGTTTGTATGGAACTCGACAACGTATTGTGTGCTTGGACGTGACTAACGTGACCGTAATTGTGGTAGTGTCAGCAAGGTTTCCGTAGAATTTTCTTTTTTTTTAGTTTCAATGTTGTCGCGAATATCTGTCATCCCCATAAAAGTTTGTGAACTTTCACTTACCCGTGTCAGTGACTTGTTCTAATTATCTGATTATAAGTTTTCATCAATTTATGATATTACATACAGATTTTGTAATTGAGGTATAAATAGCATCGTATAATTTCCTGTCCTTGTTTTCTTGCACGCTCCTAATTATATTCATATTATACGAATTTTGTTGAAAGGGCTAAACAATTTCGTGCTTTAAGTTCCTTGTAATACATCAATGTGTATTCAATCTTTTGCTGAACGTCAAACGAAAAAAAAACTGTTTTAATTAGACAACACTTTCTTTACTTATTACTAATTCGTGTTCTAAGTATTTCGGTGTAATAAATATTCGCAAACCATATGTACTTCAAAAGAAGGATTTACTTCTTTTCGGACATAATTCTACTTCTATCAGATATATTTATTATGTGTGATAAAATTCACTGCAATACATATCCTGCAAAAGAGGTGGTTAACAAATGTACACGTATTCAGGTGTATACGGACATATTCATTTTTGAGCTTCCATAATTATTCAAGTGAATAATCATTTGTAAGTGACGCTATATATACTACGTAATGTTTTAAATAATTTACGTTTTTCCTCATCCTCGTTTCCATTTAGGTACCTCTATACGCTCTTATGGTCCAAAGATTAAATTGCTCTTAAAGTAATTCCTCTCCCATAATTTGTCCAAAAATAATGTCTTCTCTGCCTTCTATAATTTTAAAAATCTATTATTCTTTATTTATTTGTTTTCGGACATGTCCAATCTAGCTTTTTGAGATTTTGTACATAAAACTCCACATAAAATGAAAACTGAAAAAATTTCAGTGGACATCACGTTATTTTTTTCAGAAATCACTATTGCTATTGACTTCAAATCTGTTGCGGTTGTAATATTTGTTTGTCCCCATCTATTTTCAATTAAAAAATTATGAAAATAGTTTCATTTTTATACTAAACGACGGCAGAAATGAGGAATTTAAATTTAAAAGTGGTTCAACAAGACCAAGTGTGGTATAATATGAACGTTATTTGTTTTGCCCTCTCTAACTCATTAATAACTAGATTAAAATCATGTAAATATGCATGTATTCATAGAGTACTGATAAAATATCGTTTGATAATAAATTATAGAATTATAGAAACTATGGTCATGCTGGTTCGCTACAAGCTGTTTACGTCTCACGTCCGGGCAAATTCTCGGGTAGACCTGTGAGTGTAGATATCGTTGCCGTCTATCGTGCACTAAACAATTGATTGGACTGTGTTGTATTTTTACAATTTCAGAAATTAATTGGTTTCTTCTCTATTTTTAATATTTTCCTTTTTTATTATTGCTATTTCTGATTTATAATTATTTTTATTAAATAAAAAATGATGGTAATAGTTTAATAGGATTTCGTTCTAAATTTGTAAATTTGATATATACAGGTTTCTGGAAACTAATTGTTATCCTGAAATGCAAACTTTTAATTAATCAAGTAAATGGTTTTTTATCGGGTTAATCTGGATGGATAGCTAGTATGTATATATATATATATATATATATATATATTTGTATATATATGTGTGTGTATATATATATATATATATATATATATATATATATATATACATACATATAAATTATTTCTCCTTTCAAGGTCTTGATGCAGAGTTTCTTGTGTTTTAATTCCATTTTTAGTTAAACTTTACATTAATTTTACAATTATTATAAGGTAAGGATAATGTCGTGCATCACTACATTTTTAAAAGTCTGAATGATGATAACATCATCATAACATCATATTTAGAAACATTTTATATGCAAAAGAACATCATTTATAATGTGTAGCATAATACCTTTGTGAATGAAGTACAATTATGATTATATTATAAGTGGCTTTTAAATTATTGGAACGAATTTCCTCGTTGCACGTGACACACTTGGCGAATGAACGTTAGCCTGAAAAAAGTGTAAGATTTCGACCGACACGTTTGCTGCGGTACAAAGTATAAGATTTCGACCGGCACTTATGCTACGGTATAAGTATTTACGTGTTTATAAGCATATGTCAATGTATAGGTATATTACTACAGTATAGATGTTGTGCTGCTGCTGTCAAAAGGCAAATCGAAGACCAGCTGTCATGTTATTTGTTTCTGTGTTGGTTACCTAGCTTGTGTAATGCGTCGAATTCCGATTCTATTTTCTGCATCACAATTCTTGCTCATAAATTTTTTACATGTTGTGTTACATTGGTCGTTAAAATAATTATTTTAATATTGAATGTAGACAAAAAAAATGTTCTAACTAGCATAAACTCCATAAGCTATAATAAAAAAATAGTCGTTTTTGTTTTTCTTCGGTCTGAGAATTCTTATTGAAATAATTTAAAAATTTGTTTAAAACAGATTTAATGAACTTGTCAATAATAAACGTTAATCCCAAAAATATAAGGAAGAGTAGATGGTGTAATTTCTTCATGGCATTTATTTCAAATTCAAATAATTTGAACAAATATTAAGGATTAGAAATTACTTTTCAAAAGATTGTTGAAAACTGTTATCAAACAACTTTTCCATCCGCGTGATTTCAGGGAGTAACATTCACTTGGCAGTATTGTTATTAGTCCTAAAAAGATACGTCGTAAAAAACAATCTATAAACTATAACTAGATTGAATTAGGCCGTAAAATCTCAAAAATATCTTACTACTAGGGCGGCTTACAATTGAACCGGCCACTTTCTTGTCAATCAATCGAATCACAAACTGGGTTTGCTGGAATGGGACATTGAGGGAAAACGCGGTTGAAGAAAATAAACGTAAAAGCTAATGGACGAAATTGGGCGGCCGAATACCTCTCCAGCCGTTCGTCGAATCTCGTCAGCGCCTATTGGCCCTAAATTGTCCTTTGCGGAAATTTTATATATATTATAGGAAATAATCTTATCGAAAAGTGTATGTGCAACTTTTGAGCGAGATGCTTTGAGTAGTTACATGAACATCGAAGAATGGCTGTAAAAAAATGGCAATAAAATTAAGTGAGCTTATTACATACGTTTAAAACATTACAGGATATATTTCGACACCTTTTTAATCGTCAGGGTAATTTAACGTCTAAATTTATATGAGGATATTTATGGATAAATAGTAAAATTAAACGCTTTGGTGTTTGAGTCGCTGTAATAAAAAATTTGTACAGTGTGATGTAAATGAATATACAGATGTCTCATTAAGTTTTTATAAAGTTTAACACTGTTAGATTGGTTCAAATTTATGATGAGAAGATATTTAACATTGTGCCCATTTACCTGCAGTCAGCACCACAACTCCGAAAAATATGCACTAGCTCAAATAAAACCGCAGCACACCATAAATTGTAGTTTTGATCGATAGTTCATGAGAGTAAATATTTTTAAAACATACGTCGAGGATAATTTGAGAAATAAATAACAGTGGTATACAAAACTACTTCTTTTATTCTGAAAATCTAAATACCGATTATTAATATAATTAGTAAAACCTTCAAATTCTGCCTCATGTTTTATACAATGGATTCAAAAAGTCTACATGCAAATAGTGTGGACGAACGATTGATCAGAAAGCGGTCCGAATCTGAAATTGCCTTTTTATAAACCGCAATGGGCTCACCATTGACGTTAGAGGATAGACGTACAGAAAGGCCGTAGTCAGATCGCAAATTCATCTTAGTTACATGTACAATAAATATTTATTTTATTAAACCTGTGTAGCCATCGAGCAGATACATATATCTTTAAAGTTGTAATGTGTTTTGTAACATTCTTGAAAAATCTCCGTGCTAAGGAAGCACGATATATTCAGTCATATATGCAGACTCATGTCCTTATCCTGGAATTAAGATAATCTGAGATTTTGAATGAAGAAATCAGAATGTGTGCTTTTATGAATGAAATACCTATATATAAATAGTAAATATTTTCTATTCCAATTGCAAATATTTATTAATTTTTTGAAATCCATTTTATTTCAGAAAAAAAAATAACGTGTGACATTGGGTTTTAATAAGATGAAAAATAAAAAGTAGGATTCAAAATTATTTTTGACGTATTGAAAGAAAATCAATCGAATAATCTATGTCGTCTTTTTTCCGTCTGCAACCGTAGTAATCTGAGTAAAAATATTATACAGTAATATAAGTCCGCGTCTACGAAAAATATCACGGTTCGTTGAACTTATCTGAAGCAATTACTCATAGTCATATTTTGTATTCTATTTTCACATATAACTGCAGGATTCTCTATGTTATTTTGATCTTATTTTATTAAAAAAAAAGACTTTAGGAATTCAAGAATGCAAGTATTCTTAAATTTAAAATAAACTTTTGCTCTTGTGTGTAAAATAATGTATAAAAAAAGCAATTTTATCGGATATAATATTTTGATTTTAATTAATTTTACTTACTTACTGAAAAATAGGAAATATGAAGAGAACAAAATATGAACAGCATATAATTTGTCTAATCATAATGTACCGGTAAGTGAAATCGCAATACGAGTTAATCCCTACATAATGTTTCAGGGCATAAAACAAAATGCTATTTCGTGAATTGAACATCTAAAGATAAAAATTTGAATTACATAGGTCCTCATCTATCACTATTAAATGAAAAGTTTAATAAAATAAGTTAATGTAGCAACAGTAAATTTGTTATATTTTTGAGGAAATTTTAATTTAATCGAAGAGTCGTTAATGTAATTAAATTCTTCTTTTTGAACCGATATTAAACAGGCAAATTTGTAAATCTAATAAAATGTAAATTTATTGTTATTTGTAATTGGTATTCCATTAAAAGTGTTTTATTTTTATTATATTATTTTTATCGCCTCTTACCTTCAAAATAAAAAATAAAAAAATTAATTGGTTTGATGTTTTGCACGACTTTGAAGTGCTTTAAAGATTTTTGTTAAATATATATGTTTTTGCAAATATTTTTTACATTAATTTCTTTCCATTTTCTATAATTATTGGACAAGAAAATAGATCTAATTAGATAAGTTTCCAAATTAAAATTATTTTCGATTAAAATAACATTGTACTATTCTCAAAAATATTGTTAAAAAATTATATAAAGTTCGAAATGGTCAAAAAGTTCATTAATCGAGAATTCAATATTTAAATTTTTATTTTTGCAATATCCTGAGATTATGCCCAATATAATTCTGTTGAGATATGTTAATATTCCATATTCCTTTTCATAATTAACGTATTTCTGTAAAAATAAAAGATTTCCTTCTAACGAGAGCTACGCCATGTCCATTAGTCCGAATAATTGGAACTAAAGTAAAAATCAATACCCGAATACTGGAAAAAATGAGAACATTTCCTTAAATTTCAAATGAATATAAAATTTTAATTGTTTTCAAATCTACTATGTTCGTTCTAACTTATTTGAGATTTCTCATAGTAACAATTTCTTTTTTTGAAATTAGTGATTAATTCCTTGAAGTGATAACTTACAATATATTTTTTCACAAAACAGATAGATATGTTTTGTTAAAAAATATAGTGTAGGTTGTGTTAATGATTGATATATAATTACAATGCAGGTCAACACCATACAACACTTTTGTTTGTTTAATATGTGTCTATTCCTTCTTGTTTGAATAATATTTGGCAACGCATAAATTTATTTATCTACTAGTTTTATCATAAAAGATTCTTTATTTTACTTGTCATCTTATTTATGCCAATCGTATGTATCTATGAAAACACAGTTGACAAGTTTTCTTTGGTGTGCTTCTTCACATATCAAGTACTTTGAATTATTATTCGAGTCGTTACAAAAAGAGGTCGAGTCGTTACAAGAGATACTTATTGAAGACAATGAAATAATAGTGCAAGGAATGTAAAAGGAAAGCGAATGAATTGTGAAGGAAGGTGAATGAAATAATTACGTAGACTACAATCTATGGATAATAATAAATAGTTTTAATTTAATCAAAAAAACTAAGCAACAAGATTGATCAAAAATTTACACTGTTTATGCACATTAATTAAATTTTTATCCATTAAAGGTGGTTCATCTTTTATGAACGTTATCATTCCTTGCTACAAAATCTCCGATTATATCGATTTATGGACATATGAGGCAGCCTATTTCAAATCTTATATGAATCTTGACTTCTACTTTAAATTGCGCTTTTGCGCTTCTATGTACAGAAGACTAATTTCTAGCTTGGTCTGCTTTCTGATTGATTATCTGTTAACTTGACTTGCACATTAACTTTGTGGATTTAATGTACTAAATCTTGCACATAATTGTTTATTATTAAAAATATATTTTGCCTTGAATATATCTAGAAGTTGATGCCTCCTGGATGATGCTTCGTAAATCTCGTAACGTTTCTATAGTGATATTAAACCATTGAATAACTTCGTAATTACAAGTCTAACTGGAATATTTTTCTATTATTCCAACTGGCTTGTAGTCAAGTTTCCTTATACTGTAGTCATTGACGTACTGGTATTATACGCGAGGGGGATACGAAACACTGGGGCCATTTTGGTATATGGTGGATATCAGATAAAACAAAGAGTTAACACGCTGGTTTTTCTCGACACTCATGGTATTTAAGACGCTGACATTGATAAATATTATCTATATATTCACGATACATAGTCAACATTTAATCTGTATTCGTAAGTGAAACATTTCAAAAACATATTTAAAATATGTTCAAAATGTTGGCTAAAATACGCACAAGAACCAATCAGAAAAAAAAGTGAATAGTATTACAAATAGCGTATCAGCAATATATACAATAATATGACATTGTCAGTAGTTAAGAGTGTTGGGAGGCACAGACCGCGCCAAAATGGGAATTTTGCTGGCGCAGTCGACAACGGCACTCGTACGTTAGCTACAAATAATTCCCTGCGGCTACAAATGACTACAGATTTGGAACCTATCAACATCAATCCCTCAACTGTCTATTCCAAAAGAGCCATATTGCCTTCTTTGTTAACTTACATAAATCTGCGCTAATTGTTTTATTGGAGCAATGTAAACACCAAACCATCTAAATTTGCTGTTTATTGATTAACATCTTCGACAATGAACAAAGTTACATATTATAAAATTTTGCTTTCACAAATTTAAATACACAAAGTAGCCTGTAATTGTATACATTCGCTCAAGTTATTTGCATTAGAAAGTTATATAACAGGACATGTCTATCAACTATTATATAAGCGGGCATCTACTAACTAACATTTGTTTAAATACTGATAATCTGTAGAAATCTGCGAATAAGCCGTGCCAATTTAACAGTTCTATTTTTCCATAACATACATGTATACCCACATAACGCAGATAAGTTCCAAATTTCACTTGTCGCCAGTTACAAAAATTTCTAGTAATAGTAATTAGTTAATAGTAGTTAGTAGTATTTTGCAAACATATTTATGTACGGAAACGATACTGTACCGCAAAAGTTCCGTATAGTTCCGTCTATGAAAATACAGGTAGTATTTTCATTATTTTATACTTTTCTCCTTCAATGGTTTTTTGAAGTCGCTTCGTCTTTTTTTGTAAAAAGGGTTTATTTTCATATTGTAGTGCACAGTAAGAAGTCATTTTGTATTAAACTCACTTAAATCGTGAGATGTTTATCAGCATTTACTAACATAATGCTCATAGTAAATAATTATTATTTGTATACAACGTTTAATAAATAGTTATATCGATTACAAATAAACACTACCAAAGCGTTCTACCAAGAGAACTCTATTCGATGTAAGATTGACTTTTTATTATGTGTTAATGTGAGTATTGACTTTTTAAATTGGTCTAAAAGTATACATTTGCAAAATCTATTAAAATCGTTAACATCATAGACTTATTATTAGCACTCGTATCAGTGCTTTCTTCATACATGAAAAAAGAAAAAATTATATCAATATTAACAACAATCAGTGCATGTACCAAAAACCGTGTTATTTACTCGCAGTTAATGCTTCAACACTTCCGCCGGTGGCAGCCCACTGCGTAAGTTACATGCAAACTACTTGCAGAGGGAGCTAAGGATACTAGCGCAACTAGTGCAATGAGATTTGCAACCTCGTAAAATATTGAGTTATTTATTTAAGTCTCGGTGTCATTAGACAGATATTTCATTAGCATAAATTTCAGAATGACATTCAGGAGAGAAATACGCATTACAAATTTTTTAAGTATTCCATACCACGAAAAGACAAAAACGAAACAAGTTTACTCCTTTGCTCATATCCGGAAAATAGAAGCTAACATGCTGCGTTAGATTTATTATTCGCATATTTTACAGATACTTATCAGCTAATACTTTAAAATATTTATAAGGTAATTTTAGACGGGGTAAAATAAATATTCGAAAATTTTTTTTGGGTTTATTTGTAGTATTACATGACATTTTTCTTTTAAAATTTTAAATGGCTTATACTCAGATATTCGCACTACAATCTGCAAAAAAGTATATGTCCACTCCCTCTTGCTCCCAAAGCTATTGAACCAAACATCGTTTAAACACGGTTTGTGGATCCTAGGTATTTATAATACAATTACGCTAGGAATTATTATATGTATTTTATAGAGTTTGCGACAATCGAGGTACTTTTACAAGAATTATATATTGGCAATAAATTAGTAGATTGAAACATCAAGTCAAACGATGTAAATAGATAGTTATTTTTTTAATATCAAATATTGAAGCCAAATATATATACAGTTGACAAGTTTTTTTTGGAGTGCTTCTGCACATATCAAGAACTAGTAAATATTTACGCGCCACGTTAAAAATTATTCGAGTCGTTATAAAAATAAGTCCATCAATCCCACATGTAATTTCCCAAATAATATTGATTGGCGACTCCTATTTTATGAATAATACAATTAAACTTTTAAAACAATCACATAATCGGTTGGTTCTCTTCCGAGTTAATTAATCGAATCAAAAATTGGAAAATTGCTATCGGGTTGTACCAAGGTTTGGAATTTATTTCCTTATAATATTAAGAATACCATTTTATTCATTTCTATTTGTTAAATGGCGTGTTTCGTTCTATTCATCTTCATAAGTAAATAATATTTTTGTAATAAAACTAGATTAAAAATCTTGATTTAAAGGGAATTGATCATTTTTACTAGCACCGGGATAAAACAAATTGATAAGAAGTTATGATTCATTTGTTGCTCGGGTAATGGTGGGAATGCAATAGAAAATAATATATTAAATTAAATATATTTCAATTCAACTAAAAATGACCCTTTGTAGATAAGTGAACTTATTACTTTCAATATACAAGATTCAAAATTGTGTAGTTGAAATGAATTCGGTGTAGATTGTCAGGCATCGTAAGGATGGGAAAGAAAAAAAAGTTTAATTGAATTTTTTATAAAGTAAGACTTTCACTGATCTACAGATATTTTTAAATATTATGAATGAAATGAATGAATATTACATAACTATGTATTTTATTAACTTTTCGAGACCAAACAAATGAATCTGTCAATTAAATAATAACTTATGTTGAATATATTTGGCGTTAATTTTGTAGAAATTCATTACTCACAATTAAATGAAACTACGTGATGTAGTATTATTTCTCCTTTGTTTAAGTTCTTTACCACGACCTAGGTTTCGTTGTATTACAACATCTTCAGGTAGGCTATTAGCAAAGATTCCTTGCTAATAGCTTTTAGAAGAATCTTTGCTAATATCCCACCTGAAGTTGTTGTAATAAAACGAAACCTAGGTCGTGGTAAAGAACGTAAAGAAAGTAGAAATAATACTACATCACGTAGTTTCATTTAATTGTGAATAACTTATGTATTAATAATAAGTTATTCACAATCAATATAAATATATTTACCTATATATATATATATATATATATATATATATATATATATATATATATATATATATAAACGAATAAAAGCAGCTGCTGTAATTCTCTATTGATTATATTGCCAACACTGAAGCGTAGACCTCAGCATCAAATAAAACTTTGAAACTACAAGCGATATTTATTATTATATTTTATTTCTGACTCGTGTTCAACAACGAATACGTGCACACTATCTTCGATACGACTCGAGGGTGTAATACCGCCCTTGTCGAGACTATCTCTGACGTTTCCATATATATTCTCAGGCACCGTGTCGTCGCTAATAAGAAACCAATAATCTGTAAATTCCTATTTTGTTTTCAAATTTTATATAAGGTCATGACAGATTATATTATCTCACAATTTGTCTCGATCATAACGTCAATAAGATTAACATAATAAAGGCGTCAGATCTTGTAACCGAATTACTTTTTTAGTACATTTTATGACAAGCAATTTATAATATATTCTACTAAGTTTAGAAACAAATTACACTTAAGAACGAATTGCTCCGCCCTTAAAAACCTGCGAGAACATATTGAAAACGTCATACTTTTCAAAGTTTCTTACTGCATCCGATGTTTTGCTGTCGTATCGAATGTTCCTTCTTGAACCCCAGTTTATACAATTAAATATGTTTACATATTCATATATTTTGCATCTATAAATAACGTGTTCAATTTATATTTTTACTTTTATGCATTTTACACATTAGAAATGCATCTTTCTCTTAAATAAATCTTTAAATACGACTGTCAGTCTTTATTGTATATATTTTGTGTGAGGAAATTATAATACAATTGTTGTAATAATACAAAAGACACTTTATCTGCATGAATTGAGGAGAAAAATAGAGAGGGAAAATTGTATCATAAAGCTTTTTTTCTGTTGATTTAAACTAAAACTTATCTTATTCTATGATACACATGGTATCGAAGTTAACCTTTGAAGTAGGCTATATTTTTCACTGAAATTCTTCTTCATAATAGATTAAATTTCCACGTTATGATATGGTGGAAGCGAGTAATGAAAATATTCGATTAATGATGGAAAATGAAGGAAAGATGAGAGCATCCAGCTACCCTATTTCGTATGTTAATTTAACGTTTTAACGTATTCCTTCAATTCCCATTTGATCTAAATCTAGTATACGATTCTATTGACTGATAGAAAATGTTAACTCGTAATTCGAAACAGGTACCATATATTTTAGTAGACGTTATTTTCTGATTAAGAAATTATCTTAGTACATTAATTTTTTTTTTTAAATAATTTTATAGAATATTACACTGTGGTAAACGAATTCTAGTTTATTATGTAAAGCAACGAATTCGTATTTTATTTATTATTTCAACAATATTTTGTTACATGTTGTTGACCAATTGCAATTAAGCATTCAGCAATAAGTTCATCAATACCATTTTTGTTGTAATAGATTTCATTAAAGCTGACCGTGGTAATAGTGGTAAAAACGTAGTCTTGACGTACTTGTATGAATACAGTCTCGGTATATTTTCAATTATTCTGAGGCGTATACTCTTTATCTCTTATCGTGAGCTTGCTACACATCATTTACTTCGTAGAGATTGAAGGTATTTGCGTGAAATTTAGAATGATGTATTGTGGTCCCAATTGTTCATGACTACGGAATTAATAACAATTTCCAAAACACGATAAGGTCAAAATTACAGGAAAATATTATAATTTATCTTAAATTTAAATGTGTGTTTGGAAAAGCTAAGCTAAAGGTGTCATTTATATGTGGATTAAATATTTTGAAGCGTCTCTTTAGACGATTAATTAAAAATATAAGGACTACATAAAATAAATTCTATAGTAGGTATTACTTTGCCATATTTTATAATAAAAATGCAATAAATAAAATGCAATACCTAATATTAATTGTTTTTCAGACAATGGTCATAGTCATGTTATTTAATGTTATGACAGATGATTTTTTAAATTTACTGATGGTTCTTTCAAATACGTAATGTGTTAATTAAATTAAAATATGCATGAAAATTCCAATGTGACATAAGCAAAATAAGAGGAAATTTAGTTTTGTATTTGAACTTCTGGATATATCGAATTTGACTGTTACTTTTATGATGTTCGGCAAGGACACTTAAAGGGTTTCCCTCTTCACAGTAAGAACAGCTGAATGGTTTGTTGATATATTTTAGATTTATTAATCATTAACAGCTAGGGATAGCGTATTGTTAAAATTTTAGGATGCACGATATTATCAGTTAGGGGTAGTAGATTTTATTTACCGTATTGTAGTAAAACTGATTATTATGTTGTCGACCGGCGCATTTATGTGTGGGTTACGCTAAGTTTTTTTTCGAGCCATTTATAACAATATACTCATTGTATGGGAAGCCAGCATAATTGACATTATTATTCGTTATGCCACTTTCTAGATTGTAGATCGATCGGAAGTACCATATAAGTTTTGATGATCAACGTGTAATGCTATTGTCTAAATAGTGAAAAAAAAACACTTTAACGCGACGTATCTTTTTTTGCCTGAATCAAAAAATTTTAAATTTTTACATCAATGTAAAGCTATGGACCAAAGGATACGATACTAATTTTAACTTGATATCTTAAGCGGTTTCTCAAGAAAAATAGACAGACGGACGATCAGACGGTCGAACAACCGAGTAATCCGGAAATGCTTCCATTTTCTCGATTTATGAAGAAGATCCCATTTTTCCTTTTGAGGTATGGAACGAAATAAGTATAAACTAATTCAAATTATATAAAGTAAATATATTTCCAAGTAAGAAAATGTTGAAGATAAACATTTTCTTTTTGAAAATTAAATGATTTCTTCATAATAAAAGACCAAAGGAGAAAAATTAGTGTTATATTTTCTAAAGGAATTAAAAAAATATCTTGTTTTGTCAATTGCCTATATATATATATATATATATATATATATGTATATATATATATATATATATATATATGTAATATAAACCACGGGCTCCCGTGTTTTAGTGAAAAATTACGCATTGCTTTATAACAATAAATGAATTTAGAACAATTAATTTGTCGCAAATCAATTTTACACTGAATACACTGCAATTGACGGAGGGTACGGAATGAGTAAAATTGTTGCATCTAAACACGTTTTGAGGTCGTCAGGAATTCGAACAAACCACACAACGACATGGTTCACTGCACATTTCAAAGATCACTCTTACCATATTTCCGGTGACTAAAGCCAATTATGCTCCGGTGAAAATGAAATGAATAGCCATGGATAATTGTTTTAATGAGCCTGTGCTGCGCTGCGCAAACCAATTAATAGAACCGCGTCACCCATTCCGATCCGCTTAACCGACTGCGAGGGATGAAATAAAGCCTCCGAATAAGCGTCCCTGATTTACAAATGACGTCAGTTAATCGTGAGTACTTATACAAATTAATTGCCAATCCCATCGACTGACAGATGGAACTGGAAGCGTCCGTCGTGACGTATGCCGCGCCCAGTGGCGCGCAGGACTTTATACCCTATTACAAATATATATGCATCACGTATTTACGAAAATTTGAACATATTTGATTTATCGTATTCAAACGAAGTCTGAACTTTATTGTAGGATTTACAATTCGCACGCACAAAGCTAATGTTACCATTACGTAGAATTTTAGACAAAACGTTTAAACTTTATTCCTATCTCGCGAAGTATAAAATTATATTAAAAAACAATATCAACAACTGAATATTGCTCCGTTGACTATATGATTAAGATAGGATTTTCTAATTTATATTTACATAGAAAAAACATTTATCGTGCACAATAAAATTACAAAATTTTGGCTCTTCGCGTTTAGAAATTTGTATCGACGAGCAACTGGCCATGGCGAATAGGGAAAATAATTTTATGATTTTTCCTATTCGGTTAGATAGAAATAGAAATATTTCAAATTTGTTAACAGATATTACTGTATTTTTAGGTAAGGAAGAGTTAGTTTTTTATTATCACGATAAAAGTCTTATTTCTTTAAATCGATGTATTACGTTAGAGTTTATTAGGAGCTATTGGAAAGCGTTTTCTTAGTTTTTTTTAATAATTGTTGCAAGCGAATGCGAAGACGAAACGATGCGAAACTTAAATATTAAATGGATAAATTTTTTGACAGATAGATAAGTATTTTCTTAGCAGTAAATTAGTAGCGCAGTGCTATTGATGGCGCGTCGATTATGTCATCGGAGTTAAACGGTGTTCAGAGAAAAGTATGAGATAAATGTCCTTTAGCAATATTTGTATCCTATCATACCCATATTTTTAATAAAACACAGAAAAAGCACAGAAGAAGAAGCACAGAAATTCTCGAGAAGCGCTTTTCTTTGTTTTAAGTATTCTTTGTCAAAACTGAAAAAAAACCGAATTATTGTGTATTAAATTCGACGTGTGTTCGTCGATATTTTCATCTGTCGCAGCTAGCGGCAGGAAAAATGTTGATACTTTATGTGACGAGTATATTTTTCAGTACTAATACTTTTGTACTCATTACATCTTATTAATATTTTTACTCAAATGAGTACTCCACCGTAAGCATCATATCGAATCTCTCTCTTACCCTATCTTTCATGTAATACTTCAAAAAACTCTGTTGAATTTTTAAAGTATTACATGACAGGTAGTAATATATGCAACTGAATGGTAGTAATATATGTAATACTAACAAAATAATATTGTGCTGGTGACACTTGATACTATTTGAGATTTAAGAAAATATATCGTTCGTTTTGTTCCATTCCAACCAAGTCAGTGCTAAAGCACGCTTCAGTGTCGAACCAGAATGAAATGATTTGACAAAATGTTATTTATTTCAGGAATAGTGGGAATTTAAATTTTGATTCACATTCTATTCTCTAAACATTTATCTGATCTGTTTTGTGTTTTAATTTTCTTCCATTTAGATAAAAACGTTTATTAAATTAATATTTTTTTATATTTTATTTGCTGAAAACGTTTATATGATTTGCCTTAAATTTCTTATTATACCAAGATAATTTGTGTTGTAGTGTATTATACAAGAAGTTATTTATACAAGGTAGAAATTTATAGTACATCACAGAGACAATAACAAATATGTAAGGACTTAAAATATGAAGAGTAACTTCTAGAAAATATGCCTGATAAAGCATTCGGGAAACATATCGATACTTTGGCTATGGACACTTTTCTGTCAATACTTTTTTCTGAATGATATTTTTTTCTCATATCTTCGGTCTATCAGAAGGACTCTGTTCAAGTGTGGCCTCGTGGAAATTTTATCAAGCATAATTTTCATCAAAATGAAATTTCACAAATACATCCACTACAAGAATTACAATTCAAACCATTTTCAAAATAAAAAACGGAAATCAAAAAATTTGAAAGGTGGAAAAGACTACAACCGTTTAGTAAACGCATAAATCATATGTTCTCCTTATTGTTATGTAATTTATTGTATCTGATATTTGAAACAAAAATTACACTTTTTAAAGTTAAAATGCATTTATTGAAATAATTAAATACCCCGAGAAAAAACCAAATATAGAGAATAGTGTCTTACTAAATAATCATAGTATCAAAATTGAACACACAAGTTTGAATTGTCAAATCATGTAACCATAGCAACGACAGCAATGTTATAGCCGTCTTTCTTTGCACGAGTAATCTTTCGATTGCGAATCTGTCAACTGAGTATACGAAAAAACACGCTTTATGCTTTAAGCGTTGACATTACAATTGACACGAATTTTTATAATTTTTTTTCATTTCATAACAATAGATACATAAATATCAGTAGAAAAAAAGAAGGATTTTGTCTACGCAGGCAATGTACAGGCAGGAAAAAGTACATTTGTTGACAGTCACTGTAATTATTTTTTTGACTAGCTTTGATTTTATTATTACATTAGGCAGAATTAGCCGTGTCCGTGATTTCGTTCGCATGGCATTCGAAGTAAGAAAAGTTATTAGGAATTTTTTATTTTTTCTCGTAGAATTCTATGAGTGTAAAGTATAAAGTTTACTAAAACGCTAATAAATTGATTACTCTAATTCTGATATTAGAGTGCTCAACGCACTTAAACTAAATATTGATATATATTTTTTACTTGTCAATCTATTGAAATGAAAACCGACTAAATGTTAGCTCACGACCAAGGTTATCTGTTTAAGCACATTAAACAGATCATCTGTTTTTTTACAGATTATCTGATTTATCTGTTTAAGCACATTAAACAGATAAACCGACAAACAGACAAAAATCTCTTGTTTTAGGCTTAGTAGCGTACTTTTAGAAGATAGCACTTAGTTTTACTTAGAAATATTAAATGTACAAACTTAGTTTTTTTCGAGATTTTATTGTATGTATAGATTAGGGGTTTTCTTTTCTCCTTTCCTTCCGATGAAATTTCTTTAAACCGATACGATGCTGATTTTACGAGAATATGCTGTTTACTTCATTAGATATCAATAACCATTAGAAGAAAACTCGCTCGAGAGACTAATATCTGTGGTCACACTTTCAATATTATACTTGATATACATAATTTAATATTAAGTGCAATGTGAAATATAACTCTATTAAGTTTGATTGATTGAATAATGTTAATAATTGATTTTACTTGGAAATACTAAATTTAACGGATCATGTAAAATATTTTGTAACTACTGATTGGTTTTTATTCGACGCTTCCTTGGAATTTCTATATGATCTTATATTAAGTAGTTTTTACCCTAATAACTTTAAAAGATTTTGTATATGTGTCGACCGAAACAAATCATCAACAAAGATGATGTTTACTATTTACGGGAAATCGACAAACAGTTGTACATGCGCCATGAAGCAACTTACCAACCAAATGAATATAACATTCGTTGAATTGAATCGTCACAAAAAATAGGTTAACAATAAACGAAAATAATAAAAAGTCATGAAATTCAGCGGTTCAGCAAACTAAGGTAGATGGTCGCATCTGCCTTAGTTTGCTGAACCGCTTCCATTCTACATTACGCTCACACTGTTGTTCGACCGATGGTTCGCCCCCTAACAAGACTTCTTCATTCCATTTTTCGATAATATTTTTGGAAATGTTTTAGATATTGCGATGAAAAAATATGCATGTTGTGAGCAGAAATATCATCTATATTGTGTTTTATAACGCCTTCATTAATATATATTTAACCTTTATAGAATTTTCTCGCAACCAAGGACAATTTGAAAAGAAAAAAAGAGAACAGAGAAACATTTTGAAAAATAGTTATTTATTGATGTTTGAAATCAGGAAAAGACACTGCATTTTTATTAATATCTTTAGAAACAAGTTTTATTAAAATTAATATGTAATGGAAGGCTTGAATTCTTTTAAACCTTTAGAAAGCCAGCATTGCTTTTAGTGAAAGACGGTAGTACTTTTATGAACAGGGAAATTAAGTAAACAGTTTTTCTTGAAAGACGGTGGTCCTTTTATGAATAGGGAAAATAAGTAAATTCTGAGAAGGAAATCTAAGAATGAATCTAGGACATTATGAATTATTTTGGGAGCTGAAAAATCTTTCAATTTAAACTTGAAATAATTTGAATTTTGCCTATTCTTCAAAATATTGAAGCAAGGAATAAGTGCATGCAGATGGCGTTTATTAATCATGCCCAAGCATTTGAGTTTAGAACCACTCTAGAAGCAAATAATATGACAGTCGGTCTTCAATTCATATTATTTAAAGTTCATCTGCGACAGTAAATAGTAATGAGAATTGATGGTAATCAGGCATTAAATTGTTTAATTTATAGTGGATAAGTTGAGTTATTTCTTTTGTGAGTTAGACTTGAATGATAGAGGTATTTTCTCAAAGACCACACTAATATTTTTATTTAAATTTAAATGTAAATATGGACCCAAAAATTCTCAATTTTCTTTTAACTAAATTACTTATTACCTTTAATTATTTTTTAGGATTATTTAAAACATATGCACTTTTCGTAATCATTTCATGTATCTAATTTGTTATTTTTTCTTAAAATTTTATATCTACTGTTCTGCAAAATCTTTTTTTAAATAATCGTGACGGAATGAACATACCATTTTTAGAGTATGTTACCATACGTATACAATTTATAGTAAACTATATATAAAATGGAAAGTACCAAAGTCAATCCACCAACCAAAATAATCTTAAAATAGTCATACACAGTAGATCAAATAGTACATAGGAACTAAATATTTACAACACTAACTTTGATACATTTTGGATAACAAAATAATGATTTGAAGAGTTTGGAAAATAAATATGTTGATCCAAATCATTGCTTAGAAGCTGTGCATTGGAGTATTTTTTCTTTTAACTCCTAATAACGGCTATGTGCGCAAACTCCATAACAGTGCTCAGAAAAGTAATATCGCTTAAAGTGATGGGATTATATCCGGGTATTTTTTGTTTATTCCCGCTATTGATGAAGAAAAACGCATTATGTCAGATTTTTCCCTCCGTGGTGTAAATTTCAGAGCAAATAATTTCATTTATAGTCTTCATTATGAAGATTCAAAGGAATTAAGCATAAATTCAAAGCTACTTATAATTTCAATTAGGATTGTATTTTATTACCATGTTAAGAAGTATTTTTCTACATATTGTAATTGCAGGTTTATTATATATTGATTTTATATAGAAAGTAACAATGCTCTTTAGAGTATTGTAGTTAACTTATTTGGTATTAATGCTTGACGAGATAATGACGGTGGAATTTATCACCCGGTTATATTGGTACTTTTATCAAAACAGAAAATTAATTGATAAATATTAAAACATTGAAGGGAAAAACTATTTCAATTTATACTTATTTGAAAATATAACAGCTCTAATGAGGTTTTCTTAGAAATTACTGGTTCTGTTTAAAAAAAAATTCTAATAAATTAAACTTAACAAATCTGGAGCATGCATTTTTTTAAATTATGTAAAAAGGTTGTGTATGCTCTACTATTTAAGCTAAGATTTTAAAATTTAAAAGTGAAACGTTGAAGAAAACTAAATTTTTATCACCGAAGTATTAATTGAAGTAAAACTAGTTAAGTTTAATATGATAATTTTTGTATGAATTACTCACTGTATGCCATAATAATGAAAAAAATTGTAGCTATGTATTGTAGCTGTGGATACGTTGAAATAATTGGAACGTTATATCATCTCATATAGTTTAGTAAATCTTACCCTTAAATTCTTAAATCTTAGCAAAAAATCGCTTCACAACAACAATACGTTTTACGACTAATATTGATTAATAGCTTAGACTGCATTTGCCCATTCTTATCGAGGAAACTATAATTATTTTGTATCTTTTTTGATTCATTTTTAATTCCATAACCGGCTTTAAGTAATTGAATAACATTATAAATGAAACTCTTTAACCCGAAGAAAATCTTAAAGCTTTATTTATGCGTTCCGCAACCGAAATCCGGAAACCTCTTTTTTGCACACGTACCGATACTACTGTTAAGTTTGTATGGAGTTCAAAAACATATTGTGTGATCGGACGTGACTAACGTGACCATGATTGTGGAAGCGTCAGTGAGGTTTTCCGTAGCACTTTCTTTTTTTTAGTTTCAGCGTTGTCGCGAATATCTGTCTTAACCATAAAAATGTGTGAACTTTCACTTACCCATGTCAATGACTTGTACTAATTAACTGATTATAAGTTTTCATCAATTTAGATATTACATACCGATTTTCTAATTGAGGTATAAATATCATCATATAATTTCCTGTTCTTGTTTTCTTGCACGCTCCTACTTATATTCATATTAAACGAATTTTGTTGAAAGGGCTAAAAAATTCCGTGCTTTAAGTTCCTTGTAATACATCAATGTGTGTTCAATCTTTTGCTGAACCTCAAAAGAAAAAAAACCTGTTTTTATTAGACAACACTTTCTTTACTTATTACTAATTCGTGGTCTAACTATTTCAATGTACTAAATATTCGCAAACCATATGTACTTAAAAAGAAGGATTCATTTCTCTTGGGATACAATTCTACTTTTATCAGATAGATTTATTACGTGTGCTAAATTTACTGCATTACATATCCTGCAAAAGAGTTGGTTAATAAATTTACACGTATTCAGATTTACATATTAATAATACTAACAGATTCATTTTTTAATTTCCATAATTATTCAAGTGAATAACCATTGATAAATGACGCCACAGATACTACGTAATGTGTTAAATATTTTATGTCTTACCTCTCCCTAGGTGCTCTTAAAGAAATTCGTCTTCCATAATTTGTGCAAAAACAATGTCTTCCCTGCCTTCTATAATTTTAAAAATCTTTTAGTCTTTATTTATTCGTTTTTTACATGTCCAATCTAGATTTTTAAGATTTTGCACATAAAAGATAAAAAGGAAACTGAGTAATGATAAAATATAATTTGTAAGATTATAAATTCTCAAAATAAAATCAAAATAATGATAATAAATTATTGAATTATAGAAACTATAGTCATGCTGGCTCGATACAAGCTGTTTACGTCTCACCTCCGGGCAAATTCTCGAGTAGACGTATGAGTGTAGAAATCGTTACCGGCTATCGTGCATTAAACGATTTATTGGACTGTTGTATTTTTACAATTTCAGTAATTAATTGGTTTTTTCTCTATTTTTAATATTTCCTTTTTTATTATTGCCATTTCTGATTTATAATCATTTTATTAAATACAAAATGATGGTAATAGTTTAATAGGATTTCGTTCTAAATTTGAGATATACAGGTTTCTGGAAACTAATTGTCATCCCGAAATGCAAATTTTTAATTAATCAAGAAAATGGTCTTTTTTACCGCGTTAACCTGGATGGATATATATATATATATATATATATATATATATATATATATATATATATATGTATGTATGTATAAATATTTTTTATTATTATATTACTCCTTTTAAGATCTTTAGGCAGAGTTCGTTGTATTTTAATTCCATTTTTAATTAAATTTTACATTAATTTTACAATTATTATTATGTAAGGAAAATATTAAAATATTTTTAAAAGATTAAAAGATTGAACATATTTGGCATTAATTTTGTAGAAATTCATTATTCACAATTAAATGAAACTACGTGATGTAGTACTATGTCTATATATATGACACATATCGTGTTTCCTTAACACGAAGATTTTTCAAGTATGTTCCAAAATACATTGCCACTGTAAAAATTACTATTAAAGATATATGTATCTGCTCGATGGCTACACAGGCTTTAATAAAGTAAATATATATTGAACATAAACCAAAGTTGGATTTGTGATCTGACTACGGTCTTTCTGTACGTCTATCGATCATGATTCTAATGTTAAGCTCACCATTGCAGTTTATAAAACGGCAATTTTCAGTTCGGACCGGTTTCTGATCAATCTTTCGTCCACACTATTCGCATGTAGACTTTTTGAATCCATTGTATAAAATATGCCGCAGAATTTGAAGGTTTTACTAATTTTATTAATAATCAGTATTTAGATTTTCAGAATAAAAGAAGTAGTTTTATATACCACTGTTATTTATTTCTCATATTTTCTTCGACGTATATTTTAAAAATATTTACTGTCATGAAATATCGACCAAAACTATAATTTATGGTATGCTGTGGTTCTATCTGAGCCAGTGTATATTTTACTGAGTTATGGTATTGACGACAAGTACATGGGCACAATGTTAAATATCCTCTGATCATAAATTTAAACCAATCTAACAGTGTTAAACTTTATAAAAATTTAATGAGACGTCTTTTTATTCATTTACATCACACTGTCTCAACATCGAAGCGTTTAATTTTACTATTTATCCATAAATATCCTTATATAAATTTATCGTCACAAATTTAGACGTTACATTACCCTGCCATTAAAAAGATATCGAGATATATCCTGTAATGTTTTAAACATATGCAATAATCTGGCTTAATTTTATTTCCGTTTTTTTACAGCCTTTCTTCGATATTCATATAACTGCTCAAAGCATCTCACTCAGAAGTTACGCATACACTTTTCGATAAGATTATTCCCTACAATAAATAGAAAATTTTCGCAAAGGACACTTTAAGGCCAATAGGCGCTGACCAGATTCGACGAACGGCTGGAGAGGTAACCAGCCGCCCAATTTCGTCCATTAGCTTTTACGTTTATTTTCTTCAACCGCGTTTTCCCTCAATGTCCGATTCCAGCAAACTCAGTTTGTGATTCGATTGATTGACAAGAAAATGGCCCGTTCAGTTGTAAGGCCACCCTAGTAGTATGATGCTTTGGCGAGGTTTAATTAAATTATATATTTATTTAATGGAACGGCCCAATTCTAAAATAATTAATTTAATATAGAATATAGACAAAAATCTTTCTAACTAGTATACACTCTATTAGCTATAATAAAAAAATAGTCGTTTTTGTTTTTCTTCTGTCTTAGAATTCTTATTGAAATAATTAAGAAAATTTATTAAAACAGATTTAAAGAACTTATCAATAATAAACGTTAATCATAAAAATGTAAGGAAGAGTAGATGGTGTATATTGTTCATGGCATTTATTTAAACTTTAAGTAATTTGAACAAATATTAACGATTAGAAATTAATTTTAAAAAGATTGTTGAAAACTGTTATCAAACAACTTTTCCATCCGCGTGATTTTAGGCAGTAACATTCCTTGGACTGTCTTGTTATTAGTCCTAAAAAGATACGTCGTGAAAAATAATCTATAAACTATAACTAGATTGAATTAGGCCGTAACATTAAATAAATAAATAATTTAGATAAACCTCTCAAAAACATCATACTATTAGGGCGGCTTACAATTGAATAGTCCACTTTCTTGTCAATCAATCGAATTACAAACTGGGTTTGCTGGAATGGGACATTGAGGGAAAACGCGGCTGAAGAAAATAAACGTAAAAGCTAATGGACGAAATTGGGCGGCCGAATACCTCTTCAGCCGTTCGTCGAATCTCGTCAGCGCCTATTGGCCCTAAATTATCCTTTGCGGAAATTTTATATATATTATAGAAAATATTTTTATCGAAAAGTGTATGTGTAACTTCTGAGCAAAATGCTTTAAGTAGTTACATGAATATCGAAGAATGGCTGTAAAAAAATGGAAATAAAATTAAGTGAGCTTATTACATATGTTTAAAACATTACGGGATATATTTCGACATCTTTTTAATTGTCAGGGTAATGTAACGTCTAAATTTATATGAGGATATTTCTAGATAAATAGTAAAATTAAACGCTTTGGTGTTTGAGTTGCTTTCATAAAAAATTTAGGTAGTGTGATGTAAATGAATAAAAAGGAGTCTTATCAAATTTTTATAAAGTTTAACACTGTTATTGGTTTAAATTTATGATCAGAAGATATTGAACATTGTGCCCATTTACCTGAAGTCAGTACCATAACTCCGAAAATTATACACTAGCTCAAATAGAACCGCAGCATACCATAAATTATAGTTTTGATCGATAGTTCATGAGAGTAAATATTTTTAAAACTTGCGTCGAGAACAATTTAAGAAAAAACAGTGTTATATAAAACTACCTCTTTTATTCTGAAAGTCTAAATACCGATTATTAATATAATTAGTAAAATCTTCAAATTCTGCGTTTTCTGCGTTCTTGTTTTATACAATGGATTCAAAAAGTCTACCTCTAAGTGTGGACGAAAGATTGATCAGAAAGCGGTCCGAACCGGAAATTGCTTTTTTATAAACCGCAATGGTGAGCTTGACGTTAGAGTCATGTTCGAAATGCGTAGTCAGATCACAAATCCATCTTAGTTATATGTTCAATATATATTTATTTTATTCAAGCCTGTGTAGCCATAGAGCAGAAACACATATCTCTAATAGTAATTTTTACAGTGGCAATGTATTTTGTAACATTCTTGAAAAATCTCCGTGCTAAGGAAGCACGATAAGTGCAATCATATATGTAGACTCGTATCCTTATCCTGCAATTCGAGGTAATCTGAGATTTTGAATGAAGAAATCAGAATGTATAATTAGTAAATATTTTCCAGCCCATTTCCCTTTTTGCTTTTCTTAAGTAATTGCAAATATTTATTAATTTTTCTTATAAGATATATTGGGTCTTAATAAGGTGAAAAATTAAAAGTAGGATTCAAAATTATTTTTGACATATATGACGTATTGAAGGAAAATCAATCGAATAATCTATGTCGTCTTTTTCCGCCTACAACCGTAGTAATCTGAGTAAAAATATTAAACGGCAATATACGCGTTTACGAAAAATATCACGAATCGTTGAACTTATCTGAAGCAATTACTCATAGTTTAAGTCATATTTTGTATTCTATTGTCACAAATAACTGCAGGATTCTCTATGTTATTTTGATCTTATTTTATTAAAATAAAAGACTTTAGGAATTCAAGAATGCAAGTATTTTTAAATTCAAGAGAGACTTTTACTCTGTGTGTAATATAATGTATAAAAAAAATAATTTTTCGGACATAATATTTTAATTTTGATCAGTTTTACTTAATGAAAAATAGGAAACCTGAAAAGAGCAAAATACGAACGGCACATAATTTGTCCCATCATGATGATATGATGGACAAAGTAAAATCGCAATGCGTGTGAATCCATACATAATGTTTCAGGGCATAAAAAAAAATGCTGTTTAGTGAATTGAACATATAAAAATAAAAAATTGAATTACATCCATCTATCACTAATAAAGGGAAGGTCTAATAAAATAAATTAATTTAGCAACAGTAAATTTGTTATATTTTTGATGAAATTTTAATTTAATCGAAGAGTCGTTAATGTAATTAAATTATTCTTATTAAACTGACATTAAACAGGCAAATTTCTAAATGTAATAAAATATAAATTTATTGTTATTTGTAATTGGTGTTCCATTAAAAGTTATGATGTGGTTTTATTATTTACGCCTCTTACCTTCAAGAGGAAAAGATAAAAAATAATTGATGTGGTATTTTGCACGACATTGAAGTGCTTTAAAGATTTTTGTAAAATATGTATGTTCTGTGCGAATATTTTTTATATTAATTTCTTTCCATTTTCTATAGTTATTGGACAAGAAAATAGATCTAATTAGATAACTTTCCAACTTAAAATCTGTTTATGTTCAAGCTATTGTTGAAACGATTATCGATTAAAATATCATTGTACTATTCTCAAAATTATTGTGAAAAAATGATATAAAGTACGAAATAAGCAATGATGTCTTTAGCCGAGAATTTAGTATTTAAGTTTTTAGTTTTTCAATATCCTGAGCTTATACCCAATATAATTCTGTTGAGATATGTTAATATTTCTTATTCCTTTTCTTAATTAACGTATTGCTGTAAAAATAAAAGATTTCTTTCTAACGAGAGCTACGCCATGTCCATTAGTCCGAATAATTGGTACCAAAGTAAAAATCAACACCCGAATACTGGAAAAAATGTGAACATTTCCTTAAATTTTAAGTGAATATAAAATTTTAATTATTTTCAAATCTACTATGTTCGTTCTACCTTATTTCAAATTTCTCATAGTGACAATTTCTTTTTCTGAAATTAGTGATTCATTTTTTGAAGAGACAATTTACAATATATTTTTTCACAAAATAGACGTTTTGTTAAGATAGTGTAGGTTGTGTTAACGATTGATATATAATTACGACGCAGGTCAACATCATTTAACATGTTTGTTCCTTTAATAGCTATCTATTCCTTCTTGTATGAGTAATATTTAGCAATGCATAAATTAATTTATTTTTCTACTAATTTTATAATAAAAAAATCTTTATTTTACTTTCCATCTTATTTATGCCAATCGTATATATCTATAGAAAACAGAGTTGACAAGTTTTCTTTGGTGTGCTTCTTCACATATCAAGTACTTTGAATAAATATTTACGTGCCACATTAAAAATTATTCGAGTCGTTACAAAAAGAGGCTGAGTCGTTAGAAAAGAAAATTATTGAAGACAATGAAATAATTACGCAAGGAATGTAAAAGGAAGGTGAATGAAATAATTACGTAGACTACAATCTATGGATAAATAGTTTTAATATAATCGAAAAAACTAAGCAACAACATTTATCAAAAATTTACACCGTTTATGCACCTTAATTAAATTTTTATCCATTAAAGGTGGTTTATATAAGTTACGTATTCCTTGCTCCAAAATCTCCGATTATATCGACTTATTTATACCGATTATATCGATGAATCTTGACCTCTACTTTAAATTGAGCTTTTGCCTTTCTATGTACAAAAGACTAATTTCTAGCTTGGTCAGCTTTCTGATTGATTATCTTTTAACTTGACTTGCACATTAACTTTGTGGATTTAATGTACTAAATCTTGCACATAATTGTTTATTATTAAAAATATATTTTGCCTTGAATATATCTAGAAGTTGATGCGTCCTGGATGACGCTTCGTAAATCTCGTAACGTAACAATAATATTAAACCATTGAATAACTTCGTAATTACAAGTCCAACTGGAATATTTTTCTATTATTCCAACTGGCGTGTAGTCAAGTTTCCTTATACTGTAGTCATTGACGTAAGGGTATTATAAGCGAGAGGGATTCGAAACACTGGGGCCATTTTGGTATATGGTGGATATCAGATAAAACAAAGAGTTAACACGCTGGTTTTTCTCGACACTCAGGGTATTTAAGACGCTGACATTGATAAATATCATCTATATATTCACGATACATAGTCAACATTTAATCTGTATTCGTAAGTGAACATTTCAAAAAAATATTTAAAATATGTTCAAAATGTTGGCTAAAATACGCACAAGAACCAATCAGAAAAAAAGTGAATAGTATTACAAATAGCGTATCAGCAATATATACAATAATATGCCATTGTCAGTAGTTAAGAGTGTTAGGAGGCACAGACCGCGCCAAAATGGGAATTTCGCTGGCGCAGTCGACAACGGCACTCGTACGTTAGCTGCAAATACTTCCCTGCTGCTACAAATGACTACAGATTTGGAACCTATCAACATCAATCCCTCAACTGTCTATTCCAAAAGAGCCATATTGCCTTCTTTGTTAACTTACATAAATCTGCGCTGATTGTTTTATTGGTGCAATGTAAACACCAAACCATCTAAATTTGCTGTTTATTGATCAACATCTTCGACAATGAACAAAGTTAGATATTATAAAATTTTGCTTTCACAAATTTAAATACACAAAGTAGCCTGTAATTGCATACATTCGCTCAAGTTATTTGCATTAGAAAGTTATATAACAGGACATGTCTATCAATTATTATATAAGCGGGCATCTACTAACTAACATTTGTTTAAATACTGATAATCTGTAGAAATCTGCAAATAAGCCGTGCCAATTTAACAGTTCTATTTTTCCATAACATACATGTATACCCACATAACGCAGATAAGTTCCAAATTTCACTTGTCGCCAGTTACAAAAATTTCTAGTAATAGTAGTTAGTTAATAGTAGTTAGTAGTATTTTGCAAACATATTTATGTACGGAAACGATACTGTACCGCAAAAGTTCTGTCTAGGGTACCTGTATTTTCATTATTTTATACTTTTCTCCTTCAATGGTTTTTTGAAGTCGCTTCGTGTTTTTTTTGTAAAAAGGGTTTATTTTCATATTGTAGTGCACAGTAAGAAGTCATTTTGTATTAAACTTACTTAAATCGTGAGATGTTTATCAGCATTTACTAACATAATGCTCATAGTAAATAATTATTATTTGTATACAACGTTTAATAAATAGTTATATCGATTAAAAATAAACACTACCATAGAGTTCTATTCGATATAAGATTGACTTTTTATTATGTGTTGATGTGCGTATTGTCTTTTTCAATTGGTCTAAAGGTATACATTTGCAAAATCTATTAAAATCGTTAACATCATAGACTTATTATTAGTACTGGTATCAGTGCTTTCTTCATACATGAAAAAAGAAAAAATTATATCAATATTAACAGCAATCAGTGCATGTACCAAAAACCGTGTTATTTACTCACAGTTAATGCTTCAACACTTCCGCCGGTGGCAGCCCACTGCGTAAGTTACATGCAAACTACTTGCAGAGGGAGATAAGGATACTAGCGCAACTAGTGCAATGAGATTTGAAACCTCGTAAAATATTGAGTTATTTATTTAAGTCTCGGTGTTATTAGCACAAATTTCAGAATGACATTTAGGAGAGAAATACGCATTACAAAATTGTGTAAGATTTTTTAAGTATTCCATACCACGAAAAGACAAAAACGAAACAAGTTTACTCCTTTGCTCATATCCGGAAAATAGAAGCTAACATGCTGCGTTAGATTTATTATTCGCATATTTTACAGATACTTATCAGCTAATACTTTAAAATATTTGTAAGGTAATTTTAGACGGGGTAAAATAAATATTCGAAAATTTTTTTTGGGTTTATTTATAGTATTACATGACATTTTTCTTTTAAAATTTTAAATGGCTTATACTCAGATATTCGCACTACAATCTGCAAAAAAGTATATGTCCACTCCCTCTTGCTCCCAAAGCTATTGAACCAAACATCGTTTAAACACGGTTTGTGGATCCTAGGTATTTATAATACAATTACGCTAGGAATTATTATATGTATTTTATAGAGTTTGCGACAATCGAGGTACTTTTACAAGAATTATATATTGGCAATAAATTAGTAGATTGAAACATCAAGTCAAACGATGTAAATAGATAGTTATTTTTTTAATATCAAATATTGAAGCCAAATATATATACAGTTGACAAGTTTTTTTTGGAGTGCTTCTGCACATATCAAGAACTAGTAAATATTTACGCGCCACGTTAAAAATTATTCGAGTCGTTATAAAAATAAGTCCATCAATCCCACATGTAATTTCCCAAATAATATTGATTGGCGAGTCCTATTTTATGAATAATACAATTAAACTTTTAAAACAATCACATAATCGGTTGGTTCTCTTCCGAGTTAATTAATCGAATCAAAAATTGGAAAATTGCTATCGGGTTGTACCAAGGTTAGGAATTTATTTCCTTATAATATTAAGAATACCATTTTATTCATTTCTATTTGTTAAATGGCGTGTTTCGTTCTATTCATCTTCATAAGTAAATAATATTTTTGTAATAAAACTAGATTAAAAATCTTGATTTAAAGGGAATTGATCATTTTTACTAGCACCGGGATAAAACAAATTGATAAGAAGTTATGATTCATTTGTTGCTCGGGTAATGGTGGGAATGCAATAGAAAATAATATATTAAATTAAATATATTTCAATTCAACTAAAAATGACCCTTTGTAGATAAGTGAACTTATTACTTTCAATATACAAGATTCAAAATTGTGTAGTTGAAATGAATTCGGTGTAGATTGTCAGGCATCGTAAGGATGGGAAAGAAAAAAAAGTTTAATTGAATTTTTTATAAAGTAAGACTTTCACTGATCTACAGATATTTTTAAATATTATGAATGAAATGGATGAATATTACATAACTATGTATTTTATTAACTTTTCGAGACCAAACAAATGAATCTGTCAATTAAATAATAACTTATGTTGAATATATTTGGCGTTAATTTTGTAGAAATTCATTATTCACAATTAAATGAAACTACGTGATGTAGTATTATTTCTCCTTTGTTTAAGTTCTTTACCACGACCTAGGTTTCGTTGTATTACAACATCTTCAGGTGGGCTATTAGCAAAGATTCCTTGCTAATAGCTTTTAGAAGAATCTTTGCTAATATCCCACCTGAAGTTGTTGTAATAAAACGAAACCTAGGTCGTGGTAAAGAACGTAAAGAAAGTAGAAATAATACTACATCACGTAGTTTCATTTAATTGTGAATAACTTATGTATTAATAATAAGTTATTCACAATCAATATAAATATATTTACCTATATATATATATATATATATATATATATATATATATATATATATATATAAAACGAATAAAAGCAGCTGCTGTAATTCTCTATTGATTATATTGCCAACACTGAAGCGTAGACCTCAGCATCAAATAAAACTTTGAAACTACAAGCGATATTTATTATTATATTTTATTTCTGACTCGTGTTCAACAACGAATACGTGCACACTATCTTCGATACGACTCGAGGGTGTAATACCGCCCTTGTCGAGACTATCTCTGACGTTTCCATATATATTCTCAGGCACCGTGTCGTCGCTAATAAGAAACCAATAATCTGTAAATTCCTATTTTGTTTTCAAATTTTATATAAGGTCATGACAGATTATATTATCTCACAATTTGTCTCGATCATAACGTCAATAAGATTAACATAATAAAGGCGTCAGATCTTGTAACCGAATTACTTTTTTAGTACATTTTATGACAAGCAATTTATAATATATTCTACTAAGTTTAGAAACAAATTACACTTAAGAACGAATTGCTCCGCCCTTAAAAACCTGCGAGAACATATTGAAAACGTCATACTTTTCAAAGTTTCTTACTGCATCCGATGTTTTGCTGTCGTATCGAATGTTCCTTCTTGAACCCCAGTTTATACAATTAAATATGTTTACATATTCATATATTTTGCATCTATAAATAACGTGTTCAATTTATATTTTTACTTTTATGCATTTTACACATTAGAAATGCATCTTTCTCTTAAATAAATCTTTAAATACGACTGTCAGTCTTTATTGTATATATTTTGTGTGAGGAAATTATAATACAATTGTTGTAATAATACAAAAGACACTTTATCTGCATGAATTGAGGAGAAAAATAGAGACAGAAAATTGTATCATAAAGCTTTTTTTCTGTTGATTTAAACTTAAACTTATCTTATTCTATGATACACATGTTATCGAAGTTAACCTTTGAAGTAGCCTGTATTTTTCACTGAAATTCTTCTTCATAATAGATTAAATTTCCACGTTATGATATGGTGGAAGCGAGTAATGAAAATATTCGATTAATGACAGAAAATGAAGGAAAGATGAGAGCATCCAGCTACCCTATTTCGTATGTTAATTTAATGTTTTAACGTATTTCTTCAACTCCCATTTGATCTAAATCTAGTATACGATTCTATTGACTGATAGAAAATGTTAACTCGTAATCCGAAACAGGTACCATATATTTTAGTAGACGTTATTTTCTGATTAAGGAATTATCTTAGTACATTAAATTTTTTTTTTTAATTATTTTATAGAATATTACACTGTGGTAAACGAATTCTAGTTTATTATGTAAAGCAACGAATTCGTATTTTATTTATTATTTTAATAATATTTTGTTATGTGTTGTTGACCAATTGCAATTAAGCATTCAGCAATAAGTTCATCAGTACCATTTTTGTTGTAATAGATTTCATTAAAGCTAACCGTGGTAATAGTGGTAAAAACGTAGTCTTGAAGTATTTGTATGAATACAGTCTCGGTATATTTTCAATTATTCTGAGGCGTATACTCTTTATCTCTTATCGTGAGCTTGCTACGCATCATTTACTTCGAAGAGATTGAAGGTATTTGCTTGAAATTTAGAATGATGTATAGAAATGTGGTCCCAATTGTTCATGACTACGGAATTAATAACAATTTCCAAAACACGATAAGGTCAAAATTACAGGAAAATATTATAATTTATCTTAAATTTAAATGTGTGTTTGGAAAAACTAAGCTAAAGGTGTCATTTATATGTGGATTAAATATTTTGAAGCGTCTCTTTAGACTTTTAAAAATATAAGGACTAGATAAAATAAATTCTATAGTATGTATTAATTTGCCATATTTTATAATAACAATGTAATAAATAAAATGCAATACCTAATATCCATTGTTTTTCAGACAATGGTCATAGTCATTTTATTTAATGTCATGACAGATGATTTTTTAAATTCACTGATGGTTCTTTCAAATACGTAATGTGTTAATTAAATTAAAATATGCATGAAAATTCCAATGTGACATAAGCAAAATAAGAGGAAATTTAGTTTTGTATTTGAACTTCTAGATATATCGAATTTGTCTGTTACTCTTATGATGTTTGGCAAGGACACTTATTGAAAGGGTTTTTCTCTTCACAATAAGAACAGCTGAATGGTTTGTTGCTATATTTCAGATTTATTAATCATTACAGCTAGGGATAGCGTATTGTTAACATTTTAGGATGCACGATATTATCAGTTAGGGGTAGTAGATTTTATTTACCGTATTGTAGTAAAACTGATTATTATGTTGTCGACCGGCGCATTTATGTGTGGGTTACGCTAAGTTTTTTTTCGAGCCATTTATAACAATATACTCATTGATTCGGAAAGTCAACATAATTGACACAGCGGTGGTTATTATTCGTTATGCCACTTTCTATATTGTAGATCGATCGGAAGTACCATATAAGTTTTGATGATCAACGTGTAATACTATTGTCTAAATAGTGTAAAAAAAACACTTTAACGCGACGTATCTTTTTTTTGCCTGAATCAAAAAATTTTAAATTAGATCCCATTTTTCCTTTTTAGGTATGGAACGAAAAAAGTATAAACTAATTCAAATTATATAAAATAAATATATTTCCAAGTAAGAAAATGTTGAAGATAAACATTTTCTTTTTGAAAATTAAATGATTTCTTCATAATAAAAGACCAAAGGAGAAAAATTAGTGTTATATTTTTTAAAGGAATTAAAAAAATATCTTGTTTTGTCAATTGCCTATATATATATATATATATATATATATATATATATGTATAATATAAACCACGGGCTCACAGTATATATTATAGAAGCGTAATATTATCCAAGTTACTACTAATTATCGTAATAAAATTATTTTATTTCCCGTGTTTTAGTGAAAAATTACGCATTGCTTTATAACAATAAATGAATTTAGAACAATTAATTTGTCGCAAATCAATTTTACACTGAATACACTGCAATTGACGGAGGGTACGGAATGAGTAAAATTGTTGCATCTAAACACGTTTTGAGGTCGTCAGAAATTCGAACAAAACCACACAACGACATGGTTCATTGCACATTTCAAAGATCACTCTTACCATATTTCCGGTGACTAAAGCCAATTATGCGCCGGTGAAAATGAAATGAATAGCCATGGATAATTGTTTTAATGAGCCTGTGCTGCGCTGCGCAAACCAATTAATAGAACCGCGTCACCCATTCCGATCCGCTTAACCGACTGCGAGGGATGAAATAAAGCCTCCGAATAAGCGTCCCTGATTTACAAATGACGTCAGTTGATCGTGAGTACTTATACAAATTAATTGCCAATCCCATCGACTGACAGATGGAACTGGAAGCGTCCGTCGTGACGTATGCCGCGCCTAGTGGCGCGCCGTACTTTATACCCTATTACAAATATATATGCGTCACATATTTACGAAAATTTAAACATATTTGATTTATCGTATTCAAACGAAGTCTGAACTTTATTGTAGGATTTACAATTCGCACGCACAAAGCTAATGTTACCATTACGTAGAATTTTAGACAAAACATTCAAACTTCATTCCTATCTCGCGAAGTATAAAATAATATTAAAAAACAATATCAACAGCTGAATGTTGCTTCATTGACTATATGATTAAGATGGGATATTCCAATTGATTTTTTAATAAAAAAACCTTTATCGTGCACAATAAAATTACAAAATTTTGGCTCATCGCGTTCAGAAATTTGTATCGACGAATATGCTGGGTATGGCGAATAGGGAAAATAATTTTATGATTTTTCCTATTCGGGTAGATAGAAATAGAAATATTTTAAATTTGTTTACAGATATTTAAGTAATTACTGTATTTTTAGGTAAGCAAGAGTTAGTTTTTCATTATCACGATAAAAGTCATACTTCTTTAAATCGATGTATTACGTTAGAGTTTATTAGGAGCTATTGGAAAGCGTTTTCTTACTTTTTTTTAAAATAATTATTGCAAGCGAATGCGAAGACGAAACGAAGCGAAACTTAAATATTAAATGGATAAATTTTTTGACAGACAGATAAGTATTATCTATCAGCAGTAAATTAGTAGTGCAGTGTTATGATGGTTCGTCGGTTATATCTTCGGAGTTAAACGGTGTTTAGAGAAAAATATGAGATAAATGTCCTTTAGCAATATTTTACCCTGTTGTACTCATATTTTTAATTTAGTTTCATCAAAATCTATAGAAGATATTGCAGAGTGTAAAAAGTTTTTACTCACCACATCAAATTAGGTTTATTTTTTATTAAATAAACGAAGCAAAGTTCACTTTTAGCCGAGATTGTTGCAATATAATTTTAATATAGTAAATACAGGGATAGTGAATCGATGTCATAAACACATTTCTGGTCGTACAATTTAATCCTCATGGGTGGCATGAAAAATTCTTGTCATTTGCCATTTATGTATTAAAAAATTAGCAGATATTGCATTTAATTTCTGTCTTTTTTTATAAATTTTTATTCTTACTTTTATTATAATAATTTTTCTGAAATATATGCTCATACGGATGTAATATTTAAGGTCATTTAAAGAAAAAAATAAATGTAACACTTTCTCTGACAACGATAAACGATTCCAAAATTTGTTGAATGTTTTGTTTGACTGTCAATAGTCTCGATAAAATATTTGCGTATCTAACGGAAATTACGGATATTCCAAAAGACACGTGAGCTAATTTGAGTCCCAAAAAGTATTGTAACAGAATATTTTATAGAAATAGTGGGTATTAATATGTTATAACACTGGATATTAATATAGATATTAATATACATTAATTATACATTTTTACTATTCGAATCCTTAACCTTCATGTAACTGTTACATTCGAAAATATATTCTGAATATAATAAATCAATACCCGAAAGCCATTTCCATTTGTTATAAATTAGTTATTCGAAAATGCTTGATGCTATAAAATAAAAAAAAAACAAACTGAAAGTAATTTATTCAACTATAAAATTACATATTTTAAGTTTTTATGAATATATAAAAAAACAAATGTACATATTAGATGCATTTTTCGAAACTTTCAATTTTTGTAAATTAATTTTAACAATCCCTTCTTCTACCATTGCTGCTGAAAGATAATTTTCAAATTTAAAAAGTATTCTCACTTACTGCAGAAATACGCAAAGCTAAGAATGATACACGGGATTATGTATAACTGTTGAAAAGAAGTTAGCCACGGATTTAAACAACGAAGTTTTGAAATATTTTTACGATGAAGGTTTTATACAACGAAGTTTTGAAACATTTTTTAGTAAAAGAAAGACGGATAGATTTAAAACATAAATAATTTTTTAAACACATTTTTTTTACATGTAACAATGTAAACTAATTTAAAATTTCTTCGGAAAAATTTACTCGGAGGTAATATGTTTTTATAAACTATCGTCCACAATTCATTTTATTTATTACTTTAATATATTTAAAGCTTCCACAATAGCTATGCTAAAATGTGAAATTTTTCTATCGTTTATTGTATTCCGTTTCTAAATTCTTTTTTAAAAAGTATTCAAATGTCTAAGAAAAGTAACATAAAGTTCTATACATTTTCCTGTAACTATTATAGTATATGTTATTTGAAAGTGGCGCATGAAATATTTTGATTTTGTTTAATGGCTCAACTTTAACTAAAATTATTTCCCGCTGCAATGATATTCATGAAGTTTGAGATTTTAAGAAATTCGTCAAGGACTCTCAAGTTGTATACGATTACGAACTTTAATTAAGTTAATAGAGCTCTTAACTAATGTATGAAACAATATGTGAAAGACTTTTTCAAGCTTTGTTGTAACATAGATCCATTGCGCATTCTCTTCCTTTTCAAGTCATTGTCCAAGAGTTAATTATTATCCTACAACTTAGTGTGTAAAAATTATTAACATTTATCATTAGAGATGTTCGTATGGAGAAAATTTGGATAGAGATATAAAGTAAGGGCATGCGAGAAGATTATGTGCACATACATAAATGCGCACGCAAATATATATATATATATATATATATATATATATATATATATATATATATATATATATATATATGTACGTGTGTGTGTGTGTGTGTGTGTTATATGTAAGCGTGTGGGTATAATATATAAATTCTAATTCCCTAAAAAGTGGAACATAAGTTCATAAAGATAATCAAATCATTACAATTATTTTATTAAAATAGGAAAAAATATTATCCACGTACCATTGCTGAAGAAACTGTAATCTGGTAAACTTATGAGACTTGGTCCCTAGTTAGGGTTATTTACAATCTTACATTTGAGTTACCTCACATTTTCACATTTCAAAATATATTATATGCACTAAAATTCGACGTATTTATTTTAATGCATGGTCGGGTATAGTAAATGGAAGATGCCCCTTGGGGAATTCGTCCCCCGGAGTCGTTATCGGTTTTCTCGGGTGAAGATGGGTTTTCCACTTTCCAATTTCAGTTCGAAGATTTATTAGTTTTACTGCAACGATCATTTTTCTCAGTAATTTGACGTAAAGAGATGGTATTTTTTACGGTTATATTAGCAATGTAAAAACCAGACAAAAATTACTTATTGCCAAATATTTTGAGTAGAATAACAAAATAAATAAACTCAAAATAAAATACTTTTTTAAAAGTTGGTTTAATTATGATAAAAAATTTAAGGTATCATTGCTACATCATTATCTGTCCTAAAATAATAACGAGGTAATTCTAAACAAAATATATAGTAATGGGGGTATCGATGTTTAAATAAGATATAACGAATAAGTATAAATTATTATCGTACACATTTGTTAAATCGTACACGAGAGAAATGTTCAATTCTCTTTATATAAATAATTCAACAAGTAACGCCACTTTAATTCACGTGGAAGAATTTGCGGGTCTCTAAAGGCTTAATCGTTTTCTATAGAAGGATGAATCTCGCTTTGATAATGTTCAGAAAATATACATTCATAAACAAATGCCTTTATTAATTTTAGGTGTATTTCACAACGTATATATGAAGCGCTAACTAAAAACAATATTACTTAAATACTCTTCAGGCTTTGTGTATGAATCTAGTTAGGAAAGAATATAAGGTAATTCTTATATCGAAACAAAATTCTTTGTCAAATAAATGGGGTTAACAAAAATAAAAGCAATATATATTCCATAATACACAAGGCAGAAACATAATTTTAACGGTAGTTTAATTTTATATTATTTAAGTTAATTAACTTAAATAATTAGAGATAATAACATTAGACTATAATTTCCAGCGTTCGCCTAGCGCTATGTGATTAGAATGGCGTTAGTATAGCGTTATTTACGATTAGGATGGCGTTATAACAAAAAGTTTAACTTTAATAAGAAACTGACATAGTTTAAAGAATAAAAAATGATAATCAAACAAATTTGCTTAATAATTCTCTTGCAGTCTTAAGATATTTCAAGAAATAATGAAATTGTAAGATTTTTAAAATCACACCTTCTTGCATATTTTAAATATTTTCATCCCTGTTCTGTTTGGATTTTCAAATGTTCTAATTTGTATTGTTGGTTAAAAGTTTATTAGAAATCAGCGGTATCTGAATTAGGTTATCAAAATTGACGCTAATTATGACGCGGCGGTCACAATAGCAATAATGAACAGAACTGATGTGACAAGGCGAAGGTACCACCAAAATTAGTTTTAAAAATGTATAAAATTTTGAATTCTATTTCAGTATCAATTATATAAATATTACATAGTTGTTTCGTAGCTTTGACTGTATATATAGTACTGCTCAAAGGAACGAGATTATCTGTGACCGTTTGGTAAATATGTTCTAAAATCGTGTTATCGATAAATAAGAGCGAAAACAATATATATATATATATATATATGTATATTTATATATCTTTTTTTCTTTTCTCCTACTTTGAATTCATAAAAAAAAAAATTAATCAATTTACCTTCGATTTGGTATAAAGCTCTAGATTTTTATACGTTTTCAAATTAGAATAAACCATAATGAGTAATGGTAAAGAAAATATTAATTCCATTTAAGTTTGGCTGGTGGTTGCTAAATTGAGATGTGAGTGTTTGCATGCCATGGCTCATTTGTTTTGTATCAATCAGTACTTACACTAGGGTTAAGTCTTAACAAATAATGTGTGCAATAAAATTACAATCTAGGTGATAAACGAATACTAAATTCTTTAGAGGAATAAATGAAATACATTAAAGTACTTTGAGAATAATGTAATAATATTGAAATATTACAACCGGTACAAACTAGACGAACTAATTTCGAAGTAAACGAAATAGTTTAACAAAAACATTGAACCACACGGCGAATATCAATCAAACAGGCAGCATGTTTTACATCCCGGGACTTCAGGGAGCCTTTTGATCCGTCATTCGAGCTGACAGCCGCGCGATGGGAGGTTGCATTCGTCTATTACAGCTAGGACGAGGGCCGCTGGCCGTTTTCTTTACTAAAACTTACAGTCGCGTGAGTTTTTCGCTCACGTCAAGCTATTCTTGTTGGTAAAACGACTTCTTTCTTGTTTCATACCTTCGATTTGTTTTTTATTTTAGAAATAAGTTCTTCTTATGTGTATTTTATGAGTAAATTAAAGTACACAATTAAATGAAACTATGTGATGTAGTATTATTTCTACTTTCTTTAATTTCTTTACCACGACCTAGGGTTTCGTTGTATTACAACATCTGCTTACAACAACTGAAGATGTTGTAGTACAACGAACCTAGGTCGTGGTAAAGAACTTAAAGAAAGTAGAAATAATACTATATCACGTAGTTTCATTTAATTGTGAACAATAAATTTCTACAAAATAAACGTCAAAATATTCAATACATTAAAGTAAATTAATAAATAAAAGCAAATAGTGACCACGTACGTGAAGAACATCTTTTAACGATATTATGTAAAATTGGGAATATTTTTTTTTATATCAGAAGAATTGATAGCAAATCATGTTTTTTTTAATTAACATTAATAATTAAAAATTAACTTTATTTTAAATTTATTCCAAAATTAAAAATGACATGTTTAAAGGAGCCTGGCGTCGAGTTTTGAAAGAATGATAAAGCTATGAGCAATTGCCACAATGACTAAATTTAATGAATGAAAGGTTGTTAATAGTTTATCAATGAACAAGTGAACTGGTCTTGTATTTATGAAGATTTTCGTACTTATTCTAGTCTATAATTGGGATTCAATTTGAAGCTTTTATGTCTATTTTCTTCTTTCCCGTTTTTATACCGTAATTTGGTCATTGACAAAAAATTATGTGTGGATATGAAATTTAGATATTTTCTTTTGGTTATTAATAATTTTACGTATTTTCAAACGAGATTACTGGTTTAGAATCAGTTTGGTGTTGGCTAATAGTGAAACGGCGTAATGCGATAACTAGAAGTGCAATGGACTAACTAACAAAAATATGGAGGAATCAAAACATACCCAAAATCGGCAAAACTCTTCTCGTTCGATTTCTTATGTTTCTCATATTTCTGTATACTCAGAAGCATGGATATTTCAGGAAGTTGCGAATAAAAAAATTTACTCCCTGGAAATATGGTGCTGAAAAATTTATTTGGAATATTCTGGATCAAATTCCAAATTAATATCTCCATTTTTCAAGAACTTGGCATCAAGCAGCGTCTATCGAATATAGTGTGATTTAGAATCCTCAAATTCTTTGGCCATGTCTCAAGACGGAATAGGAGTGCATAGTGCGCTTTATCGTGCAGAGCGCTGTAGAAGGCATTGGAGTGCAGTTGAATGCCCATGCGTTGGATTGATCATAAGAAATTTGCTGTAGGTTGTCCCTTGCACGAGTGCACGAGATTGACGGCAAACAGAAAGAGGTGGTGAATGATCACATAACAATATCTCACCATCTCTTTCCCCTTGCCATCAGTCTGGTGCACTCACTCGTACATGGGACAGAAGACTTCATCTGATCACAGATACACAGCAGATTTCATCTGATCAGCCTCTGATAGTATCACGTGCTTACCATGTTCGCTCTATTAGTGACACTCTTCACTATAGAGAAGACATTCAAGTGTTATTTTTTTTAAATACAGGTGAATAAAAATGAAAGTTTTATAGGATTAGGGTGTTAATTTATTAGCAAAACATGTTAATATCAAGGTATTTGTTAGTGTATGATTGAGTTTAATAAATTAGAATTTTTACAACAACGAAACTATTGATATTGTATTATTTTCAATATTTCTGAAATATATTTATTTAAAGAAGATGAAGGAAGGTGTATTGTAGTAGCAGTAGTATCAGTCGTAATTTATAGCATGAAGGAAAATTCGAGTGAAAGTTTAAATTTTAAAGCAATTTGTAGATAGATTAATGACCCCCTATGCGTAATCACTCATTATTTTGCTTATGTTTTTAAGGTTTAAGTTTTTAAGTTACTAGATTTATATAACTGGCACAATGATTTGTCTAAATGTCAATATTCTACCATTCAAACGACGATTGAATGCCAGAGTTCTAGCATAGATTCCTGATTGTAATAGCTCAATATTGATTAGATAAACTTAGATATTTGAAAAATTTCTGCAACTATTATGTTTGCAGCTGTATCGGTTTTTGCGCTTATATTTATTTTACAATACATTTTAAATCCCTATTTTATCTATTGTTTTTAAAAATACTATCATTTCTGTTTATATTTTCTTGAAGTCATAAATTGAATAATAAATGGCGCCAAAACATGATATGCAGAATTATATACACTGCAGAATTATATATCATAATGTTTTTAATATTCTTGAAATATGGAAAGGAGTTTCCTTTCAATCCGATTTAACTAAGAATTTTTACACTGTATAATTCTCTGTATTATCTTTCAATTTTAATATAACATCAATTTTTAGGTTTTCTTGTAGTCATAAATTGAATATATAGATAAAAATCGCGCCATAATATGAACTATCGAATATCTTATTAATTAACTGTACGGAATATATTTTAATATGATTTTTTATTTAACTAAGCATTTTTACTCTTTATAATTTTCTATATTATCTTTTAAACATTAATATAGCATCGATTTTTTAGGTTTTATTGTAGTCATAAATTGAATATGTAGATAATAAATGGCGCCATAATATGAACTATTGAATATCTTATTAATTCATCATACGGAATACAGTATATTTTAATATGCTCACGACTGTAATTTTATATCATAATAATTTTAAATATTCTTAAAATATTGAAAAGAGTCTTCTTTCACCCAACTTTTTTACTTAACAATACATTTTTCCTCTCTATATTATCTATTTAACTTTAATATAGCATCAATTTTTTAAGTTTCCAGTCATAAATTGAATAAGGAGAGAATATATGGTGCTATAGTATTAACTATCGAATGACTTATTGATACGCAGCAGGCAAATTTATGTACGTATTTTAACTCCCCCCTTTATTATGTTCTTTTATCGTTTTTAAATATTTTTAAAATGTAAAAATAATATTTTCTCCTGGATACATCGTTTTTACTTCAATATAACTGCATTGAAAAAAAAATCGAATGAAATTAAATCTTCCATTATTAGTATAGATAGTACTATCTTAATAAATTTCTGCAAATATAAAAAAAAAACATGAAATGTAATAACATCTTATCTAAATGGCACTTCATTCAAACTTTTAATGCGTCCTTCATTGTCTACTCTTATCTCATGACAAGGGAAATTAGGAAAATAAAACTGATAAGTATATACTTGAGAACTTTCAAGGCCTATTACCAAAATGTGCCAGTGTATTTTATGGTCAAGTATATTATGTAGTTACTCGAAATATTTTCTTATGGAAACGCATGTATCCATGTGAGTTTATTTAAATAAATTAGGATTTATTATTTGTCTAATATAATCCGTGTTAAAATTGCTGACAAACATATGTAAACTTTTATTTAATTAATGTATTACGAGTTAGTCTAGTTATTTTATTTAATATACCTAATATTAAATAAAATAACTAATTCGCACGAGGGATAAAATTTGAAAGCGATTTTGTTATTTGGCTAAAAATTTAATTTAATTTCGCTTTCTTCTGACAAATTTTTTTTTATTAAAACTAGTTATACAATTAACGATTAATTTATTTCTAAATTAATGTACGAAGTACTCTGTAAAACCAGATATTTCCATTGAATCACTTAGTGTTCTAATATCTAGTAAATTCAAATGGTTTTATCCTTTTGAGTCGTTTAGTGATATTTTGTACATTATAGTGTATGGACTCTTTAACGTTGTGGTTTTAGAGCCTTTTTCCCTGAGAACTAACAAATCTACTAACGGTATCCTCTACCGTCTCAATCTCAAGATTGCGATGGAGGTCGCAGTTACGAATGTAGCAAGGTGCGTTAATTACATACTTAAGCACTTTATTTGAAATCTTTGTATCACCGATACGTTCCGTTATCCACTTTAGTTTAATCTGAAATGTTAGTCCATTATAAGAAGCAGTTATTGATAGTGAAAATAACCAAAAATTATAACGGAATATTTTTATTTTCGGAAGACAGAGTTAAAGCTAGGTTATTTTTAGTGACAATATTTTCGATGTATTATATCACCAAAATATAATAATAAGCTTAACTGTATATCATCAAAGTAGCCCACTTCAGTCTGCTTCTGGAGCTAGGCCCATCCAATACGCATATCATTGGAGGTAATGTCCATAATTGCCGCACTTCAGGCGGGATGGCGTTGACAGTACGTAGTTTTTCACCCTACTGGCGTTGCTATCCGTCGCTGATCTGTTGCACTTTAGCGGTAGCTACGTGATTATATACACCACTTCAGTCTCGCTCGACGAGTACTGGAAAGCGAACTCGTGACTTCGGTGCGCCGCGTCATCAAAGGCCCTGCTGAACCTTGTTATCAATGTAACACACCACGGTGATGGCAAATGAAAAAGTTTTAATTAAATTAGTATAATTAACTTTAACTGTATTCCAGATCTAAAATATAAGTGATTTTTAATTCTTGTTCGTTATTTATTTTAAAGATGCCATTTTCTTTGGGGCTTTAGCAAAATCATAATTTTTTTATATCGATGATAATAATGTATGACCTATGTGCACGTGTACCGTGACATTGTCACGGCTTAATAAATTATCGAGTGAAATGCAATAATTTCAAACAAAATTATCACAAATTGGAAAAAATTGTTCAATACTTTTGAACTCAATGCGTACATGATTTTAACAAAATTGTATCAACGAATTTTAACCACGACATAAATACTTAATTTAAATTACTCTAAAGTATCGAAGAGAGATAAAGGCAATGTCTATTAAATGGTACGAAATGCATGCAATTCACTAGTGATGGCAAAAACTAATAAACAAATATACATTTAACCAATGATGTCTTCAGTTGTATTCAAATGATTTTCATTTTATTCAAATCAGATGCGCCAAAAATATCATAGGGCAAATGTTCACATCTTTTGTAAGTTATATTCCATTAAAAGTTTTAATGTGTTTTTATAATATTCTTCTCTCATCTTTAGGAGTAAGGACATAAAATAAAACATGATAAAAATGTCCTAAGACATAAATGATTTACGGAGTTAAATTGCAAAATAACGGTGTTTCTTTATATTTATTACATATTTTTATGAAACTTTTCACAGGTATGCTCAAAGAAACTTTACTAGTGAACGTTCAGTATTAAAATATTGGTGTTAATAAAATAAAAATAAACAATGTAATTGTAGAGTCGGTAGATAAGTTTGTTTGTTTAGAAATTTATTATCAAGTTGCGGAGTGAGAAACAAAGAGAACATATGGTTGAATAAGTAGGAAATTTACATAAGTAGAGAAGAAAAAAACACAACAAAGAAAGTAATTGCGAACAATCATGTTTCATTTTACAGCGACTCTTGAGTGATAAAGAAGAGAGATAAAAAATAAGATGGCTGAAATTGCACTGTATGCTCTAAAAAGACCTGTAAGCGTCATGTAATAACATTTTAAATTTCATCGCCGATTATTCTAGTGGTATTTGCCTACAGCATAAACAGTTCGGTAAATTATAATATAATATAAGAAATTCCAAAACAAAACTGTTTACTTAGTAATGTTATTATCTAAACTGAAATAAATATAAAATCTACCTACACAGACGCTGTTTTCATTCTGCACTCATAGAGGCTTTTTTTAAAATTGAGTAGTCCGCAATATTCCATTTTTGTTTTATCGGCGTGAGTATTATTCATTTCTTTATCCTTCACTTCTTTTAGTGAGGAAGTCGGTAATTTATTTTTTAAGTGATTTATTCAGCCAGCATAAGTTATTTATCGTGATAATTATATCATAAAAAATCAAAACTATTTCAGCCGAAAAACTACTACTTCAGCGATTATCACGGCGTTTTCAGTTAATAAAATTTATTAATTTTAAAAAGAGTGATTTCAAATCTTCTCTTTTTATCTGACCCTTTAAATGTAAATTAGAATATAAAGATTAAAAAAAACCAAGCAGCGGAATGGAATGTTTTTACTGTTATTTGTAATTCTATATTTTATTTCATTTTATTACAATGTAACTATTTTTATGTCTAAATAAATAAGTGTATCAATTTCTGCAACTTAGACCTTACTGGAAAAAAATGAAAAAGAAAAAAATTAGTGAATTTTTTAAAATTAGCGTTTTCACGAATTTTTTAAAATTATTAAGATATAAGATATTAAGATAATAAAGGATGTCCGCGTGAGAAAACAAATTTTGGGTAGCGTTATTTAAGTATACGATTTTAATAAAACTAGTATTGCGAATGAAGATGGAAATGAAATGTCCCCAAAAATGTTTGAAGTAAACAATATCAATCAATCATTTCAAATAAATATGGTAATTTTGATAATACCAGTTTTTTCGTGCCAAGCGGAGTTAGGGCGACATTCTGTAGACCTTCATACGTCTCGTACCATTGAAAAAAAAAAAGTTATTGGAGTGAATCGGTAGAAAGCATTGAGTCTAGTAATTGATGTTGGATTTAAACTTCCACAATTTCATAATATTATAATAATTCAGTTACTTGCAAGTTAAAATGCGATACAATATTATAAATTTTTTTTGTAATACTATTTAATTGCCATAATGTAATTTTATTATCATAATTGTTTATTCTTATTAAAAATATAATTTTATTTCAGATAAAGATGAGGAGTCTCTGGATAGAGAGAAACAGAATTCTCAATTACAAATGCTGCAATCAATTATAAACGTTTCTTTGCCATTGATCATACTTCGTTTTCTTCGTTCTAAAATATATACAAAATGATTACATGAAAAACTTTCATTCTTTCTTTTATTTTTATTTCTATAGATATGGTAATTATTTACCTAGGAATCTATTTGGGGATTAGTTTTACTACGTAGAAGTCGGTTGTCTTTAAAGGTAAGCCGGCTTTCCCCTTTTCATAACGTTTAATACATATGAAAAAACAAGTTTTCAATAATTTAAAACTTGTAAAACACCTTCGTTATATAATATTATTAAAATCATATCAGATAATCGTTTTCTGTGCTTTAATTGATCATTCTTCTATTTATTCATTATTCTATTTATTTTTCTTTATTCCTCTCATTTTTATTTTGCATAGAATGATGTTGCTTTTCCTCATTAAGTTCGTATATATATATATATAAGCATAGACATTTGTTATGTGATTTTTTTAAGTTTATAATGAACACAAATTTCATAATAAAAGCGAAAATACCTGAACGAACCTACACTATTACCAAATGACTTTATGAAACGGCGATCATCAATCAGACAGGTAGCGTGATTTGCTTGGCGGAATTTAAGGGTTTCCCATTTGATCAGTCATTCAAAGTGATAGTCCGGTCCAGAATTCGCATCCACTGACGGCCAGTCGGACGATTGTTAAACGAACTCTTTGTTAAACGAACACTTTTAGGAGCTTTTCTATAGGATAGAGCTTTTATTTGATTTGTATTCAACGATTCGTTTAACTACTGATAGTGGAAAAAAGTGCTTTAGATTCTCGACGAATAAATAGACTTAGGCCTTTGTGTCTAATTCAGATTTATTGTAAATTTGTTTTCATATTTAAATTAATTTTGTTATGAACTTAAGTGACAATTTGGTAATATTTTGAAAGTCGAAGAAGTATGAATTTATTATCGAAGTTATTCTTATCTTTCCTTCTTTCTTAAATATCCTTCTTAAATATATTGTCTTTGAAGCTAAGATGATTTTTATTTCAATGCAACTATAGTATATTTTCTATATATATCTATTTTATAGTTATATTTTCTAAGTAATTTTAAATTTTTATGAATTATGTTTTTCAATAAAAATTTAGTTAAAAATAATCAATTTTTAAAACAATTTTGTTTGCGAGTAACAATAATTTGTATGCAAACTTACATTTATTCTACAAATTTAATTTAATTAAATTTAAGTTCTGTTTAATATATATATATATATATATATATATATATATATATATATATACATATATATATATATGTGTGTGTGTGTGTGTGTGTGTGTGTGTGTGTGTGTGTGTGTGTGTGTGTGTGTTTGTATGTGTACATAGATATGTGTAATGATAATACAATTAAAATTACAACTTTTCTTTTCTGAACCACTCAAATAATAAAATGTTTTTCAATATTTAATGCAGATGAAAGATATCATCCGCATTAAAAATTGGCTCCTCGGTCGCTTTATCTAATAATTTTCGTGAAGCACGTCTAACTTATATTATTCACAGATTCAATTCGATCACTCAAAGTCTTATGAATATAAATTTAGTGACAGTATTTACAAACAAGACAGAAAAAAGTACTAGAGAGAAGTAAGCAAACTAGACAGAAGAAGTGTACACTAGAATAAGTGTTTACACTTATAAATATTAATATTTGTAAAGAAGATCAGACACGTGTCGATTAACGTTTTTCTTTTATTCGAAGTATAAATTAAATATACTTAGTATATTTATTCAAAAAGTACTGAATTCAAATGAACGTTCTGTAAGAATATTTAAAACTACACTCGCAGACGTATGTAAACTGAGTATTTTAGAGAATTGTTTCTATTAACATGTAAAATTTCCGAAGACGATCAATATAAGTGTGTTGAAGAGATTCAGTGAGCGTTGGGAGAAGGTGGGAGCAAGATAGGATACTCCTCCAATTACGTCCATTAGCTTCCACGTTTATTTCCCCGAAGCCCATTTTCCCCCATTTCTCAATGGCACCAATTCCAGTTTGCAATTCGATTGAGTGACTAGATAGTGGGCCATTGGACTCGAACTGCTCCGAGTGTGTGCTCAATTCAATCATCGGTTGATATACAGGGCTTCATTTTGGATATATTGTCTTATTTTAAGTTTCATCTTTATTTTTGAGGTGTGGTTGGTTGTGCTATATTTTTGATAGCCATCCTTATTTGAATGTCAATACTATGAAGAAATTTTAATTTTATAAAAACGGGATCGAGACTGCATCAAAACTCGGTGGAAAAATAAAAATAAAATTATTTTAGAAAACATTCATTATAGTATGTTGTTTGTTATCCTATGTTGTTTATTGATTAGTTAGTTTTTAATAAATAAGAGTACTTTAAATTCTCTTCGAGGAAATTTCCATAATTTGTTTGTTTTTTATTTGTCGAAACTCAATTACGAACTGATCGAAAAATGTACATGTTCGAAAAATGTCTGTAATATTTCGGAAACTGCTGGAAAAAAGTGATGGGTTTAATATTTGCTAATCTATTATACACGAATATAAGCAAATGTAGAAAAATGTTGAGAATATTGAATTATAAAGGAGTTGTAATCTCCACGATTAAATTATCATGTTGCTAATCCCCAACAGATATTCAGCGATCTCAATATTAAAGGAAATTTTGAAGGTTAAATATAGGAAAATTGCGATTCAATTCTTTTATTAAAATTAGATACTTAACTACCATGGTTACATAAAACAATTTTTCTCATTGTTTTTGTATGTACCGATGCCATATGAAGCTCAGCCATACTCAATTTTAGGTTTTGTTAGCATGTAACAGATAGGCCGCGACAATTAGCTAAGTCCATTTCTATCAGTTAACAGTAATTGGTCAAATTTAGACGTACAACTTTTGCCTAAAATTGGTATCGATGTACCAATAATGATGGTATAATTTTCTTATTATTTGTAATGTTGAATGTAGTAAAAAAGTGAGTTAAATGGAACCCGACCAATTATTTAACATAAATTTTCTAAGAGGTTGTACAGGTTTTCAATTATAATTTAAACAAAGTCAGGCGAATATCTTTCAATCTCTTTTCTTTTTCTTTCATATACAATTTATCTTCTTAAAATCCTAATTACTGTACTTATATTTGTACATACATATAGAAACTTACGTATTTACATAGGCAAATACCATTTTATATCCACAGTTCAGGTACATCAACTTAAGTTTCACATCAGATAGTTTTTCCTTCAGATACAATTTATTTTATTGTTGTAGGTCTATTTCAATACAATACCTATCTATTACTTGGTGTGTTAACACAACATTCTTTCGTTCTTTATAAAGCAAGGCGATTTATTGTAATATGGATATATAAAGTAGTAAACGAGAAATTCAATCTATGTAGATTCAAATATTTATTTCCTGGCGATGTAATATTAAATGAGAAACATTTCAATAATATTAAGAGTTTATAACGATCAAAGGCTTAATGAATCTTAACGAGTTTCTGATGTTTGCAAGTAAAGTTTTACAAACTTTGGTGCTGCTAATAGATAAGGTTCAAACTACTTTCCAAACAAGGTCCAAACTATGAAGAGGAAAATGAGAGAGAAAACTCCAACCCAATTCACTGGTGCGTCCATCGGTCGAATTTATCACGTTTGCCGATGATACAAACGTCAGCAAGTTGCGCCCGAACTTAACAATATTGAAGATGCGTGTGCCACTGCTTTCTAGATCCCAGGTCTGAACCACACGTTAGATACCGTGCCGTGATTACTGGATATTTATTATAGAATAGTATAGCGAGTGTTGAGAAAGATGAAAATAAAAGAACAGTTCAAGTTTTAGGATTTCCTCATTACTCTGTATTTGTTCATTCTAAATAATCTCTGAAATGAACCACACCTAAATAAAAAAATGGGATACTGGGTTAATATAATAAACTAACACAAGAAGGCATTCAATGTAATGTCTATATTATAAAACAGTGACAAATATAGGCACATACCTCGCTCTTTTACATTGACCACTTCTCGTGCCAATTATTTACAGAATACACTGGACATGAAAACTTTAAGGTTTCCTAAAATTAATAATTTTTGAATCGCGTTGTTTTCATTTAAACGAACTAATCAATAAAAACATAGGCATTGCAATGGATCAAGAAGTACCCTCCTATAACTACGGCTAAGTATTGATTCCAAAGATTCAAAGAAGGAAATTTTGATAATGCGTCTCTTTATATATGATATGTTATATCTATGTATTTATACCTGAGTTTTATATCGATTTCATGAAATATCAGGTCCATTAAGACCCATGAATAATTAAATTCTAAATTCGTCGTCTAAAGGACCAAAAATAGTCTAAAATCCTATGTTTATAGCTTTGTCTGTAATAGTTGAACTTAATGAAGTGATTGGATTTTCTTTCAATATATCACTCTTCTTAAAATCTAGTACACTGTCCACTGTAACTTGGCATATTTTTGTTAAAGCGAGTAAGTTTATACGATAATATATTTTATTTACACAGATTAATAAACGAAAAATTAGAACCAGACAACGCATAGCTAATCTTTAATATGAAGTATTATTAAATAAAACTTTGACATTTCGTGTTTGTAATATGGGTAATATTAAACGATTCAAGTAATTAATAAAATTTCAAATTAACTTCTCTTCCTTTGTGTCGCCAATAAAGGAACGTTTCGTAAATTAAAAGAAAGTAAGCAAGAGCATTCATATAATGAAATTGTAATTTGAACGAATATTATGTAGGATTATTAAAAACGTTTTTATTAAACTTATATTAAATGCGCGAATTTACAAATGTAAAAAAACGTTAATCTCGTCGTCGACTACGAGTGGTATCTCATTAAAAGTTTTGACGTGATTTTCATTATTCATTCCTCTTGTCTTCAGGAAGAAAGATAAAAAATGAAATTGATGTAAATATTTGGAAGCACTGAACGTCGAGTCGTTTTTCTTTATATTTAATATTAATATTAAGAAAGTTTCATTTTTCTGTAAAAATGGATTTCTTGTGGATTCCATTCGGTGAGTATTGATATGAAAATTTTGAAGAAGGCAAAGCTATTAGAAAATATGCTTCTTATACTCATTGAAAAAGCAGGTTGAGGATTCCAGAAGTATTTTCTAAGAATTTTGATAACATAGTTCCAGAGATATTGTTTAAAACCTTTATGAAAAATGTGCTTCCTCTATTACTGAAACTGATAAAGTCAAAATTATGAAAAGGACATCTAGAAGAGCACCTAAATTTGAACGGAAAACTATAGTCATGATTCGAAATTTCATATTTTTAGAGATTTTTGCCATAATTCGAAATAAAACTACACGGTCTTAAATATTTATATATGCCTAAGTAGGCACGGAACATTTATATTGCGAGTTCTAAAAATTCATCTGATTTCAAGTTTATTAATTTGCTTATTGCCAGAAAATGCTATCTAAATGCTTTAATATTGGTTAAAATATGGTAAAAGGAAAATATATTGGTTGACATTTATTTAAACGGCCTTTACATTTATTTAACTAATCGTTCATGCTTTTCTGTTAGAGTCTCGTACCCCGAAAAGAAAAATAAACGATCACTGATGTATCTGTTTGTCACCGACAATTTTCTTTGAAACTGATTCACGTGGAAACGGTAATAGATCGTATTAACTCGCATACTGTGCGGTTACTTATTAGTTTATAAATAGTGTAAAATATTATTAAAATAACCACAAGATAATTTTGGAGGCGGCAATTTAAGTACTTGATTTTTTTGTTTTATTTATGGTGGTTGTTTTGTGTGTATGATAACGTTTAAATAAAGGTCATAAGAAATTGGAAAACATTTTTCTTTCAGAATTTGAAATGGTATATACGCAGATATACGCACTAAAATGTGGAAAAAAAGTGTGCCCCTCCTTCTTACTTCTGGAATTACTAAATAAAAAATTATAAAAAACAGGGTTCGTAGATCTAACTAGAAGACTCAAAGAGAGATACAGCAATTATTCTTTACATTACGATTATCCTAGCAAATATCCTAGATATATTATAGAGTTTGATATAATTACGATGTTTTTAGGCCAGATAAAGATAATCGGGTCGAAACTAATACACTATAACACCAGGTCAAAATGATCCAAATGATCCAAAATACAAGATTAAAGCCAAGTAGGTACACAGTTGATAGGTTTTCCGTAGTATGCTTCACATTTTAAGCAAATTTTTACTGTTTACTAAGAGAGTGATGCTACATATTTCTACGAATATGGATGATTTTTATTGGAAACTAGCTTTTCCCCGCTTTTGAATTCTTAACTTTCAGTCCTCTTGGCCATTCAAAAAATTAAGGTGTGATGATAGTTTTAAGTAAAAAAACATACAAAATAAATGTGATCTGGCTAGAACTATTATGAATTACTATAAAAATAATTTTTTCCATACAAATTTAGCCATCCCCTTTACCTCCTTAGGGGTGGAAAAATGCTTAAATACGTATTTCATTATTTTTGTTGAACAGCATTAATACCAAGTTTTGAGAAAAAAATTACTACAAAAATATTTTTTTCCATGCAAACTTAGGCCTTTCTTTTCACCCCCTTAGGAGTTCAATGTCGGAAAATGCTTAAATATGTGTTCCACTATTTGTGTTTAAGAGCATAAATACCAAATTTCACGTAAAAATTTAAAATAGAAATATTTTTCTCATACAAATTTAGCTACCACTTTTCACCTCCCTAGGGTTCAACTCTTGAAAAGTACTTAGATACATGTTTCATTAAAGCGTGTTGAAGAGCATTAATACCAAATTTTAAGTAAAAATTACCATAAACATATTTTTCCCACACAAATTGAGTGACCCTTTCCACCCTTTTAAGAGTAAAATCTCGGAATATGTTTAATACGTGTTGTTTATTTGTATTGAAGAGCATTAATACCAAGTTTCACGTAAAAAAATTAATTAAAATATTTTTCCCATACAAATTTAGCTATCATTTTTGACCTCTTAAGTGTCGAATCTCGAAAAATGCTTGACTACGTGTTTCATTATTTGTGTTGAAGAGAACGAATACCAAGCTTTAAATAAAAATTACCTTAAAAATATTTTTTTCCATAGAAATTTATTCACTTTTTTCACCCTCTTAGGAGTTCAATATCGGAATAGGTTTAAATATGTGTCTCATTACTTGTACTGGAGAGCATTAATACGAAGATTCACGTAAAAATTAGTAAAAGAAATATTTTCCCATACAAATTTAGCTATCACTTTTTACCTCCTTAAGGGTAAAGTCTCCAAAAATGCTTAAATACGTTTTTCATTATTTGTGTTGAAGAGCATTAATACCAAGTTTTAAGTAAAAATTACCATAAAAATATTTTTTCCCATACAAATTTATTCATATTTTTCATCCTATTAGGAGCTGAATCGCGGAAAATGTTTAAATACGTGTTTTATTATTTGTATTGAAGAGCATTAATGCGAAGATTTACGTAAAAATTTATTGTAGAAATATTTTCTTATACAAATTTAGCTACCACTTTTTGCCCTCTTAGGGCTAGAATCTTAGAAAATGCTTAAATGCGTATTTTATTATTTGCGTTGAAAAGTATTAATACCAAGCTTTTTAAGTAAATTTTTTAATGGAAGTATTTTTCCTATCTTTTCTTAGACGATGCTTTTGGTACAAAAACAAAACTTTCTCCAAATTTTATATTTCTATCATTAGCGGTTTGGGCAGGGCGTTGATATTTTTAGAAAAAGATGTAGGGTATTAGTCCAAAGAATTAAGTGTTGAATCTTCTAAGATTCGAAGTCTAGAATTAATCATTTTTACCCTATTTTGAATCTCAAAAATTACAATTTAGTTGACAAAGGTATTTTCTTATACTTCTACATATTTCTCTTCTGATCGCCATTCTGAAATTTATTAGCAAGCGTGGGAAAGTACGTAATAAAACCGAGACTTAAATACAGAAGTCGCAACTTTATAAAGTTGCAAACCTCATTGCACAAGTTGTGTTAATGTCGTTAACTCTGTCTGCAACTAGTTCGTCTGTAACTTGTGTCGACGCGACTTGCTATCCCACCGGCAGACATGTCGAAGTAGTGGCCGCGTTTAAATAACACGGTCTGTTTTTATATCTATTAAATTATTTCTTTTTTCATACGTTTCAAAAATATTTTAATAGATTTGAAAGAAGTGATTAAAGAATTTAATAGATTTCATAACTTTATACTTTTGGACTATTTGAATCTTTACTAATATTCCTTAGATTAAACCGATTTCTCTTAATCTAAACCATTTTGCAATGTTTAATCTGATTGATATAATTGATTATTAAACTTTATAACCAAATAATATTTATTTGTTACGAGCATTACGTAAGTAAATCTTAATTAATATCATGAAAAGATGACTGCTTGCTCGGATTTGAAACTTCTTCAACAATGAAAATGCAAATCCATGAATAATAAAGTGTTTATAATTTCTATTAAAATAATAAAAATACTAATAGTATTTATTCGAAACTTTTATTATACAATATCGTCTAAGTTTCGGAACGTAAATAAATTTGCAAGATACTTTTAATTTTTGGAGTAGATCCCATTTGAAATGTAGTATTTACCTACTTATATGAGTTTGCATGTACGTGAGGGAGAAAGAGAATCGTAAACTATAATATATTACACTAGTATGTTACTTTTTGCAAAGTATCATCTTCAGCCGTTTTCTATCTCTTAAATAAGTACAATTGGTATCAATAAGATGAAAAGTGAACTATGACAACTATTACGTAAAATCTAGTAAATTAAGTAGTCTATATACTGCCTAAAATTATTTGTGCTATACAGGATAAATAGAAATTAAACGAATAGAAATCTCTAATGAAATCGATCTACATCATAATTATAAGTCAGTCGTTAATACATTCATGCACGCCATTAGGTTAGTTAAAAACGATAGCTATATATTGCCACTTCAAAAAATCTGATACGAATTTTACATTTTCATTTAAAATTTAAGAAAATATTTACTGTTCTGCCTTTATTCAGGTGCTCATTATTATAATTTCTTTACTTATTATCTTTCTTCCATAATAAGAAAACGAAATATTTTTAAATCATTCCTTGCCTTCGATTTGATACCAAGTATTTGGACCAATGAAGATGAAGTCACGCTGGTTAGAAAGAAATTGTTTATTTTCACTGCAAGGTGATTATTATAAAAACGAATGAAAGATAATAACAGATATTCGCAAAATTGTACTGCCCTATTAATTTAAAAAAATAAGGAATTAAATCCAAAATTCACGGTTGATAGTAAGTTTCGTAAATATTTACAGCCGATACGCCTTTCAAGAGTTACTTCAGTACAATTATTTATTATGTTGAAAACACGTCAACTGAGATAAATTTTCGTATTCAATAATAATAGAAAATAAGAAGTAATTAATATGAAAAAATGCTCAAAAACACACTTATTTCACGAACATTTCTAAAGCACTTCAATATTATATAAATAATGAAATTAGTATGAAAATTTCATTATTTAACTTTTCCTCTTCGAGACAAGAGAACCGCACAATAAAAATCATATTAAAACTTTTAATGGAACACGACTTTTAAACAACTATAATATTTACGTTTTATCACATTTGCGAATTCACCTATTTAATGTCAGTTTAATAAAAAAAATATTTTTAATGGGACTACAGGTATAGAAATTTACTACTGCTAAATTCATTTATGTTATGAGACCACCCCATTAATAGAGAAACATGGAGACAAGTGTGACAGTGTGTGGAGACAATTCATGTATTTACGTTTATGTGTTCAATTTATTAAATTGTATTTAGTTTTTTGCAGAGCAAATTAACTTTTTACGTGACAGTACTTCGTCTAAGGGGCAAATTATCTAACGTTCGGAATTAGAAATTTTGGGAAAATTTCTTATTGTTTACTTAATAATTAAAAGATAATTAATGGAATCCATAAATTTAGAACTACTGATGAGATTTTATTTTATTGTTAAAAATTTTAAAAGATTTTTAATTTATACAATTAAGTTATACAAAATATAAAATATTTTTATCAAAGATAATTTTCGATGACAATATTTTGTTATATATTATTTCATTTGCTATTACACTTTGAAATAAAACATAAATTTTGAAAATTGCTATTGATATTAATGTTAATATATTTTTTTAGTATATTAGTCCGAAATACGTCGCCGGTGTAAATATTAATAATAAGAATATTGAAAATTATTTCTATCTACCAAATAACTGTACCGATATTAATACTGATATGATAAAGTTACATTAAAGATATAATATTATAAATTAACATATATTAAATATGTCACGTTAAATAAATTCTAAAAAATATATAAAATAAAAAAAAGTTTCTAACATGTATGACAATATTCTAAGAAACCAAACATTCTTCTAATTTTGTTACCTCAGTCTTATAATTATCCCACATCTTTCTTAATTCTTCCATAAATGTGTCTCACTTATGCATATAATATATATTCATTTTATTAAAATAGATACAGCCATTTATAAATTGTTACGTTAATAACTTTTAATACTTTATTAATCATTTTAAAGCCACGTGGTAAGGCATATCAGGTTAATATTTTACAATAATTATCCTCATATTAGTGCCATTTGATTTTTTCAAAATCAAAATAATATATACGGGAGCATATTAGCCTTTTTGATCCAGCTACGGCCATGTGATCGCCACTCAAAAATTAGGCTTATGGTTGCTATTTATAAAAAGACAATTTTTCGTCTCGAGCTTTCTTATAAATCTTCTGCTTACGTTACGTGTTGATGATTATTGTATAAAATTTGAAGGTTTTGTTAGTTATATTAATAATCTGTATTTACGAGTAAACTTTCAGAATGAGTTAAGTAGTTTTAAATAGCACAATATGTTAAAATAATTAGTTATGCAATATCTATATCGAAGTCGGATTTATGGGATGCTGCAGGATTACCTCAAACAGCAAATATTTTTAGAGATTATGGTACTAACTGCAGGTAAATGACCATTGTACATACTATCTAATTGGGTTACATTTTTATTAAAATGGTTTAAAAGGATTACTCAATCCTTTACATTATTTTGCATCCATTCTTACAGTAACGTGAGCCCCAAAATAATTATTTCTCAATCGTTTACATTATTTTGCATCCATTCTTACAGTAACGTGAGCCCCAAAATAATGATTTCTCATTCGTTTACATTATTTTGCATCCATACTTACAGTAACGTGAGCCCCAAAATAATGATTTCTCACTCGTTTACATTATTTTGCATCCATACTTACAGTAGCGTGAGCCCCAAAATAATGATTTCTCACTCGTTTACATTATTTTGCATCCATTTTTACAGTAACGTGGGCCCCAAAATAATGATTTCTCACTCGTTTACATTATTTTGCATCCATTCTTACAGTAACGTGAGCCCCAAAATAATGATTTCTCACTCGTTTACAATATTTAGCATTCATTTACTCTATCGATCAACGTCCTTTTACAATTATGCTGCGACAAATTAAGACATTATGCTTCTTTCATAAGTAAGAATCGACAAAATATGTCTTCCGGTATTTTAAGCATATGCAATAAAACCCCATTCATTTTCATTCCGTCTTTTCTACATCTACTCTTTAATATTCCAGTAGCTGCTTATATCATATTAGCCAGAAAAAGTATACACTTTTCAATGAAATTATTCCTTACAACCAGTAAATTGCCGCAGATTATAGTTTAGGGGAAATAAGCGCGGACGAGATTCAGCGAGTAGCTGGAAGAGTATCTGGTCACCCCATTTCATCCATTAGCTTTTATCTTTATTTCCTCCAACTGCGTTTTCCCTCAATTCCAAATTCCAGCAAATCCATTTGTGATTCGATTGATTGACGAGAAAGTAGACTCTTAAATTCCATGAGCTTCCGTGTAGGGCAATAGTTTGGGGAGGTTTAACTAAATTACTTATTTATTTATTGGCTCGACCAAATTGAATTTAATTAATTATTTTTCACGACATGTAAACTCGTAATAATACTCTCAAGCAAATGTTACTCCCTGAGATCACAATTTTCCAACAATTAAAATCCTTATAAACGTAATATGTAATCGTAAATGTATTTTCAAACGATTTGAAGTGAAAATAAATACAATGAAGAGATTCTATCGCCTATCGCCTATGCAGCTATTATTTGCTAATTCGCGTTTGCGTAAACCAATATCATTGTTTGGAAATATATATTTTTTATTTTCAAGATTAGTGCTAGTTGTTAATAAGTTTATTAAATTTATTTTAACATTTATTTAAAATTTTTTCAATTAGAATTTTAGAGATAGAAAAAACAAAAATATTATTTTTGTCGCTATTCGATATGCTATAGCTGGTTAGAAAGTTTTTTGTTTTTGCGAAATTGGTTTTTCTTCAAGGCAATTTATAACAATACTTGATTAATTATGTAAAGAATCGAGAAGAACTAACAACATGGAAGCGAATAATATAACAGCCAATCTTCAATTTGCTGCACCAACAAATTTTTGGACATGTAACCAAAGCCTGCCAATGTTATAGCCTATTTGACTTTGTTTATCCATGTAATGAAATAAATGTGAGTAAGCAAAAGTGAGTATAGCTACGGACAAACAAGTATCACAAATTTCAAGTGGACATCAATAGTTTGAGAATTGGGAAAAACACTCGAACATTATGGAGAGAGGGACATTGAACCATCGGACCATTGTTCCGTTTTTAAATTTTGGGTACAGAACCATGTAATACTCGATTTGAAATGTTAGAACACGAATAAATAAAGAACAAAGGATTCGAAGATTAGAGAAGGTAGAGAAGCTATAATTTTCACACAAATTTAAAATATTTATGAATGAAGAATTTTACCTAAAGCGGTTTCACCTTTGGACGAGAGAGCGTGAAAAACTGTTTATGTAGGAAAGAGGTTGAATATATTTGGCGTTTATTTTGCAGAAATTCATTTTAATTTAATTTTTAACAATTAAATTAAACTACGTTATGTAGTATTATTTACCTAGGTTTTATTGTATGACAACGTTTTCAGGTGGGCATAAAGATCTTTACAAATTACCTGAAGATGTCATACAACGAAATCTAAGTCGTGGTAAAGAATTTAAATAAAGTAAGAATAATACTACATCACGTAGTTTCATTTAATTGTGAAAAATTAAGTTAGGAAAGCGGGGTTGGAGAGTGTCTGAATTATTTAAAACATTACGTAGTTGCGAAATAATATGACGATAGATCGGTTATAATTAGTTGTTTACTTGAATCGCGATTGATGTTCAAAAATATGTAAAGATTTATTAAAAATATACAAATCTGAGCAAGTTAAAATTTACCAATCAACTCTTTGTAATATTGCACAGAACTTTATGGTCAGGTCAAGGTAATAAATATATCTTAAAGAAGTAGATTTTTATATTAAGACAAATGAATTCTGCTATTAAGATACATCTTATATTCAAAAATATAATCCACCGAAAGGACTTCCACGATTCGGATATAACTATGACAACTAAAGATGATAACGATGTTACCTAATTAAAACATTTCCATCCAATCGTTTAAAATTGTGCAAATTATTGTGCAAAATTTATATAACAGAGAAACAAAAGCGCGGGGTTGTTTAGTCTTTTTAACAAACGATTTTAAGAATAGAAAATATGAATACAAAAAGGAGCTTATTAGAATAAGAAAAGAGAAAACTAAACAATGTAATTTATATCTCACTTATAAAACTCGACAGAATAAAATACCATTACTGTTCCGACGACGTAACAAAGTGAAGAAAACTCGAAATCAGTGAATACGAATAAGCCACTAACATGGGTAAATAAAAGTTCACAAACTTTAAGTGAGGCGAGCGATTTCGCAACAATACCAAAACTGAAAAAAGAAAATGCTATGAAAAACTTCTTGAAGCTTCCACAAAGCATGGCCGCATTCGTCACCTTAGATTATATAATATGTTGTCTAGTTGCATACAAATTTAATAATAATAGTGGTACGTGTGCCACTAATACCTTTTCTGATTTTCGTTTGCGAGACGCACGAATAAAGATACAAAACGTTCCCTCTTTCAGTGGAAATAGTTTCGTTCATAATGTTACTCAATTACTTAAAACCACCAGTAGAAATAAACACCAATTAACATTGAATATATTTGGCGTTAATTTTGTAGAAACTCATTATTCACAATTAAATGAAACTACGTGATCTAGTATTATTTCTACTTTATTTAAGTTCTTTACCACGACCTAGGTTTCGTTGTATTACAACATCTTTAGGTGGGCTATTAGCAAAGATTAACTCTTAGGAATATCCAACAGCATTTGTATGTTTCAAGTACAATAGCGGAAGCCTGGTTTGTGTGGGTTTTCCCACTGCTTATGTAAGTGAGTTTATTGTAGAGGAGCGGTGTAGATTTTATTATATTTCCAAGAGTTATACGATATACCAGTATTTTATTGAAGGTAATAAATTCAAATGTTGTTATTATATGAGGTTATACAATGCAAATGTTCTGGTGTATGTAATAAAATTAAATGGGAGTTATTCTCGGTAATATATTCATACAAAAGCAAGGGTATCTCAAAGTTAGAACAAGGTTATACCACTAATTCAACATATTTCCGATTTTATTTATTCATATATTTATATATATATAAATATATATATATATATATATATATATATATATATATATATCTCTTCTTATTATCTCTCTCTTGAGTTATTGCATATGTCACATGAGTATCTTGTACGATTGAATTTTTCTGAAAGCTCCAATTCTTTCAACTCATCCGTAGTATACCTATTTTGTAACTCTATTATGGTATATAGTGAGTAATTCATACGGAAATGGTCATATTAAATTTAGCTTGTTTAGTTTGCAAATTCGACTTTAATAAAAGAGTAAACATAACCTTCGATAGAACTTTATAAAGTATATTACATATATTATATTTGTCGAAAATGATTCATGCACAACATTGACCAGTAACTTCTAAGAAAAATCTCATTACAAGTGTTGTCTATTGACCCAAGTATAAATAAAAATGATTTTTGCTTCAGTGTTTTATTGCTTGTTTACGAAGTTTCTTCACTTCAGATTCAGTTATTAACAAAATTACCAATCCGACTGGACATTTCATTAATTATACCATCATTAAAACGTAATGAAATTCAAATCGTGCATTAATATTAAAGAAGTTAATTACAATACAGTAAGAAGCACTTTTACATTCTATATACACTTAATATGTAAGAAACTTCTAACTGAAACATCTAGCATAAGCAACAAGCAAGCAAACAAGCAAACATCATAGCTTTTTTACACTGCAACAAAATACTATGACAATGGAAATTGTAAGTGGCTTTAAACTTATGCATAATGTCATTGAATCTTCATAATGTAAAGCAAAGAAGGAAGTTTTTATCGCTGTGGAATTTACATCTGTAGGAGAAAAAGATCATATTAATTAATTTCAATTAGTGAAAGCGAGAATAAATATAAAATGGTCACAGATAATACCGTCGGCTTGATCGTTATTACTCGACTGGACTCTGCTAGAAATAATCTGCGCACGTAATCGTTTTTTGAGCACGACTCAAAAGGAATTTTTTTCAATGCACACCGTCTGAACAAATATTTGAACCAGTATTTTTTTGCTCAATTGTTATTTTTGATAAAATATCTCTACGATATAATCATTAGTATTTTATCTAACACAGAAGAAAGAACATCGATTATGTATTAATAAGTTACGATCATACATTACAAGATATCACTAAAATGCCTAATTATTATGTGACATCACTAATTACATAAGGCGCTAACAAGTGTTGACAAGTATAACAGATGATATACAGTCGCAGATGAGCTGTCAACAAGACGAATCGAACGGCGAATGTTATATTATTTGCTTCTACGGAAGTTGTAAACTCAAATGGTTAAAAATTCTTAATCAACCCCATCTTTACGTACTTTATCTTCGCTTCAATATTTTTGAATCAAAGGTTCAATACCAAAGGTCACTCTTAAAATTATTTCTACTCTAAGCTCAATCTTTGATTTCTTTCTCAAAATTTACTCATTGTATCGCTTTACAAACGTATGATAAGGTTAGGAATAGGTATATTGTGTTCTTCGTTGAAAAGTTGGAAATAATTCATGCATTAGTTGATAATTATTGTTAATAAAACCAGCTTTTAAAGATATCATTAAAATATAATGTCTGTGCCTGATTTCATATACTATTAAACTACTATTTTTTAGAATTTTCCTCCGTCTCCTTGCCTGGTTTTGTTCTAATGACCTTGATTCAAAAAGGCTGCAAAACGGTCAAAGAGACATTAAATAAATTATTAAAATGAGTACATACTTTCTATTCACATTATGGAAACTTTTCTATGTAAAAAATTTCAAACATATTACCGAAAGAGGGAAGAAGATTTTATTACATCACGAGTCATTGCTCCAACAGCAGTATGAGCTTTGTGCAGACCGGAAGCGAATCATCATGTCAAGTGCTGCTAATTGAAATAATTCCAGAACTTTTTTACTTCGTTTGTCTCGCATTCTTTAGGCCAAAATACCATAAAAACATTATTTGAAACCGTGATAGAAGACATATTCCATAAATATTTGACACCATATTCACCGATGAATAAAAAAAGACTTATTTCAGTCGACATATAAAATCGAGACATATATTTTTTGAAAATATTAAATGTTTTCATTATTTAATAAATATCACACACTACATTATATGAAATAATATATCATAATATATGGTACGATCTTAAAAGTTTCAAGCACAGATATGTTATTTCTAAACAACTTTCTTATCGAGTTAATTTCTTACCACATTTAGCGTTTTCAGTCGCTTTTATATTCGATAATTTATTTGTGTTTTTTTTCCTCTTTATGTAATAATTTTCTTTTTTGTAGTGATCTATATGTAATGAAATAAACAGACTATTTTTAAAAAAAATCAATATCATATCTATTTAGAGAAATTTTGTAGGGCTAATACCAAATTAGGAAAAAATCCTTAATTCTAAATAGCAGAAATAAAATCGAAGCTACTGTCAAACAGTTTAATTATTTTTTTTATTTATTCAACAAAATTTATCAAAAACGTAGAAGACACATTACTTCTTGACACTAACTGCTATAATTTCAAAAACAAAAAATTTAAATATACTTTTTTTGTTAATATGCAATGACAACATGGTTACGTCAGCTATAATTTTAATTTACTCACAAATAGCTTATATCGCCTATTTATATAAGAAGATCGCTTATTAGTTTTAATGATATTTATATTTTCGGTAAGTTACAAATGAAAATTATTATTGAAATTAAAATATTACGAACTTTCATATTGATTGGAATGTAAAAATAAATAATGGGCGCGGTTTTTTCCGTACGCTTAACCGGCAGGTTTGCAAGTAAAAGATTCGTGCGCCCAGACGAACGACGGTTATTGCATTGGTGTCGTTGCTATTGTTATATTACTTGACAATTTTGACTTGTGTATAACATTTTGGTTGTGTGATTATTTGTAAGATACTATTTTCTATATTTGGTTTTTGTTTCAGATTTAGTTACTCCGATAAATTACTTTTAATTTTAAAAAGTGTAATTTGTATTTTAAGAATCTAATATGGTGAAAAATTACGTAACAATAAGAACACATGATTTATATGATCAACTTTGTACTTAATAAAAAATAATTTTTTCGGCTTCTCATTTTTTATGTAAATCCTTACATTTTTCACTTCGGGAAAAGATTGTGTTCCCTGTGATACGTAATGTTAAATAAGATTGTATATAAAATAAATTATATATTTTATATATTAATAATATATAATTAATATAAAGCTTTATTTAATTTTTAATTACATATATGTACGTATGTATTTATTTATACATATATATATATATAAATATATGTATATATATATATATATATATATATATATATATATGTATATATATATATATATATATATATATACATCTTCTCATATCTAAGCTGAATAAGTCTGCGAACAAAAAACTTTAAATTGAATACCATAAGGTAACTTGAAAATTGCCCTAAAATAGAAATCATTTTGCTGATATTAAACGACTAGGTAAAGATGGAAAGCCTAGAATGTAACATAATCGACTTTTACTATCTTAAAATCCAAACCCATTTTACATTTTTCTTCGAATGTTAACGAAACGCAAAATTAACATAAATTGGCATGGCGCTCTTATAGTAGGACATTCGTGAAATTTTTCTAATTATTTTTTTGCTGAGAATAGATAGTTCACAATCCATTGGTCATTCCTTAATTTACATAAACTTGTGTTTAATACGACTAAAGGCCGAGTGCCCCCATCATGTTAAATTGCAAGCAATAGTATAAGATAAGCAATTTAATTTTTATATTAAAAATTCTCTCCACACATCTGAGTATATTTAAACGATTAACAACTTGCTAACTTTTTGTCACCTTTCATGAAGATAAGCTCTAAATGTAGTTGCGACTCGGGAATATATTAGAAATAAGATAAAGTTTTCACCATAAATGATGAGACAATTATGAATTAAAACAATAAACGTTGTGTGTTACACACGTTTGCAATATAATACTTGACAATTTTCTATGTGAAACGCTATCACATTTAAAGCCACTACACTTAACCATTTTTAAGGGTAACTCTTGAACAAATAATTTGCGTAAATCTTGAAATTAGAAATAAAACATCAAACTCGTCCAAATTGACAATTCAGCTTTTCAATATGGTGTTCTGATCACACGGAAAATTAAGGCGTATTGACAGTTTCAAATTAAGAAAAAAATAAGAAACAAATACGATCTCGCTTGAACTATTACAAGAACGCCGGAAAGAAAGAAATGAAAGCATATCAGTCATTATGGTATTCGCTAGATATTGTCCGATTATCTATATGTCATCTGTTTCCTAATATTATAAGTAGCTGGTTTATTTGTATTGATGTATGATAATACGTTAGTTTGTTATCATTTAAAATAAAATTTTACCTGTGGACTTATTTATTTATATAGGATTAAAACTTCATCAAACTTTGCTTAAATTTAAAACCTAAAAGAGTCGTAACGCCTAATGCCTAACATAGATTCGCCATAAATATTTTAGTTACTAGTATCTGAAGATTTATAGGTGAACTGGCAAGTTATCGCAACATATTAAAATTGCCCCCTTTCATAATATAGCCGTTAGGTTTCAATTGATATGCAAGAGTACAAAGCCTGTAATGACACGTCGAAATTTCGCGTTATTTTCGAGTATAAAGCCTGTAATGACACGTCGAAACTTCGCTTATTTCTTTGGAAAAATTACAATCAAACTTCTACGATAAATATTTTTTATCATAGGTGAAATTAATTATAAATGTCTTCTCTCGACAATTTTTGTTCATGGCAGACGGTATTGTCTGTTTCTGTTTTATATATTACCTCCTACTATTTCAATGGATAAACAAGGGGGAAACGATTTTTTACAGTTTAAATTCTCATGAAAGAAAATTTTTGATATTTTTGATATTTTATTGATGAATTTATCGATACTGTACCAATGAATAGTATCAAAAAAGTAAAAAAAAGTATGTAACAAATAAATTTACGGAAAAAAGTGTTGAGACTCTAAAGGTTAAAGCAAGCTGATAGGAAGTTAAGAGAAAAACAATGTATTAAATTAAATACATTTACATTTATCTGATAAAGCGATGTAAATGTGTATCAATAAAATTATTACTTGCAATATACAAGATTAAAAATGATTTTGTGGAAATGAGCTCTGCACAGATTCTTAGGGATTGAAATGATAAGAATATTTTTACTACTTTAGATACTTATAAAGTTTATATTCTTCGTTGCTCTTTTCTTTAACTTTCTAACTGCTCTAAATCAGTTGGTCGATCTATTACAGGGCGAGAAAATTAGCCATTATAATTAGATGTTTTTATTGACTATATATTTTGGTAAAATGTGGTAGTTTATTTGAATTACCTAAATAATTAATTAGCTGATAGATGCATTTTTATAATTTTGGTTCAAAATTGTTAGTTTTAAGAAAAAATTTTTTTGAAGGTACATTGTAATATCTGTAACTTTCAAGGTTGTTGTTTTTGTCAAAATCACATGGTTCAAATAAACAAATGCTGTAATCTCTCCGCCACAATTTCAATCAAATTTAGTGTGTTCTGACATTAAAAATAAATGGTTTAGTTACCACTTGAAGTCGCCCTTTTAAACGCAATCTTTCAAAACTTAACATAATTTATTTTGAATGAGTTGATATAAAATATAATAGAAAGTAAATTAACTTTTCATGACGTTTCTATTACGTAAACTTTACTGATAACACGATCGAATAAAATCGTAGCGCAACATAATCTATTATGGTCTTCATATCCCATTTAAGTTTCAGTGGTTTACACGAATAGTTACATAAGGTACGAAAAAATATGAATTTGTGGATTATTGGTTTCTTGTTAGCGATAGCACGGTACCCAGGAATATATATCAAAAAGACACAGATAGTCTTGGCAAGGACGATATTGCTCCCTCGGGTCATATCGGAGAGATTGGGCAAGTATTCTCTATTGGAACACGAGTCAAAAGTAAAATTCTTTTAATACATTTATGTGAAGGGCGAGTGCTTTGCGTCTAGTCTTCAAAGTTTTGTTTGATGCTGAGGTCGGAGCGTGAGTATTGGCAACACAATTAATAGAGAATTATAACAGATCTCTTAGTATTTTAAACCTACACATAAGTGTGTAGATCAATTATTTATATCGATGTATTCATATATATTCTTTAGATGATTCATTCATTTGAATTCGATTATTTACTTGAAATATATGTGATGTTCATACGATAATGATTGTATTGTTAGACAGAAAAAAAATTATACATTAACTGAATATAAACATTTTGAGTTGGTATTTGTTGTTTGATTTTTACTTATTTTGGGTAGTAAATGTAGCAGAATACTATTTTCCACTTTTAAAATTAATCTCTTTCATTTGAGTCAACAATTTTAAAGAAATGTCATATATTTGTACTATGAAAGTAACTTAAATATGACCATTTTACTTTCAACATTTTTATTCGGGTAATTAGCGTTTGCTTTGGCTTGCATTGATTAAGGTACCAGAAAATAAGTGAAAGAAAATAAAAGAAGGATTGATAATTGATTGCAAATGTTTTCTACATTTGCAGAAAATGGTTGACAGCCGTCAAAAGACATCAAATGAAATCAATTTTAATAACATCCATATTTTTCAAGATTAATCTTTACTTAGGTATAGATAGGCAAGTAAAAAATTGAACTTAGAAAACTTTTCTCAACTATCACATAGTGTAACAGATAGTGCGTACACTTTATGTGTGACACTAAAAAAGATATAGACACTAAAAAAGTATTAAAAAAGGTATTTTTTAATATATTTCTATTAATATAATACTATCCTATGTGGTCTTTGCTCAGTTATCGAAGTTAATCTTCGAAGCAGCCTGCATATTTCACTGAAATTATTCTTAATAACTAAGTTGCAGAAGAATGACGATTTGATGGAAATGAGAAGTGAAACAAATTCATCATATACAAGAAAATAGGAAAGAGTCAGAGAACCTTGCCATTCGATTTCATCGTTAGTTTAATGTTTTCACGATTTTTTTCAATTTTACATTTGATCTAAATCTCGTTTACGAGAAGAAATTTGACCGCGTAATTTTAAATGGAATATAGGAATTATACATTTGGATAGAAGTTATTTTTTTATATGTTAGAATAGGTACCATATTGCAGTGGATCAATTTTTAATAGTCGGTTATTATAAAAAACAAAGGAGTTTTAAATAATTTATTATTTTTAAAACATAAAATAATAATTTCTTAAATGATGTTTTATATTTTAAAAATAATAAATTATCCGCAAATCGGACGATTGTCCAATGTTTTTATCAATTACGGTTCAGTAAGCACATAAGTGAACATCATTCCATTATGAGGTAATTAGTGTTGGTGTATTGTAATATAATTTATTATGGTTGTCTAATAACAATGGCAAAAATGAAACTCAGTCAGAAATCAGCGTATTACACCTGATTTTCTTGGAAGTGATTGATGTTGTTTGCATAAAATTTAGAATAATGAGAAATTTAATCAAAAGTAATATTCTTTTCAAAGTTTTAATCTAGTTATAAGAACAAAGCTACTAACAAATAAAAGTGTAAACACAGGTATTAATATGTAGTGTTTCAGTAAGAATAAGTAAGAATTTATTTGTAGAAAGAAGCATGAAAAGGATTTTTGTTCTGGAAATTGATACACTCTGTATAACAACGTAAAATTTGCAGAAAAAAATATTTATTTAAGTTTTAACGTATGTTTGGGAAAACCAAGACTTAAACGTGTTTATTATATTTTTCCAAGCGGTCCCTTAAATTGAGAATTAAAAATACAAGAACTAAATAAAAGAAATTTAATAGTTTGGTACATATATTTGTTGACCATTTAAGCCTATTTCTTGACTATTTTAAAATAACATACAGATCTGACAGATAAAACTGACTAAAATATAATGATCATATCTGATGTTCCTCTTTTCGAGACATTGTTTACTGTTATGTTATTCAATATTATACTAGACGATTCTCTAAAATACACGACTTCCAATATATTATGGATTACAATGTGCAAAAGAATGTAGGCGATCTATTCAATGCTTAATTCAGGATTAAGTAACAGGATAATGAGTAAAAATACATTTAATAAAATGTGTAATCATAATGTATTATCATGCTATAAAATTAATTTATTCGGTATTTAGTTTTATTACCATTATTATATGTAGATATAGATGCACAATTGCTGTATTTTGGTTACATTTTGTTAATAAATACGTTATAACGTAATACAAATTAAGTAATTATTTACAAAACGTAACCAAAGTATTACAGTCGTAATAAATTCAAAAAAATTTCATTAGTCCTGTTTTTTGCAACGAAGTTTTCATTTATATTTTTTGAATTTTTTGAAGAAAACAAGACTTATTCTACATTCACGTTTCAAAAAAAAACATCACATTCACTTAAGTGATATTAAAATGCGCGGTCTTTTGGGTCCTGCCCGATTATCTTTTTGGCAATAATAGTTTTGTTAGTAGTACTTCTGAAAAGGAATGGTCAAGCCATTTCCTAAGGTTTCGGAGTTATAGCACTGTTCCGACTTGTGTGTCTTTTTTCCGATAATTCTCTTCTGTATTATTAAATAAAGTACTTTATACCTTTCTGGATATCATATGCTAGAAGTATTAAAATTTCCGCTTTTTTATTATTCTTATTACCTGTATACCTTTGGTCGTGTGTTGCAGAACTATTCCGCATTGAATCATGACTATTCACAATATGGGGGATATTGGTAGGTGGCTTATAAAGACTCGCTAAATGCTTATAAATTTAAATGACCTCAGAAATCAAGACATGAAAAGCTGTCGTTTTATTCTTACCATAAAATATGTCTGTGTTCGTGCTGAAATCACAAAGGAGACTTTAAAGTTTCCAAGTTTTTATCTAAGCTCTGTAAACTTGGTTGTTGCCCATGCAATCTATATCTCGGATATAACGTGCTTATTCACTTATTAGATTAAAGCCATTTGTATTCACATTTTGTATTGTAAAATTTTAATATTTTCGGAACTTAAGGACAGAAAGGCGACATGTTTTATAGCATTCGGACTTCAAAGTAACAATTATTTCTCCTAATCTCCCTTTAAAAACGTCATATTTTACAATCAATAATAATATTTTACTTAAATCGATTTTATATTATTCTATTTACCTTTTAAAAAGATATTACAAGAACGATGTTTGGCAATTTTCATCACTTGTTTCAGAAAGAAATATTTTTTTTATTTCGATAGGATAATAAAAAGAATAAAATATAATAAATAGTACATATTTACTCGATTGCCTCTTACTAGATTTTTTGAAACATTCAGACTTGAATGTCTGTAAATCACAATACAATTCAAAATTTACTAACTCTGCAAATCAAAAAGAGTAAAGGAAATGACAGAAGAAGTTTAATGAATATAATTTAACGGAGAACCAATTTAATTAAAATGTCAAAAGGCGTGAAATTTGTGTCCATTTTGCTGCTTACTTTTCTTGATTAAATTAAAACTATTTGTTCCTAGTTTGTAATCAGCTTAATTATTTAATTCACAATTGTATCTTCAATCGTTTTCTTTTCCGTTGGGAAATAGGATGAGTATCAGAAGGATGAAAAATAAAATGAAGAATCTCTTACAAACAATCCTAGAAGAAAATGGAGTCGATCTGTATAATGAAATTAAGCTTATACGCATTTTAAGTAAAAACGAATGTCATTGTAATGATATGTCAATCGTTAATACATTTATCCGAGCAAAAATTTAGTTAGAAACGATAAATAGACATTGTTACTTCAAAAAAATCCATCAAAACTTTTAGAAAAAAAATTGGCAGCAAGAAAAATCTCATATAAGTTAAAAGAAAGAAAGCAAATTTAAATATAATTACGACTTTATCTTCACTTAATATTTAAGAGTATTAATTTTTCAGCCTATACCGCGAGTACTTTTATTACTTTATGATTATTATATACTCTATTGATTATTGCTTTTTTGTCAGTAAAATGATTTTCTATGAAATTATCTTTTTACATCTATTGGTACCGACCGTATTCGGACTAATGGAGATGACGTCACATTCGTTAAAAGGAGTTATTTTATTTTCACCGCAATACGGTTACGGTTACAAACTTAAACAAATTATCCTATCAATAATAGTAAAAAATAAGACGCAATTAATATAAAATTGAAATTGGCAAAACACATTTCATAAAAATCTCTAAAGTGCTTTCAATCTATTCAAATATTCAAATCAATGTCTTTTTTTAACATTCCCTTCTCGAGATAAGAAAGCTCAACGATAAAAATCATATTAAAACTTTTAATGGAACACCGCTTGCAGACAACGATAAGATTTATGTTTTATTACGTTTGCAAATTCGCATATTTAATATCAGTTAAATAAAAACGGTTTTTAATAAAACTACAGAGTGTTCGTTCAAGTTAAAGTTTCGCTAAAGATGCAAAGAATTTACTATTGTTTAATTCATTTACCGTATTTGATCATTCTTTTAAAAGTGATAGGTGGTGATTTATGTAATTCATGTTTATTCTTTGTACGTTTAATATATCTTCATATAATTAGGGTTATGTGTAGAAAATTAATTTAAATTAAGACTTGCTTGTAAAACAAATGGTGTAAGTATAATTCGACCTCTTCGGAAAATTTCCTCAGTCTTCGCTAACAACTGCCATAGGTTTGTTTCGAAAAGTGATGACAAATCTTTTATAAATATCAGCGACACAACAAATAATATGTGATTTCCACGGCAATAATAAAAAAAAACAGTGTACGATTGATATAAGAAATCAAGAACACTACACGTTATGCTTGTGTGTTGTGTGTTTACCTTATTAAACCAAGTAAATAGAATGCTTGAATTACCCACTGATTATTTCAATAATAAATTAGATATTTTATTTCATCGTGAGTAAGGCTGCAATTGCAATTTGTTACTTTGGTCAATGTTATCGAACTCGCATGAGCCCGCTATAAGAAAGATTGCGCGTATCTAATGGAAAAGCCCGAAAATTGGTCAAAGACTGGCTTTTATTTGGTTATAAATTTGTATTTGATTTATTTATGAAAACGAAAATGAAAGGCTGCATAAAATATAAAACTTTTATTGCTTGTTTGATATAAATATAAAAAAAGAAGTCAATAATCTAAGACTAAGCTAAACTATATTTGTTTTAATTGTTACTGGCGTGTATTTATGTTATCAACCAAATTACTTCAAGGCTCATAGGCGATATAAATGTAAGACCATTTAAAATTTAATGTTTATCCAAGTATTCCTCCTTTTCATAAAGGGTCAGTTCTATTTTAATAACTTATTACACTTTCATGATACTAGATGGTGGTGATAATCTAATTTTAAAGCAGATGGTAAACTAAGATTAATTTCACTCTATTTTAGAAGATAAAGTTTTATCTCTAGAAATAAAACAAAATTTTGTTTCCATGATTTATTTATCCTTTATCTTTTTTAATTCATCCATACATCCGTTTCAGTTACTTGTATAATTATTTTATTGCTATTGGCGTAGCCGATAGGTAGGTTTCTTATTATACATTTTTACAGCCATACGGGTAAGACATCATGGGCTAATATCCTAGATGAATATTTATATTTTTTATTATAGCCAATTGAAATCTTCAAAATTAGTGTGCGGGCGGACACTCACCCTTTTTATTTGGCTCCGGCATTTCGTTTAGCGTTCGCAATTTTAACGTTAGGAATATGGTTACTACTTATAAAAGGACAATTTTTGGTTCAGCAGCTTTCTGATTAATCTTCCACCCACATTATTTGCATGTTGTTTTCATGAATTCATCATACAAAATGTAGTACAGAATCACAAGGTTGAATTAGTTATACTGATGATCTGGATTAAGACTTTCAGAATGAATGAAAAAGTTTTAAATAAGACAAGACATTTTTAAAATATTTAATCTCACGCAATATCTGTATCGAAGCCAGATTTATGGGATGCGGCAGGATTATCTCAGATAGCATACGTATTTTAGAGATTATTTTCCTGAATGTAGGTAAATGCTTACTATATAAATTTCTTACGTTTACCAGCCACGTTTCCTAGCCATTCACATCATTCTGCGTATATTCTTTCATTGAAACGAAATAAACACCTAAATATTAAATTTTAATATTTATCAATCAATGTCTTATAATTCTACTGTCAAAAATTTAGGTTCAATACTTTTTTGATTATTACTATGAGAATCATTAAAGTATATATTCCACAATTTTAAATACATACAAAAAATAAGGAATCTCCCTAAGAAAAGTAATAGGCTTTTCAATAAAATTATCCCCCATAACATATAAAATTGACGCAGACGACAATTTAGGGAAAATAAGAGCTGACGAGATTCAGAGAATGGCTGGAGGGGTATCCGGTCGACCAATTTCGTCCATTAGCTTTTACGTTTATTTTCTTCAACCACGTTTTCCTTCAATTCCTGATTCCACCAAATCCAGTTTCCGATTTGATTGGTATGCGAGAAAGTGGACCGTTCAATTGTAGGGTCATTGAGATATTATAATGGCTTAGGGACGTTTAACTAAATTATTTATTTATTTAATGGTACGGCCCAAATCAACCTAGTTGATTACTTTTCATGGCGTATAAAATATGAGTAGACCCTCAAGTTATTATTACTCCCTAGGATCACATGTAGGAAAAACTTGTTTCCCAATATTTATTAACGACTAAAATCCTTTTAAAAGTAATACGTAATTGTAAACATTTGTTTAAATTACTAGGAATGAAAATAAGTAAAAAAATCGATCTACTATGTACAAGAGTTCGGTTATTAGCATTTGTTAGAAATAGTTATTATAAACTGTAACCATTGTTTGAAAATAGTGTTTTTTATATTCGAGTTTTAGAATTTGTTATTATTTTCACTTTACGAGTCATTTAATTTGTTCTAACAATTTTTTTTCATTTCAATGATTGTTTCTATTAGAATTCTCCGAGATAGGAAAATTGCCCATTCCTGTTTTCCCGTTTACATGGTTAATAAATTGATGGTTAGAAGAAATTCATTATGTTTAAAGCAACTTTTCATAATACGCAAATAAATTTATAAACGAGCAGGAACTATGAAGCATCGGAATTTAAGGCAATACCTATTTAGCTGACATAGAACTAAAAATTTGGTACGATACGACTGAAAATATGTCCTTTATGCAAATAGTAATGAGACATGACGATATTTAGGTATTAATTTAATTATTAGTACATAAATGACTTTCTTTTATTTTAAATAAAACAACAGGTAACTCTATAATAGAAAAAATTCTCTAAAATGGTAATTATTTTTAATTTTAATTTGAATGAAAGACTTGTTGTAAGAGCAATTAATCTCCTTCCCTTTTTGTTAAATACACTATAAAAGGTAATTTGTTGTCAGAGCTTCAGAGTTTCGACATTATCTGAATATTCGCAAAATTATATCTTCAGTACATATTTTGAGCAGTAATTGGAAAATTTTCCATCTCATGTAATACTTTTTCTATTAAATTTCTTATTAATTTTAAAATTTTATATTGTTATTTATTTTCAAAGGGAAGTTTTGAAGTATTTTGTTAAAAATAATTTTACTTAATTTTTTACAAAGCTTTATTAATTAGTTGTAGACGTATGTATAATGCACTTCTATGAGAAATCGCTGCAGTTAAGCAGTCCCTTTCTGAAAAGGTTCAGGGGAATAGATATTATCCAAGCTGATTTTAAGTTTTCCTGTAATATTTATATAATTTTGTACCTTATCTTTAATAAAAATAAAAATACTTTGAAAATAAATACGAATAAGCACATATTATAACCGTTGTGATATATGTGTATAAGCACACATTACAAATTTTCAGTCCATAGAAATAATATTTATGGAAAAAAAACAGTCGTGAACTGCGGTGGAAAGGGCATCCTAAACTTTCAAGAGTTTCATTGTCAGTTTTTAGGTATGGAACGATAAAAAATTGTGAGTCATCATGCTGACCCCTGGCAGATGTGAAACATCTAATTTTTTGTTATATGGAAATATTTTTATTTATACGAATTGAAAACAAAAAAACAAATATTCAGGTGATAACATATTACTTACTTAATATATTATTACTGTTAGACGACAAGACGCGAAGCTGGCTGAATCAGAACGTTTAACTCCCAACTAAACGTGCCATTAGATGTTTTACAACAAATGTTCTATTCGACATGTCAGAAAAATTATAAATAAAGAATTAAGAATTTAGATGGTTAGAGAGCGTAGAGAGGCTACAATTTTTGCACAAGTTTTAAGTATTTAAGAAGGACGAATTTTTTCAAAAACGGTTTGGCCATCGATTGCGAGAGCATTTAGAGCTTTCTATATGGAAACGGGATATTAGAGAGTGTGTGAATTATATAAAGCATTATAAAGAAACGTCGTATATAATTGGTTATTCACTTGAGTTGCGACACAAGCTTCAAAATGTATATGAGGGTATTGCAAAGGTATAAATTTGAATACGTTCTACTTATTGTATAAATGTTTTTGCGATATATTTTGCACTAAAATTTATTGTTTAGTATGTGTAATAAATATGTCTAGTAGAGGTAGATTTCGAGCCTACATTGTGCCAAAATATCTTCAATATTAGAATTTAAATAATAACTAAGGACGATAACAATATGTTATTTAATTAAGACGCTTTCTTCTCTTCATCTGACATTGTAAAAATATCGACCACAATGTAGAGGACAGAAAGCAAAAAGCGTGAAGTTAGTTGACGTTTGTAATAAACGACTATTTGTACAACATGGACACAAATATAACCATGTTAGAAAACAAAAAAAATAAATTAAACTATGTCATTCACATCTCATAAATATCGACAGAATGAAATAATATATTACTGTTTTGACAATGCTGTTAACTGAAGGAAACTTGAAATCCATGAATCCGAACAAGCTACCGACATGGGTGAATAAAAGTTCACAAACTACAACGGGGATGACATATTTTTTGACAATGCCAAAACTGAAAAAAAGAAAAAGCTACCGAAAACTTGGTAGCACTTCCACAATTCATGGCTGTCTTTGTCACGTCCGATCACACAATACGTCGAGTTGCGTACAAATTTAACGACATTATCGGTACGTGTGCAACTAAGGCATTTTCCGGTTTTCGGTTTAGAGATCCACGAATGGGGAATAAAAGACGTTCCCTCGCTCGGCGGAAGGAGCTCCGTTTATATTATTATTCATTTACTTATTAACGGAAATACTTTTACAAGTGAACATTTTTTATGAAAGAAAACAAGTTCGTGGTTTTCTTGATTAGAATGAGTAAATAGAACCCACATATTAGACAATATTTGCAGATTAACATCTTTGCAATGGTTGTTTCGCAAGATCAAATTTATTTTCCTTCAATATTTATATTTGTATATCTTTAAAAACTTGACTTTGTTAATATGTTAAGGGTAACTTTTTGATACTCGTAGAATCTTAAATAGCGCCTGGTTAATATTGGGTACATTTAATTAATTGGAATCTGTTTGATTCATATAGAATATTAATCAATAATTTCTAGGTAAACCGTCATTAGAAATGTTGTTTACTATAAATTAAAATAATTTTTTTAAAATTTAAACCTTTTGATGTGAAATATCTAATGGCGTGTATGGACGGTAGTTAAAACGTTCTGACGCTGCGTCGCGACGTGCTGTAGCTTCGCGTCATGTCGTTTAACGGTATTATAAAATTGAAAATATATTTTCAATATATTGTAACGAAATATTTCTGTGATAAATTATTTCATCAAAATAAAATAATAAAATACAATTAATATTTTGTTATGAACAACTATCTCAATATTTTTATTTCCGTTTTAAATTTGTTCAAATAAAACAAATAAATAAATTAATATAAATATAAAAGATATAGAAATTTTGTATCTATCAGGTATCCTATGACGGCTCAAAATATTTACTGAAACAAAATGTCTTGTCTTTAGATCCTATTTTAATAAAATGTTATTCTTACGAAACAGTGATGGAAGAAGTAATGCAAGACTGGAGGTACCATTAATTTTTTCATTATTGTTACTTAAAAATAAAGTCACTTATTAATATCAAAAAGTTAAGTTCAATACGACAAAGATTACTTTAACTGAAGATTATTTATATATGAAGTGTTTTCAACATGTAAGGAAACTTTAATTATACTATGTAGCTCTATACTTCTTCAGAGGATAATTAAATACAATCGCGAAGGACGTTATAACTGACTTTGAATTTATGATTAATTCTTTTGAACCTTTATATATGAAACAAAAAGCAACTTTTTATTGCTTTGTAATTCACATCGCGGAGAAAACAATAAAACACGGTTTATTCGTCTTTTCTTCGATAGTGAATCAAAATATAAAATGCCTAGAAATAATCCCATCGGCTTGAATAATATTACTCCCCTGGGCTGTACCAGAGAGTCTGCACACATAACCATTACTTGGGCAGGAGTCAAAAGAATAAGTGATTCAATGCGTAAAGTCTAAGTAAAGGTTTGAACCAACATATTTTTCTATTTAATTCGTCTATTCATATTTTATATTGATTAAAATGTATCAATGTTAGCAAAGTAAATATTAATCTCAATTTTAGTATTTAGTCCGTCGTATACGACAGTGTCAAGATTATTTCGATCGGTAGATTGATTTTAGTAATTTCCATTTTATGTACGTGAAGCGCTCAAGCTTATATAGCTTGTGCTCTTGTGGTAAACTAATATAAAAATGGTCTGTTTACTGGACCACAACTAATTAGGAAAACGCATTTGTGGATGAGTAAACACAATCACTTAATCAAAAAATAAACAATTGGCTACATAAAAAGATTATGAAAGGTGAATCTTTTTCAAATAATCTCCAAAATAAGTACCGAAGAAATTTTTTACTAAGGCCCAAATGATGTAAAATTTCTATGACTATAATAATGTATTTTGCAATTTTCCATAATTTTTAATTTCCATACTTTTATTTATCGAAAATAAAAATGTTATATAATGAAAATAAATAAAAAATATGTGGATTGTAAAATTAAAGCACCAAGCGGGATGTTTTCTCTATATTTAACTGACATGTTTGCGACCAGAATATCACGCATTCAAAAGAAAGACGGCTGTCGCATTGCTGTCGATGCTATGGTTATATTACTTCATAGTTCAACATACTATGGTTACAGTACTTCACAATTCAGATTTGTGTGTCAAATTTTATTTGCGTGTTTATTTGATAACATATACGAGTATGTTTTTTTTGAGATATATAGTTACTTCTATAAATTCACTTTAATTTAAAAAAAAACTGTAATTTTTGTTCCAAGAATCCGATACGGGAAGAAATTAGTTAACAACAAGAAATAAATAAGATTGATTTATTATAGGTGTAATAAAAATATAATTTTTCGGGAAGTGAAATGTCCAAAAAATTCTTACATTTTTACATTGAAAAGGGATTTTATTTTGATACCTATGATTCACATATTGGTAAAATTTTGTTTGGTGGATTTTACACGAGATTGCTTTTTTTTAAAGTGTGCCCTGTCATTTTTAATGTCATCTCAGCTTTTATTATATTTATTTATGTGTTATAATTTCATCTGCAAAGGTCAGAATATTTTATAAACATCACAAATAACTTCGCAATAATTTTGATCATTCGTGATTTTCACATTTCATCTCAAAAGATTTGGCAGAATATATATGGTGTTTTACACGTCTTCGCCACACTTAGTAATTGTTGTCTATTAAACTTACTCAGTACATAAACTATCAAATATTATCTGTTCTCGCGATTTCGGTCATGTAAACTTTTGGGTGTTTTCTTTTCCATTTTTTTTTCACATAACTTATCAATCATAACAAGTTATTTGAAAAAAAAATGAGAAGTTATAAACACGTACAATTAATCAAAGATTTTGCTACCGCAGCATGGATGATGTATTATGAAATATAATTAAAAATATCGATGTAAGCTATACTATTTTATATACAGCTCAACGGGTATAGTAATTATACGATTCTATACAGCAGATCTCTGGATTTCATTATATTTGATCGCATATCTGATTTGCCTTGAGTTTATAGTATGGGCGGTATAATGCCTACGTGTGAGTATTGTAACCTTAAAATGTAAATAGTGTATATATATGCTTTACGGAGTGTTTAGTGTATAGATATGTTTTTGCAGTACCAGTATCTTCAGAACTTCGGAACATTTGAGATATCGTGATGAAAATTAAATTAATTCTAAGGTTACTTTCTGCTATAATATTTGTTTATTTTGTTCATATGTAAATTCAAGTTAATAATTTTAGTAGTATTTGCTTTAAATATATTCGCATAGACAGATAGACAGAAAAGTATTTTTAGTGTTATATTCGTTTTCGTAATGGAATATGCAAATGGAAAAAAATATTTTAAAGCTAAAAATTTTAAAATCACACACATACAATTTTATTTTATTTACCTACGTACTATATGTTAATTTGTGTATTTTGTAATTTAAAAGAAATTTTTTACATACTCTTCCCATATATTGCATTAAAACTCGTCAAACTGAGCTTAAACTTAACTTAAGACTTAAGAAAATATTAGCGTTCCAGTTTTAAAAAAGAGTCGGAAAACTAATTTACAGATGCCTTACTTAGTTTAGTTTCCAGTATATAATTGAAAGTTTCCAAGTTCATCACTAAACTAGCAAGTTATCACGACATATATAAATAATCTTATTTCTCTAAGTCTTTCAATAATAGGGCCGTTATATTTTTTAATTTGCAGTACTAAACCTGTAACGACTTACCGCAACGTCGTGTTCTTTTTGACATTACTCACCGGAAAAATGACAAGTATCGAAAAAGCAAAAAAAATGTATGGCACGGATAAATGTATCAAAAGAAAAAGATCAAGACGCTATAGTAACGATGTTTTTATGAATATATAATTATGTACATATCTTAAAATATACTCACCGTATTTCAATTCGATACGTAATTGTTATTATCTTTATGACTTTTTATCGATCTCTATCAATCAAAAAAATGATTTACATACACTGTAACACAAATTATCCTTATCTAAATAAGAAATTTAATGCAAATCTTAAAAACGTTTTAGTTAAAAGAGTAAAACAAAAAATTTATTAATCGAAGTTTTTATCTAAATGGATATAAAAACCAATGTGGGAAAATGGTAATACGAAACCGATCAATGAATCGTTTCGAACGAAGAGAGTGAACTTGAGTAAAATTCTAGACATTCTATCTCTTTCACTAAAATTAATAATATTGTGTCCAATCGTTTCATAGAGTTGTAATTCAAAAAGAGTATTATCCTAAGGATATAACTACGGCAGAGATCTAATATGATACTTACGGTGCAGTATTATTTCGAGTAAAAGTATTCATTACAAAATGACCAAAGTATCGGTATGGACAATTGTACTTGACATTGAAACTTTTTCATGTGAGTTACAAAAATATCGATGTACGTTCATCGAACAGAATCCACAATGAACCCATTTTTCGTTTTGTCATTTTAAAAGTGGTCAAACGCTAATTTTTCTGAAGTGAAAACTGAATGTACAGGAAAACCTCTCGAGAACTTTAATGCTTCCCAATTATCATATCAATTTTATTGTTTAATCCCTCCTTCTGAAAAAAAGAGTGGCAGATAATGAAAATCACGTCAAAACTTTTAATGAGATACGACCACTAGTCGACAACGAGATATGAGTTTTTTACATTTGTAAATTCTTGCGTTTAATATAAATTTAATAAAAAGATCTTTAATAATCCTACATACAGTTTTTTCAAACTATAATTTTATTATATTTGTGGTCTAGCTTACTTTTTTCTAATTTAGAAAACGTTCCTTGACTGATAACGCGAAAACAAAGAAGGTAATTTAATTTTTTTTTATTATTTATTTCATTAAATATTACTTATGCTATGTACATAAAACATCAAAGCTTCATTCAGTAACATTAGATATTAAAGATTAGAAGCGTCGTTTTGTTCTAATTTCTTCAAAGAAATAATTATTTTTCTCGTTTCTTGGTTTATGTGAATAAAATAGATTTTTTTAAAGCTAGTATGTTCTTATAAAAAATATGAGAAGTAACAGATCCATTGAATAATGAATAATTTGATGGGTCTCTAACTAAGTTTTAAAGAAAGTAATATATTGGAAGGCAAACTAATCATGTCATTATAAGTAATATCCAAAAGGTTCAATAATTATAGATAAATATTTTATACTATATACATTTAAACTATATTATTTCATATTTCACGTTTTTACACCGGAAGTAACTTAAAGCTAAATCATAATTTATGAGAATTGTTTTATACTTTTAATATTCAGCGCGTTCTATAAAAAACTGGCGCAGGCAGCAGTCAGAATTTAAATGATACCTATAATGTTTTTTTATGTTGATTTTCTAAATTAACTCAATTTTCTATCGTTCGTTTCATTTCAAAGCGTATTTTGTTCATTTTATGATTTAGAATATACAAATGTATAGTAATGCAGCAATTTTAAAACTTGAACTGTTCTTTTAAGAAGACGTTTAGGAAGAGGAAAAGTTTTTCTCATCATTACGTCAGTCTAAAAGAAACGTCGTCTAACAATTGCGATACGATATATAAATGCGCTGCATCTGCGGTTCAGACTCAAGACCTAAAACAGCTAAACATGTACCGTTAATATTGTTAAGGTCGCATGCAGCTCGCAGACGTTTGTATAGTCGGTAGACGTGATAAACTCGACGGTGGATGTCGGACGCACTAGTGAGTTGGGATCGAGTTTTCTCACGTATCTTCCTCTTCTTAGTTTCGGTATTATGTAGAAAACCTATTAGTAACGTGGAAGTTTGTAAATTGTACTTGCGAATGTCAGTGGGTCGTTAACATTCTTTAGTCACTGAGCGTTGTATTTGATCACAACATCTCTTTAGTGAGAAATATGTCTCCTTAACTTCACAATATTATTAATAAAATACTTTGGGATGCAATGGAAAGCAAGGTGAGATAAATATAAAATTTATGTCCATATATCCAAAATGGTATTTTTCTCAATTATTTTGTGTATTTACGTATGTACATATATAAGGATTGAATTTAAGATTTTATAAACAAAAACTCATAATCCTAATATTCTAAACTAATTCTGAAGTCTTAATATTCTTCATGAGTAGTTCATCTTTAGTTCTTCGTTCTTAATCATGTATCTGATTAAATACGAAGTTTAGACCAATGTCACGAAATACCAGGTCTTCCTAATATGTAAATATTTAAAATTCAAATTTGTTGGCTAACTAGCCTGAGAGGAGTTTACCTTTTTGAGTCACATATATTCGTTGGCGAGACTTCTACCACCTTATAAACGCAGGTACGGGGAATCGACATTTTTAAACCATCTGTTAGTGTCGGCAGTTACTAGGTAAAATAACCTTAAACAATTTTTTTCTCGTCATCAACGGAAACTTATCTTTTATGTCACACAAGCTGTGCCCCGCATTTTACCAGCCTGAAATTATGTTAATTATGCTGTTTTTTCCCCGCCATCACTTTGTCGCCGCCTCCTTCACCAAACGAAAACAACCCTCGGCGTTGGGGGTGTATCAATGTGAATATTTAGTATGATTAGTCAGTAAATAGGCAGATCTCTTTCTGTATCTTGTGCTATTTAGGCAATTCCCTCGACTTATGATATATTTTTTAATACTGCTCTGCTCTCATGCTTTGTAAGCAGATTTTTGTAGCCCGTACTTTTCTTTTCTTTTTATTTTAATTAGTGAGTAATTATTGAGTATGATTATGATATTAACGCGAACTAACAAATTTTATCAATATCTTACCCCTATAAATCATGGGTGTTCTTGTATAACCTATAATCTGCCTTTTCTTTTCTTTAAAATTATGAATTACTAGCACAAAAATATCTTTTGAAACGTGGTTCCAGAGATTAGCGTAAACAAACAAACAAAGCTACCAGGGAAACTAAATTTTCCGCTCTATTATTGCCTTGCACATATAAATCGTAGTGTGATGTTATATAGCCTATATTCTTTCCTTCCATTTCTTCCAAAGTTTGAGATTTTTAATGCGGGAGTAGTTATCGAAATCGGACGAGTGGTTATTGTTTGTACAATACAATACTTTAATTATATTAGCGCGAATAAACAAACAAAGTAAACAAACTTTCCGTTTTATGATGCCCTGACCCCATATTCGTTAATCTTACCATGCTGACATATAACCTATAATCTTCTATTATTATTTATATAAAGTATGGCGATTTATGATACAAAAGAAATTTGAAATCTAAAATATGGTTCTGGGGATTAGTGCAAACAAACGAAGCGAGCCAAGCAAACAAACAAACTTTCCACTCTGCCTATTAATGGCGTAATAAAATACATATCTCTAATCTTCCCCAAAGCATGGGCTTTCGAAAAAAAAGAATTGTTGAAATCGGATTCAGAGATTAGTTGGAGTCGGTTTCAGAGATTAGGACAAACAATGTGATTTATCTTTATATGACAGAAACTAAAATACTGATTACTTTCCCGAGAATGTCTTAAGAGTGTGTTTTTCCAAGGACAAATATTGTAGATATTTGACAATCTTACAATTTTTTCCAGCTTTGTTCTTCCCTTCACCTTGAATTTCTTACTGTAGAACCGTTATGAATCTCATATAAATTACCATAGTTTGCAAGGTGCCCATGGCTTTAAATTTATTTGTCATAAAAAAATTGACCAGTTTCACTAAAACTTATTCGACGTTGCTCCAATATTTGTTCAAAGCTTGAAATTATATTCTATAAATTATTATCAGTTACCGATAATAATCATGCTTTCAAATTGTTAAGGTAGTTCGGCAATGATGACGAGTTGAAAGCACGTCCTTGAAAAAACGGAGAACCTGAATATTTCAGTAAGCTATTCAGTCAGTTATAATAATTATTTGGGTGAAAGTGTTAGAAGGTAGTTACTGATTATTATTGGGGGACTTTCGATGGTCCCCATTTTTCTATAAGGGATATATTATGGGCCCATCAAGTGGCCCGAGACAACCTGGGTTAAGGTGGGAATAATTTAAAAATAATATAAAATAAAGACATTGGTCTCAATCGTTATTTTTATTAAATTCAAATATTTTCATAGTATTTACATTTAAAGAAAGCTGTGTATTAGATTATTAGCAAAACAAAGCACTTCTCAAGTGTAAAATTAAAATCATTATTAATCAATTATATCGTAAACGTATCTTTGTACATAATTCGACGATTGAATTCAACAGACCAATTTAACTGTAATACGCTCCGAGTAGTATAGGTACAATGATACATATCGAATGGTAAATCGTTTTGAGTAAATAAATCTAATTGCAAACTGAATTTGATACAATATTGAGAAAAAGGTGAAAATGGGCCTGTGGAAAGCAATGAATCTCGTTAATACACTGTTATTTATCGTCCTTAGAAAATTTTAAATGTTATTAGAAACAATCCTCTAGAAATACTCAGCTTAATTTACTTACACGTATAACTTTAAGTAATTATTTTGTTAAGAAATGTACAAGCAGTGCTTAATTTTCTTTTAATGAAGAAATAAATGACATTAATAGACATGTATCTTGGCTTGAATACAAATATTAACACCTATAATTTTTTATTAGACTTCTCATGATTATTTTTATGCAACGGTTACTAAATTTGTTTGAAAAAACTTTTTGATACTTCCGTTTGTATATCGAATAATAATATGAGTTAGAAGAATTCAATAAAAATTATTAGATAAATCGGTGAAAGATGAAAATGTCAAACTTATGAATTTAATCAAACTAAATATTTTCTTCAAAACATTATTTTCCGTAAAATAGATACACATTTTATTTTCTAACTAAGTTAAAAAGAAAGTTTTCATTTTAGCAGTCTAGTTATAATTTATTTGGATTTATCTTGGTTCTGTACCGCAAAAGGGGAGAACTTTAAATAGTAATTCGTTTCTTTATCAATCTCTCAATTTTTTAGCATTGGATCATAACTTACCTGTTGTTTCAAATAATTAAGTTGCCAGCTGCATCGGTATATTCGTCTTGGCTAATATCGGAAACTACTCAATTTTGAGACTATTGTCACACCTAATTAAGTGATATAAGGTACCTATCTGAGTAATTACAATTAACTGCATAATAAAGGAATGACGTTTGACCTTCGTGTATGATCAACAGGGTGAGATGGCACTATAAAAAGAAATAACGGAAACCGACAAAGACTTACGCTTATCTCACTTTGTCATATTGTTACGTATCTTTGATCTTTACGTATAGCTGCTTTTGTAATGTATCAATGCAAGAACATTATTAAAAATTATTAAAAAATCTGTCAAGCACGAGTAAATTTCTGCATTACGAGGCTTCCATACGTATTTAGGTACTCATAAATATTTACGTGTAACTAGTATTTCTACCTATTTACAAATATTAATTTTACATAACGTAAATATATCGCTTATTTATGACTTTCATTGGTGTTAAAACGTGGTGAATATTTTAAAAGATTTTAGGATCTAGGATAATCCACATATTTTTCTTAAAAATTTGCGTAGGCTTCAAAAAATACTATTTTTTCATAATTTTGGCTGAGCAAATAAGTAATGTAAAAGGGGGAATAAATTTTTTTTGTATATTTTTCAGTATCTGAAGATATATTACCAAAAATTATATCAAAAAAACATTTTTAAAGCCTGTGTTATCACCGCCTTGAAATTATACTCCATGCTATATATATAGAATTTAAAAAAAATAGTAGAGTATTTAATTTGCCGTTCCTAAAATTTCCATCCAAATATTTTTAAGTGTTAGCTGTTGAGATATGATCAAATTAATATGATTTATTACTACGTTTAATTTCAAGATTAAATATCAAGCGGTTTCTGAGAAAAAACGACGTGACAGTTCCTTTTTTATTTTCAAGGCACGGAACTTTAAAATTAGTATTGAAGCGGGAAAATATATGAAATGTCATTCTAACAAAAACAAAAAAAAATTGCCAGGGTGGATGGCTAATTATAATAAAATAATAAAAAGAGGAAAAATTTTGGGACCCAGATGATAAATTTAATTTTTTTATCTATCTTTAACTTTTTCATATTTTATCGTTTCTTATATTCTTAAAAACGTTTAAACAATTGACTCTTTTCATTAAGTTTTAATTGATTGTTAAACAAAGAATAAAATAAACATCTAAGGCTTTATATTTATAAGTACAATTGCAAAAAATTACGTAATTAAAGAAAATATAAAATGTCATAAACATAGCATATGTTTGAACTTTTTGAAACAAAATTTAATTTAGTTTGAACAGAAAATCAAAAATTACTATTAAAATCAAATTTGAAAGGAAATTGAATATTTAAGCAAGATTTTATGTTATTAGATAATAAATTCATAATGTCTTCGTCTCCCAAAATATTATCAAAATGTCACTTAAGCTGATAACAGAATTAATATAAAAATGGCAACTAATTTACTGTCAATCTTAATTAAACATGATTGCATAAGTCTACTTACTCGTTGCAATGTGTTTTTTTCTATTATAAATAGTCAAACGAATCATCGTCATATATTTGAAATAATAGCTCTGTTCTCCTGAAATTATTTATTTAACAATGAGAGCGGATAGCTTAGATAATTGTTTGACCGGTTATCAGAAAACGCAGAATCCGGCACGCGGCTGTCCGATCGTCAATATTTATGACCAGTTATTCCAAGAAGTGAATAATTGGTCAAAAAGTACCCTGGTCAAAATGAATAACGCAATGAAAATAACTCTACCTTGATTGCCATTCGTCATTTCGTTTAATTATTAAGCTTTGGTCTGGATAGTTTCTTATTTTATTATGTAATTTTTATTCGACATACGTACATCGCCTTAAATAATAATACGTAAAAACAAAAATGTGTACCCTTATATGCGTAATACATTAAAGTGAAAGTTATCAAAAGGAAAAACAACGTCACGGTATGATACATCTTTATGTATATATATATATATATATATATATATATATATATATATATATGTATATATATATATATATATATATATCTTTTGCCCGTGTGTATGTGACTGAACTCCTTCTAAATGGCTGGATTGATTTTTATGAAATTTTGTGTGTTTCGAAGATGATTCGAGAATGGTTTAGATTCACGATTTGATCCGGTAGGCAGAGCTGCAATCACGTTTTAGAATTTTTTAAAAAATTTTTGACATCGGGCACAGCTAATATATATTGATTTTAGTAAACACAGACTACACACAATGTTGCTAAACTTATGGTATTAAAAAAATCGTAGGAAAAATTATAAATGAAGGAAAAAGGTTTTAATAAAGATTAAAACTTTAAGAACTTATAATTTAAAGTGCAGAAACTAATTAGTACTAATGCTGATATTATTATATAATAAAGGTGTTTTAGAACTTAAAAATTATTAAACGTACAATTTTTTCCTTCTCGATCTAATACAAGAAAAATTGGAAAACGTAGCAGAATATTCGCCAATTAGATTTCTATATCAATAATCACTTCAATAAGAGAAACAAAAAAAAGAAAGTAAGAATTTGGGGTTTTCAATACAACAATTTGGCGTTTATTTTAGCAAAAAAAAATCATTTACGATCGACGGTAAAGATACATGGGCAAACTTTGTCCATCTGAATATGTTGTCGTACGATGAAACCCAGGTCGTGGTAAAGAATTTAAATAAAGTAGAAATAATACTACATCACGTAGTTTCATTTAGTTGTGAAATTAAATTATAATGAATTTTTAAAATTTAACGCCAAATAAATTCCAACAAATTGATCGTTATTAATTTAAATGTGGATAATCGTATAACTATGTTCTCACTTTTAATTTGAAATTTTATTTTATTGTTTTAAATATTATAAAGCGCTAAATTGTTCAAACAAATATCAATAATGTTAATTTAAAATTGAACCTTTTTATGACTAAAATTCTTTTTAAAACCATCGTACCATATCAATCACATTAAATTTACTTACTTCTGTTAGATTGCTCAAGACTAGGTGAAAATGAAACACCATTGTTACAATTACACTCTTTGTTGCACTTCTTTTCTTATCTAAATAATAATAAATCCGCCATTTAATCAGTCAACCATATTTATTCATTGTCTCCAACAAGTATTCCACTTTTCGTTCTTCGATAATAAACTTCTAAATGAACAAACTGGTTTAAAAATTCTATAACCACGTTACCTGCTTTTATTTTATACATTTATCACTATTAACTTTCAAATTATGGTACTTAACCATCACCAATCGACTTCCTGTAAGTGTACTTGTAAAAAGTTATTTAAGAACAGAATAATTAACATAAAAAAATATTTATGATTTAAGATATATTTATCAAGTTTTATTTCTTCTCCTTACTCCTGAAGACAAGAGGAGTAGACGATGTAAAATACGTTAAAACTTTTAATGGAAAGTAACTTATAAAAGATGGTAATGTTTGCCCTACGACATTTTCGCGTATCTGATTTAAATTGAATAAAAAGATTTTTAGTAGACTGAAATCTTTTATTGGTTAAAACATTTGTCATTGGTATTGGAAATTATTTATATGAAATGAATTTCAGAGTGCTTAATCGACGTCACGTTGATCTCTATCGGTGGTTTAACGTAAAATGAATAGGGTATTTATTGTGTGATTAAAATTTGTCCTTTCTAATCGTGTTCGTTAAGAGATCAAAAGATTTAAAAAGTTTTTTTGATAAATTTAAAATAATGTCTGAAATGACTGCATTGGCTCGATCCTACATTGAGCCAGACCAATGTCATGGAGCATGTGCGCTATGACGAGGCCATGGCTCAATTGCCATATATTTTTGTGGTTGATAGCAAAATCAGTGATGTTTTGCAGGTCATGAAAAAAAATTACCCTATAGCAACACCATCAGTGGAGGAAGTAATAGATAATAATTACTCATCACATGTGTTTTAGATCTGTAATAAAATTAAATGTGCTTATATTAAATTACTTTAATTTTTTCCCTTTTTATATGGAATTCCTCACAAGACCTACGTCCTTTAACACTTACAGTTTACAGATTTACGGTACCGCACCGTGGGGTCTCGATTTCGATCCCCGAACTTACGACGAGCGGAGCTGGTGTGGTATTTGTAATCATGTAACTAAATACCATTTTACAGTGAAGGGCAGTAGCGCTATTGGTATCTGAAGCTATTTACTATACACGCCAATCCACTTGTCCAACAGGGTGGTTTTGAGAGAGAGAAGCCTACGTCCAACAGTAAACTGAGCCAGGCTGTTCATGATATAGAGTTGAGTCCGCTATTATATCTCGGTAATATATTACCAATATCAATAATATTAACAGGTCTTTAACTCCATATTCTGAAAACTGACATGAAAATATCTACTCTTTTATTATCTTCACTACCCGTATCTTCCGGTAACGGAGTAGCATTTTAAATAAAACTTTAGTGGGTAACGTGTCAAAGTCGCTGCTGCTGGGCAAGTGTCCAGGATCCAGGAAATATTACCACTACGAAACACTTTAATGTCGCTTGTTCTCACCATACATTTTTTTTAAATAATTTGTGTCAATGAAATACGTTATAACGTGAGGATAATCAATATTTTTTAAGCTTTTTTGCGTTAAATTTCATTATTAAGTTGAAAATTAAATTTCTAATTTACGTAGTTTATTCCTCAAAAATTTCATATAATATTTATATTTTCTTTCTTTTACATGGTTTTAAATTACTATGTATATAGTTCTGAAGTATATTGCATCTTTTTAATTTAAGATACATTCCTAAAGAATATAAGAATAAAAACAATATTGACTATTCGAATCTAATGGCTATTATCTGACATCTGTTATATTTAATCAGGACTATTTTGATGGAAGTACATGTGGTACATCTGATCAAATGGTACAAGAATTTAATAAGTGGATAATTTAGTATCAACATTCATATAAATTAGGGTTGTGCAATTACAATTTCATCATCTTGAAATTTTTGACATAAATTAACTACAATAATCTCTGTTTATAGTATTGAGAAGCTAGTATTTAGATTTTCCAGATGTTTCGAAAGTAAAGAGAAAAGATATGTTGCACATCACTTTGAACCTTAATAAAATATGTTCTATTAAGGGTTAATTAGCTAAATAAAGAAAAGGGAAACCCTTATAATTTTGTCGTGTCTGTCGATCCATCTGTCTGTCCGTCTTTACGTCACAGCATCATAATTATTTCAGTTTACGTGATATTTTACAATAATACGCAGATTATTTACGCCAATACATTAAAATATTTTTTTTTACTTACTCCTATTAATTGTTATTAATTTAATTGTATTTCCATTAAACTGCTTATAAATATTAACATTATTTTTCAACATATAACTATATTGCCTGGTATATATTTCACAGACGTAAACAATTCTAAAAAAACTTTTTTACAAAAAAAATAAAGGAATAAGAAACGCAATAACGAAAATGTGAGTTGTACTTTTGCGACACAATATAGTTTCTAAATATGTAATTAAACATAAATAAAAATAAATTTGCAAAATGTATTACTTAATTACGAGTGAAATGTATAACTTAGATGTGTGCATGTGGGTGTTCAATTATATTAGTGAGCAGGAAAGCGTTGAATTCGATATTAAAAATGTGTGGCGTTTAATGAACCTGAATATATTCATAGATATATTCATGTGCACACACACACAAATATGTACGTACATAAATACCGGCATATATATCACACTCCCTCTTTTGACGTCGCGATCGTCGATGCTTCAAACTTCTGTATAGCTGTGTTTGCTGTACAACTGTATATGGTATGTATTTGCCTACTACTGCATTTGTGTATATCTGCACATACATATTTATTTGCCTACTACTATTTTAGTTACTACATTTCTTTGCATGTACACTAACCTACTTACTTATACAATATTCTTGTATATCATTACTTACCCGCCCGCCTACGTACTAATGTATAGTTATTTCATGCATTTCTTTATACTTGTATTTACTACTCTACCAACCTATTAATATTTTTGTTGTGGTTTTGTATGTATCTGTTTATGTCTAAGTATATACCTATATACATTTATAAGTCTATTTATACTTTATTTCCTTGCTTATATTAAGATAAGTGTAACGAGTGCAAATTGGATTCTTTATTGAACCTTGATTTTGTTAAAGGTTACGTTTATGCCACCCTTAGTGGCGTCGAAACTTTAGAGATTGTATTAATATATTACTATAAAAGCCATATATGTATCATTATGAAATGTCAGAATTTGGAATTATTGCTGGGTATGAATGTTTCTTAATTATGTGTTTATTTTATTTCATTTTCTAACATATAAATGAAAAAACTTAAGAATTTCACTCATATTTTGTGAAATCTATGAAGAAAATAAGATTAGTCTTGTCTTTACGCTTCAAAAAAATTTATTTAAGTGATATCAAAATGTACGTTTTATCTGGGTCGTGTCCAACATAAAAATGTTGTTGTGCTACCAACAAAAGAAATACTCAAGCTATTCCTTATCAGAAAACAATAAAAAACATTATGAGCTTTCGGAGTCATAATGCCTTTCTGTTCCCATTTGGACCTTTTTTTCGGTATTATTAGATAAGGCACATTATACGTTTCTGGGTAAAGAATTGTATCCTCATGTTTCCGTTTTTTATTGTTTTATTACCTGTGTATCTTTGGCAATGAATTACAGAACTACTTCGTTTCGAATCTTGCCTATTCACCATATGGAGGATATTGGGAGGTGCTTTCCGCTAGACGCTTATACATTTAAGTAATGCAAGACGTGAAATGCTGTTCCCTTATTCTGGCCATAAAACATGTCCGCGATTGCGCTGAAGTCACGAAGCAGACTTAAATTTTTCAAGTTTTCATCTAAGCTTCGTCGTGTCGGTCGTAGCCCTGGCAACATATACATTAGGCTGTAATGTATTTTCCATTAAGATTAGAGCTTTTTATGATCACTTTTCGTATTACAAAAAATTATTTTTTTCGGAACTTGAGCGTAGAAAGGCGACATGTTTCATGTTGTTTTTAATATTTTGTTATAGTGAAATTTCAAACTTCAAGATAAGAATTATTTCTCATAATCTCTCTTTGAAAATGCCATATTAAATTTATTACAATCAACAATGATATTTTATGTATATAGATTTTATATCATCCTACTTACCTATTAAAAAAATATTATTACTGGAATGCTATTCTGCTATCTCCATTGCTCGTTTTTTATTCTTAAAATTTTTTTTTGTCAAAAGGATAATAAATAGAAAAAATATAATAAATATTACATATTTACTCTATTGAAAATGAAATGAACTCATTGTTCAATTCGTGCTTCATTTCGTTTTTATATAATGGTTAAGAGAGCACAGTGCGATAATATATATGTCAGATACCCGTTTCACAAATTATTTCACAAACGTTTGTATCAATAATAGAAAATAAGAAGTAATTGATATAAAAAAAAATGTAAAAACACATTTATTTCTTTGCGACAAAAACACGTTCATTTTGCAAAAATCTTTAAAGCACTTCAATGCTATTCAAATTTTGAAATCTGTTTCATTTTTTAACTTTCTCTTCTCGAGATAAGAAAGCTGAACGACAAAAATCATATTAAAACTTTTAATGGAACACCGCTTGCAGACAACGATAACATTTACGTTTTATTACATTTGCAAATTCGTATATTTAATATCAGCTTAATAAAAAAGAATTTTAATAAAAGTGCAGTGTTCATTTAAGTTAAAATTTTGCTATAGGTGTAAAAAATTTATTATTGCTTAATTCATTTATGGTATCAGATTATTCTTTTATAAGTGTTAGATGGTGATCTATGTAATTCACATTTATTCTTATTATGTTTAATATATCTTCATATAATTGGTGCAATGTGTAGAAAATTAACTTAAATTAAGGTTTGCTAGTAAGGATGAATCACGTATCGTTCAGACTTTAATGTCTTTGGAAAATTTCTCATTTTTCGCTAAGTAATAAAAAGATAATAAATGGAATTGATTCATTTGGACCACTGAATATGTACAGAATTTATTTACTTATACTTTGTAGTTTTTTTATAGAATAAATGAAAAGAAAAAAAATAGCCACTTGAAACCTACACGTTCTACTAAAGCTTGGGAAACTCACGATGTTGGAAAGAGAAAAAAACATATGTGCACTTATCATACGTGACTTTAGCGAAACTCATTGGAAATCTAATGGTCATTTTTTAACCGAAACCCACAACGTCTACTTATATGGTAGTGATACTTGTGGCCAGAATGGAGTAGCTTTTCTTCTCCCTAAATATTTGAGTAAATGCGTAATGGGATATGAACTTGTTAAAAGTCGCTGGCTGAGTAAACTCAAAACGACGCCAGTAAACTTAAACATCATCCGGGCGTTTACACCCACGAGCCCTACAAAAGAAAAATTCAAAGGTAAATTTTACCTGGAACTAGAAAACACCATTTCAAATGTGTTAGTAGAGAAATGCTTTTGATTATGCACGACTTTAACACAAAATCCGACGTAAATTCTCATAATTAGAAATACCTAAATACACTTTACTCGTAGACTTTACCTGATGGCTACTATCATGATCAAACTGACTACATTCTGGTAAGATTGCGGCGGAAAACCTCCATCGGGAATATTTATACACTACTTGGAACAGACTATGGATTAGCTCATAAACTCTTGATCTCCAAATTCAGCTGAATTTAAAGCAGTGAGAAGGGCTCGAGAAATTAAAACGAGTTGAAGTGAATCGCAAGACAAAATTTCTGTAAGTAATCGAACAAACTTGGAGATGTTGGGCAAGTACAGGTTTAGGTGGGGCAACTCCCGAAGAGTTATGGAATAGAAAAAAAATGCCCTGTAGAAAGCGTGGTAAAAGAATCCAAAACTTTTAAAAGAAACACAGAAGGACATCATTATATGAGCTACGACATCCTTGTTTAATTAAGGAGAGACGAAGAATAAAGGCGATTAGCGCAGAAGTAACAATTTGTCCACTCGGATTTAAGCTGCCTTTAGGTGAAACAAAAACACGCAACTTAAAAATATTTGTGTAATCGAAGCACACACAGATGAATACAAATTTCGACCCTATAGCCAAAAATTCGTTCTATCACAAAAACTCTCACCATTAAAACTTGGGTTATCGAACATTCTGAGGGTTATCTTCACTAAAATAAGCGATATTTCCAAAACATGGAAGAACTATTTATCTCTCGTGTTTACGTGATCGCTATTCACATGATTTTTCATTCACGAATGGATGCTTTTCTGTTTGAGTCTCGGTATTATATGGCAAGAAATCTCTCACACTCTGCGTATATATATGTGGAAGATAGACATAAGGGCAAAAGAATGGGCACATACAATGTACGTTACACCACATAAAAAGAAGCACATACAATGTACCACCACCACAAAAAAAGGTTCCACAAATGGTATAACCATTCGTATATTATTATACATTATTGTCATCGTCATTAAATATTTTTGTTTAACGATCGATATTTGTACAAAATTTCACATCCCGCAGAATATTTGTCAACAAACGGCATAGCAAGTGTTATTGGTGACAACTGCGAGGTTTATTATTATTAGTCAGAATACAACAAATAATAGTAAAAGGTAATAAACGTAGTATAAAATAATGTGAATAGTTTAAGCAATAAATTTTCCAATTCTTACAATTTGTGTTATGGGGAGGCTCTCAAAAATTCTATAAAAATTATACAATTTAAAAGATATCTAAGACTTATATAAAAAGGTTGTTGAATGTACTAATGAATCATTGTGTTAAAATTAATATGATAATAGCACTTTATTTTTCAAGTCTTAAGTATCAATTTCAAAAAAATAAAAAAGATTTTGGAATAATATTTGGAGATTTCACAAGTTATTTCATATCTGTACCAAGGAGATAAAATAATTTAAAAAAATATAATAATATTTTACTTCAATGTTAAAGTCATCCTATATATTTTTTTATTTTCCCATCAATTCGTTTAAGTCATATGTGCAATAAACACTTATTTAATTGATATCGAAGTAGCCGTTCAACAGTATGTCTGTTTTGACAATTTTTCATTATTTAAGTTCTCTAACAGTTTCTTATTTTTAATTGTACAGTTACACGAGTAAGAGATGATGGGTTAATATCTTATAAAAAATTTATATTTTTAGTCATAGCCAATTGAAATCTTCAAAATTAGCGTGCGGAAGAATATTCACGGTTCTGATTCGGCTACAGTATTTCTATATGTCTGGCGTTCGCAATTTTAACGTTAGGATTCACTGCTTATATAATAATATAAGCAGCTCAGTTCAATCCTCCGTCTACACTATATACAATCACAAAGTTGAATTAGTTATATTAATAAAAGTCTAAATGTACCTCATTTAGACTTTCAGAATGAATGAAGTCGTTTTAAATACCAAAAGATATTTTTAGAATATCCAATTTTATGTAATATCAATAGCAAAGCTAGATTTATGGAAAGCGACAGGATTACCAACAGTATACGTTTTAAGAGATTGTCGTACTGCCTATAGGTTATTAACCACGATATAAATCTCTTCTGATTTATACATTTAAAATAATCTAGCAGTATTACACCTCATCAATATTTAAGAAAATGGTTTACAATGTGTTATCTTTTTTAACTATTTACTTCTTTCATTGAAACGACATAACTGCCTAAATATTTAATGTAATTTTAACGTCCTCTTATAATTCAGCTGTCAAAAATTGTATCCTTCTTGGATTAATAAAATAATCATCAAAGTATATCTTCCGAAATTTTAAATACTTGTAATGAAATTCCTACCATATTGATACCGTTTTATTTATATTTATTCATCGATTTTCTTGTAGCTACTCAAGGTATCTAGCCAAGAAAAGGCTTACGCTGTTTAATAAAATTATTCCCATAAAATATACAATTGCCGCAGACAAGAATTTAGGGAAAATTAGCGCTTACGAGATTCAGCGAACGGCTGGAGTGGTATTCGGTTGACCAATTTCGTCCATTAGCTTTTACGTTTATTTTCTTCAACCGCATTTTCCCTCAATTTCCGATTCCACCCAATCCAGTTTGTGATTCGATTGATTGACAAGAAATTGGGTAGTTCAATTGTAAGTGCCTTTCGGGTAATACGATGATTTGGGGACGTTTAACTGAATTGTTTATTAATTTAATGGTACGCCTTAAATTAATCTAGTTGATTATTTTTCACGTCATATAAAGTATAATGAGACCTTCAAGTTAATATTACTCTCTGTGATTATAAATGTATATGTGAAAAACTTGTTTGTCAATATTTTTCAAGACTGAAATCCTTTAAAAATAATATGTAATTGTGAACATTTGTTCAAGTTGCTAGGAATGGAAACAAATAAAATAAAGGAATTCGATCTATTATTTACAGGACTTTTGGTGATTAGAGTTTGTTAGTATTAGAGTTTGTTGTTTTTACGGTTTTTTTGTTCCTTGTAAATCGTAACCGTTGTTTGAAAATATATATTTTTTATATTCATGGTTTTAGAATTTGTTATTATTTTCACCTTATGAGTTATTAAATTCCTTCGTACATTTTTTTTGTTTCAATTAGAATTCTCTGAGATAAGAGAAAAGCAAAAATGTCCATTTTTGTTTTACTGTTTACACGGTTTATAAATTGCTGATTACTCCACTATTATTTAAAGCAAGTTATAATTGCCAGACTAAATTTACCTGGATGAGGAACTATGAAGCAGGAAATAGAATCGGAATTAGACGTACCAGCTGTTTAGGTAATATAGAAGCAAATAATATAATAGCTGGTCTTGTTTCGCCTTATTGACTTACTTACTACTGAAAATATGTCTGAATATTTACAATATTCTATCTTCTCTACTTATTTTCAGTAGGAAGTTGAAAATTTTCCATCTCCCTGATACCTTTATCTATTAAATTTCGTTCTTATTTTCAAAATTTCACATATTTATTTATTTTCAAAGGTAAGTTTTGAAGTACTTTGTTAAAAATAATTTTACTTGATCTCTTACAAAACTGTATTAATTATCTGTAGATGTATGTATAGACCAGTATTATAGAAATTCGCCGTAGGTAAGCAATCCCTTTCTGACAAGGTTCAGGAGAACTTATTATTTTCCTGTAATATTTATATAATTTTGGAGATTAGTTTGAACAAAAATAAAAATGTTTCGAAAATAAATACGAACAAGCACATATTACAACCGAGTGGATAGATGGATATCATATTACAAATTTTCAGTTGATAGCAATGGTAATTATTGAGAAAAATAGTGGTGAACTGCGGAGGGACGTGCATCCAAGGCTTTTAAGGGTTTCATTTTTAGTTTTAAGGTATGGAACACTAAAAAATTGTGAGACGTCATATTGGTGCATAGCAGATATGAAATATCTAAATTTTGTTTATATTGAAATATTTTTATTTGAACGAATTGAAAAGAAAAAAGAAATATTCAGAGTTGTTAATAGCAAAATATTAATTTAAGGTTATTATTTTATTTTTATGAAATAATTTATTACTGAAATATTTTTTAATATATTATTTAATTTTATAAAATTGTTTAACCAATAAGATGAGAAGCTAAATGTGCCATTAGATGTTTTATATCAAAACTTCGATTCGACCTGCCAGACAACGAATAAACAACGAATTAAGGATTAAAAGGTTAGAGAAGATAGCTTTTAAATAAGCCAACATTTTTGTACAAGTTTTAAGTATTTAAGAAGGACGAATTTCGTTAAAAATGGTTTGGTCATAGATCGCGAGAGCATTTAGATATTATAGAACATGTGAATTATTTAAGGTATTACGAAAAAGCGTCGATTATAAATAGTTATTTACTTGAGTCTCGATATAAGTTTAAAAAATGCGCATGAGGGTATAATGCAATATCGATAGAATGAAATAATATATTACTGTTTTGACAACGCTGTAAGCTGACTGAAACTTGAAATCGGTGAATCCATACTAGCCACTGACATGGGTAAATAAAAGTTCACACAATTTAAAATGACGACACATTTCGAGAAACTTTTCGAGCGCTTTCACAAGTCATGGCTGACTTCGTCACGTTCGATCATACAATACGTCGTCGAGTTGCGTACAAACTTAGTAACATTATCGGTACGTGTACAACCAAGGCATTTTCCAGTTTTCGGTTTCGAGGTGCACGAATGGAGAATAAAAGATATTCTCTTATTCGGCGGAAGGAACTTCGTTTATAATATTATACAATTACTTAAGGCTGAAAACGGAAATATAAGAGAACTTAAAAAGAAAGAAAAGAAATTCATGGTTTACTGGATTAGAATTATCAAATACAGTCTAAGTTATTAGACAATATTTGTAAATAATGTTTTCAACGGTTATTTCATAAGATAAAATTTATTTTTCTTTAATATTTATTTTTTTATAAATTTAAAACCTTGATTTTACTAATTTAATAAAGATAACCTTTTGATGGAATTTTAAGAACATCTGGTTAATATCATGTACATTTCATTATTTGGAAACTATTTGATCCATACAGAATATTAACCAATAATTTCTAGGTAAACCATCATTAGAAATATTCTTTACTACTTGTATAAATTAAAATAATGTTTTCATTCAAATGTTTTGTCGTGAAACATTTATGGGCGCGTGTGGATCTCTAAGTAATTTTTCCGTGATTAATTATTTCACAAAAAATAATATAATAAAGTAAACTAAATATTTTATTATTAAAACTATCTTAATTTTAATTTTTTTTGTTTTCAATTCGTCTATGCAAAAATATTTTAATAAAAAAATTTTAAAAATTTAGATGTTTCACATGTGAAATGTAATTTTTTGTCTTCTTTTTTTAATAAAAGATTATTTTCAGGTAACAATGATGGAATAATTAATAAACGAGTGGAGGTTTCATTAATTTTTCCATCATTGTTTTGTAAGACTGTCATCAATTAATATCAAAAAGTTAATTACAATACGACAAAGAGTAATTTTACCTGAAGTTTTTTTACATATGAAGCATTCTTCGTAGGTAAGAAAACTTTATTTATAATACGCAGCGCTATACCTCTTCATAGGGTAATAAAATACATTTGCAGTTGATGTTATAACAGATTTTGAATGTATGCTTAATTCCTTTGAATATTCATATGTAAAACACAAAGCAATATGTTATTGCTTTGGAATTCACATCGCGGAGGAAACAATAAAGCACGGTTTATTTGTCTTTTTCGATAGTGGAAAAAAAAAATGAAATGCCCAGAGATAATCCCATCGGCTTGAATATTATTACTCCCTTGGGCTGTGCCAGAGAGTCTACGCATATAACCGTTGCTTGGGCAGGATTCAAAAGAAAAAGTGATTCAATGCGTATAGTCTAAGCAAAGGTTTGAACCAATATATTTTCCTACTTAATTCGTCAAATTATTAATATGGGTTGAAACGTATGACGATTAGTAATATAAATATTTATCTCAATTTGACTGTTAATTCAATCGTATTTAACTGTGGTAAGATTGTTCAAATTATTACATTGACTTTGGTAATTTTCATTTCATATACGTGAAGGGCATACGTTGTACACGTGTGGTAAGCTATTATAAAAATGGTCTGTTTACTCGTTCACAACTAAACGCTTTTGTGAAATAGTAAGTACAAAAATGGTAAAAAAAAATTAATAATTGGATAGATGGAAAGTTTATGAAAGGTTTTTTTCAAATAATCCAAAAAATAGTTTCGAAGTTATTTTTATGAAGGCGCAAATGATGTAAAATTTTTATGACTAGGACAGAATGTTACTTTTTATAGTATGTTTAAAAGAAGATTGAGTAATTTTTGTTCATTTTTTATTGAATTATGATTTTTGGCAAATATTTCCATCATGTAATTATATGTCTTTTATCTAAAATTAAAGAAATAACACATCTTAAATATTAATAATTTAACCAAATTAATGTCTAATTTTCGTTACGTATCCTTACTATTTATATAGCAGACCACTAGATTAGCTGTAAATAAGATGACGCGAAGACCTACTGTCATATTATTTGCTTCTGTCGTGGTTCTGAATTCAGATGTTTGGGGATTCTTAATAAACACCATCTTCACATATTTACTCTTTGCTTCAATATTTAGAACAATCCATATAATTCAAATTACATCACTTTTTTTTCAAGGATTGTTCAGCACCTAAGATGACTATTAAAATCATTTTTAATCTAATTTATATTTTAGATTGCATTGTCAAAATTTACTCACTGTATCTATGTACCAAATGTACCATTGTCTTTTATGAAAAGTTGTTTACTCTTCAACCCTTTCTATTAGTTATTTATTATTTTTAATAAGGCTAGCTTTTACAGATATTATTAAATATACATTTCTTTTTTCTGATTTCAAACACTAATAAATAAACATTTATCTCTGCCTACCTTTGTCTTATCATCCTTGGTTCAAAAAAGGTTCCAAATCGACCATCAAAGGGATATTAATGGCTTAATGGCAAATTGTATTGTAGTCGATGTTTCTGTTCATAATATCGATATCGTCTTTTCTAAATATCTTTAAAATTTCAACAGATTATCGAAACAAGTAACGAAGGAGTTTTTCTGCATGTCAAGTGCTGTTGGTAACTTTTTAATTATTTTCACTATTTTTTCTGATGACTTGATGTATATTCCATATTTATTTGGTTTGTAAGTTACTTCATAACTACTCTCGTTTTTGTGGATGATGGTACCATAAAGACATTCCTTGGAACCGTGACTATGGTGTATTTAGTAATAAATCAAATAAAACGATTTGTTTCAGTCAATATCTATGTAACCAATGTTTAGTCATTACGGCAAACAAAAGATCGTATATTATGTATGAGTGAAACGTCAAATAAAACCTGGTTACTATTTCTACTTTCTTTAAGTTCTTTACCACGACCTAGGTTTCGTTGTATTACAACATATTCAGGTGGGCTATTAGCAAAGATTAACTCTTAGGAACATCTAACAGCATTTATATGTTCCAAAAACAATAGAGAAAGCCGGCTATGTGTGGGTTTTCCCACTGCTTATGTTAGTGAGTTTATTGTAGGGGAGCGGTGTAGGTTTTATTCTACTTCCGAGAGTTATACGATATACAAGTATTTTAGTGAGGATAATAAATTAAATTGATGTTATTCTACAAGGTTATATAATGAAAAAGTCCGAGTGTATGCAATAAAGTTAAATAGAAGTTATTGTCAGTAATATATTTATACAATAGCAAGGGTATCTGAAAGTTAGAACAAGGTTATATCACTAATTCTACATATCTCTCGTTTTATTTATTCATTTGTTATTAATTTTTTTTATTATTTTTTATTTTGTTTCCTTTATAAATATTTATATTTAGATATGTAGTTGGGCTGAAACAATTTGAAGAGTACTGTAGTATCAATGCTGTCTAACTACATTATGTCTAGAAGATATTAAGTATGGGTGGTGATATTATATTTAGTTGTTCATTTAATATATTAACCTTGGTGTCTTTTTTATGTCTGTTTATTTCTAATGTTTCTAGGATGTTAAGTTTATTGCCTTTTGTATTTATTTGTACTATATAGCGGGCATTATCAGGTTATTTTCAATGAAGTGTTTTGCAAAGTGAGATGTGTCTGGTTTATTACTTTGCCAGCTGGGAATGTGTTCTTTGTACCTGATAGTAAAATCTCTTCCTGTTTGATCTATGTATACACTATTACAGTCGTTACATTTAAGTTTATAAATACCACTCTTTTTATGTTTATCTATTTTTTTTGTTTTGGGATATTTAGATACTCCAGTACAAATATTTTAATTAAAAAAAAAGTATAATTTTTATTTCAAGAATTCGATACGGCAAGAAATTACGTCACAATAAGATGTATCCAAGATTTATGGGTGTGATAAAAAGTTTAATTTTGCGGAATAGTAAAATTTAAAAGGGGTTTATTTTGGTACCTGTAATTCGTATATTAATAATATTTAACTTTGGTGAAAATTTTATTTGGTGGATTTCGTATTTGAGACCACTCGTTTTTTAAAATGCTTGCGCTGTAATTTTTGTGTGGTTGTAATTTTCATTATATTTATTTATATATTATACTTTCATCTGCAAAGGTCAGTACATTTAGGAACATTATAACTATCTCTACTCTAATTAAAAACGTTCTTCTCAAAACATTTGAAACTTTCCATCTCAAAATATTTGGAAGAATTTATATAGCGTTTTACGTACTTTCTTCACAATTAGTAATTATTACAACTTATACAGAACAGATAAAGTATCGTATTTAACTATTCCTGCGATTTTGTTAGTGTAAACTTTTGGTTTTTTATTATAACAAGTTATTTAAAAACAATTAAATAAAGTATGAACATGTACAATTTCATTACTGCACCGTGAATGACGCCTTATATAATTAAAAATATATATGTAAATTAAAATATTCTGGGTATAGCCCAGATTTAAATAATTATGTGGGACAGGAAATTTTTGATTTCATTATACTTGAACACATATCTGACTTGGATTAAGTTTTCAGTACAGGCTATGCAATACGTAATACAGCACCAATATCAACATAACATTTGTATTTTTTGAGTTATTGCGACAAAAATTAAATTGATCCCAAGGTCTATAACTTATATTCATTTTGTTTATGTTTAAATTCACGTTAATACCTTTTGTAGTTTTTACCTTGTATTTATTTGTATAGACAGACAAACAAACAACGTTTTTTAATATTATATTCATTTTTGTAATCGAATACGCGAACGTAAAATGTATTTAAAAGCTGAAAATTTGTAAAATAACAATACATACTTCTGATTTATTTATCTATGTTGATATACTATTAAATGTTAATTTGTATATTCTGTAACTAAAAGGAAATCCTTACTCAGTTTTGAAGAAGAGTCGGAATACCTAATGTCTAGACGCCTTACTTAGTTTGGTTTCCAGTATCCATTTGCAACTTTCTAAGCTTACCACTGAACTAGCAATTTATCACGACATATTCAAATAATCCTATTTTTGTAGGATCGTTATGTTTTTTTTTAATTCATGAGAGTGTTAAACCTGTAATGACTTTTTGCAACTTCGCCTTCTTTTTGATATTATTTACCAAAAAAGTGACAAGTATCGAAAGAGTAAAAAAAATGTATCGCACAGATAACTATATCGAAAGAGAAGGGTCGAAACCCTAAATTAACTATATATTCCTGAATGCTTCATTATGCACATTTCTTAAAAGGTATTTTATATATTTCAAATCGATACGTAATTGTTAATATCTTTATGAAATTTTATGAACCTCTATTCATCAAAGAAATTTGCACACACTATAAAAAAATTATGCTCATGTAAATAAGAAATTTAATGCAAACCATATTAAAAGGTTTACTTGTAAAAGAATAGAATAAAGATTTAATTAATTAAATTGTTTTTATCTAAATGAATATAAAAACCAATGCGGGAAAACGGTAACATGAAAAAAATCAGCAAATGCTTAAGGAAGTGACTGAACGTGAATATTGTTCTAGACATTCCACTCATCCATTAGAAATCACAAAAGTATCGGTATTGAAAAATTGTACTCAATACTGAAAGGGTTAATTCTTTTTCTTGTGAGTTACGAAAATATCGACGTACGCCTATCGAATCGAAACCAGGATTAATCCATTTTTTTAGTTTTGATCTTATCAAAATTAACAAAAGGCATTTTTAAAGTTAATATAAAGATATAGAAAAACCTCTTAAAAACTTTAGTGCTTCCAAATCATCACATCAGTTTCATTGTTTATCTTTTCTTGTGAAAAAAGGAGGAGCTAATAATGAAAATTACATCAAAACTTTTAAAGATGATATCAGTCCTGGTCGACAACGAGATTTGAGTTTTATTACATTTGTAAATTCTCGTGGTTCATATAGTTTTAATAGACTTTTAATAATCTTACACAGAGTTTATTCAAATTACAATTTCATTATGTAGATGCTTTTGTTTACTTTATTTTAATTTAAGAAACGTTCCTTTATCAGTAAAAAAAAGAAGCTAATTTAATATTTTATTTACTATTTATTTTATTAAATATTACTTGTGCTATAATATAGTGTATACAAAACATCAAAGCTTAATTTAATAACTTCTCATATTAAAGATTGGCTAGGAGTCGTCCTGTTTTAATTTCTTCAAAGAATTCGTTATTTGTCCGTTTCTTTGTCTATGTAAATGAAATAGATTTTTATAGACTATAACGCTCGCTTTATTAAAAGTATGTCGAGTAACAGATCCATTGAACAATGGATAGTTCAATGGATATCTAACAACGTTTTAAAGAAAGTAGTGTATTAGAAGGCAATCTAATCACGTCATCATAAAAACATCCAAAAGGTTCAATAATTATGGTTAAAGCTGTAATATTATTTAATATCTCATGTCTTGAACGAAGTCAAACTAACTTAAGACAAAATCATGACTTCTGAGAAAGTTTTAAATAGTTTTAATATAAGATGTGATTTATAAATAACTAGTGCAGCCGGCAGTCAGTGTAAAAGGTCAAGGTTTGTACTTATATTTTAATATAATTCTAGAATTTAAATGGTATCTAGAATACTTTTCTATGTTGATTTACTAAATTAAATTAGTTTCCCATTATTTGTTTCATTATAAAGCGCATTTTGTTAATTTTATAATTTGGAATGAACAAATGTTTAGTAATTCGGTAATTTTAAAACTTGAACTATTCTCTTAAGTAGCTTTTTAGGAAGGCGTATAGTTTTTCTCATCATGGATGGTATTAAGTCAGTCTAAAAGGAATGTCGTCTAACAACCGCGATATGATATCTAACGGCGCTGCACGTGTCGTTCAGACTCAAGACTCAAAAAGCTCAGTTTCACACGTACCATTAATATCGTTAAGTTTGCATGCAACTCGCTGATGTAGACGTGATAAAGTCGACAGTAGATGGTGGACGCACCAGTGAGTTGGGATCAAGTTTTTTCTCATTTTACTCTTCTTAGTTTGGGCATTATCTAGAAAATCTATTAAAAGCGTGGAAGTTTACAAACTTTATTTTGCGTCAGTGGCTTGTTTAGATCAAGATCCCTACTATCTTACGAATGCAAGTACGGGAGATCGACATTTTTACACCATCCTTTAGTGTCGGCAAATACTAAGTAAAATACCCTTAATCAAATTCTTTCTCATCATCATCATCATCGACGGAAACTTATTTTTTATGTCTGAATTTTTTTTAATCATGCTGTTTTTCCCCGTCACCATTACGTTGCCGCCTTGTTCGCCAAATGACATCGACTCTCGGCACTGTGGGTATATTAATAAGGCAATCTCTTTCTGTACCTACTAGGGCATTTTCTTCGACTCCTATCTATTTAAGCATTTTATTTGACTTTTGATACATTTTTACTACTGCTCTCCCCATATACGTCATAGCCAGATTTTTTATAGCCTATACTCTTCTTTTCTTGTTCTTTTAAGTAGTGGACATTCTAACATATAACGCATTTTTGAAATCGAAACTATGATTCCAGATATTAACACGAACTAACCAACTTTAACACTGTCTTAGTCCTATGAATCATAGCCTGATCTTATGTAATTGTTAATCTTCCTTTTATTTTCATTCAAAGTACGGTTTTTAGTACGACAATATTTTTTTAAATTGGACATGTGGTTCTAGAGATTTTCGTGAAGAAACAAACAAACCGAGAAACAAATAACTTTTACGCTTTATTACTGCCCTGCGCTATAGATAGTAGCGTAATGTTAAATAGCCTATGTTCTTCCTTTTCTTTTCTTCCGAGGTATTGATTTTTAATGCGAAAGTAGTTACTGAAATCGGAAGTGTGGTTATTTTTTGTACAATTAAATATATAGACATATGTTAGCGCTAATAAAAAAAAAACTTTCCGTTTTATCACGCGCTACCCCTATACTCGTCAATATTACCATGACGGCATATAACCTATAATTTTCCATTCTCTTTCGTTTAAAGTATGTGCATTTATTACATTGAAAATATGGTTCCGGAGATTAGTACAAACTAACAAAGCAAACCAAGAGAACAAATAAAAGTTCCCGCTCTGCTCCTAAAAGAGTAGTGTAATATATTACATATCTCTCATTTCCCCAAATGAGTTCTCGAAAAAAAAGAATTGTTGAAATTGGTCAGAAATTAGGGCAAATAAATAAAAAAAAATTAAAATTATTATTATCGGTGGGTAAAGTTTCAGTATCGGTGTTTTGTTTTTATATGGTACATAAACTAAAATAGTTTTTACTTTCCCGAGAAGTTCTGTTTTAAGAGTGCATTTTTCCAATAACAATATCTTCTAGACATTTGGTAATCTTAGCGTTTTCTCTACGGCCTTACTCTTTTCTTTAATTTGCATTTCTTACTATGGACCTGTTATAAATTTCATGTTAATTACCATAGTTTGCATGCTATCTATGTTTTTAAATTGATTTGTCACAAAATAATTAATCAGTTTCCCTAAAACTTATTTAACGGTGCTCCAATATCACTCAAAGATTTAAATTCTATTCCAAATAAAGATTTGAAATTACATTATTTTCAAGCCCCGATATTAATTACCTCCGAATTGTTCGGTAATTCGGGCGATTCGTTTTAAAATGCCCAAAAAACTAATTTCCTAAAAAATTAAAAATTTTATTACAGCCGTAAATTATTGATATAATTGCAATACAGGTTGCTGGAATGCAATGAAATAATTCAATGTTTCTATATAAAATGCATTGGTTAACCGAAAACAACGAGGTTTTGTCAAGCAGTGTGTTTCGTAAATATATACATTTCAACAACATTTTTACATGTACGTTATATAGTATAAAAATAACAACACATGAAACCCTGAGTTAAATTGCATTCACACTTTTCCGTAATGAAGACTCAAGCCTAGATACTGTCGTGCATAGGACTGCTTCCAGCATATCTCTGTTCTATAGCTTAGATCCTGAGATAAGTGATTAGATGACCTAGTTAGAGAACTTGATTGAAATAGTGTCCCAGATATTATCAGTATAATATATCAGTATAATATCGTTAATATTATTAATAAGGAGTATTGAATATTGCAGCCACTGAGGTACTTAGAGTCGTTAACTATTGTTTTCGCGAAAGTCATTTCCCAACAATCTGGAAAGGGCGGAATTAAAAGTTATCACAGAATAATAGGAGATCGCTTAGAGGTCAGAAATTCTGTAGACCCATTGCGCACCTTCTGGTTTTCAGAAAGTTGGTTCAGCGAGTTTTGATAGTGTGTCTATTGGCGTAGTTGATTCATTTGTCGGGATCATCACGATTACTCCCGATCGTGGATCGCAGGAATTTCAAGATGGGTCAATTTTACTTAGAGTTTTTGTTAGATAAACCTCTTAATTCCAGAAAGAGACGTATTCTCGAGATCGAACGTGCTCATTTGCAGATTAGATGGACTTTGCACACTTCTAAAGGGGAGACCGCAAGGGGAGACCGCGGACCGAAGTCCGCGCAAGTTTGCATAGATTTTCCCAGAGATATAGCTCAGCGTATACCTGCGGTTTTGATACCCAGAACATAGAACATGTTTTATTTAAATGAAATGAGCATGATGCGCATAGAATTTTGATAGAGGGCATACGCCAATATAGTATAGTAAATTTAGATCATTATTTAGGGCGTGGTAACTTCAATTATCGTAACTTGGTTGAGAATAGTCCGAACTTTGAGTCATTGAGAGCATTCGCTAAAACGTTCTTTGAAAGAAAGGAAATCCTGAATGGTTCATGGAGTAGTGAGTACCTATTTGGGTAAAAGTTTTAGAAGTTATTTACAGGTTACTTTTGGGGGACTTTTGATGATCCCCATCTTTGGATAAGGGGAGACGTTATGGGTCCCTGAAGTGGCCATAAGATAACCTGAGTGAAAAAGTCGGGAATAATGTAAAAAATATATAAGCTGAAAGACGCAAAAATTATGATTATTCACAGAAAATATTTCCTAAAAGAATTTTATTTTTATTTTCTTATCGCGGTTTCATAGTATTTACATTTAAAGAAGGCTTTGTGTTAAATTATTAACAAAATAAAACACTTCTCAAGTATAAAGTAGCCGGTACTGGCATTCGACTATTGAATTTAACAGACCAATTTAACTGTACACACTCAGAGTAGTTTGGGTACGATGATTCAGATCCGATGATAAATTGTTTTGAGTAAATAAATATAATTGTAAACTGAATTTGATATCATTAAGAAATGGGTGAAAATGGGCTTGTGGAAAACAACGAATCTCGTTAATACACTGATATTGATCATTTTAGGCAACTAAACTTGCTTCCACGTGTATAGCTTTAAGTAATTACTTTATTAAGAATTCTTGGATTCAATACAAAAATTAACACCTGTAATTTTCTACCACACTTTTTATGTTCAATTTTTTTATTCACAGTGACTAACGTTACTGATTTTCAAAAAGTTTCTACTGTTCCATTGGAATATTAATATAAGTATAACTACTTCTAGTAGTCAATGAAAATGTTTAGAAAAATCGACAAAAGATGCAAAAGTGACATTTCTTTTTCATAATAAATATTTTCTACAAAACATTACTTTTTATATAACAGGTACACATTTTATTGTCTAAGCTAAAAGAGAAGTTATGATTTTAACTGTCTATTTACTATATATTTGCGTATATTATTAGTTTCTTTACATTTTGATATGTAACTATTATATGATTAAATTCTTATTATTTATTTATATAATTAACCAATAGATTACCAATAAAAAACTTTAAGTCCGGGTGATAATATATACGTCACAAATTTAAAAAAATTTGAAAGATTAAGAAAATATTTAATACATTTTATGCTTTATTTTCGTTTAAAAACTAGTAAAGTAGTAAGCTTGTGTACAAATGATAATTTGTAATTCATAACGTCACAAATTATTTGTGAAATAGAATTAAATTTTTGTAGATATTATCTGTAAACACATTTCAGGTTTATGTTTACGCGACTGAGAAATATTAGTTTCTTATTTTTATATTCTGAAGAGTAGGAAGTATTGAAAATATGTAAATCAACATCATTATATTAAGTAAGCAATAATCATAGTTATAACCAGGTAATAACTTAAATAACAAGAAAAAAATTATATACTCTGTCTCTTAAATGGTTTTACATTATGTTTTCTCGAGTCACTAAATTTTTCAAGACGATGATTTTAAATTAATTATAAAAATAGCTTGAAATGGAGTTGATATTATAATTACAAATTTAAATGTCGGAAAACTGATTTAGACATTTCCATGGAGTAGGTAAATAATAATTTTACCTTCTAGTATTATCTATTCTTTTGTACTTTCAAATCTTTGTCTATTCTTTGCAAAATATAATCTGTATCGTTCATTTTTTGGTATAACCTAATGAAAATAAAATTACAAATATTGAATATATTTGGCGTTAATTTTGTAGAAATTCATTATTCACAATTAAATGAAACTACGTGATGTAGTATTATTTCTACTATCTTTAATTTCTTTACCACGACCTAGGTTTCGTTGTATGACAACATCTTCAGGTGGGATATTAGCAAAGATTGATTGATGAATCTTTGCTAATATCCCACCTGAAGATGTTGTCATACAACGAAACCTAGGTCGTGGTAAAGAAATTAAAGATAGTAGAAATAATACTACATCACGTAGTTTCATTTAATTGTGAATAAAATTACAATTACTACATCAAACACTTCAAGACTAAGACCGAGGTATTTTTTTTAATTTACCTAATTTTTTTTTAGGTCTGTACCGCAAAAGAAGAAATTTTTTAAGAGTAATTCGTTTCTTTATAAATCTTTCCATTTATTTAGCATCGTATCATAACTTTCCTGTCGTTTGTGGAGCACCTGAAATTTAAAATATAGGTGGTTCCTCAAAACCTCATTGGTCTGTGCTATTATAAACAATTAAATTGCCAGCTGTCTTGGTATGTTCTGTGGGTTAATTTCGGAAACTACGAAATAAATTTTGAGAATACTTTGTCACACTTAATTTGACCGTTTATTGAGAAAGTTTTAGTATATTGGGCATACTATGTGAAGTAAGGTATTTATCTAAATTATAAAAATTAACATCGCAATAAAGTCACTATAAGAAAAAATGAGGACCGACGAATACACCAATCATACTTTTTTCATGTCGTTACGTAACTTTGGTTTTTTCATATAACTGTGTCTGCAGGTTTTTGTAACGCGTAGTATTTCTATTAACTTATTTACTAATATTAATTTTATGTCACTTAATTGTATCGCCTATTTATGACTTTCATTGGCGTTAAAACATGGTGCATATTTTAAAACTTATAGGATCTAGGACAATCCACATAATTTTCTTATAACTTTTCGTAGACTTCTAAAACCTTCTTTTTTCATAATTTTAGGCAGAGTAAATTAGAGAAATAAGAGAGAGAGAGAGAGGGTTACATTTTTTGCATGTTTTTCAGTATTTGAAGATATGCTGCCAAAAATTAAAAAAAAAATTTAATGTCCGAATTATTACCCCTTCCATACAATACCCTTTTCGTCATTTCATTTAATTATTTAATTTTGGTCGGGATAGTTTCTTATTTTTATACGACAAGTGTACATCTACTTACAATTTTGAATTATAAAAGATGAAAAGGCATAATATATATGAGCATACACTTATTAAAAGAGAAAACAACATATATTCAGTTTAGTAAATACAGCCTATATTCGATGTTGCTAAACTCCTCGCATTAGAAAAAAAAGCCTATTAAAAATTATAAATGAAGTAAAAAGGTTTTAATAAAGAACAATAATTGAAGGAATGATTGTTTAAAGTGTAAGAAATAATGAGATTTAATGCTAATATTATTACATAATAAAGGTTTTACGTACGTATTGTATTTATTTATTTTCTTCGTAAGTCTTTATTACTAAGAAAAGTGGAAAAGTAGGGGAATAATTTTCAGTTTGTTTTTTATGTAAATAATCACTCCAATAATAAGATCAAAAGAAGGAATGGTTGAAAAACATTTACGATCGACGGTAAAGGAAAAATATTTATGATTGATTGCAGCCGCAGCAACAAAGAGTTCTATTCGCTTCTCATCCGGGTACTTTTCGTCTTTAACTGAAATAATATGTTTCTCATAATGTGGTTTTGTAATGAAATTGTTTTATAATAATAAAAAAACATACACTTTACATATTGATCTTCAGGTAATTGCATCATTATATTAGTATAAGATTTTGGGTTTGGGTGGCTGTCACACAATTTATAACGTAATTCATTTTCTATTTGAATTCGATTGTAGTCGATTGTATTATTCGATTGTATTATTGTCAATGATTCCTACAAATGTGCATTTACCATAAAATATAGTAATTTTGCTAGGTACGTAGGTAAAGGAGTAGTATCAGAATTATAGATACTCATTTCAAGTGATTCATTGACACTTGAATCAATTTTATATGTTTTCAAGAATATTTGAGATATTCTTCCCACTTCATTCTTCCCCTTTCATCCGCCTTCATTCGAATTATTAATTCTTTTTTAAATTATGATTTGCTCAATGTGGAAATTTTTCATTCTCTTAATCTTTGTATTCGGCTTCTAGCACTTTTATATTTTTTTTTATAATTTCTTTTTACAGTGTTAGCTTTCTTCTATTATTTTAGTTAAATAGCTTGTAAAATACTTTTAGAGGAATGAAACGGTCTAAATTATATAAATTAAAAGTATTGACTGATAATAACTTCATATAAATTTGTTTATATAATTACACGAACTAAGATATGAAATTATAAATAATCGTATAAACGTACATGTCTAATGATTGAATTTGTTTTCATTTAATTGTGTTTTTTTGTAATCTAGCACATATGTCAGCTGATGATGCACTTATATCTTAGCGGTGGAAGTGGCAATTGTTATTTTCATCAGTATAATATTTACGATAAATAACGTTTACCGGATGGAAAAATCATTTAAGAAGTTCAGCTACTAGCTCCTTGACAAAAAAACGAAGGGTAAAGGTATGTAATAATACTCGTCAATAAAAAAAATTAAATAGACCGCAATGATCCACTCACTAAAGTAGACCGCAATGGTCTACTCGCATTAAAAAATCACATCCACTATGAGTGGAAAATAACGCTAGGGTCCTTGTAAATTGATCTTTATTAATTTAAATTTATATAACTATGTTAACAATTTTATTTTGAAATTTTATTTTATTATTTTAAAGATCATAGAACGCTAAATTGTTTAAACAACTATAATTAATTTTAATTTAAAATTAAGTCTTATGACGCCTAAACGTCTTTTAAGAACCACTATACTATACTAATCAAATTACTCTTAATTTCTTTTGTCTTTTACACTGCTCAAGACTAGCTGACAATGAAACACCATTATTTACAATTACTCTTTTTGTTGCAATACTTTTCTCATCTAAATAATAATAAATTAGTCTCTTACTCGGACAAGCATAATTATTCATCGTTTCTTAAAAATCTTCCATTTTCCATCCCTCGATAGTAAATTTCTAAATGTATAAACTCATCTACAAATCCTATAACCAGATTGAGTCTTATTTTATACATTCATTACAGTCAACATTTACATTTTAGTACTTCACCTCCATAATCAAACTTCCTGTAAGCATATCTGTGAAAATTTTTATAAAAATAAATAATTAATACGAAAAAAAAACTTCTGATCTCTTAAGATACCTTCATCGAGTTTTATTATATCTCCTTACTCATGAAGATAAGAGGAGTAGACGACGTAAAATACATAAGAACTTTTAATGGAATGCCACTTACAAAAGATGTGAACTTTGCCTTTTTATATTATTCGCGTAGCTGATTGGAATCGAATAAAAAGACGGGAATCGAACAAAATGGCTTTCAAGACTTAAATAAAAAAAAATTTAAAAAAAAGTAAGACTGAAATCATTTATTGGTTAAATCATTTGTCATTGGCATTGGAAGCTATTTATATGAGATGAATTTCGAACCGTCTAATCGACGTTGCCTTGATCTCTGTGCGGTGTTTTATCTTAATATAAATAGAGTATTTATTGTGTGGTTAAAATTTGTTGCTTAAAATCATGCTCGTTTAGAGACCAAAAGATTTAAACAATTTTTTTAATATATTTAAAATAATGTCTGAAATGATTGCATTCCTCGATGGTGCAATAAATCATAGCGGTGTCACGGTGCACGTGCGACTTGATGTCACCATGGCTCAATTGCCATATTCTTTATGCGGAAAAAAGGACCATCATTAGAGAATGTAAGAGAAACTAATTATACATCGCATTTGTTTTAGGTCTACAGTAAAATTGAACTTGTTCCGATTAAATCATTTGAATTCATTCTTTCTTTCTTTGTGTGGAATTTCTCACAGGGTTTACGCCCTTTAACGCTTAAAGCTTACGAACCGTAAGGTACTTACTCCCTCATTGTGGGTCCCGGATTCGATCTTTGAAGTCTTGTCCAGTGGAACTGGAGTGGTATTTGTAATCGTGTAACTAAATACCACCGTCTAGTGGTGGTCAGCAACGCTATTGGGGCCGGAAGTTAAGTGCTACATTCGCCAATCCGCCTACCAAGTATGGTGATTTTGGATATTACCTCCAATGAATGATGGAGACATCTATGTCCAACAGTGGACTGAACCATGCTGTTGATTATAGTGTTAAACCCTCTGTAATATTTCGGTAATTAACACTCATGTCATTAATAATAATATCTCTTTCACTCCGTATTCTAAGAACTGATATGAAAATATATTTTCCGTTATTTTCTCTATCAACTGCATTTTCCGGTAATGGCCTAATATTTTAAATAAAACTGTGTCAAAGTCGGTCGCATGCAGGGCAAACATCCAGAATCCAAGAAATATTATAATGACCAAGCCCTTTAATGTCGTTTGCTCTTACGATAACATCTCTATCTATAATTTGTGTTGATGACACACGTTACAGCGTAAGTACAATGACATTTTTATTAAGCTAACGCATGAAGCGTTAAATTTCGTTACTAAAGTTAAAAATTAAATTTTTAATTCACATAATTTATTACTCAAAACTTTTATCGTAATATCTATATTTCCCTTTTTACAGGGTTATTAAAGACGATATATAGTTCTAAAGGATTTTGAAGCATTTAAACTTGAGATAAATTCCCAAATATATATTAACTACATTGACTATTCGATTTTATTTGTAACGACATTTTTTATCATGTTTAGGGTTTCCAGAAAGTAAAATAGTGTACCTACTTTCACCCAATCTCCTTATTTTTCAGCCCTTTGTTTGAAAAATAGAAACATTGAGATGGCCACATTAGTTAGTCCTATGTAGGAAAATTGTTTTGGCTAACTTGTATGAATAAATAAAAAAAATTCAACTTATTTGCCTTACGCCTGTAAAATGTATGCTAGGCAATATATTTAAATAGTGTAAAATTATATTAAACAATCGTTTAATAAAAATTTTTGATACCGATAATTGTTTAAACTAACTCATAGAGATATAAATAATATTGTTTATATTAATATTAAAAAGCAGATTAATTGTATTTCTATTAAATTGACTATAAAAATAAATATCATTCTTTCACTATATGAATATACTATTTATGCATATTTTCAGAGACGTAAATAATTCTAAAAAAAAATAAAAAAAGGATTAAACTAAAATAATGAAAATTCCATGTTTTCATGTTAAAAAAGTTATATTCATTCAAACGCTATCAAGTATTCACTTTCTTTGTGTTTTGCTTGATTATCGTGCCTTGGGTGTTTTACTGCCCATAATAATTTTGTTCTCAATGACTCGGAAAAGAAATACGCAAGCCACTCCCTAGTATTTTGAAACTACTATGCTCTTGGACTTCGGCTTGGGTCTGTTTTTTCCATTATCTTGTCCTGTATTATTAGTTAGTATACTGTTTTTGAGATTACATTACATGCCCGAAGTACTAAATTTTTCGTTTTTTTATTGTTGTTATTGTCTCGTTCGTTGCAAAACTGTTTTATTATGAACATTGTCTATCAAGAATATTCGCAATATCGAGGATATTGGCAGATGATTGTAAAAAAATGCTGGGTGCTTATAAATTTAATTTACTAAAACGTTGTCATTTTATTCAGACCATAAAATATATCAACGATTGTGTTAAGTCACAAAGGAGATATAAACGTTTTGAAGCTTCCATCTACTCTCCGTCGAGTCGGTCGCTGCCCTTGCAATCTATACCTCGGGAGCTGTAACGTGCTTTATTCATCCCTCCAGATTAGAGCTTTTGCTGCAGCAATTCCATGTTAACATTTTGTACCATGAAACTTTCATATTTTCAGGATTTATGAATTTAAAGATGATAAGATTTATGCAAATACCGATATTTCGTTTTGGACTTTTCGGTGGGAATGTTTTCTCCTCATCTGTCTTTGAAAACGCAGTATTTACTTTTTGCAAGCAACAAGGATACTTTACGTATATCAATTTTGTATTGTTATATTTATATGTGACATATAACTATTTATATAAATTACAAAAGTTCTTTATTACTAGGACACTATTAGCATTCGTGGTTTATATTTTGTATAATTATTTTTGTATGTAGATAATTTATGCATTTATATTTTACTTTTTATTAATATTCGTGTAAATGTAGGTTCGTACACTTAATTTAAGTTTTTGCATCTTAAAATTAAGGAAAAGTATTTCGTAATGTGATGATCTTGATTTAAAATTTCTATTCACTTTTTTAACCTATTCATCTTAGTAAATAAATAAGTAAAAATTACTGTTGTTACCTAGTGTTGTTTATTTAAAATTGTAAATTTCTCATAGAAGTAAAACAATAGGTACATCACAAACTTTAAAGGTGTTTGTGAAAAATTATAAAGATATTTGTGCATAAATATTATTTCGGAAAAGAAGAAATTATATAATAACTACAAGTGAATTGTATATCCCTATGCTTTTTCGATTTTTAATATTATTTAGACATTTGATGTAGATAGGGTAACAAGGGAATCTGAATGAATTTATTAAAAGATAGATATCTATATACCCTTTAAATTTTTGGTCCTTTTACACCTGAGCAATGGATGTAATAGTTTCTGTTTATATTTTACTACAGGTATTTAGAATTTAATTAATTTTCCATCCCGGATTTTCTGTTGCCTAGATTAATGCTCGAATCCTGTTTTTTTAATATTTTTAATGAAAATTGTGAACGCTTTAGTTGTTAACTGTACTATCAATCATTAATTTATTTATTCTGCGTTTCAGTTGCTTATAGAAAATTACCCAAAAGTAAGAGAAGTCGATATTAACTCGACAATAATAAAATGGATTTAACAAAACGTTTTCTCACATTTTACAGAAAAGTTTTTCTCGGCACTATTGTAAATTACAAAGAGGTCCTCATGTGTCAGCATTAACATGTAAACTTTAACGAGCCGTTTAGAAAATCAGGTATCTAACAAATGTAATAATTGCACCATTCGTTTACTTCAGCTACCTTCATATTATAGTATCGCACGGTATATTGATGTGGGGTGGAGCTAGAAACAATTGAATCTATTTATCTATTTCGTAGCCGGTAAACCATTACTTGTTCGTAAAAGTTGAGATCATTAAAGATATATCTACATCAAAATATCGGAAGATATTTTGAAATTTTCAGAAAAACATTTTAAATGCTTTATTGAGAAACATGTACGCAAAAATGGATTATAAAATGAATAACGTTTTAAAAGACAAAAATTCTCTCACGATCGGTCCACTTCGTTGAACGAATTTGTCTAAATAACGACATAATTTTTATACTTTATAACTTAGTTTGACGTTAATAAAAAAGGCAAAGTTTGTAAACCAATGTTTGCAATGTATATTAATGCGAACCAAAATTAAAACCGAGAATATTACAGATTTGTCCAGTTTCATGCATTTAGTTTTATAAATTTTTTTAAAGTTAAAGAAAGTAAGTTTCACTTTTTTTTTTCCAATTTTGTATATAAATTATGCTATATTCCAAATTTATGGGTTCTAAGTATATTGGAAATGACCGATAGGTTTTTATAGTGTCTCTGTAAGACGGCGATTGTCAAAATCAACTAATTTTATAGGTACATATCTCAAAATACAATAAAACTAAACGCATGAAACTGAACAAATCTGTAATATTCTCGGTTTTGATTTTGGTTCGCATTAATATACATTGCGAACATTGCTTTACAAATATTGCCTTTCCTTGTTGAACATCAGTTGTAATTTTAAGCATTAAACAATAAATTAACGTCAAACTATGTTATAAAGTTTAAAAATTATGTCGTTATTTAGACAAATTCGTTCAACGAGGTGGACCGATCGTGAGAGAATTGTTGTCTTTTAAAACATCATTCATTTTATAATCCATTTTTGGATACATGTTTCTCAATGACGCATTTAAAATGTTTTTCTGAAAATTTCAAAATATCTTCCGATATTTTGATGTAGATATATCTTAAATGATCTCAACTTTTAGGAACAAGTAATGGTTTACTGGCTACGAAGCCCTAAAATAGATTCAATTGTTACTAGCTCCACCCCACAGCGATATACCGTGCGATACTATAATATGAAGATACCTGAAGTTAACGAATGTTGCAATTCCTACATTTGTTAGATCTCTGATTCTCTAAACGGCTTGCTTAAATTTAGCGCTACAGCATAGCAGTAGATCACAAATCCAAGAGCCTTCAAATCTAAATAAAAATCCAAAATCTTCACATAAATTCAGCCGCATTAATCTAAAATCCATGTTCGAAAGTTACGAACTTGTCTACTGAATATCCTATTGAAGTCCAAAACATGCCAACAACAAAAGCACGATTACACAGATAAATTTAAAACTGAAACGGCGATCAAGATATCAAGCGGCGCCTCGCCTCTCTGACATTACGTGTGTACCCAAAAAATGAATTAGGACATCCGTCATAACACATAGTATGCGGAACAGATGGCTACGACCGATAGGGGTCGAATAAAAAAGGGTGGAGACGGATGAAGAGACAAGGCGAGGAGCGAATAGGAAATTGCTATGGATTTTATTAGCAAGTCGGAGATATGGAGATTGCTCTATTTTTTCCCCTATTCCCGTAACGATAGATAAGGGTTGGAATATGTTAGGAGCTGGATGTGAAAGCGAGTAGATATATAAATATAATTTAAATGTTCAAAGAAAATGTATTAACAGAATGCAATTTTTTAAATCCCTGAAAATAGAAAGTGAAGGGCGATTATCAGCATAAATTTACCATGTATAAATCCGAATAGGCTTCGAAGTCTTTCTTAATTACGCTTAGATTATTTTTCTTCACAAATAAAAAGGTTCGATTAACAGCTCTAAAACTATTTTTCGTCATAGCGTATTTCTGGTTTCATTAGAGATTAAAAAATATAAAATATTATGTAATATATTATATTATATAATATTAGTTTTTATGGGAATTATAATTATTCTTGGTAAATTTATATTTGTGAAAAGGGTTATCTTAGGATGATTTAGCCCACAAAGTTCAAGCAAAATAAGTGTAAATGCCCTCATTGATAGCTTAACCGAACCAAAAATATTTGTAGATAAGTTCCTAATTGTTCGTTGTAGATTTTGATTTCCCATGTCGGTCATTTCAGAGTGGTCTGGGTCTTATAAATTATGCAAAATAAAATCGATTGATATCATCGCTAACAGTATAGACTTATGAAAAATGTAAAATTAGAAATAAGTTCTTATCTTTTTCGATAAATTTCTACAAATAAAATTGAATATCTTATAATAGTTTGCTTATAATGTTCTTTTATACAAACTGAAGCAAAAGAACATGAATCGGCAACAATGTGAAGTTATAAACGAGGTCATGCCTATTTTTGATAAATTTTTACCTGGTAAATCGAATAACTTAGAAAATTTTAGGGCTCTTATTTATGTACACAAGCCAAAAAAAATGATCGACGTCATTGCTGGCAGTATACACTCACGATAAATGTGAACTTATAAATAAATCTATAAAAGTTATCGGTAAATGCGGACTTGCCAAATCGGATATTTAATCCCCTGTAAATACCTATAAGGTTCTTATTTATTAACTTAAGGAAAATATGATAGGTCGGTGACGTTGTTGATACTTTAGACTCACAAAAAATGTTAAAGTCATCAATAATTTCATAACTATTTTTGATAAATTTGTACTTATGAAATCGAATGTCTTAGAATATTTTGCTTACAAGGTTCTTATTTATAAACGCGTGCAAAATAAGATAGGTCGACAGCATTGATGGCAGTGTTGACTCACCAAAAATGTGAATATATGTATAAGTTCAAAACTGTGTGCGGTAAATTTAGAGTTGACAAATTAGACATCTACTAGTGGTCTAACTGTAAGACTCTTAATTATTAACTCAAGGAATATAAAATGGGTTGATGTCGCTGATAGTGTAGCCGTACCCGTACGCTTTCCATTACTAGCACCAAGTCTCGTTTTCGATCGTTGACAATACGATGAACAAGTTGTCGGTGCAATAAATACTTGATCACTTAATTAGGAGATAAGCTTCTGCTTATTCCGAGCTTCGCATCCGATAGTTTCCACTATCTTCCCATCTTCACTGCTAAACTGTGTAACTCGAAGCGTAGTAGCAGAAGTTGATTTGATTCGTGTTATCTGCCGATCTGTTAATACAAATAAACACGGCGGAGGTAGTTCGCTTTGTTCTGGGTCGGTTTGGGAAGTTTGTTTACCTAGATGGCGTGTTTGTCCCGCGTTTGGGTCTCTTACAATCTCTTTTCGGAATGAAGTTTTAGGATATTATCTACGTTTCAAGATGGGAATGCGACTGTTTTTGTCGTATTTTCTTTCATAATTGGTTATTGGTATAAAGATAAAACTACTGGATCAGAAAAATAATATAACAGACGTAAGCAAATTTTGTACTATGAACATTTTCTTTTTGTTTACTGAGGTATTTAGGATATCTTTAGTTGTTGACTTTTTAGTGTTATTGATTTTTGAAATAACACATAAATATGTATAAATATTTCGTTTACTATCAATCGTTAGTAAATGCCTAGAGAATTTTTATTCATATAAAACTAGCCTTTATTTCAGATTCTGCGTGAGATTTGAATTATAGCTGAGAGAAAATGAATGATTACACCTGTAGAAATCGTTTTTCATTCCTCTATTAATTTATTCCTTGTCTTTGATACACTAATACAAAAACCTTATTTATTTCTACAGTAGTAATCTTTTTTCAATCAATAAAAGCAACAAGTAAGTTATTTTTGCCGTAAATTATAATAAACGTTTATGATAATAAACGAAAACCGAAAATAATAGAAAATAAAAAAGATTAACTAGTAATATATTATATATATATATATATATATATATATATATATATATATATATGTTTATATATATATAATATATATATATATATATATATATATATATATATATATATATATAGCAGCGCCATTAGTATAAAAAGTCACGTCCTGCTATCGCCAATTCGCCTGCCTGATGTGGCGTTTATGGGTGTTTTTCTAATGATACGCTAACTAAACAAAAACTATTGATAATCATTATTAAGATGCATAAGTTACAGAGCGATGCTTCAAACGACTTCTTTTCTCGCCTTGTTATACATGCCTACATACAAGGTGAAATATTGATCCGCGAATGGCTTTATTACATTGGTTTTAAGAGTAGCTTTAAATTTAACCGTAGCATGCAAAACCAATACCAAATGTAATAAGTGAAATCACTTTGAATCTGTTTCATAAAAGAAGTAAAAATTTATATCGTTTTAAAGAAACCTCCATTAAAATTCTATAACCACAAACCGAAATTAGCACATAAATAAGTCGTGGGATCATTTAATTTTCAACTTCCATAACCACTGTTTCAAGACTTAATTAATGGCTCGTTAATTAAACAATAATAAAGCTGAAACGGCACAAAGGAAAATGTTTTAAATCAAAACTAAAGACGGTCGTTTATCGCAATAGCCGAAACGGTAAAACTCAGTCTATGGCATAATAAATTTTAATTTTTAACAGCGGCAATATTCATAACGATAATAACGCCAAGCTCATCGGTATCGTCTAAATACCCATAAAGCGAAATCCTTTCGCAGCGCCAGAAACGGACACCAGAATGCTGAGCGCAACGTGCGTAGTATTCGCAAATTTTATTAACTTTTTCCTAGTGAATTTCCCGGTTTATTAAGAGAAAATTAGTCGTTAGGAGGGTCGTAAAAAATATTACGAGCTAAACGATAGCATAAAGGAACGGTAGACCCAGATAATTCTCCCTTATCAACTCTTTTATGCCTTCCTGGCAATATTTGGTCGTATTATGTCTTTCAAAAACCATTCTTCGTTCACTGGCGTAATATGTAGACGTCGCCGCGTGCTTTGAGCAGGTACTTAATGTTCGTAAACAGTAAATAAATTAAGTTAGCGAGTAAGTTTATGTTTGCTTGTTGTTTGTGTGAGAGGAGAAAGAAATATTGGCCGAACGAAGTTCGCTTCGTTGTTTTGGATCAAACGTAAAGACGCGAGAAGGTAGACAGCGGTCGACGATAAAAGTAACGAGATAAGGCTGGGTCGTAAAAGAACAGTGTTGTAATCATAGAGTATCGTGTTGTGTTTATCGTTGTGGCCAAAGAATTTGCATTTTAATGCTTGTTGTGTTTTGTTTTATTTATTTTGTAATTGTGTGAGCTGAAATGTATAAATATTTGAGAACTATTATTTCATATCAAATAATAAAATTAATTAATTTTATAACTAGAATAACAAGTAAACGTTCTAATTATTATAGCCATATAAAATTCAGGTATTCAAATCCAAATAATACTTACTAAGGTTATTTTTTAAACTAACAGTTTTGATGTTAGCCTGTCCGAAAGGTTGCGTTTAATTCAGTTTAATTTTTAATTAGTAATTCAGTTTAATTTTTTTATGAAAAATAGAATTTTCCGAGAAAAACATCTCTGTTAGATTCAGCTTTTCCGACATGAGCGTACTAAGTAGTACTGAAAGCCATTACAAATTGCCGTGTAGCCTTAAAGCATTATGAAACTATTACCTAAGTTTGAAAATTGAACTTTTTAATTATAACGTGCTTCTAAAACTATGAGTTTAGTATTTTTGAATAGCAATTTGAAATTTAGGTTTCCAATAAAATTAATTTCATGCAAAAACATTCATGTCATGATTTTTATAACTTTCACTGTATGACATTTTTCGATGAAGCCTAATCCGAATTTAACGAATTCAAAAGTAAGCATAGTCGTGAAAATATTTTATAAAGGATATCCGGTAGTAAAAGCATCGGTAGAAGTTAATATGAAGGCTGTGTGGCCAATTTCAGAGGTAAACAGAATATTTATAACCATGTATATATTACTTCAGCTTTGGCCGAGTATATTCCTGCATTATCTTCTGAGCGAGCTAAATAAGTATATTCCTACACGAATATCAATGCGTCAGAAAGCTCAGTGCTTGATAAACTCCACAATCACTATGTTTATTTAGTGTAGTCAGAATCAAGTATTGTAACAGGTAACGGAATGTGTAAGTATTATTATGTATTATGAACGTTAAATAAGAAAGAAATATTTAAAGTAGGTGTTTAATTGTGATTGGGCGGCGACTAGAAGTCATCTATTAAAATTGTCTAATGACGTAATCCTTTAGAAGATTGGGTTATCAATTTACTATTTATTCCGAGAACAATAGCCGCAAGGTAGCAGAGTACTATCTGGAGGTAAAGAGACCTTTTAGTGTTGACAAAACCTAATAAAATACGTGCTGTAAATTGTCTTAATCACTATAAAGGCTCAAGTTCATTTTGTAAAGACAACGTTAGACAAATGATTTATACGAAAATATTAAACTTGGCAATAATTAAATTTCCATTTATTCTCGAAAAGCGGGTATAAACTAGAACATATTTCTTTAATAAACTTACGTGTAAAGATAGTGCAGAAAATGAGTTGAGTCTACATTTTACTCAATAATTACGATAACTGGCGGAAAATGTTTTCAAAAAACGACACAACAATAAAAGATTTCGCTTAGTCTCAAGAAACTACAAATATTTGTTTTTCACTCTTATAAGTCACCCTTATGAGAAATCATCTGGAACGCGGGAAAACGTCTATGATGAAGATTATACTCTAGAACCAAGGGTACAAACGGTACACACATGTTATCGTAAATTAAGGGAGTTGCGTTTTGGTTGTTTAGGTATTAATTTATATTTGTAGTATTAACATAACCGATATTAATAAATCCGATTGAAAAAAAATGTTCTTTCAATCGGAAAAAAGAAAATGATAATTCTTGCCTTGATATTATGAGAAAATGTGTAAGCTCCTCTTGTTATAAGTCAAGTCTAAAAATAAATTCATTACCTATGTAGAACAAAAATCATAGTAGATTTATACTGGCCTTACTTAAAATTAGTTATTTTGATTTCATTACCTTTATAACAAAATTTCCTTTTGTTAGACTTTACGATAAGCATATTTTAACTAGAAGATTTCTTGTTCGGTTTCTTACCCGACAAGATTTTATAACGTTTCATTTCATTATCAATATTTTTGTATACTCTCTGTAACTTTTCATCCGTCAGTATGTACGGACAAAAGATAGTTATAGTTAATAATATATTTTTTTCTGACATTTTCGGGTAAAATTTGTTGTCTACAAAATACGGTGATTTCGTAGTTATTGGCAGTTTTTATAAACTTTTGAAAGTTGGTACATTTGTCTAAAATTTAGGTAACATTATTGTACGTGAATGGTTTCTTTAGTCCCAAATTTTTGTAGACTGAAAAAAAATAACTCTCTTTAAATACGCATTACACATTATTTTTCATCGCCTAACGTCAGTATTGGTAGTGTAAAAAATAAATTATTACCGATAAGGAAGGAAGGAAAACATATGTTATTAAAGTAAATTATTTAAAAAATTTAAAAAAAATTAATTAAATTTTGAAATGGTACCATATATATATCATTATTTTTTACCTTTCAGGAGTAGAGATTATATAAACAACACCACAACCACAAATGATTAAAATGTTAAAATTAAATTTGTCGACTATAATGAAGTGCTCTTCAAAAACTGTGACATGCACTTGTTGCCATCTGCGATAAGTAAAAGGGACAAGTAGTGAAATAAGTTGTAGAGTTTAATTGTCACACGCTTTTATATCTTAGTTGCCTTTCAGGAGCTTTTATATAAATATATATGCCTTTCAGGAGCAGAGATTACACAAACAATGCCACAATCACAAATGATTAAAATGTGAAAATTAAATGTGCCGACGATAACGAAGTGGGTTTCAAAAACTGTTAGAAAAAGGAACAAGTAGTGAAATTTAGTGTAGTTTAGAGCTTAATTGTCCCACGTTTTTATATCTTAGGTGCCGTACGCCATTACAGTTTATTGTCTATATGTAGATGGAAGCAATGTGCGGGTTAAAGGAGACATATTATTAAAGCCATCCGTAGCGAGCAAAAGAGAAAAGTAGCGGCAGAAATTTTAGAACTTATTTACGACACCCATTTTCTGCAAACTATCCTTCATTGGTGTGGTAGACGACTTACATATAGATATACTTTGGAATTTTTGTGATATTTTTGATTTTTTGCCTAGAAATTGGATTTATATTTGGATGTTTATTTAGTGATACGGCAATTTGGGATTCCTTGAATTGTTCATCATGTTGTGAATCCCCTTCGAATCACAATGCTTCGATATGTATATGAACGAAAAGTGTACGCAAGTGTGCGTTTAATTTACCACCAGTTCAATTACTGAGCATATATATTATAAGTGCGGCCACAAATAACTGGCGATAGAGGTACCTGGAAACGCAGGTTACTGCATTTTTGTAAGAATGTGTTAGATAAATTTACAAAAGAATGTCTTCATTTTTTCAGAAAATTCGAGATGACCCTGGCTTTTACACGAACTATTTATTTTAGATTTATATACGTAATTACACGAGTTTATTTATTCTCTCGTAATAACGAGTCATTTTTTATCGATTTCAAAATAGGTAAATTAGTTTTTAAACGGAATATGAAATTAGTTTTTAAACGCAAAATGGCACCCGCAATACTTAAATTTATAATACGAAAAAAATATATTACACATAATGGAAAACCATTAATAAAATATATTACACATAATAATTTTCCATTATGTGTAATATATATAAAATATATTACACATAATGGAAAAGCACTATCATCGTCAAGAACATGTTTAAGGGATGAAAAAGAAAATGTATAATAATATAGGTATTTATTATCGAGCAGAAAGGGAGAGATGAAAAATAATGAGTAAATTAATAATAAATAACTTGTTGATATCAGATAAAAACTTGACGTCTAAACTAATAGCAATAGTAACAATAATAAACGTTCACCAGTAAACTGGTACAGCTTAGATGGTCGGTTGCACACAAATCCACAGGGGAGTGGAGCAACAACCTATGGCGTGCAAAGCAAAGCACATTAAGGGGTACGTGTAACTGCGAGTGAACGAATCAAAGCTCTAAGTAATATAATGATTCGCTTTATGTTAACATGATTCTCGTATTACTTTTGTGAATCTGGGTGGTTGACTTTATAAAATTGTTCTTTTTATTCGCAGGAATAATATGTTGGCTTTGGCTTTATGTTAATATGACGCTAAAACAAAATTTTTGTCATTTAAATAGTTCGTTTTCAACAAAATGTTCTGGACTGAGATTCAGTGTGCTGAAGAGTTTCTTAAGTATACATAAATTGCACCATTATGAGCTGAAGAATCGATAGATACCAACATAGATGAAATGGAACTGTTACGCATATGAGATAGCACTACTCTTTAGATTATTATGTGTAAGAAAAAATGAGAATTGAAGCAATAATAATCATACCTGAAGCAATGTTACTCGAAATAATTCGAAAACTGTTGGGCTGTCACCATATGATTTTTATTATACGTAAACTACGATAGCATAAACATAATAAGTCATGGTCTATGTTTTTTTTCTAACCTCAATTTCAATTTGGATTATTATTTACCAGAAACATTGTATATAACACAACAAAACTAACTCGTACAAGTGAGTTTAGAATGTAAGGGTTAATATAGAGCTATGTCTAATTTTTTTCCTTTCATTTCCACTTTCATTTAATTTTTCCCATATTTTTAGGCTTAGTTTTTATGTAAATGTTTTAAATTTGGTTTTCTTTTATGTTTCACTTATATATAAGTTTATCTTAATTACACAATGAGTATCGTGTTCCATTTGAAACAATTTATTCTGCCATTACAAATTCGCCTTACTTGTTACAAATTCAGTGTCCTTTTAACGGTACAATTTTGTTTAATTATATTTATTTTTTAATACGACTTTTTTATGACTAATGTAAAGAAATCTGTAAATTCAAATACTTCGCTGAAACTGGCGACTAAAATCACAATGTGTTTTTAAATCGTGCTATGTCAGTAGAGCTGATATCAATCCTTTTTCTTTTTCTTTGAAATGCAAGATTTATTTCTTAGGTTTCCGTTCCTCAGCTTTAATATTTTATGAGAACTAGAAGGAGCAACAATTTTTACCCTTCTTCATTTTCTGTTGGCAAGCATCTGTTTGGGTATGTAGGGTTTTAAGAGCATTTATCTTCTTGCTTATTTCCATTGAATCCAAGACGAATTCCCGCTTTTTCTTTTGTGGGATATACTTTTTGCTAATAATAAAAGAATGAAAGACTAATTAAGGGATTAAGAACAAGACAAATTTAAGAAGGCTTTATGAAATCGATAGTCATTTGAAACAAAAAAAACCTTAAATGAGGATTCTTATCTTGTCAAAAACATGATTTTCCAAAATTGATTTCTATATTGAAATTTGGATAGTTTTACTGTGCATTATATTTGTGTGGTAGTAAAATAAAACTCCTTCGAAATATGGAAAACACTATACTATCAACTAAAGGTTATATAAGTTAGTTTTTTTATTATCTTTTTTAGATTTTGTTAATCATCAAAAAAATGATTCGGTATCAAAACTTTTATAGCATACACAAAATTCACCCCATTACGCGTCTTATAGTATTGGCTAGTATTAGAAAAATGGTCCTAATTTAATAATACAAAAATTTGCCAATTTCGTACTTTTGTGTGTTAAAGCACTTTTAAAGTTAGAGTAGTGTTAAATATCCTAGCTTAAACAATAAAAGAATTTGCAAACCTACCCATTATATATATCATTCAAAACGTGGACAGACCCATTAATAAAATTAATCCTTAATACCATAACAAATCCATACCAATTTAAAATGTTCCATAATCTAAATAATTAAAAGTTAGAAAATCAATTTCAAATTTGTTCTGTGTCAGCGTTTCACGTTGATAACAGAACGGAATATTTTTTATCTCACTATGGTTTTTTGATCAAAGATTTTTTAAATCTTTCGAACGTTGACTGTGTAAGAAATAAAATTATTTCGTTCATTTGGATTTTAAATGAAACCTAATAACTCTAAAATTCAAACATATCAGTAAGGTATGAAATATTTAAAAAAAGGACAGACAACTAATTTTTTTAATAATAAGGAATATGTGGAAAACCTATTTTTCACCTCCTTACTTCCGAATATAATAAAAAGTAAACCTAAAATTGAATTGAAATTATAAAAGCCTTCTAAATGGTAATATTTTATTCGTTTTTAATAATTAAATTGATCTTACAACTAAAGTATTGATTATAGCTAAAAATAATTCATTTTAATTGTTCACGTTGAAATACGTTTCCTTTCTTTATCTTGTTAAGGTGATCTGATTTTATTTACATTTGAATCGAATTTCATCAATTTATTTATCAAACTACGGTTCGCTAATGAGACATTGACAGTGCATAAATGTATGTATGTTTCTTTTAATGCATAAACGATTGATTTTAATGAGTAATATTGAAAATTTGTCAAGTTTATGCGAATGATATTAAATTTATTTTTATTACGAATTGCATAATCAAGAAATTGGCCTTCCAAATTAATTCAATATGATTTTCAAAACTTATCAATTACACTATGAAGTTAAAGATATTTTTATTTTTGATACCAAGATAATAGATAAAGTATCCTTTAAATATACTTAAATAATACTTTAACCCTTTTCTCATATTTTTCGGTTGTATTATCGTATATATTTTTTAAATAAAAAATTAATTTTTGAAAAACTAATTGTGTACATTCAAATAAATTAGTCCTCGCCGTCACTATTCGTTGTGTTTGAATTTATTTAAAGGTACCAACGTGTCCTTCCGGTGTAAAAGTCCCGCTATCCACATGTCAGGTCAATTTACCCTCACTGTACGAATTAACGTGCTCTGTCACATCTTGTTAAGGAGTTGGTGTCCTGTTTTTTGTTAATTATATATTACTATGAGAAGTGAATGTTTACCTCACTTTATACATCTTTTAGTCTTTTTTTGATTTTTAGGATGCATTTTTTTATGATTTGGCAAGGAAATAAGGAATCCTTATAATATATATATACAGTTTCTACCATTTTATATGAATATAAAAATGAAATTATGCAAGTGGATTGTTCATATAGAGAATTAAATTAATATGTAATTAAATATAAAGAAAACAGAAAAGATAGATATAGAGAATTAAATTAATATGTAGTCAAAAATAAAGAAAACAGGAATTTCAAATGATGAAAAGATGTGATTAGATTCCATATGGTATTTCTTATTTTTGAGGTCGTTTGCGATATATTAAGCTTTAAATTGACTTAAAATGTACACCTTCTTATTCAATCTTTCAATTTTGAATTTGAAAAAAATTTAAAAAGAACTAAATTTTACAATTCGAATAGAAGTTTCAATCGAACTTGTTCCTACTAATTTGCATTAAACATTTCATAAGCTTAAGGCTTTTAAAATGTTACAAAGGGTAATTACAAAATGTATGCGTATTCCAGTTTAATTTTCAATTCCACATGATTTCTCTATTACACATAATTGGACATGGCTCAATGAATAAGTATTAATACATCTATATTTAAATTAAAATTGATAACACCATAAAAGTAAATATAAATAGATTTGAATTTACTTATTTTAAAGATACCTTATACAATTTAATCGCAACGGGGTAGGTTTTATTAATAAAAGAACTTAACATCCTTCTGTTTCCTCCAGTACCTTTTTTCTTTTCTGATAAATTTCCTCCTTCATTACCATATTTTTTTATTTATGTACTTGAATGCATCTGATTGATACATATGGAGGACTTATTGCGACTAGAGCAATCTTTTATAGCTAACTAGAATACCATTCCAGCCCCACTCGCGGCCGGGAATTGAACCCGGGTCCCCACAGCGTGCCGTGCAATCAAAAGCCATATGCATTAGAATAAACAAAACACACTACGGCAACGACATAATACTGTAATAAATTTTCTTGGTGCCTTGATTAACTTTTTCATAGTAAATCCTGTATATGATTCGATTGAGTCTTACAGAATCTTTTTTTAATTAGTAGATATGGATAGGTAGTAGGTAGGTAGGTAATTAGTAGGTATGGATAGGTAGTAGGTTACGGGTAGCTATTACGTTATGGTTAGACATTAAATTACGGTTAGATAGCTTACGGGTAGATAGAAAGTTACGGCTAAGTGGTAGGTTATAGGTAAGCAGGTGGTTACAGATAGAAGGTTATGGTTGGTCAGTAGGTTACAAGATGATAGTAGGTTGTGGGTAGGTAGTAGGTGTCTAATAAGTAGTAAGTTACGAGAAGGTAGGGAGAAGGTTACGGGTAGATAGATTGTCACGGGTAGGTTACGGTTAGATAGCATGTTACAGGACAAACAATTCTAAGATTAACAATTTTTTTTAAGTTATAAGTATTGTAAATAAGATGGATTTAAGATAGTAAAGATTTTAAATATATGACTTACGTTCTTCATGTTAAGAAGTGACAAATGCGTGGAGCTAAATGAAAAATACATTATGGAAAGCGGTAAAATATAAAGAAAGAATCAAGAATTGCTGTTCATGCAATAATGTTAAAGGAGATACATTTTATAGACTCTGGTTGACGGAGGAAGAAATAAGGTTAGTAGGCGAGGTTAGACAAAAGGCCGTTTTATTATAAATCTAAGAAAAAAATGTAGGATGCTTTGTATTCTGACGAATAAATATTGACTTGTTAGTAAAAAATGTATACGTTCAGAGATATTTAGTAGGAAAAACATAGAGAAATTTGAAAAGATACTCAAAAAAAGAAAATCAAGAATATGACGAGATCAAGAATATGAGTATTCAGACTAAAACAATATTTAAAAAGAACCTTTTACGCCAGTTGTTTATTATTATCATTATGTTATGCTTACCTTGTCTATATAGAATATGATGTGAAGACACAACAGGTAGTTTTGCAGTATGCGCACACAATATCTATATTACTAAAGTCACGGGCATAGTGAAAAAAGAATATACATAGGCACAGACACACACACACACACACACACACACATATATATATATATATATATATATATATATATATATATATATATATATATATATAAACTCTTTTTAATCAAAACAATTACTGCAGAGAACCATGATATTCAAAAATATGTTAACGAAAGCTAAGGCACATAGTTATTTTTAATTTTTCTTAAATCGGAGCAAAAACATTCAGCCTTTCCTCCTTCGCATTTATTATCATCCTCTTTAATTAATTTGAACTAAGTTTTGGGTTAAATAATTAAATAAAGTTAAAAAAAATGTATACTTAGCATATTCTGTTTTGAAATTAGAAGCTTCTAACAAACGGACGTTCAGGCTCCACAGGGTTTGGTACGGGATCCCAAAAATTGTAACAATATTTTAAATCGGACCCGTAAATCGGGACTTCCGACTAGTTCATAAATAAAAACACCTACATAAATAAAAGCAAACGTAACATTCGGACATTGGAGGGACACTTTAAGACGCTAGTATTGGTATAATTCACGGAAAAAGAAATTTGGAGGTTTCAACCCACACGTACTCGACGTGTCACTTATATTGCCGCACGTGTAACGTATAGAATCACGGTTCTGCGGTTTAATAATAAATGATGTTGAATTTTAAGAAGGCATCGCGCATCAACATAACGTGGTGCGCACTTAACGTAGCTACGTAGCATTATGTAGTAACGTAGCGTTTACGTAGCAACGTAGCGTTTACGTAACGCGGTATGTAGCTAACTTACGAGGCAGTTTAGACTGAGCACGGAGCTAGTGGAGATGACCTCTAGTATTCGATGAAATATTCATGATAGAGTGGCGACTGCCGTGATGGGAATCAAATGAAGTAGACAGATAGCTGTGACATTCGGGCGATTGAAATTGAAATTGCTCCGACGCTGAATTTGCAATTTTGGTAGTACAATATGTGGTTAATACCGGATGCGGGCGAGCGTAAGGTTAATAGTGATATCAAAAGGAAACAGCTATAAACTAAACTTATTTTTACACTATACTGTGAGTGATAAAGAGATATTGATTGTAAAATATGATAAGTGGACGGACAGATGGACATGACAAAGTTGTAAGGTTTTCGTTTTGCTATTCGGTTACAGATACCTTGCAACCTTACATGTCAATATATTCATTCATTTTTAGTAGCATCGTAACTCTTAATTTAATACTAATTATGATGAAATTTAAAAGGAAACATATTTGAATTTGGTGAAGATAGAAATAAAACAAAATATTTCGCATTTTTTGAAATGTGCATTTTTATTTATTAGCATTGAAATTGGTAATGAATATTTTTTTTCACTTACTGTCAAATGACTTTTACTTTAGAAAGTTATGCCAAAGAAGAGAAGTTAAAACTATTTAATTTAATTATATACGAATATATTTTCATAAAATAAAAAATATAGGTACAATTAAAAATATTTGCAAGAAAATATCAACTTTTATATTTTTCCTGAAGTTTAACTTGAAGAATATTCTGAAAAATATTCAGGAATCAACCTATGATTTAAATTTTAGAATTCATCTATTACTTTTTGAATTACATCCAAGTTGTAAATTTATATGATTATTTTTAAGTCGTTCATCTTTTTATGATTTGACAATACTTTTAGTCGCAAAGGTGAGTGGGTCACATGTATTGAATACTCGTATCGAAATAATTTTTTTTTCATTGCCTCTATTTGACCTCTAGATAATTGCGAATTGGATCATATAGTTATTGCTCTGGAAAATAGATTTTGGAAGCATTGTAGTGAATATAGATAAAAATAATGTATGTAAACATCATAAACTTTCCGCCCTTAATTATATATATTAAGAAAACTCCAAGATAATATGTTAAGAAAGCTCCAAGAAAAAAACTGTTACGTCGTTTCGCGCATCTCTACATAGATTTAACTTAAATTATAAAAGTACAAATGCCACTAATTAGGTACGTTGGTGATCTCATAAGGTTTCCGTTTTTCCTCTTGATGTACAGAATGCTAACTATATTTAATATTTTGTGAAAACCTGAAGTTCTTAATAAGACAATTTCACTTTCAATTAACTTTTGTGGGTAAAATCAAAACTTCTCAATCTTTTAGACTAATCAACCTTTTAAAATTGCTTAATATGCAAAATAAAACTTGGATATAATATTTTAATAAATTTAATTTTTTCCTTATCCAGAATGGCTAACGTTACTTGTCCTACGAAAAGATGTAAAAAATACTTTTACAGTGTATTTTCTCACAAGCAAAGCTGGTTTTTTAGAATTTACCACAGTCAAAACAAAGGTTTTAAAGCCAAAAAAGACTTTCATTTTATTTTGCGAACATAACATGGTATCATCTTTTGTCAGGAGGTGGACAGGATAAGATAGGAGACGTAAAAAAATCCAGCATATTGTTGTCAGGATATTGTAATTGTATTTTGTTCAAACACGTGCAAAGTAATAGCTTTATTTTATGAATAAATTTATTGGTAGGCGGATAGAGAAAACGGTTCAAGATAAAGAAATAAATTGGACTCTGTTCTTTTTACGATTGTAAATGCTAGAAATAAAAAAATTGTTCAAAATGTATCGTATGCTTATTTGTGAATCTCAGTTTTGAAATTTTTGAACTACTTAAGTATTGAAAAATTTCAATACAGGATTATTGATAAAAGTTGGCAGAAGAAAAAAATATCTTAATTTATATACTAATTTTTTACAAGCTAACTTTTTTTAAGCTTTATGTAACATAATATTTATTAAATATATCGTTTATAGAACTGAAGTTTACATTGAAACGAAATGCAAAACAGCTTTTGTGTTGTAATTTGTCAGGAGTTTTAAAAATATTCTTTGAAATGAGACGTATACGAATACAGGTTCTTATAACTCGAAAAGACTGTACATGTTTGAATGAAATGAAAGAAAAACCACAACAGCTTCGATATATTTCTCGACAAATGTGGAGCCCAAAGACGAAATACACCAATGAGGATAGTGAGTGGACGCAAATATTTGCAGCAATTCCAGCTCCTAATTAAACTCGTAAACACACAACACACATTTTTTCTATCTCTGACTGATCTATTACATTACTCGGATGTCTTGCGAAACGTCAAAGAGAAACCATTTTCCTTACTGGGAAAAACCTTCGCCGCATTAAGGCGGACATTGAGTGCAGTTGTTTGCGAAAGCTGAGTCTTGTAATTGAAGCTCTTGACACAAAACCAGATATTTTATTTGTTGTTTTATGAAGATAACCTTTTCTTTCATAGTTTTATTAATGTCTACTAGTTTTTTATAAATGTTTACATTGACATCAAATTTGTTTTTCTGACATAGTACATCCGAGATGAGAATAATATTAAAAAATATAAAAATAAAGGTAATAAATAAGTGATGATATAAATATGATGAGTATACAAAAAAGACAAGGAAGGGAAAAATATGTTTAAACTTAAAGAAAAATTAGTAGAAACTAGAAACTATGAAAAACCAATTATTATCCTGATCTTCTCTTCTTCATGTCCTGACTAATATGCTTATATAAATTTCGTATGTAGTATTATATCAATTTCGTGTGTATCGTAACAATTTAAAACAAAATATCATTCATTCAAATTTATAAAAAGAAATATTCCAGTAGGACATTTTTGTTTTAAGTTGTAAATTTGTTTACTGAAATAATATTTTTTATTATTAAATCCTTTAAGCGCTATTGATATGACCATCAGTCCTGAAACAAAGTACAATTTTTTTTATTTACACAGTACAGTATTTAAAGCGAATATTTTAATATTAACGTATTTTTTATTGTAACTTGCCATACGAGACACATAAAAGAAGCCTGGTTTGATACCGCAGAAAAGAGTAACCACTCAAAGGTTTCAGAATGAATTTGTCAGGTATTTCATAATATTTATTTTCATTTCAATAGTATTACATGTACGCAAGTTACTGTTTATAACCGAAACATTTTTTGCATTTAAGAAACTTTTTAAGTACAAAAGATGGTGATAGTTTTGATTAAATGCAAAAGATTTTGATTGAATAAATAGATATCTAACTTTGGTGTATAAGGGTTTAAATACAAACTACAGGAACATAGAGTTTGGAGAGGTTAACTGTTACATGGAAATTTTAAACGGTCTCACTAATTTTATTTGAAAAAAAGTTAAAAAGACTTAAAGGTTTATGGTACTTAAATCTCTATAATTCCAGCCATAAATAAGTATCAAATACTGCTCAGTTTAATTCCTTTGAATTGGTTTGAACTGTTTTTGTAGCGTGACTTTTTTTACATCGTATAAAATTTTCTTTAGGCATAAATGACTAGTCACTTGGCAATGGTTTAAAGTTAATTTAAATATAATTTTAAAGTATCGCAATGGAAACGTCACTAATATCATATTTAAAGATAAAATATCCAGAATAGTATATACTATTATGATATACTACAAAGAGTTGAGCTAAAATATACGAAAGGAAAATAAGAATTGTATATAATTTCAATACGTGTAATGTATGTTTTTGAATAAAGCCACAAAGCATTATTTCAAAATTATTCATCAGGAAAATTGTTCTGAAAATCCGTGCATCGGGATCTGCCTTAACCGCCGACCAACTTTACGTTTACGTTCACATTTTCGTGAAGCCAGAAGCGTAGAAACTGGGGAACGTAACGAAAGAAAAAAATTACTACAATCCGCTGCGGAACCGCTCGGAAATCCCGTCCGATCCTGCTCTCTTATCTGGCTTTCGACCAATTTTCTCCCGCGTCTCGCCTCTATCTTAATGTCGCATCTCGTTTACGACGCTCCGCACAGTGGCGGGATGCTGCGGACGACGGACGAATGGACCAATTCTTTACCTCCGGCCTCGGCGGGTACTCGTATATCGAGATTGTACATTAATTTGCTGGTTGTTTTATTTAATAGTGGCGGGAGGGCAGTTGACAGTTAGCTCGTAGTGTCTGACAATGGCTGCAATGAGGGCTAGCTTTGCGGCTTAATGTTTGGAAGGGTTTTTATTTTGTGAAGTCATTTGGTAGCACAGTTGTTTATGATTATTTATTAGCTTACGCTTTATTAAAATACTTCAGTTAATATCAGTGAGCTATTTCCTAAGTTTTTGTTAGCGTTGCGCATAATATGTGTATTTTATCAAATAAATATGTGCATAAAACACTGGCTTATTTAATATTAATAATTATTTAATCTCCATAATTATTTTAATATTAGTTTTTAAACAAATGTAATTTTCCTTTACCCGATTTGAATGTTTTAATATTACATCGGTTTTACGGAATTCGTAATAGAGTGTATCGAAATCTAGAAATGTTTGTTACTTTGTACACGAACAATCTTTGTTAAAATGATGATAGCGCTTTAGGCTTTGGAATCGGCTGGTATAGAAACATGGATTTGAACTAAGACTTATTTTATGGTTTGTTTTATGGTTTTGTAACTCAAAAGGGTAAACAGAACCTTCCTAAGATTACTCACTTGTCTGTCCGTATGTCTGCGGACGTTTTTTTTCAGAAGTGGTTAAATGTAGAAATTTGAAATTTGCCATAGTCATAAAAACTTTTTTATCCTTTTTATTTTAACTCGCACTTATATCAATAGCTAAAGGTCAAAAATACCCATTAGGAAATTTTTGGAATGACAAATGTACCCCAATTTTTTTTCTTTAATTTGGCGTAGGGGAGGATGTGGATTGTAAGGGTCAGTTACAATGATCTCAAAATCATTTTGTTCACCATATTAAAGAATATATATATATATATATATATATATATATACATATATGTATATATATATATATATATATATATATATATATATATGTGTGTGTGCGTGTGCGTGTGCGCGCATGTGTGAGTTTGTGTGTGTGCAAATAAAATATATTTTTCTCCCTTATTTACGAAATTTTTCGAGCTAAGCATTATTCATTCATATATATCGGGCGATTATTACAAAAAATTACGTATCAAAATTTAAGAAGCTAATAAAACACGGTAGGTCTATGTGTTATTGGGGTAATCCGTCATTAGGTGGTACTTACTCATTACCTTCTTATTAGTATAAGGCATTTTTGAATCACTATAACCACCATTCCATCTGGGTTGTCTCAGGATTCTTCTGGGATGCGTAACATCCTGCCTCATATAAAGGAAGGGACTTTTGAAGGTCGCCTAACAGTAAATGTAACTGCAATCACAACGTTTCCATCTAATAGAGTTAAGTACTTACCCCACTCAATGAACCGTTTAGTATCTCCATTTTCTCTAGAATGATTTTGGCGAATGCTGTAATTTTAATTTTGAACCAGACCTATTTATCGACAAAATATTTTACATACACTTGATAAGTAGCCACTTCGCTGTTGTAGAGCTTTATATAGATGCTCTTCATTATCGATCATTACAAAAATTGTAAATATATGTCAAACAAATGCTTTAGAGTGGCATTTTCATCAAGATTATATTATGCAAAACCTAAATTAAATTTCGTCTAAAAGTAGCAATCTCGCTTATTCCATTATTATACCGGCAAAAAGAATGTAAAATTCCCGCAAAAACATCTCACAATACAAAATCTTGGAATCGGCCAAACGTAAACTCGAAATAATCGAAGACATTTCCTCAAAGCTTATTACCGCGAATGCCGAGAAAATTCCTCTACCGAATAATATCCTTGAACTATTTTCACTGAATCCGCCGCCGTCGTTCCCGGACATTGTCGGCATTCCATCGTTTGTTCTACTTGCCTTGTCTGTCTCCAGTCGCCGTTACTAAGAGTGCTGGCGTCTCTCCAACCTCATATATGTACGTTTGCTGAAAATATTTTCGATGAAATGCAGCCAATTGCCGTTTTATGTATGTGGTTGCATTGCCTCGATCGTACGTTTTGTATATTGCATGTGTACTGTTTTACGATGTTGTTTTGGAATTAAAATTGTTGTTATTTGCTCAATAATTATTTATAATTTTTGTTTGACTAAAATAAATAAAGAGCAGAAGATTTAAAAATTTTATATTTGACACAAAAAATCGATAACTTATATAGATTCGAATTATTATTGTTAGTTTTTAATACATAAATATATTAATAAATTTACGTCCATTTCTTAAACTAAAGAACTTGATATGTACTCTATTGATAAAAATATTTTCACAATATCCCTTATAAAATTAGAAAATGTTTTCATCTAAACCTAGATAATTTCATTTGACCTCTTTCACTTAAATTATATCGATTTTCGATTTCGATTTCGGGCCAAGGGTTGTTACATATATGTTAAGCCGAAAAGTATTTATTATAAACATATATGTTTGTGTGTGTGTCCGTATATATATATATATATATATATATTAAATACACATCTTATTTAGAAATTAGAAGCCTCTGCCAATTCGGGTGACAAACGGTCAGCTTTGCACAAAACTAAGATTCCGTTCGAGCCATTCTACTTCGAAGCATTAAAAGCATATGTTCAAATATTTAAAGCTGTTAAGTGAAATAAATATAGATTATTTTGATATTATCTTGGTCCGCGACTTCGCTCGCATTGGAAAGGGAAAAATGACGGTGTTATAAGAAAAAATGTTGAGAAAATAGACAATATTTTCCATTTATTAGGTAATAACGGAGGGATTTGTTTATTTAAAAAAAATGAATACATAGATTAGGAATTAATAACATAATAAAGGATAGATAAACATGTATAAATACCGATGACAAGGAAACGGACGACGGTATGCAATATACAGCATGATATTATTCACAGAAATACATAAATGCATATATCATAGAGACGAAAATTAATGAATTTAATTATAGCCATACTGATGACAGAAAAAAATTGTATAACTTAGTATTGCTGACAGGAAGAAATTTTAGCATTTTTTTATCGTTACGACTGGCTTATTAACAGAAAAGCTAATTTTACTTAAGCGTACTCACTCCTTTTGGATCAGATACTCGATTTCAAATTTTATGTATGATTTAATATTTAGTTATATTGACTTATTATGACTTGAGAACAAGTTGTTTAATTGTTTAATATTGGTACTGAGTGCTGTAATACGTATAAAATAGATATGTAAAGTAACAAAGTAAAGCTACTCCAAACATATCATCATTTTGACGTTACATCTCCATTACATAGTTAAAAGCCTAGCATTATTTGAGCCTCATGTCTATGCATTATTATTTAGTCACTCAATAAATTGGTAGTGAACTAAATATTCGGATTTGTTGACGATTTCTGATGTTATTAGAATTATTTAATTAATTCAATGTTATCAGTAGTGGTAAATGAGATTTGGCACCGGATGAGGTGTAAATTATCGCCATTATCTTGTGAGCATTGAAGCTTTGTATTTACGTATATTATGTTTTAAATATTGATAGTGAATTAATTTAATTGAGTAGTATGTGTTTTAAAGATGTGTCTCATTTCGATTAGTTGCTTAATTATAGAGTAATGGTTTTAATTTTTGATTTCCACTTTACAATGCTAAGTTATTTATCACTTTTAAAATACTGTGAATACTATTTGATTGTTATCATAAAATGTATCATTTGTTTAGAGGACAAAAATAAAAACATAATAATTTTTAAGTTTTTGACAAGAAATACAAGTTAACATTTTCATTTTCTTTTATTTTTAATATTTATGGAATATGTTTTATTAATTTAAAGTTATATTTAATATTTTTAACCACTAAATAAAAAAAATGTTAACACTCGTAGAATATTTAAGATCAGGCTTGATATTTACAAAAAGATGTCAACATTTTTTTTTTACTTAATTTGTACCATATCATTTAGTAAGGTAACTAATCACAATTAAATGAATCTTCGTGATGTAGTATTATTTCAAATTTATTTAAATTATTTACCACAACCTAGGCTCCGTTGTATGACAACATTTTCAGGTGGGTAATTAGCAAATATAAGGGGGAGCACTGCAACAAAACCTAGGGAGATGATACTTTACTGAAAAATACTATTTTTATGATGTATTCGGTAAATATATTAAATTCGATAAAAATACTGTGCTCTATAACAATTTAAACCTAATCTAACTAGAACAATCTAATCTAATTTAACATAACTTTAATTAACCTAGACATAACCTAACCAAAACTAACCTAATATAATACAACCTAATCCAATCTTATGCGAAATAATTCAACATAACTAAATTTAACTGAACCCCATCCATTCAAACCCGACATAATCTAAACTTACTCAACTTAATCCAACCTAAGCTCAACTAACCCAGTCTAATAATATGACCCAAACTAAACCAATATAACATAACATAACCCAACACTATCTAGTTCAACATAACTCGGCATAATTCAACTTAGCCTAACATATTCCAACTTAACTTGACGTTATTCAATCTGACGTAATATGACATAACATAACCTAACTAATCCATTATAACTCAACCTAACCGAGCTTAGTCGATTTTAACCCAGTGTAAATAAATTCAACCTATCCTAATCCGATCTAACCCAATTTATTGTAACTTAACTCAGTCTAACTAAATCTAGGTTCTCCTAGCCTATAAGCTGCTTCATTTAAACAATTTTCTGGGGCGAGGTATGAAAAAGATACCTTTTAGCTATTCTTCCTATATTAGTTCTACTTCTTATTAGTATTGTAAAGTGTTTTGAGTGTTATTAGCGAGTAATTTACAATTATTTTCTCGGTAACTCTTTCCGTGCCAAGGCCTGTACTGTCAGGAAGGTGGAATACCCTAAATATATCCAGGTACTTATATATTTTTTAATATTTTGTACTTGCCTCTTTTCGATATGTTGTATAGTAAATTCAAATGCTTCATATTTTAAGCATGGAGATTATGTAACGATAAACCAATAACTACCTCGATTTTTTTGTACATAAGATACTTTTATTTGCATAAATATTTATAGTAGACTATGATGAAAAAGCTCCTCATTATTTGTTCGTGACTTAATTTCTAATTACATAATAGATTTCATACGTGATGTTCTAACCTTGAAGTTTCGGATGTAACTTTTTTTTTCTGTTTATTGTTATCTCTACAGATGTTATTATCATATCAGACCTTTCAAAATTCTAATTCGTGAATAACTGAAATCGTTTTAAAATGTTTTCCGAAAAATATCCAAAAATCATCAATTTTTAATTGTTAGGTTATAATATTTTATGGAAAATATGTGGATGATTTTGACGTCTTCAATCGCCATCATTAAACATCAACTAATAAATATCGTTTCTCGGACAGGTAGATAGATAGCCACAGCACCTAGTAAAATCACTAAGTAGAAACAGGAAGTTTAGCAAATGAGTTACGCGTTATACATCTTCTATCATTGACAATAAGGATCGTACGCAAAGGGGCAATATTTATATATAATAGGTATAATGTTAGTATTTCAATAGTTATTTTTTTAGGGGTCAACACCTGCTTGGCGAGAATTGAGATGTAGATTGATTGTTATTGGAAAACAATTAAATTTACAAAAAACACATTAAATTTATATTTCTACTAACGTCAATGAGTGGTGACCACTGTAGTTTTAATATCCATATTGTTAGTTTTAATTTTAGTTTATTTAATTAGGTAAAATACTGAAATATTTTTAAATTGCATGTATGTACAGGATAAATTTAGGTAAGGTTGGTGCCAGGTGTAAGATCAATCTCTTCCAAGTTTAAAGTGAATTTTGATATGCCCTAATTCCTTGTAAGTGCACTAACTTCAACGTATTAAACTTTTACTACAATGGTTTTAAAGTAGTAAATGTTAAAGCCATTTGATGGGTATTTCGTCACCGAAACAGAGAAATAAAAATTTTCTCTTTATCCTAAATTCACCTGCCGGCCGGCAACACGCGTCCAGTGCTACCAACACATGTGTACACGCCTCTTATCGTGGCCGCCGCCGCCACTCTCTCGTATATTCCACTACATCCGGCCCAGCCGGACTTCCGCCTCGGCCGGACTTTATTTTGCGTTAACAACCGACTTGACAACTATTTTATGCAAAATGGAAAATGTTAGCGGGTACTCGTTCAGAAAGCTTTTCCGTGACCGGCAAAGTAAAATAAAAAATGGTAAAAAAAGGAATGTGTGTTATTTATTTAAATGACGTATTTCCGTTTCGCACTGAACGTTTGAGATGGAGGTGACTCTAGTACCAACAGTCTACAGTGTTTTTGGGTAGTTTGAACAGTTTGCATACTAATAACTTGGATCGATCTTTTCATACGGCGAAGATAGCTTCAGAATGAAAATGTAAGGTCGGAGTAGCTAATATGTAATTATCGCAATTGAAAAACAATTGAAGATAATTATACGTTTACAGAATAATCAGGGAAAACATTTTTGGTAGTATATAGGAAATCGTAATCAGGTAATAAAACATGAAGGGAAAATAGTGTTTTTGACATAGTGTAAAATAAATAAATTTTTAAATATTGAGTATATTTGGCATTAATTTTGCAGAAATTCATTATTCACAATTATGAAACTACGTGATGTAGTATTATTTCCGCTTTCTTTAAGTTCTTTATCACGGCTTAGGTTTCGATGTATTACAATATCTTCAGGTGCTCACCTTCAGTTCCCACATGTGCATGAATGTGACGGTGACTATTAGCAAAGATCTTTGATGACGCTGAATGTGACGGTGGCTATTAGCAAAGATCTTTGCTAGCATAAAGATCTTTGTTAATAATCTACCTGAAGATGTAATACAACGAAACTTAGGTTGTGGTAAAGAGCTTAAAGAAAGTAGAAATAAAACTACATCACCTAGTTTCATTTAATTGTAAATACATTTTTGTAACGTATATAGAATACTGATAATCCTATGTCATTGATTCGCAAAGATAATTATTAATTCAATTATGAGTGCTTTCAAATAACCATTTTATTTAGTAAGGGATAAATTTTATTATGACCAGCGTTCAGAACAAATTTTAGAAACCGTCTACTTAATTACTTCTCGTTATTATAATAACTGTAGCTTTAGGAGAGTTGCTTTTTGGAATATTTCGATGTTTCCCGTGATGTGAAGTGCAGTGGAAATGCATATATTATAATTTGTCTTTACACTGTAAGTAACTGTTCTAATTGTGTTACGTTAGGAATCATATAAAAAGTATAACAATACTAAGTATATAATCATAAAGGTAAGTTTGTATTCGGTATTATCAAGTTTCTTTCGCCACGTATGTTTTTGTGTAAAGCGTACATATTATTTATGGGTATTATTTTGCACCATCTAGGGATTAGTGGAAAGTGTACATAGTTATGACTCATGTACGTCTGTAATATAACAGTATCCCACTGATTCAATTAGAGAAGATGTGTTAAAAATATGTATATATATTTTAATGACTCGTCTGCGGAATTTTCATTGAGTATGACCTGGTTTTGTAATCTCTACTCGTACAGAGTGAAAAGTTGAAATACAAAAATTTTTGGGTCATTAAAAAGGCATATCGCTTGTTCCCGGCTTTAGTTACATTTAGAGAGAAATTTATCATATATCAGACTAAAGCATTCATCACAATTTGACATATTTGTAATTTGTTATTATCTCTAATGACCTAAGTTTTCCAAATAATAACATAAAAGTTCAAGAAATAGAATTTCACAACACCATAAACATTATCAATTTTGTTTTTAGGATAAAGATAAAATAGGTAAGCCATTTTTCGTTAAATTTGGAATCTACACCCTTATTTTCGGAGCTGCCAAGATTCGTTGTTAACGGATATATTAAGGATAACATCGTGGAAAAGTAGGAGTGGAATGGGGAAATTAATAGATAATTAAATTGAATATTTTAACCATAGTAGCTGATATCAATGATTAAAACATTGTTAAAATGCAATGTATGAAGTCATTACAAATTACGAAAATTGCAAAGCAATAATTAAGTTATTTACTCTCAAAGAAAAATAGCAATATTTACATTGAAATATACACATAGCTGTATACGCTTTGTATGTAACTGAATGGAAAGAGGTTCTGTTACGAGTGACTATGAAATTAGTATAATTATACATTGTATGCTTTTTACGAATGATTAAAATATTTTTATACAATAAAGTGCACCACTTTTAGGCATTATAAATAATTTCTTGACAGGGGTTCTATTACGAGTGACTATGAGATTAGTATAATTATACATTGTATCCTTTTCACGAATGATTAAAATGTTTTTATACAATACAGTGCACCACTTTTAGGCATTATAAATAATTTCTTGACAGGGGTTCTATTACGAGTGACTATGAAATTAGTATAACTATACATTGTATCCTTTTTACGAATGATTAAAATGTTTTTATACAATAAAGTGCACCACATTTAGGCATTATAAATAGTTTCTTGACAGGAAAAATTACAACAATCAAAAACAATTAAAAATAAAATTATTTTATGTTCTAATCTTGGATTTCAAGGGGGATATTTTTCGAAATAAAATATTTAATTTTTCTAAGATACCAGTGGCAAATGTGTGGAGTAAGAAAATACGATTATGTAAATAACGCACTTTCTCTTATTAAACACGATATAATTGTTAATATAAAACGAGTAAATAATTGATATTTCAAAGTAATTTTTTTTTATTAATTTCATACGTAAAGAATTGATTGGATAGAATGTAAACATGGCGACGTAGGAACAGTAATTGGACTATCATAGAGCAGTGTATATGAAAAATAAAGTCAAATTAAATTTAAAGTAAGTTTAAAAAAAATTAATGAGTCCATTATAACAAATATGTCTAAAATGAGGTTAAAATTAATTATTTAGTATAAGTAATGGAATTATCCAATAAAATATTATTATAAAGGTTTTTGGTTTCTTTACATGAATTAATAATGTTAATATCCTTGGTTAGAAACATTAAAAGGGACAGAAATTAGTGTTTTATTAATTGTTTGAACGAGAAGTAGAGAAATTGTATAAAGGGTTTCTAGTGTCGTCCAATACTATATTGGTGGGAATAGTTAAAGCATATTTACAAGGCATGTTTACAACCTAGTTCCTTATTTACAGCTCTCGAAATAATCGATTTGCGTGTCTTTATACCATTTTAACGTAAAGTCGTTTTGATAATTTATGTGTTAGTTTTACAATAAGTTACGTTATCACGTTTAGAATATCACTGAGCTGAAAGTTATGTTACCGGCATTCTATTTAGCTTATATGATAACGAACCATACAATCTAAAGGTATGCAAGTTTTCAGATATTCAATTAAATTTATTTATGTAAAATGTTTGAAATCATCTCGGATTATATAGCAGCTATCTTTCAACGTCCAACTAATGTGATTTTATTGAATAAAATTAAATTTGTGCGCAGGTCAATCTTTTTGTTTCCTTAATTTTTGAGGTGACTGATTTATATCTTTGAAATTTATAAATATATAAAACAAAATTCTGATTTTTTAATCTCGTCATTGAAAAATTTGGCGAAAGATCGAGGAGGTTAGTATGTTGCGAACGAGATTTAAAAAGAAAATATTCCTATTTTTAAAAATTATCAGTTAAAAAAACGAAATTATTTATGTATTTCTTTCTACTTTTCAGTAAAATCAAACGTAATTCCAAATTCAAACCTCAGCAATAAGATGTAAACAGGAATCTTATTTCAAAATTGAGCACATAATACCTGTAGTGGAATGAAATGAAATTATTCATTAGATAATAAAAATACATTTCAGATGAGGGGTAAAAGCTTCATCAATTCGAAGATGTACACGTTTATCCTAATTTAATACTCTGTTTCTTAAATAATTGTATAGTTATGGGATACAAATGGATGCATCTCTTAAGAAATATATTGAATTAATATATCCAGATTTTTCTTTGGTATAACACAAAACAATTTCTAATACATGTACTCGTATTAGTATTTACGTAACTGAGAAAATAACGAAAAAAAAACGAAATTATCAAAAACAAACTAGGTAATATAACTCATAGCGATACATTTATATGAAAAATGTCGACCTTCTACTATGTACATATTATATACACGTTTTTATCAAAATGAGAAGTAAAGGAAACTTTTCCGGAAGAAGAGTACGGTCGAAAGGTAACCAAATGGATAGGAACAAGAGAGACGCACGCTTACAAAACAGTGCGAGGTCAGTCCTAGTATTTTTAAGCCTTCTTTCCACTGAAAGAGAAACTTTATTATAATTGAAATTTATACTTTTAGGTCTTTTGAAATTAATAAACCCTATAAGGATCAGTCGGCTTTTGTTTGTCTCTCTATTGTCTGCAGGTACGATGATATTAATCAAATTTTAGGAAACTCTTATGAAAATATATAGAAAGGAAACTTGAAAACTAAATATAGAATGTACTAAAAGAAACTAAATCTGAATTTATTTCGTTATAAAATATTGCGCATTTAAAGAGACTCTTTAGAATTTCTTTCCCACAAAAAAAAAATTCCGTCAATGATTACTATTAAAAGATCCCTAACATATCTGTAGGTACGTCTGTCTGTTATAGTCACATTTTTCAGAATTCCTTAGAAGCAAAAAATTAAAATTTGGCACATGTTCAAAGTAAAACCAGAAAATAAAGCTTTAAGGTTTGAAATGTTGTTTTTAAAAATTATTTCCTAAAAATATACTGTTTGCTGTAATTTATTGGAAGGATTATAATATTTTCTTAACAATTATTTTCAGAATTTTCAGAAACATGTCGATAAAAGCCCCTAATATCTCCCTGTGCTTTATTTTAGAAACAGTTTAAATCTAAATTACAAGGAAAATAGAGCCTGTGTGACGTTGTTTGAAATTTATCAGAAAGAAATAGCAATAATTTTTATTTCAAATTGTTGAGAAGTTCATAACATTTTTTTTAAACCATGTCAGTATTTTTAAATAATTTAAGTAAATAGTTTACGCGTGCTCAAATGTTTAAACGGTTATTTGAACCTGAGGGGTTACGCAAGATTTTTAAGGTATGTTTTACTCGCATTGGAAAGCTTTTTTTAAAACGTTAGTTTGATTTTTTTAAACATTCTTCTTTCTGTCTAGCAGTATTCATTAATGCTTTTGATCCTGACTTATTGCAATTAATTTAAAAATAATATTGAAAAATACGCTACTCTAAACATTCGTTCTTTCCTACGAGTATTTTATAGTTTGTAAAATATGTTTACAATTTAAATATCTGCTAATATTACTGCCGAGCAACCTGAAAATATTTTGAAATTTTAATCTGGACGTATTACGTAACAGGTATTTATAAAAAAAAACCTTTCAATTATTAGACGTAAAAATTTTTCCCATGGTTCCGTAATTCTATCCAATATAGTTAAATTAGGTTGTATTGTAGCCACATAAGAAATGTAATATATCAAGAAATTTAGAGTAAAAAGTTAAATTAAAGAAAAATGAATATGGATCTTTTACAATACTCATGAAATTATGGTAATGGTTACACCAACCATTAATATAAGGAAACTTAAAAAAAAAACTTCGCAAAGATTTTCCGGATATGAGCGAACAAATGTGTCAGGACACACTCGAAATTACACACTTGCAACGTGAACAGTAAATGCATGGATTAGGTTTCACAGAAGGGACAGACATATTTGGTAATAATATAAGTAAACTACTTTTCATAATTCCATCTAAGGGCAAGAGCTTTTGTGTCACTGATAAGATCGCATCGGATCTGCTGTCGATATGTTAAGGGGAAATGTAAGTGGATGTAATATGGTCATATTTTGAAGGCCAAAGATGTAGTGAGATACACACACTCAAACATACATACATACACACACACACATACATATATGTATATATAACTGCGAAACAGTTAATCATGCAGGAACAAACTTGTAAATTGTGTGACTGTGACAGATGATCGACAAAGAAATAAAAATAAAGTTTACGAAATTTCGAACTTTCGAGCTGCATGTGCTTGGAATAAATTTCGACCTTAAGAGAAATTGTCAGAGCATAGATGAAGGATTTTATATTATCGAGGAAGGAAATAAAATGTAATATGGGGTGGCGAGTGAAGTCGTAGATAATAATTTTTATTGCTATGTAAGATAAGAACGTAATTAAGGCTTACCTCTGGAGTACTCAAGTTTCATTTCACATTTAGAAAAGTATATTATCAAATATTTATAATGTTATTCTTTAAAATGATTAAATATTTAAAATATTTCATTCCAATAAGTAATGGAAAATTTTATTTAGATCTCCATTTACTTAATGAGTTCCCCTTGATTTATTTCCGGTAATAAAAATAGTTTTTCGAGTAATCTACAGATTTATATTGCTTTCTGTAGGTAAATAAAAGAATTACTACCTTGAAGCGTCGTTTTTAATAGCTTGATGCATTAGAAGTTTATTTTTATATCGTTAATATACGTTAAACGTTAATTTTTCTTTAAAATATATTCATGCGTTTGCAGAAGTAATTCATTATCACAGCCATAATTTTACTAAAATATTATGGTTAGAATCATTATACCTAAAACAAAATTATTATGAATACACATTCAGGAAAACGGTTTCATAATTTGAAAATGCAATTTCCATTGAGCGTAATATGAAAAAACTCGGCAACAACAATCTGCTTTTACTGACGGGATACATATTGGCGTTTGTGTAATCCCTTGTACTTGAATCCGATGAGTTTGTCTCTGCAGATTTATTTTAATGCACCATTATAACCATTTTGGTTTTGACTATTTATTTCCATCACAGAAGTAATTCAACAAAATCTCAAATAATACAAGTAAACATTCAATGAATTGATTGGCTATTAATTGAATTTTGCCCGATATTATAGTTACGTCCAATTAGATTACGGTTTATTGTAATTAAATATATCATTAACAATATTGCACGAGGTTATTCTCAAACAAATTTGCTCCAAATTATATCGTGATTTTAACCTTCAATTTCTTGTTTGAGTTTGCATTAATACTGATTCTATTCCAAATTTAATTTTTTCTTTATACAAAATGGCCTGCAAATTTCGCGGGAATGTTTTTTTTTATTTAATTTATGTACTTTAACGGGATTGCAAGAAAAATATTAGGACGTATAAAAATCAATAATTTCTTGGATTTGTAAGAAGTGTACCAATTATTTACAAAGAAAATCTATGTATACTCTGTACCACAAAAAAAATTAAAACTTGCTTAAATTAAAAAAGAAATTTAAAAATAATGGAAATGACTTCGAAAGGTCGTGTTTATAAAAGATGAAGATAACCAGGAGAGTATAAATAAAAAAATATAAGAACGATATATTAACGCTAATATATTTGACAAACGGTTATTTTTACGATTTATCGAATAATCGTCGTTTCCTTCACAATGCTATAAATCCTTTACCGTTATAAAAAAATTAGCAGTGAAATAATAAAAAATCTGAAAATATTTACATACTAACAGTTGATCTAAACTTTAAATTAAAATATTTCAGTATTTATTTTATACTTATTGCAATGTGCGTCTGGACGTTTTTTTTAACTCAATTTAAAACCAATAAAAATTGAAAAGTTTGAACGCTTGTGCATATGAATATACGAGTACATCCTTATATAAACCTTAACAAAACTAAAATATGTACGGTTTATTTATTTATGAATAAGTTTTCTCCTACAGAAACCGTTTTTCTCATAAATGTAAACCACAATTCTCATCCCTAACTTCACAAACGTCAAACTAACTCCGATCACGAGAACAATTGACGAAATAAAACGATATTATTTCCTAGTTATGAAAGCCTGGCTTTCTCCAACAAGTTTGTCCGTCATTCCCGACCGTCTTTCGAGACGTCGGTCGTAAAGAGCGCACGGTCACATAGCCATACAGATAAGAACAATACAAGGAATAAACTCTTGCGTTCCTCTGATAACATGTCGAAAGGAGACGCCTTTATAGTCCTACTTAAATATTTATCAGTTCAATGTTGGCAGTGGTATAGGGTGGGCGTGGCGTGTGTGTCAATTTTATTTATGTGTCAAAAGAAGATACGCCGGCAGATCAGGCAAAGTTTTGTTTGTGATGGACAAGTTCTTTTTTTTTGTTTACGGTATTGTCCTCTAATACTATTGAAGCTACGGTAGCAGATGCTTTGTTGTCCAAGTTAAGTTCAGTTGTAAAGGTGTAGTTAGCAAATATGGATGCGCGGGTGGTCCTTTTGCTAAAAATTTTAAGGTTGATTCGAAATTATTGCAATAGAATTATTATTGTTGGTAAAATTGATTAATATTTGACTGTTAATAAATATTTTGAACCATTTATTACACAAAAAGTAAAAGTGATCGATAATTTTTGATAGATACGGGCTTACATAACTATGTGACCAGTTTAGAGTTATGATCAAGTTATTGAAGATAATTTTTTACTTACAAATAACGCAATCTGCGATAATGGTATTATTGTTACCATTTGTTTATATATATTATTAAAATATGAAATAAGCTTCTTTATTTGGCCTAAGAGACATTTTGTAAAAAGTCAAAATAATTAAAAATATTTTTAAATTGATAAGATTCAAGTTATTCAATTTACATGTTTTTTAGCTGTAGTATTCTTTACCGATACGAACTACACTATGAAGTTATTTTATATAAACGGATTTTAGTACTAGAGCACAATAGAGTAAAGAAAAATAAAACTACGTGCCACTTTGTAGGAAAGGATGAATATTACGGGAAAATCTCCTAATATGGACTGTATTGTGTTAAACGATGGCCTAATCGAGCTTTCATAAGCTAAGTGGTATTGACTACTTAATTTATGATATACTTACATAGATATAGAATAATGAATTATTGCTGGACTTATTTTAATAATTTTCTATTTATTTTTGACGTTCTAAGGAGTTAACTTTTTTCTAGAAATTTTCATGCTGTTTGATCAGTCATGTATATGTTATATTTAATCATTTCCTTATTATAATTGTCTGGAATTTAATATTACTAGAAGTGCTATTTAAATAAGAAAAAATTATCACGATCCTTCTATGTTTAAATTTATAGTCCACTTTTTTTGAACTTTGTATATTTTCCTTTAATGATCAATTTTATTAATTTATTTTAGGTATTGAGGACTTCATACTTTTTATCTGTTATTATAGCATTTTCCAGGTTAACTTTAAACGAAAAAGAAAAATAATAGTGTCAATATCTGGACATGCTATACAGGGTCACCCTGTAACCTAATAGCACAGTAGCTCGAGTTTGTGGCCTTCTATTTTTGTACGAAGGACATAGTAAAATGTTTTACTAGATATTAATTCTCCCCGTTCGAGCTACAGTCGCTACGCGAGCCGCGCGCCTGTCCAGTGAAATATGAAGCCGTTATAGAAATTACTTTCTCTTTATTCTGTTCTCGTTTGCAGGAAAAATAATTCAAACAAAACTATGGAAGTTCGCCTCGTATCGTATTTATTTGTAAATTAATTACTTTTTATTTGCGTCCAGGCTTGTTATAAGTTTCGTAATAATTTTTGTTGTTTTGATGGCAGTTACAGATAAGGCTTGTGATATGTTTTTCTTGTTGTATTGTGTTTGTATTTTATGGTCGGCGCCGAGGTTGGTTTATTTTAGAGGGGTTTATATTTGAGGGTGGATAGTTGTATTAATTTGATATGGTGAAATAGGTACGTGCATAAAGTAAACATTTTGATGATATTTAGATTTATATTTTTATGCATAATATAATTTTATCACTTACACTTTACTGTAACTTAATAAGCACATATACTGATTTATTACTACAAATATGATCTCTTAAATTAAATCAAAATGACATATTAACAGCAATATAGACTACAAATGATGGGAATAAAAAACATTGAATATCGAGGTATAAATAAAAATTAAATTGAAGGCAAATAAAATAAGGAATGAATGTGAGATGGAGGAGGGTGGAAAAATAAGAAGGAGTTAGTTACACAAGATATTATGACTATTAAGTAAGATGAGAACTTTCAGTAATAGACACTGAGGATGTGCTTGTAAATTTCTCCACGTTCTAACAGGTTAAATTTATCCAAGAAACATTTTAAAGTTTAAAAAAAGTATGATAAATTTAGAGTGTTATACCAATACCTTTGATTGTGTTTTCCAGAAAATTTTAGGATTTACATTATTAATACCCAAGGCATGGTATATTACTTGAAATGTACTTCAATATTTCTTACAGTATTTGGAAAAATTATCAAATAGTCGTTAACAGAAAGGTGTTGTAGATCTTACTTCTTATTTATTACAGCATATTATATATAAAACAGACCAAGTGCCAGTCGGACTCGTGCACGAAAGACTTTGTAGTACCGAACAATTTTAATAAGAAACGATTATATTCTACTTCATCTTTAATGTTAACATTATTTGTATTTAAATATTAATTAACAAATAACTTTTTTTCACTTTGTATTTCGCAAATAGACTGTGAAAAGCAAAGTTATTGCTGCGGTCGATACCGGCGATATTCCATATAACATGTCTTATGGAAACCAATTTTTGTTTAAAGTTTATTTTCATTTCTACTACCTTAATTTTTTCAGAATTTTACACACGTTAGTTGAAAAGTTAGATGGGGGGAGAATACTTTTGAAGACTTTAGAAGAGCATATCTCACCAACCACCGAGTTAAATAAAAGAGTTATTTTATATATATATATATATTTATATATTATTTATATATATATATATATTTATATATTTATTATAAAAGTTACCTTTTTCCATTTGACTACTGAACTAAAAAAATAATTATTCACAGCATTACTCGCCTTTCTCTTGACCGCCATGTTTTAACTTTCGACTTGTGAATTTTTACACTAAGGTGGATGTTATTAATCCGTAGTCAGAGGATACGCCAAGATTTTTAATAAGAAACGATTAAGAATATCATCTCATCTTTAATATTAACTGTATTTGTAATTAAAAGTTAACTGACTAATAACCTTTTTCATCTGAATGTTTTAGTATCCATAGTAATCACTACCCATCTGTGTAATTACAAACTAATTAAAAAAAAATATTTGCGGTAAGACTGTTTTTACCAAATTTTTGCTCATAAGATCTTAAGAAGTCAAAATTTTTTAAATATTGTGAGTAAAGGGCTTCTTTTTATTTTGTTTTAAATACCCACATATATAATTATTAAAAGTAAAGACTTATAAATAGATATTGTATATTGTTTGTATACAAAACATCTCAATTAAATCTCATATATTTATTTAACCTCAAGAATAAAATTCGATTTATTCGAAATTTTTAAAAACATTTGTGAGTAATACATATATTTTTTATTAAAGATATAAGAGAATATACAATAGCGACTAAGACACCAGTCATATAAATGACGGAAAGTGAAAGAATATAAAGGAGTAAGCGCGTGCTGTTGAAGGTTTCATTGATCTCTATGCTCTGATGCAAAGTCATTTTTTGGCCTGAAACTAATACGTGTTTCTAATAAATTGACTGTTATTAAAATTCTTGATACGTTTAGTGAAATATGTATTTAATGTAATACTTTTATAGAATAAGAAAAATGCTTAGTTTAAACTGTTATGAACATTTAAGTTAAATCTATAAACAATTTTCTCATATAATGTTACTTGTTATAAAGACTAATTTCGGAATTTCTCTGATTTGGAGGAATTTTCAGGAATTTCATAAACATAGTTTATATAGGTTCTTGTTTGCCCGTGCGCGAGTGCGCGCGATGCACGCATGCATGTTCGCTCGTATGTACCTCCTCTACTTGCTCGTTGGTATTTCTGCCCGCCTCCAGGTTGAAATACTACTTCGATAATTGGGAGCTAACTGACTTTCTGTTCTTTACCGGAGACTTATTATTTTTCGAAGAAATGATTTCACTTGTCAGTTTTTATGTTATAATGCTGTAACACCGTCTTTTTCTAGTGTTGATCTATGCGTTTGGTGGATGAAACCTCAACACAGTTGTGTTTTGTTTGAACTACACATTATTTTAAGGTTATTAGGATACATTAGCTTTTTTGAAATGACGAATGAAATGACGAATAAATAAAATATATTCGTATTTATTCGATTATATTGTTGATATAAATAAATTTATTTCTTCAAATATTTACTTCTTCAAATGTTTGATAAATTCAAAAACGATCTAGTTGCAATTTTTTTTCGATTGTATCAGTGTTAGTTCAAAAATAGAAAACTTCACGATACACAAGAATATTAAAAAAAATTACAGAATTTAAAGAATTTCTTACTGTTCTCGTGCTTTCCAGTAAAATTTATTACGATGAATCTAAGTTTTGAACAAAATCATGCAGGACAATTTTTTATAACTTTTAATTTTGTTGTATTTTTCATTCATAAGTTTATCCACATTTTGATCAGCACAAACTGCAATGCTCATTAGAGTAAATTAAATATTTTAGACAGAACGGTGCATCAATTTTTTTTTCATTTTTTAAATTTCTGTTTCTCTATTTTAGGATTCCGTACCTCAAAACGAAAAAGACGGAACCATTGTAAGACTATTAACGTGTCTGTCGAAGTTGTTTTGCTCAGAAATTGTTTGATGCAGACACTTTGAATTTAACATGTACATATCTCAAATTTAACATGTACATATCTCAATATTAACAAAACATATTAACATGTACATATCTCAATACTTAATAATCAAAAATTTAAGGATGATCAAATTAAGAACTTGTATTTTTTTACTTCATGTACAGCGTAGGATATTGTTTGAAAGGATTAATACCTAACGTCTTTTCACATTTATGTAAACGTTGTATCTGGACTTTATAACAACATATAACAACCGTTATTCGAAGTCATATCAGTTTTTTTTAATAATTCAAGAAACCGATTTAAAATACTTTTACTTATTCAGTCTTTGCAGCTATATAGAATAAAATAAAAGAAGAAATTCTTCTTTGTTTCCCTTAGAAGAGTAAACATAAAGCAAGAACGTTTCTCAAGTGAACTAGGTTGGAACAATAGAAGCCTTGTTACGAGCTACGTAATTAGCATTTAAAGCAAAACGCAGGTACTCTCTGTTTATTGTCGAGTATAGTTACAAAGGAATAAGCACCGAGAATATTAAGCTACCTCTGCTGTATCCAACTACATTGAACTAAACACGTAATCCATTCGATGGAGCATTTGTACTTCGAATACCCTGCAAAAAGCTTCAATCGTTACTTTAAACTGAGCTTTAATTTGTTTTGTTTACTTTGAATACTTGATTATTGACACATTAAAAAATTGCGGTCAAAAGGAAAGGCAGAATCATAACGAAGTCTGAGAGTTAATTTTCTATGATAATTTGATATTAATATTTATATATTTTAATATTTTGAAATATTACCTTATACACATACCTACCTAAGATATTTTTGCGATCTATTTATTACTATATTGTTTGCTGTTTATAAACTCTTCATAGAAATGAAGTCAAATTGTTTTTAATAAAATTGTTTTAATACATAAATACAGAAAATCTAAATTATCACAAAGAATGCAGAAAACTGATGCATGCGAACTAGTCTATAAAATAATAATGGCTAGTTTTCCAAAAAGGCTTGGGGTAACATAAACCTTTCTTCACTGCTTGTCTCTTCTATTCGCCTTAGGTAGCTGTAATAACATGTCTCCTATAAACTGTACTATAGCCCTTCTGTAGTTTCCTAAAAAAGTAGTTTATTAGGATATGTTAAGATTTTTCTATATAAAGGTCTAAGAAATAAAATAATGACCATAGATATTTTTTTCGCTTCAATATATGTTAAACACTTCTTTTAGATACATATTGTATTGTAAATAATTGGGTGTTTAATATCAATCTTTTGGTAACTTTACAACTTATATTGATAATATATTGATAACAGTTAAATATTTATAACTTTCCTGTACCTTATTTTCCGCCCCTATATATCGATTTTAATTTGCATTATCTTTCTGTTATAATAATTCATATTGATGTTCGTTATACGTTAAATAATATTATCATTTCTTATCCGATCTCATCATCAGGACTTTTTCTCATCGTGTTTTTTCTTCTTACTTACATTTATTGACAATAATTATATTTCTTCTTCGTGTACATTAATTTAAATCTTTTAATCATGATATTAATAATAATTAATTTTCAGATCGTAAATACGCCTGGAAATGATGTACTAAATCTCCTATTAAAATTTTTAGTATTTAGGCAGCCGCGTTCACCTAGCTACTCTGATTTACATCGTTCTATTTTTATTGAATTAAGCTTCGAAAGAAAGCAGAAAAAATTCACCCGCTGTGTCGAATGTAGCGGCAGGTAGCGTTGCAGGGGGTCACCTGCCACGATTTATAGCGTAATAAACATAAAAGCTTTGCTAGTCATTAATCAGTGTTTAACTGATATTGCGTGTTGCGTAGACTATGCCAATAGCAGCTCCACGGCTAGGCTTTATTAAGATAAAGGCAGTTGGTACGAGAAAGTAAACAAAGTGTTACGATTTTAGGTTTAATTTTGATATATTTTAATAAAGATTATATTATTAAATGATTCTTTATTAAAATCATGAAATTAATAGAAGTACTAAATATTGTTTCGATAATGTTTGAGTGCGTCCTAAAATTAAGTGAAATTTTATTTTGTTATGGTCATTTTACAACTAATTTATTAAGTCAAAATAAAAGAAAATGGTCAAAATGGTTTTAGCAATAGCTTACAAGCAAGTTTGAGTTAAAGAAATTCATAAAAACATATTGATATTAAACGAATGGGGAAATATTTCTAATAGGAGATAGATCATTTAGAATTTTATTTGATTACATTATTAATTTTGTTTTAGATATGTGGTTCTTGGCTATTACTTCCGGTTATTAGCTTCCAAAATCAACTGAAAGTTTCCGAATATTCCGTAGCATTCTATAAGATGGCACTTTGCCAATTTAAATAACGATAATGCAGTTCGCCTTATTAAGGTGATAACATTTTTGAATATAATATATTTCTATACCATTTTATAAGAGCTTATGGAGAGAGATCATGCAAAGAGCCATAGGAAAAGATGGTATATGAAAGCATGTACCAGATCAATAGTAGTAAATGATATAAAAAAGCCTAGAAGAGTGCGGCCATTTTCCCTATTAACTTTATAAGGCATATATATCTTATTACTTAGAGTATATATACTGAACTATATATATTTTATTAAACTGCTCTAAAAGAAAAGAAAAAAGACATCTTTCCCCTATCTAACCCAGGTTATTTCGTTATTAATTTATGTGCAGAATATGACGTGCATTTATCATCGGAAAATATGAATAAATAGAAATTAATTTTTAAGTTTACTAGTCTTAAGGGTAGTTTTGTAGTCTTGTTTCGTGTTGTCGTTTGTCTTAGCTTCTTTTCAGTACATGTTCTTGTATATTTACAAAATCTTGTATATTTACAAAAATCTTCTTTACAAAAGCACCTGAAAAATTAAAATATAATACAAAAATAAAGCAAACGATGGATTATAAAATTCTACCATCTTATTTTTATGACAGAAGCTTATTTTTAGTTCGTGGAAGTAATGAAAATTTAAATGTAATATTAATATACCTATGATCGTCATAGATAAGTTTGAAAGTAATTATAGTTTTTACTTTTGTTCTACTTACGTACATAGATATGTGCACACGAGGTATGCATCGCGTGTATTGCCATGTTCATAGATCAGCATCCGATAGTTGGTGCCTTTTCCATTGCTTGTATTAGTAATGGACATGGTGTTGCAATTTAATTTTTTTTGGTATTTCATTAAGAATATCGAAGTAAAATTCGTGAAACGTTTGGGCAGTATTTAAATTATTCGCAATACGTGATTAATTTTTCCTTCTCTTCTCTTCATTTTTCTTTTCTTAAATTGTTTCTAGTTCACTTTGTAAATTTACAATATATGTTGAACCTTTTCTTAGGATTTTATTCGTACATTAATTGCATAAATATAATAATTCAATCTCAACCTCATTTTATTCACTAAGAGCCATTTCACAATGAAAGGAAGTTACTTTCACTTGTCATAAAAGTAAGTCTTTAATGTCTATTTTCTTTTAATTTTGGTCCAGTAGCAAAAAAATTGACATGTCGAAATTTCGTTTAAATTTTCATTTATGATAATGATCAAAGTTCCGAAAGAAAAGAATTTGCGTATCATGGAGAATGACCATTTTTCTCATTGCCGCTGAGATATTTATAATTTTCCGCAACTATTACCGAAGTAAATCTGGTTTTATATTGTTCAAATTTATAGTTTTAATATTTCATTGTTTTGGCAGCACAAAAATTAGTTAAAGTTGATAATTGAGTGTTCTGGTTTTTATTAGTATCCTCCATATTGACAACTGAGACATGGAATTTTTAAAATAACATAGCTTTATTACTAGTCTGATAATAATCAAATATAAATCGGATATTACTAGATTGATCCTAGTCATGAAAATATTTTGTTAATAGTATAACTTGACTTTTAAACGGTTTATTACGAATATTGCCTAGTCTCTCGAAAGTAATATGAAGTTTAACTCGAATTTCGTCTCATAATTTGTTCTAAAATTAAGTATTTTCATTTAGATAGGCATTCAAGTTTATCCTATTGACTACAGTATCTATATATTTAGAAAGCCTTATTACAATTTTATAATAAGCTCGGCGCAGCTGCGGGCGGCAGTTCTCAATATCCATGAAGCCAAAGCTCTGCCTTCATCGAAAGCTCCCTCGTTTGCTGAATTACTTTTGGACGGTGCATTTTTTCCTTATGCCTTATTCAATTATTAATCCATGTCGTACGCAGTTTATTAAAGTGCGGATTGGCGTTTTAATTAGGGATGTAATTTGATGTGATCTTTCTTCGGAATATGTGTAGTGTTAAATTTATTAACCATTCAAGGGCAACCGAGCAAGTGTTTAGTTTTTGGTATAATAAATTGATTAGTATGGAAGTAGCGTCATGTCTTGTTAATTATAATAATGGAAAAATACTTAATTTGTGCACCAGTGCAAATAATATTTTCTTGCAATTAAATGAAACTACGTGATGTAGTATTATTTCTCCTTTCTTTAAGTTCTTTATCATGACCTGGGTTTTCTTGTATTACAATATTTTCAGGCGGGCAATTAGCAAAGATTCAAGATCCACATGACGATGTTGTAATACAACGAAACGTAAGTCACAGCAAGGAACTTAAATAATGTAGAAATAATACTACACCACGTAGTTTCATTCCATTGTGACTTTCTACAAAATTATCGCTAAATATATTCAATTTCTTGCAACTTAATAAATCCACTTCCACTGCTGTCGACGGAATAATTTTAGGAAGCCAGCCTTTATAATATTATGGAAGAAATATATATATATATATATATATATATATATATATATATATATATATATATATATATGTTTTGTTTGTAATATTATGTATTTCTTAACACATTCTGTTTAATAATATTAAGGTTACGCATCTCAAAATAAAAAAAACGGAACTCTTATAAGATTACTAACCTGTCTATTTGCGGAAATTTTAGGATGACCAAATTAGGAACTAGATTTTTTTTAACTCCATACAGAACGTAAGACATTTGTTTGGAAGGACTAATACCTAAAGTTTGCTTCAGTATTTTTTTTTCACAATTTAAGGTAGTATCGCTTCATAGTTACACTAAAAATATGCAAAGGGGTATTTTTCCCCTCTCCCTTTTTATCGAAGCTGTTCAACTTAAAATTATGGAAAAAAGGGTTATTAAAAGCCTTACACAGAGGTTTTACGAAAATTATGGCAATGATTCTGGGTATAACAATTTTTGAAGTATGCATCACGTTTTACGCCTGTGAAAGATGTAGGCAATATTTATTTTTTTCATTTATCTATTTATCCACTTTTGTAGTCAGCGTAAACCGTAACGCTCGCAGTACGTAGCTCGCAGCGAACGTCAGATAGCTATCAATCGAGTTGAAGAAAATGTTAAAGTCAGGGAAGGCGCTCATCATGGAATTGAGATACATCAGTAGATACGATAAGGGCGTACTTAATTTTTTTGAAAATTTGTGTAATGCGCACTTCTAAATAGACCACAAACGTCCAGTCAGACTAATAGATACATTTAATTAGTATTGATATGCTTTTGTACAAAATTTCAATTTTCTTATATATATATATATATATATATATATATATATATATATACATATATATATTTGTTGCCAAAAGTAATTAGCGAATTTTCGCAAATTATCCACAAAATACGGGAAAGTTTTAGAAGCTTTCATGATCGAATATAAAGGGCGCGGCACGTTCACACTGATTCAGTAGTTACTAAGACGCTGCACTGTTAATACGCATAAAATATGGACGGCATTAAGACGCATGTGAGACAATGCCTATTCTACGAGTATCAATCTGGTCACTTTGCTGACTAAGCTACACGTAACATATACGAACGTAAAGCCACTGCAGCAATATCTGAATTTACTGCAAAAATCTACTGGTCAACCGGTGAAATTAGGAACTAGGTTGGAACAATGGAAGCCTTGTTACGAGTTACTCAAATATCATTTAAAACAAAATGCAGGTACTCTCTGTTTAAAGTCGAATACAGTTACAGAGGACTATAAACTGAGCATATTAAGCTACCTTTGTTGTAGCCAACTACATTGAACTAAACAGATAATCCATTCAATGGAGCACTTGCGCTTCGAATACCATGCTAAAAGTTTGAATTATTACTTTAAACTGAGCTTTAATTTGTTTTGTTCCTTTAGCATACTTAATTATTGACAGAATAAAAAATTGCGATCAAAGCTAAAGCAGAATGACAACAAAGCATGAGGACTGTTCTTCTATGACCTTATTGATATTAACATATTAATTTTAATGTTTTGAAATGTTGCATTATTTAAATACGCACGTAACCCAATTAACTTTTGCGAACTTTTATCAATGTATTTACTGGCAGTGCTATATTATTTACTTTTAGTATACTGTTCATAAAAATGAAATCAAACTACTTTCAATATAATTGTAATAATTCGAGGCAGAAAATCTAAAATATCACAAGGAATTTCGAAGACATGTTTTCTCTTTCTTTTATTCATCATTGGAGCACATCTCCTTTACTTCCTTTACACCGCTAGAACTCTTTTTGAGTTTACTAATAAAAAGTAGTTTATTAGCATATGTTAATATTTTTTACGTAATGGTCTAAGAAATTAAATAATAACCATATATATTTTTCTGACTTCAAAATATTTTAAACACCTCTATTCGATACATATTTTTTACTAATTATAATTTGATGTCAATTTAATTGTATTGAACTGTATTAACAACGGGTATTGATTAAAATTAAATATCTATAGCTGATTAATTACTGTTTTACTTTTAAAAATAGTTCCGCCTTCTATATTTTAATATATATATATATATATATATATATATATATATATATATATATACATATATATATATTTAAAGCAAATGATTTTTATTTCCTGTAATATACCCTATTTTCTACCCTAAAACATAGACTTTCACATACATTTTTATTATTTTTTTGCAAATTATTGATGTCAATAAAATCTCACTGTATTTAATTTCATATCATTTAATTCTTTTTATGTGCCCAAATTATCCATAAAAACATTTGCTATTTATGGAAGTCGTCTATATTTTAATCCATATGTTATATAGTATTTCCATACCTTATTCCATCTACCAAAGTATTTTTAAATCATTATCTCATTTGCACATACTTTCTGATATAAACATTTAATTGAACTTCTCTAGAGTGCTTTTTCTCCTGCTAAAATTCTTAGTATAGAGGCAGCCATATTCACCTAGCAACTCTGATTTACTTTGCCCTATTTATATTGAATTAAGCTTCGAAAGAAACAGTAAAAAATCCCCCGCTGTGTCGAATGTAGCGGGGGTCGTAGGGGGTCACCTGCGACGATTTATAACGTAATAAACGCAAAAGCTTTGCCAGTCATTAATCAGTGTTTAACTGATATTGCGTGTTGCGTAGACTATGTCAATAGTAGTTCGGCGGGTAGGCTATACTAAGATAAAAGCAGTTGCCAGGCGAAAGTAAACAAAATGTTACAATTTCAGGTTTAAATTAGATAAATTTTAATAAATAATATGTTACTAAATCCTTGTATAGTATATTCATGAAATTAATAAATGTACAAAATATTTTTTCGAGAATGTTTGTGTGCGCTCTACAATTATATGAAATTTTAATTGGTCATTTTACAACCAATATATGAACTCAAAATAAAAAAAACGGTAGAAATGGTTTTACCTATGGTTAACATGCAAGTTTGAGTTAAATAAATTCATAAAAATATACTTGATATAAAAAATGGGTCATTCCCTCTGAAAGAAAGTAGGTTACTTAAAATATTATCTGATTATATTTTTATTTTTTTTGGATAGTCTGGTTTTTGGCTATTATTTCTGGTGATTAGCTTTCAAAATTAAGTAAAAGTTTTCGAATATTCCGTAGCATTCTATGAGACGACGCTTTGTCAATTTAAGTAAAGATAATGTGGTTTGAGTTTTTCAGGTGATAATCGTTTCGTATCGTTATCCTAAATATAATCGTTTTCTATACCACATTACAAGAGCTTGTGGAGAGAGATTACGTTTGTAGCCACAGGAAACAAATTTGTATGAAAGCATGTTCTAGATCGACAGTAGTAAATTATATATAAAAGTGTAGAAGACTGAGGCCATTTTTCCCAACTAACCCGTTTATGTGTAAGATGTGTCATATGACATGTATATCTTTCACTGAGAGGTCTACACATATGTACAAATATTTTATTAAACCGCTCTAATTTATCAAAAAAATTATCATAAAGGAAAGAATAAAGGCATCTTTAATCTTTATAAATTTTCCTTTACAATCCAGGTTATTTTTGCAATTTAATATGATTTCGTATGGCCCATAAACAAAATAAGAAATCAGAACATCGAATAAATAGAAACTTGATTTTTAAGTACATTAATCATAAAGGTGGTTTCGTAGTGTTGTTTCGTGTTGTCGTTTTGACTTCTTTCGTTCTTTGCATATTTATACGTTATGTATTTAATATGTAGATTACTTTTTAAAAATTAAAGCATAATATAAAAATAAAGCAGATGATGGATTATAAAATACTATTTTTATGATGGAAGCTTATTTTTAGTTAATGGAAAAAAGGAAAATTTAAATGTAATTTAAATATGATTGTCATAGGTACATTCGAAAGTTATAGTTGTTACTTTTGTTCTACTTACGTACATAGATACGTGCACATGAGGAATGCATCGCGTGTATTGCCATGATCGTATAAGTATGTGGCCTCCGATATTTCGTGCATTTACATTAGTAACGGAGATGGTTTCGCAATTTGACTTCTTTGGTACTTCGTTAAAAATATCGAAGCAAAATTAGTAAAATGTTTGGACAGTATATAAACTATACGCAAACCGTAATTACATTTTCCGTTTAATATATAGGCTAGTCTCTTTTTCCTTGTTGTAAATTGTTCCTAGATCACTTTGTAAATTTACAATATTTGCTGGGCATTTTCATGGCAACCAAAGAAATATGTTTTCTCTTAGTGAAAACGAATCAACTTTTGTTCGAGGCTACAATTGACAGGTGCTTACCTATCGTTTTAGCATCTTTATCTCATACCCAGTGCATGAAATATACATATATATATATATATATATATATATATATATATATATATATATATATATACATATATATATATATATATATATATACGAGTTTGCCAGCGTTACGCGAACGGTGATTTTTTGATTATTTTGTAATTTCATTTCGTTCTTGAGCAATTTTATAAATTATTATTTTGTTCAATACATTAAATATTCTACGTTTAAAGTTAATAAAATTGTAAATTCATTTTAAAGTTCATAGTTTGTGAATTTAAAGTTTTTCTTCAGTCGTGTGGTCTAAAGCATACTCGTTCTTTTATTATTTTGTAATTTCATTTCGTTCTTAAACAATTTTATAAATTATTATTTTGTTCAATACATTAAATATTGTACGTTTAATGTGAAGAAAATTGTAAATTTATTTTAAAGTTCATATTTTGTGAATTTGAAGTTTTACTTCAATCGTGTGGTCTTAAGCACACTCGTTTTTTTTCTAAATTTTAATCGGGTAGCAAAAATATTGACGGGTCGAAACTTTATTAAAATTTTCAAACACATTTTAATTTTAGTTTTTAAAATGACATGGGTTTATTGGTAGTATTATAATAATGAAATATAAAGTGAACATTACTAGATCGATCCTAGTCTCAGACATTTATTGTTAATAGTGTAATTTGACCGTTAAATGGCTTATTGAGAATATTGCCTAGTTTGGCGAAAATAATATATATTTTTTCATGAATGTTGTCTCCAAAATTTATTCTTAAATTAAATATTTTAATTTAGACAAGCACATTATATTTAGACAAGATATTTAGTACATCATATTGACAGTATATTACAGTACCAATATATTCAGAAAGCCTAATCACAAATTCATAATAAGCTCGACGCAGCCGTGGACGGCAGTTCTCAGTATTCATGAAGTCAAAGCTCAGCCTTCATCGAAAGCTTTCTCTTTTGCTGAATTACTTTTGGACGGTATATTTTTTCTTTATGCCGTATTCCATTATTAATCAATTTCATACGTAGTTTATGAACGTGACGATTAGCTCTTAAATTAGGGTGTACCTTGATGGGATCGTCTTTCCGAATATGCATAATGTTAAATATATTAACCATTGAAGGGTTAGGTGTACGTTTAGTTTTAAACACGGTCAACTAATTGGTATGGAAGCAGCGTTATGTCTTAAAATTATAATAATGGGAAAAATCAAATTTGTGTACCGGTGGAAAGACCAATTTGTTGTGACTTATAAAATAAACTCGCTAAACGTCAAGTAGAATTCACGCGCTGACGGTTCGTGCGTTGAAATGAGTATTTTATTCATCTGTATACTTAAGCCCTGTTTGTGGTGACTAAAAGTTTCATTTTTGACCTGTTTATAATGAAGAAAATGTTATCGATGGTCACTGAATCCACTCCTAACCGCTGAATAATTTTAGGAAGGCGTAGTTTATAATAGCAAGTATGAAAAGTATTGTCGTATTACTTAACACATTTTATTTACACAACTAAATTTTTTAATAAATTATGTAATTTATGTACTAAGTACGGTTTTAATATTTATTGCGTTTATTTGCCCAAAAATCACAGTGTACTTAAAGGTTTGATACATTTAATGTCTGATATGTTGCTCGGCCAACTTCACTCCGATTATCACCTCCGATATACACACCGAGATTGTAATGAAATTACAAATTAATAAAAAAATCACCGTTCGCGTAACGCTAGCAAACTCGCATATATATATATATATATATATATATATATATATATATATTTCATGCACTGGCTATGAGAGGAAGAGAGAAAGAAAATGTACGCGCGCACTGCTCTCTCTTGCTCTTACAGTGTGATACAGACAATAGGCTTGCACTGTGTCTTAGATATGCGAAACATAACTGGCTATGAGAGAAAGAGAGAAAGAAATGTGTGCTCGCAACTCTCTCTCTTGTCCCTACAGTAATACACGAAACGTAACTCTCTCTTTCTGTCTTCACTAACTTATATCTCCCTCTCAATTCCCGTTCACCTCGCTCGATCACACTTTTCGTAACGCTCTCCTCACACATTCACCAGCTTACTCCCCAAGTCAAGCGTGCGTAAAGAAGTTTTACTTCAAAAAATTACTATTTGTACGACTGTGAAAGATATACTATGTGAATATATACTATGTGATATAGATTATATTAATTTGATACAGATTATATTAATTTGGAGAAAAATAATATTTATCCCAGTTCTTTACATATTTCGTTAATGTGAAGTCATTTCTAGCAAATTTTAGTCTGGAGGTAACAAACTTCAGCATCAGTTAGTTTCGGAGGTATACAAATCTTTCATTTCAAGAACACGATCACCAACAAGATGTTAGTGCACGTTTTGCACGCGTGTGCATGATATTTCGTTGATCATGTAAAAATTTAAAAATATTATTAATAATCCTTTACTATTAATATTGTTATTTGTCATGAGCTTAGATATATTAAGATTGTTTGCTATGGGTTATATCGGTAAATAATTTTAATCAAATCAATGCTATATATATATATATATATATATATATATATATATATATATATATATATATACATATATACAGGTGTCCCGTAAGGATTGGATTAACGAAATATCGGTGGTAGAGGGGGTTATTATCTTTTGATTATCCTAGGCCTAATAGTTTTAGAGACACGACTTTTAAAATTTTTTTAAAATTTTTGTTACTGCACAAGAGAACAAAAATTGTTATTAGGTACTATTACAATCTCTGCTCTTTTATTGTCCAAAATATTTAAGAGAACATTTGTCTTCTTAATTAAATGGTTATTCATTCGTTATTATTGGCAACGTAAATATTTTTATGCTATCAATAATAACGAATGACTAAAATTTTAATTAGGAAGACGAATGTTCTCTTAAAGACCTCGGACAATAAAAAAACAAAAGTAGTAACAACTATTAAACAATTTTTTTTATGCGCAGTATCAACAATTAAACATATCATATTCCTAAAACTATTAGGTCTTGGAAAATAAAATTTATTGTTTCTTATATTAAGGGATAACCTGTATGTATATTTATATATATATATATATATATATATATATATATATATATATATATATATATATTTATATTTATATGTGTGTGTGTGTATATATATGTACGCATGTTTGTACCTAAATTAATATTGAATATAATTGGCATTAATTTTGTAGAAATTCATTATTCACAATAAAATGAATCTACGTGATGTAGTATTATTTCTACTTTCTTTAAGTTCTTTACCATGAACTAGGTTTTGTTGTATTACAACCCTTTAGGTGGGTTATTATCAATCTTTGCTAATAGCGCATCTGAAAATGTTGCTCAATGTTCGTGGAAAATAAGTTCGCGCCCTTTGAACGACTTCCTAAAATGTTTAATTTCCATTATATTGCTAACAGTTCCCGATCGTGGGTATCAGCAGATCAAAACTTTTTCGATGAATAGCTGAGCGGTTGCCACTTCTCGTCAACGAATTGCTACAATATGGAGCTGGTTAATAAATACATCGGTGAGTTAAGTGATGGTGCATTGCGCGATGTGTGAGCTAATATGACTCTGTTTACATACGTGTGAGCTAGTATGGATGTATGTTACATGTTGATACACTTTCGGGGCCCAAACGACGGATATTTTGTCATGCTTCTTTGAGTTACGTCAGGAAGTATCCAGTGAGGCTTCTGGCGATGTGGCGTCAGATATATTTTCTCGTTAGTAATTGATTATCCAAGAAAATATTGAAATTCGTCGATTATTTTGGTTTTGTGGAAACCGATGGTGGTCTTGATCTCATCTTTCGATGGCTTAATATCATTCCGGAACATTTAAACCCGAGAAATGTTATATCAATATTGTCGTAATTACACTTTGATGGGTTGATAGTAAAGCTAATATCTTAGAGAGCTAGTATATCGAGATGTTCGGCTTAGCTTCTACATATTATCAAGAAATTGGCGATGAAGGGGAAGGCGAATTAGAAAGCTAAACTTTGGAACATATTTTTAATTCTAACGACATGATGATCGTTGTTTTTCGAGACCGGATCTTCTAGTATGAAAGGTTTAGATATATAGTATTTGACATGGTTTTATCGGCCAGTTGATAAGTGAAATTCATCAATTAACGAACAGGCTAGTGGTCATGCTTTGTGATTGCAATAAATGTTGACTACGGATGACAAGAACAGCAACTTAAGAGTCTGTGGTAACCGCAGGTTTACAAGTCGCCACTCTTTTTGTGAACGACATAAACGAATGATTTTACTTAGATTGTATACATCTTGCTGGATCATGTTTTCGAACTTCTTTTTCATCAACTCGTAGCGCTATGGCGATAGTGCTCGGTAATGTAAGATTGGCCCAGTTGTTTCGATGGTGTGCTTAACTAGAGAGTTGGGTGTTATTGTCATTGATGTGAAATGGGTATTTCGCCAGTATATCAAGATATGACTGCAGCTCGTCGATATTTCTAATTGTTGACAAAATCATTGACCGCACTGGTGCGTTGATGGCAAGGTTCATATAGTTGTCAATTAGGAGTCGGTTCTTACGATAAACGACAATCTGGTGGTATTTGAGGAAATAGGCCCCTATGATAGATTTGCAGATGGCGACGATTATGAATTGCCATTTACATGGTCGACGAAGATCCATATCGAGCTGCTGTGTTTTTTCTCCGTAGGTAGGAATTACAGTGTTATTAGCGTCTGAGAAATGGAACGGTAGTGTTTACACTGAAGTACTTGTTCTTCGTGCTAGAACGGCATAACTTGACGCCCGTGTCTACTACAAAATTGAGCTTAGACTTCTTATCTATGACGAAAAGGCAGTGGGATATTTTTTAACAATAAACAAAATATATTTTTGTGTCTGTTCACGTAACTTGTCGGAAAGTAGGGCAAGATCGTCTAATACCGTATCATTTTAGATGTTCATAATACACAGTATTTCTACACAATAATTTGTATTATGTAGAAATGTAGAAAATTAAACGAATCATGCAATGCACGACATATACTTTTATACATAAATGTATGATGCCAAAAATGTAGATAGTGATATACAAAAATGTAGATAGTGATAGACGTATGTCTACTGTATACGAAATCAATACTGTATAGTAGTGACAGAGATCGATGAGTGAGACAAAGCATAGCGCGAGCGCCATACGGGCAGCATCGCGAGTCTATAAATATACTGCTTCCGATCGCCGGGGGACGTAGACATTCTAGAGCTCTGGGCCTGCGCCTGCCATATTGGATGATGATGCACCATGCCGCCGCTCGTGTACGGACGTCGACTGGTGACGACATGTTGTTTTGATCGGGGCTCGAATATAGCCATAAATTATCGCGTGCCGACTTTCATCTTCATGAAAATTATTTCAGTGTTTTTTAAGAACAATGTACTATTATTTGATTGCCGAGTCTATGCAGCTACATTTTTATTAGAAGATAGTTAAAATAAAATATTAACTAGATATTTTCAGGCAGCTGCACTTATCATACAGGATTATCAAACGTTTGAAAAATTTATTACTTTGAATGTTATGTAAAAATCTATGGAAATTTTAGCAAAATGTTTATTATTTAGTAACATTATCATACAAAAAACTACCTACATTGATTTCACTGGCGTAGTAAACCATTTAAAATGATGAGACGTAAAATTTCTTAGAAGGAAGTTAGTGTCTTTTGAAAAGATGTGGTTTTATTTGCGGTATAATACTTTCATTCAGAAACCAGAATCTGGAGAATGATATAAACAGATTAAAATGCTGGTAAATAATAAATCGATAAAGCATTACTATGCTCAACATGAACAGACAATGTCAGTAAAGTAATTGGAACGACTTCTTAATTATTAACTTCATAACCATTACTAGATTAATTTAAACTTGGTTAAGTGCTCATTATTCAGCGTGTTTTTCTACATACCCGCTTATATTAGAAACTGATACAAAATTGTATTAATCTACTTTCTTGGTTCTATGTTCAGTTTTATTATAAGAAAGATTTTTACGTTATGCCAGGGCAATTAACACTTCTTATTTGTTAGAATAATTTCAGATATTTTAGCTCGCAGAGTTCAGAGATTAATTTTTCAAATTTTTGTCGTAATTGAACAATTATGCGATTTAAAATTGAAACAAAAAATAGTTGTGAGATATACAAATAAAACCATTTATATAACACTTCATCTTGTTGCTCCAATTATAAATATTAGCCTTTGATTTCGTATCCTACTTAAACAAAAAAAAAATCGAAAATTCTTGATAGAAAAATTCTTGAATTAAATATAATGTTAAGTTGTTGCTGAGAAAATTCAGTTGCTGAGAAAATTAGCCAGACATAAACTTTAGTTTCACCGTAATGGTTCCGTTTTTAACTTTTCCGTATGAGACATAAAAAAATCCATGAAAGAGTTATAAAATTCTAAGACAACATTGAACTAGGCTGAAAGATTTTGTGATATAAAGACAATAAAAGTAAAAAATAACTCCAAAAGTATATGGAAAAAGAAGCACTTAGACCGTTATCCGGAAGACAATGTACATTAAATATATTATATTTTAAATTTATGAAATACGGTGCTTATTATCCTGTTGTAAGAAAAAATGAAATGTTACTAGTACACATGGAAAATAAGTGGCCATGCATACTAGTAAAAAATTAAGCACTGATAAAAAATATATAATAAATAGGTGGCATAAATTATTATTTTATGCTACTGGATGATAATGTTATTTTAATTCGATTTATCCTAAAGTAATAAATATTTTTATTTTCAAGCGAGTCGAGGTGAAAATAATCTAAGGTAGTGGGAGAGATGCATGTCGCTGCGATAATCACTATTTCATTGGTCCAAAATACAAATGCTTTATATGCTAAAACCGATACCTTAAAAGCCTCTATATCTATAAATATACTGCTAATGATTATCACAATGCTATTAAGAAATTAAAAAAGTTTTAAAGGCATTTTAAAAACATAAATACAGACGTGCGTTTTGCGAGAGAATGAGTGAAGCGTGACTATGGTTTAGATTTCGAATTTAGCAATATGTCCCTAATTTTTTTCGCATTATTTTTAATATCCTTTTCACTGTATATAAGAGACATTTGATTTTCAGGCATGTGGTCAAAGTAGAAAAGAATTAAGGGAATGATTATTGGCTGTGATAAAAGAAAAGAGATCAATAAAATTTTCACAATTTCTAAAAGTATTTTATATATTTTCATGGCTGTAGTATTCTTTGCGTAGCTGATGTACTGCGAGCACAGGCTCAGGCTCTTAAGGTATAGTAGGCTTGTCTTTTAATCTTCTTTTGTTGTATATATTACAAGGTTTTTTAAACCAAAATTGCAAGGGTTTGTATGGGGGGTGCTATAAAACAGAAATTGTTGATAAGCACTGATGAACTCCTCTTAGACTATTTTATTTCTTTCTTTTTCCACAAAGAGGTGCGACTTACTGTTCACAAGCAACTAATTAATATTTTGAATAAATTTTTTTAAATGGAGAATTTTAAATTTAATATTTATTTAAAATTATACGTATTTTATTATCTACGTACTTAGTTTCAAAGTCAATGATGAAACGAATTTAATTCGTGTTATCTTTGTTTGTACGGAAATTGGAATGTGAGAAAATTTTTCCTACTTTCATTTGAAGCATTTTTAGTTATATCTCAATATAAATGTTTTATGATAGTTTATATATTTATTCTCTTAAGACGTAAAATTATTTAACAGACTTATAGACACATGAAGAATAAAAATATATAATAGATCCTGTCAGGATAGACCTAAAAAAATCATCAAGATAACAATTTTTCAAACAGAGTTTTAGTGCAATATCAACGAACTGAAAATTTGCTAATTAAAAAATTATTTACATTCCGATAATTACATTTATAAATAAGGTAAAATCTATGAAAAAATTAAATAAATCTAAAAAAAAATTATTAAAATAGACTTTCTGTTACAGCCTCGAATATGAATTCTATATCCATTGATTAGGTGTTGTTTCTGATTTTGAATCAATTTGATCATTTTGTCAAATACTTTTCGGGAAAAATCACAAATAAAGGGACAAAACACACATTTTTCTTTATACTCATTCACTAACCAATTCGATGATACAATATCTGCATCTTTGTTAACAGTTTTATCAATCATAGAACGTATTTATGTATAAATTCAGAACAGGTTTAGCCATAATTAATTGTTATTAATGTTTTATCTCTAAAATCAATTATTAAAAAAAATGAAATCAATATATTAAATTCGACGTCATAAAAGGAACTGGAGAACAATGTTTATAAAAAATGACTATTTTTAGCTCACATAGATATACATGTATAATCTTGCGACGCGGTACGAAAGTGAAGCTTTTGTTTCAGTACGCAGCGTGACGGGCACATAATTTGAAAATATCTCAGGTTACATCAAAGTATCAAACAACTAAACAATAAGGTAGGCCTGGAAAGTTTGAAGGAAATCGATTAAAATTGCAGGAGGCTATTAACACAAACAAACCTAAAATTACAGGAGGCTATTACCACAAATGCACATAAACATATATAAATAGAAAAGAAATTTAATGCATATAAAAGATCTGAATAGTAAAGGTGACAGGATGAATTTATCCAGCGATCCCTTCTAAATATAACATAAATTTCCGCGGAAAGTTTTGGTAACTTATTTTTCCTGAGAGGATCTAAAGGACTAAATTATTATTGACTGGTGATGATTTTCCGCCTAAGCATTTAACATGCGTTATATTTTTTAATGTTAATTTTTCGAATTTATTTACTTCAGTCGGGCGAGAAAATGTAAGTTTTTTTCTTTATTATACATACTTTTGCCGCCAGCCAGTATAACTTTTTTTATATTTTTAATACTGATTTTGCACATGTGCATGATTTTAATATTTATTATTTATAATTAACAGAGAAATTGCCTTTAATAAATTTTGTTTTCATTTTTTGAAAAGAAACAACTTCATATTCCTTACACGTGTGCATTGCTGGTTTCTCAAACACATACATGTGTCGATATGATAACATATCTGTTCCAATTTTCTTATAGAATATTTTTTTAAAATTTCAGTGTAAGCTTACAAATTATTCACTCTTTATTTGTATATAATTGTTTGCTAATAATTTTAACGGTATTGGTCAACGGAAAAAGAAGGTTTGTAATATTGGTCACTAAATTACTGCTTATATATTTTGGCATTGAATGTATAAACATTTTGGTAGTTTTAATGAAATCAATTTAATTGCCATTTTAATAAAATCTATGTCATCATTTACGGATGCTAAATTATTTAGTATCAATAAGCCCTCATAACTAATAAATAAAATCAAAACGAAGTTTCTTTTATTACACAAACGATTACTATTTTATATTCAATTAATATTAAATTTACCGAGTGTTATTTTTATTATTAAAAAAGAGTTACTTCATCATTTGCCATTCCATCTTTGGTTGTCAAAACTTGGTTGCAACGATCTTACGGAATTGCTATGATGTATTGCTATCTAGGGTCCTTGCTGCATAAGGTTCTATACAAACAACGACTGAACATTTTAATAATTACAATAAAGAAAAAACAATTTCACCAAATTGACAAGCAGTTCTCGAGAAGTGAATAAGGATAATGTCTTAAAAAAATGTTTACGAAACTGATATTTATCTATAAAAAATACAAAAAAATCATTATAGCAACGAAAACACTACGAAAGTAATATTTCTATTAGATACGCATTGTTTTCTATACACATTTGATTCCAAACTTGTAAGTGACTTCAAGAAAATGGCATAATTGATATTGAATGGAATTTTAGATAACTTTGAAACATACGCGAACTGTCATTTATTGCCAAAGACGTGTCTTCCGCTTGCACTTTCTTACATTGTCCATCGATGTGAATATTAATTGTTTCTGTACAATTTTTGTAATAATATCACTAATGGTTCGGCCATTCGGAAAACATTACCAAGCAATTGTAGATCCAAATTCCATTCAATTCAATTATTTTAAACTAAGAAAGTCTTGGAGCTATGATATTTGAGGGAAGCTGCTGTAAATAATTGCTTTTGCTAGTTAGTAATCAAAGCAACATTAAAATTCTTAATTAGGTTTTCCAAGTTGAGAACTGGACGTTTTCTTTGCGTTAACTTCATTTACGCTTTAACGGTGTAGAAGGCAAACTGAGTAATTAGAGTATGAAGGTTAAAATTAAAATTAACAACACGTAACGCAGGACTCGCTGAAAACTGCTGTGCTTTGGTTCCTTGAATTTGTTCTATTTTAGTATACAGCCTCTGAGGTATATGAAAAAGTGACCTGGATAGTAACTTAATAATGATACTGATTTAATAGTGATACTTGATTAGATAAGTTGTGTAAATCAATGTTTTAATAATTATTGTTGTTTAGATGAGTCAAGTAAATTAATTTGCGTTTATTTAAAAAGTATATTATTGGCAAACGTATGTTTAATAGTAGATCAAGTAGCAAGACTCCCATCAAGTTTCAAAAATACGAGAGCGACTGTTCCGGTAATTTATCATGAACAAATTTTTTTGTTAACGATGTGTTATATATTATGAATTGAATTGAAGACGATAGAGATACTTAAAAATAACAATATATTCTTTAACACACTGCGTTTTTTTCTGTATTTTTCATTTTTATACGAGACCCAACGTAAACTGAAGCTTAGTAGCAGAATTATTCGTCTCGGATTAAGAGAAGTATTTTATATGGTGAAATAATACTTAACTTTAACACAATATTAAAATGCATTTAAAATTAGAACATCTATAAAATAGGGTTCTACATTTATTTAGGTGTCTATAAATCCTTAATGCAAGTAGTTTGAAATAATTTTTATTCAAATGCCAGTCCCTAGAATCAGAATCGCCAGATTTTTTAATTCATTAGGTTCATGTAGAGGTTTTGGAAAAAATATCCAATTATAAAAATTAAATATAACCTTCGATCAGGTGGGCGAAAAAATCTCAAGTTCATTTTTCATTTAGGAGGTTTATTAATTTTTTTAAGCTTCACATATTCATTAATTATCGAATAATAATTGACATCCCTGTCTCGAGCATCTACTTTGAACATGGTGCATAGTGGTCTAAAAGTGTAAAATTGTATATATAATGTTCATATATCAGTTTGACATATAATCATACTATGTATTCTTCAGCACTGTATGTAAAGGTACTTCAATGTGAAATCAGGCACTTGCAAGGATATTGAAGTCCGATATCTTGGTAAGTAGTTAAGTTGGGAAGAATAGAAAAGTTAAAAGTTTTAAACTGGTTGTTATGCCATTTTAATAAAATAATATAACTATTTAATAAATAAAGTTTATATAAATGAGTGTACATAAAAAGTACTACAGTACTTTTTGTGAATTTAAGTACAGTGATTACAATTCATACAAAAGCGTAAATGTTTTTGTTATTTATAAAATTTTTAATATCTGTCTGATAATTCAGAATTATGAAACAAATAATCTTCAATAAAATTATATGTTTCAAATGGGCCTCACCTTCTTAAATTGGGTAACCATAACAGTACAGAGAAATAGAACATTATACGAATAATATACGTTGCGCGTTATCTTTTCCTGATATCTTAAGGTAAGTTGTTCATGTCAGAGCTTAACGGTACAGAATAGTTTGCATATTAGAACATACAGTGTTCACCCCTGCCCTTTTAAAGATCTAAAGTAAGTCCTCTACAAATTTAATTTTCCGCTGCATTCGATTGATATCCGTGACAAACAAAAGAATAAAGGTACACATTTTAAAAAGAGGTCTCAGTAGTAACTTGAAATTGGAAAAGTTCACAAAGACGAGATTTGTGTGTCAAGATTGCGCGTCGCGTCCTTTGAAAGAGAACCTGTAGTGCGATTCACTGAGAACTAAGAGAAGATGCTAATTCCTTCTTCATGCTTCAGATATATTATTATCTCTGCGAGAGTTAAGGGAAGATTAACTCAATTCGATCGGCGAAGATAGCTAAGTGAAGCTGACAACAGAAGATGAATAAATGCTACTCAAGTTCGGAGAGTTTTCTTCGCTACGAGGTCGTCGATAAAATATTACTTGGTTTTTATAACTAAAAGCGAAACATGTACTTTTTTGGATACTTTAAGAAATAAACATAAATTTTCAATCTGAAATGAACGGGTAGTCTCATTGGAACACATTCTGTTAGATATCCTATCGGCTGTATATCTATAAAGGAGAAATGGATTAATGTGGCTAAATGGAAGAACTGTTTTGCTGCAAAGATAAGAATAGTTTGCTCACTTTTTACAAAATAATTTTGATGTAAATTAGTCCAGTAAAAGATATTTGTATCCGAAAGTAGTTCTAATTTTTAACCAAAAGCGGCAATATGTTTTTGCGTCGATTGGAAAATAAAATATTTTTGTATCTATGTAGATTTAGAAATTGATTTCAGTAGCGACTATCTGGCAGGAGATAAAGAGGTTATTGTATTTCTAGTTACGGCCATGAAATCAAACTTGAATTCAAATTCTGAGTTCTATAAGAAAAAAAAACTATAATCAACCCATTTAACCATGTCATATCCATGAAGATATTGGCATTGACATTTTCCCACAAGCAATCTTTTAAACAATTTAGTTAAAGGGGTATTGAAGAAGTACATAAATTTCATTTATTTTACATATGAAACCACCAGATATTAATTTGATAAAACGGTAACTACTTAACAAATATATATGATTTGTTGAGCATTACTTTTTTTATATTAAATGCAGATAATAAATATTTTTCTGCCCCTAAATATCAGAATTTATTTTTTTAATAAAATTTAAATTGAAAAATAAATATACTAATTTATATAAAATCTCTCATCTATATTAATAAGCTGCTTTAATACGAAACATAATTCAAAAAAGCCACTAGATGCGTGTCAGTCATGCCGACAATAATGTGTTGTAGTAAAAAGAATTGTTATTTTTCAAACCCACGGTTGACAAATTAGAGAAGTTAAAGAACATATTACACGTCATTTTGAAGTTTTATATTTCGCTGCCAAGATTGAAAATAAAAAAAAATATGTGAATGAAATCTTTCTTTTGTATTAAAAGGCCTATCCAATGATGATCAATTCAATAACAAATGCGAAAAACGACAAAACTGTAATATTTCTGTTTTTAACATATAGCCACGGAACCAAACACAAAGACGTGAGTTGCAGTGTTGGAAGTTTAATTATTAAATTATTTGTTATATTATTCTATAAGCCAAATTTCAATTATTTAGAAATGAAAATAAAGTTTATTTATTTCAATTAAAAATGCGGGCTTTTAGTAATCAAAAGAACGGAACGAACCTTTCGCTATTTAGATGTTAAAAAATAATCCATGAATTTCTTTAACGATCAACTTTCAGACTGAATTATAATTATTTACATCAATTAAAAATATATTAATTTATCTCCTATATATTTATTTCCGATAAATTAATATATATTTTATATATTTATTTCCGATAAATTAATATATATTTTATATATTAATTTATCGGAAATTTCTTACTACACTATAAATGCTACCCCGCTGCGAACTCGAAATATATCAGTAACTCCGAGCGACTCACTTTGTGTTGTGGGATTTATTAATCAATTTTATGATTATTTGTAGATTATGTATGTCAAATTATTCGAACTCAATATGTTATAAAGTATATTAATTATTATTAAGTGAATATAATAAAAAAATCTTCACCCTATTCGACTCAATAATCGATTGGGAATAAGGAGGAAATAAAAATGATATAATTGTTTTCAGTTCCACAGGAAGTTGAATCATGGTTTTTGTGGGATATATTAAGAATAACTATTACCTTTACATATGTGCATATTACGAATTTGGATGTTTTTTTTAAATTCTCTTCATTAATATGAATGAGTACGGAAAAATAAATAATCTGCAATCTTTTTTTTATGTCGATTTGACAATAGCATCACCAATATGGAAAGTATTTATAGACATTTACTGCTTGCTTAATACAACTCTAACAGCTAACAATGATGTTACAGTGGTAAAGTTATTAAGAACAAATTGATGCGAACTAAACAAATAAAAATAACCCAGCGATAGAGAAAAAATATTAGTCGTGATGAAACAAAACAAATCTTTTATTTAAAAACGGAAAGTAATAATATAAGGATTATTCAAAAGATTGATTAATGAAGTCTTGTCACAGTAAAATCAGTACATCCCACATTGTAAAATTTGCAATTATTGAAATTACTTAAATTGATTCCATAATATCTGCGGGCAAAGTGATGTAATCAGCGTAGGTTCAGTTCTGTACTAAGAAATTATTTAGGTGTTATTGTCGCCCTTGCTTCAATCAATCTCTGATTATTACTTAAATGCGGATGTCATGGAAGTAAGTGCATTAAATGAAAAAAAGTTAAATGTTATAGTTACATATTGCCGATTCAAACGCACTATTTATTTAAATTGGCAGGCAAAAAACAAAAACATTTTTAATTTTCTAGGATTGTTGTCTACTCCATTTCTTTGGTAATAAATTGGGAGGTTTATATTTTGCGCCTTTTCTCGCTGCGGTATAATAAAATATTATTTTCGAATAACTTTATAGTCGAATACTTATGGCAGTAATTAATGTTCCTACCTCCATAAAGTTATTAGACATTAAACAAAATATTAATAAACGAGATAAGAATATACGTCATATCATAATTAGTAATTCAATATTTGAATAATTGCTATCTGTAGATTTCGTTTTAGATATAATAACTAACTCTGCTCCGTAATTTCACTTAAGCAGAAAAACTAGCACTTGAACAATGCTATATTAAGACAACAGTCAGAAATTAAGGGCATTCAAAAGCATTCATTGCAACAGGTTCATTGGACAGGGAGTGCACCCCGAAAAGTGCGGCATGTTACTAAGCGCTTCTTCGCTCCGTTCGCCAAACGAAATCGGTTGTTGGGATCGGGGAAATACCAATAGGAATAGTCGGGTTGGTCAATTAATAACTCGGTCTCTTTCTTATTTGCAATGTTTAAGCAGTGTTTCTGATTTTTTATCACTGCCCTGTTTCTATAAATCATAATTTAATAATATATAGTCTATAATCTTTCTCGACGTATGAACTTTTTAATACATTTTTAAAACCAGTCATGTAGTTCCAGAGATTAGCGATCAAGTAAATGGGTAAGTAAATAAAATCTGAACTAGTAATACTCACCTGGAAATAAATTTAATTTTAAACATATTCCTGTGTTCACATTTGCTAAAATGTACAAATGGTTATTACGTATCTTTGTAATAGAAGCATGCTGTTCAAACTATTAAATTAAAAGGCATCACTTTTGAGTTCAGTTAGCAAATTTATATTAAAGTTCGAAGTTGGATTTAGTAACTTTAAGATTGGATAACTTTCATTACAACCTTGTTAACTTTTCGCTGAAACCTTGTTAGCATTTTAAAGGGCAAACGAGTAATTAGTGTGTGAAAATAGGAACATAATTGTAATACTGAAGTTACTTATAGAGAACTGGGTCTTAAGGTGTGTGTGATTCTACATTAATTAAATGTAATTCTCTTTCTCGATTTAAGAAGTTAATGTAAAGTAATTATAAGACATCGTCTTTAAGTTATACGATTTTATTTTAAGTTATAAAATTTGATTGATTTAAAATTTTAGTTCGAATTAACCGTTTAGAATCTTATTTTTTTCCTTAAAATTGTATAGCAACAAGTGTTCTCTACTCTGATTGTTATTGTATTGATAACAATTTCTTTTTAAATTCACAGAAAAGCGTCTATCGTTGAAATCTCTACTTTTGAATTTCAGGGTGTTTTTACCATATCTCCATCCATAACGGTATACAGATCGAAAGTACTATCTTATCGTAACAGGTTACCTTGAACATTTACATTATTTTTTTAAATTTACCTATGTACACACACACCACACAAGCACACACACAAACACAAACACACACATGTATACACACAAACATATTTATACATATATATATATATATATATATATATATATATATATATATATATATATATATATATACAAATATATACATATATACATATATACATATATACATATATATATATATATATATATATATATATATACATAAGATTTTCGAGGATTTTTTCGATGCTCTTGAAGCCACATTTCTTATTCGATCGGAATGAAACTTCATTTCACTTGCGATATCATTTAACTTTGATAAATATTTGTTTGAAAAAAAATAAATACATTTTATTTTATGTTTAAGGTACAAAGAGGTCCACTAAGCCCAGAATAAAGATGGCAGAACATTTTATGTACTAATGAGCTATGTACTATCTAAGTAATTGACTCTCAATGTTACGATATTTTTTATTAAGTAAAGATATCGTGGTTGCGTTTCATTTCCCTATTTTGTCTTAAGATTGTTTTAATGTACTACTTTTATATAATTTGTTAGTTTCAAGTTTCTTATTAGTTTTGAATTTAAATTTTTAAACAATTAAATTTATTTACTCAATTAATAAAATATGAGTATTTACAATTCAATATCCAAAATGTTTTTTTTATAATAAAGCCTTTTTAACCCAAAATCACTATTCATTAAATAACTTAATAAAAGTCACTAGTACAATAAGAAGTAGTCAATAACATATTACCCATATTTTTATTTGAATATTGATATTTTTATCCAAGCATATGGTCCTTTACCTTTGAAGTGTTGCATCTGTTCTAGTATTTATATTGTAATAATAAAAAAAATTATTAATTATACTTCATTAATAATTTTTCTAACGTAAAACTTTTATAAATAAAACTTGAAAGGACTTCAAGTTACCATTGAATAAGAAGCCCGTCGAAAAGAATAAAATAAGAAAATACGAGTACGCAGTTTGAAACTGTCCTGTGCAAGATTGTTTGCGAATATAAATAAATTTTCAAAATAGTGCTTGGGATTTTTGGAATCAGTATCATGTCGACGCTCTGTCCTCTCTCAAGTAAGCGAACATGCACACACACGCAAATGAGTGCTACTTTTCGCTTGGCACCGACTTAAAAAATTGATAGCAGTATCAGTGGCACTCGTAATTTCATTATTTTATAATTGTCAGTACGATTTTCATTCAATGGTTACTTTTAATCGGTTCAATTTATTTGTAAAAAGTTTTTAATTTTTAGTTCTTATGATATCCTATATTGCCCGCAATGTCACGAATTTACGATAAATTACATATCAATATTATCTCATTTTTGAAATCGAAACAGATGCTTTTAGCGTTTATTGAACCTAAATATATTCATATGTATCTACATGTATACACGCATGTGTACACACACATATATACGGTAACATAAGTCACGTTCCCTCGTTTGGCTTTAGCCTAGTCAATGATTCGAACCTTTATTTATATACTACATATCCACCTACTAATATCCTAGTTATTTCATGTTCGTGTATATTTTTTACACACATACTTACCTGCTTCCTAATTTTCTAGTTATTCTATGTCTGCGTATATACTTACTACCTACAAACTACTATTATTGAGCACTAACGTTTAGGCACTTTATACATTTGTCTATAACTCCACTTACTTACCTACTAGTATCTACCTACTAGTTAATACTTATTTGCTTAATACCTTTGGATGGATCTGTATATATTTACCTAGTCATATAATTTGTCATTTTTTTTCTTGCGTCAAGACAAGTGAAATTAGTCCAAACTCGATGGGTTTTCTTCCCATCAATGAAAAGTTCCTGTCACCACCTTTCGGTTCCATTATTGTAACCTGATTTGGTTAAAGGCAGATTTATTTCTCTTAGTCATGTCAAAATTTTAGATTTTATTATTAGATTATCATTAGATGTGTATCATCCAACCTCGATCACAGGAACAGTGCTATTACAATTTGAACAGAAAATTAACACATAACGTCAAGATAGTGGATTTAGAATCCCGAGTTTACTAGCAGAGACTTTTTTGAAGTTCAAAATATTAGTTTAAAAATAAGTTATCCTCAAGTCTCACGGTTTAAGCAGGCAATACCCATGTACCATCAATAATAATTTGAAAGCTGCTGATCCTAAAGTTACAAACTTTACGCAAGCAGAGTCAAGGCCGAGAAATTGGAACCCGGAGTTCAGTGTAAAAGTATATTTTGAAACCCAAAATATTAATTTGAAAACAGCAGATCCTCAAGTTTTGCTGTTTATCATAAAGTATCCCTGAAATAAAAGAACTGAGAAGTTGGAATTCGGAGTTCAGTGACAAAGAGAATACTGAGGAGTGGAATCTTGCAGTTTAAAGGCAGAGACTCTGATTGAGATATTTTAACTTAAAAATAGCAGATCTTCAAATCCTACGATTTAAACAGATAGTACTCCCACAGAATGTGGATTGAAAAGTTGCAACCCGAAGTTCAATATCAGAGTTTCTGCTAGAGATCAACAATACTAATTTAAAATAGCTGACCTTAAAGTCTCAGGATTTAAGCAGGTATTACTCCCGCACTGTCAAGACTAAGAAATTGGAACCCGAAGCTCCGAAGTATATTTTCTATTTTCAACCCACAATACGTATAAAAAAATTGCAGGTCCTCAGTAATCCTTAAGCAATAAGACTTAGAAGTTGAAATTTATAGTTCAATGACAAAGTCTCTGCTTAAGCCTCAAATTTCGAATTTGAAAACAGCGGATCTTCAAGTGTGTTGGAACCGGTATTTCAATGACGGATTCCCTGCTTGAAATTCAAAGTAATATTCAAAAACAACAAACACTCAAGCCTCACGGTTTAAGCAAACAGTAACCTTGCAGCGTCAGAACTGGGAAGTTGGAGTCTAATATTTAGTGCAGAGTCTGCTAGAGACCCAAAATATTAACTTGAATACAGCCGATTTTCAAGTATCATGGTTTAAATTGGCAATGCATACAATTTTAAAAATAGCAAGCCCTGAAGTCTCATGGTTTAGAGAGACAGTGCACCTGTAACATCAGAACTGAGAAGTTGGAGTCCGGAATTCAATGATATCACCCTTAGCCTTGTATTATTAGAACAATGTTCAATGTTCAGGAATTTTATATCGAATTCGAATCACATTTTTACGGAACCATACTGGGACGAACCACGTTTTCATGGCACACCCATCCAAATTAATAAAGAGTCATCCATATTGGTTAAGAAATCCTGGCGATATGAGGTAATATTCCCAAAAGAAAATACTAGTTTTTAAGTCTGTTAGAAATGTAATTAATAACAATTGTTAAATTGAATTGCTCGCAAGTAAGAAATAAATCAACTTAAATCACCCAAAGGCGTTATTGTGCCTTGAGTTTAAACAGTACTCTATTTATTGTCTATTACTGTTGTGTTGGCTTTATAAATTTCATCTACAATTATTTATTTGTCACTTTATAAGGAATTTTGTCAATTTAAACCCAGTATTAAGTTTTAGTTTTGATCAAAAATTGCAAATGTAATTTCGAGAAAACGAAAAAAATTAACATTTTTGAATAAGACAGATATGATTTTTAAGCTGAACTACCACTTGTGCGTTTTCGTATAATCTAAAATTACTCTACTTCATGTCGACAGTTAAAAATACTACCTGAGTGAATTCGGGTACCATTACTTGTGATAATATCACATAACTATGACAGCGCCATCTTTATCACATTAACCAAATGATAGATGATAATTGTAATTTTCTAGCGGAGCTTCGTGTTAATGGAGATGTCTGCGACGGTTATATCGAAGACAATAATGTTTGAAGGAAGGGACCGTGTACCACGTCCTCAACGAATCGCTAGTTTTGTGTAATCTATGTCTATATTTTAAATTCTATATGTGTTATTTTCAAAGTTATTAAATTGTAAATTGTGCGTATTATCGTAATTAGTATCAGATCGATTCTTGTAATTAGTTATAAAACTCAATACAAATAATATTGTATTTGATTTTCAATCGCAATTATTTATATTTTCTTTCTTTATACCCACACCCTATGACCGACTTAAATAAAAGCCATCCAGAACTTCTATCAAAAGTGGGATTAAACGAGCAAGTGTGATAGGAAGAAAAACTACCAGATCAGAATAATAATGCTATCAAATTATTATGCATTATGGAAATATTTTCAGATTCCTTGTTTCTCGTCGGCTGTGATATTGCTACTATTATTTTGTTATTATTAGCAATGTCACAAACGATTACTGAGAATACGAGCAGCGACAATTCTATGGTGAAACTCACGCCTTTTAATCCCGATGACGTGGAGGCAGATATATAAGATATACTTTGCAACAGCGTAGTAACGATGTGGTCGTGTAAAGTGAGTGCCTTGAAGGTGTAGAAGTGCTTATTTTCCTGACACGTGCACTCAAAGGTCGAGAAGCTACCTTCCTCACTTCTAATAAGTGATGATAATAAAGCGCTCATACGATCACTAAATAAATACGCAGACAGCCTTATAGAGTAGTATATGTTCCTAATAGGCCTATAAATATTGGAGAACTAGAGATTCATTTATTTGACCACATAAAAGTATTGCAGAGGTGTGCGTATCGACTATTTCCAATATAGAAACTGATGGTTAGAGAAGAGTAGTACACAGAAAATGTTTTCAGGAGTTCTTCACCTTTGGCCAGCCCGATTTTTCTGGTGAAAGAAAAAAAATAATAGTGATCGAATGTGTGTAGGCTGCGGAGAGCTTAACTCCAATAAGCGTCCTGAACATTACACTTTACGTCGAATAGAAGAACAGGTAGACCAGTTTAGTGGCGCATACTGTTTTTCCTTTTCGCATATACGCTCGGGATTCCGCCAATCCCAATTCATTCCAATTCAATAGAAGACATGACGTTTGTGACACCCAAAGAGCAATACGGATATCTGACCATGACTTTTGATTTGGGTAACTTGCCCTCTGTTTAACAAGAGCTTTATGCCACCTAAAAGATAAACCATTAATTTGCATACATGACGTTCTGCGTTATGTGAGTAATATTTTAGGTAACTAGTAGCATCTTGCTGAAGTTTTGCTTACATTATCGACAGCTGTTTTTTGATGAAAGTTTATGAAACGCAAAATTGGTTATTTAGGTTGTATCATTCTTTATTGTTGGCTTTATTCGACACCCTTCACCTAAATCTACCAATTTCTAAAAAAAATACTTTTATAATTTTCCAAAATGTATTCCAAGATTCACAAAAGTTATCGGTACATTATATCCCTTGACAAAACAAGAAGATTTGCTTACTTGGAATATAACATTTGAAGAGATTCCTGATACTATATAGATAAAGCTGTTTTGTATATAGTATTAGGATACATAGTATTTTTAATATATCTTAACACTATACATTTATATAAGAAATTGTTTTAACTACCCTTGACCCGGATTTGCCCATCGAACTGCGCTGTGACGCTGGTTTAAGGGGATATCTAAATTCAAAAGAAAAATTATTTTCTGCATGTTTTTTAATATTATAGTAGAAGAACTCTGGAGTAGAATCATGCTATCACTTGTTCAAACTGGTGATATTTTGTTTATCGTGAAAGTAAGTTTTGTTTATCGGAATATTTTTTTAAGGATTTGCACCCAGAAGCTACCACTTATGTGTTTAATATAGGTCACCTCAAAGAGGTCAAATTTGTGAAATTACACCAAGATTGGCTTTCTGCGAAACAGAAGATGATAGTGAGAGTTAAATGTGAATCATAATATGAACAATTTTCTTGATACTGTTGCATGCACACACATTGACCATGATGGCATACCTTATAGAAAAGTGGTTAAAAATAAGATAATTTCATGGCTATCTATGGTTCTGTGATCTCTGATCTGAACCTTCATCAACCATTTTCATAATTAACTTTAACATTTGGGTAAAGAAAATATTCTAGAAAACTTGTGCAAATAACATTGTTATCCATAGATGTTTCAATGCATTGGGAAGTTTATAGACTTTTGTATCATTTGCAAAGCATTGAAAGGCCTTTCAGTTGCTTAACGCATTTAATTTCGTCCTATTCTAAAGGTCTCTGTGTCTTTGCACAAACTTCATACAGACTTTGCCGGAAATCTGACAGCAAAAAGCGAACGTAAAGAGTACCGTTCTGTTATTATCTACGGTTTTGTTAAGTACGTCCTGCTAGAGATTGATTTACATTTTTTTTGCGACTGGTTCCAGTAATATACACGGATAGGTGGGGTCTATTATGTATACGCTTAAGAGCTTTCTAAACGTAATTGAAAGTGATCCATATAAAACATGGCGCGGCGAATTACGTGACGTTCAATTAGCATTGAACACCACAATATCAAATGTCCCAAAATATTCCCCAAAAGTGTTTATGCTCGGTGTACGACCTCAAACCCTGCGTATGCCTAAAATAATATCGGAAAAATCTGACCTTCACAACCGTCTAGATTTTAATTTGATATGTGAGACGCCTCTAATAATATAAAAAAAACCGCTGTCTCCCTTAGTGAACGATTTAATCGGGGTCATGTTGGCCTTTTTCGTGGGAGGATTTAATGTTTACTAAGACCGGTGAACAAGATCAAACCAAGCCAGATAGGAAATTTGAAATAAAAAAAAACTTAATCCTAAGGTTTTTGTAACAGCTTCTATCATACTTATAAGTAAGTAAACTTGCGTGAAGTATCTCTGAGATATGAAGGTCTGCTTGAGGTAACATCTTGTTTAAGTAATGAGGAGAAAGCCCTGACGGCGCCGGAGGATGTACTATTCCAGTCAGCGCTGACGACACTGATAGATTAAGTAGTTGTAATACGATGACTACAGACGATGTTATAATACGATGACACATTTAGTGTAGGTTTCGCTTCTGAGTAAGAAATTGTACATATACAAACTGAGATTAGTGCCGAATGGGAATGTTCATAAATGATTGGTAGGTATGTGTATTATTTCTTATTAATTTTAAATTTCTAGGTTAAATAACTCAAATTTATGACTGTATAATTTGGGTGTAGTGTAAAGTTGCTTAAAAGGACGGTATCATCCAGGTTAGATCAAATTTGATTCATCACAAGGATACACCCATAAGGATACACACGTTCGTTCCAGTGTCATACGAGCCATACTCAGGAAGGGTAGATTTTGAGGATACACACTTCGGTTACAGTTCTGCTGTAATGTGTGTGATCGGGGAAAGGTACCGTTCAGTGCATGTGTGATGGTCGAAAGAAGCTTTTACCCCTATTTGTTTCGAAATGTGGATCGTCACGTTGGACGAACGGATGTCTGAAGTAATTGAAAAGGTGTACTAATTTTGCTTGTTACAAAATTACAAGAAGTGTCTGAGGACAGACGCTAGTCAGTTTGATGGTGTCTCCTCTTTGTTACATAGATAGAAAGAGAGATGACAACTCTCGGATTCTCGTGTTGATAGCCAGCGACGTCCATACTGGAGATGACCTTTTTTGAAGGAACAAGCCACACACCACGTCCTCGATGAATCCCTAAGATTTTGCATAGTCTATGTCTATATTTCATCCAAAGTGGTTAAGTTGTAGCATGTGCATTATTGTAATTGGTAACGCATTGATTCATGTGAATAGTTTTATAATATAGTACATATCGTATTTTTCGCGATTTTTACCTCTATTACTTATATTTCTTGCCTGAAGCCGACACGCTATGACCGACTTAAATAAAAATCATCCTGAACTTTTAAATATACGTGAACTTGTTATATGTATTATAACACGTAACGTCTATTATGTAAATACATACTTATTTTGTAATAATTTAAGAAATCCTATTTAAAATATGTTTATTTATTCAGTCCCTGAAATAAACAAGAAATCCGTTTTGTTTTCTTTAGAAAAGTGAACAAAAAGCAAAAACGTTTCTCAAGTGAACTAGGTCGGAACAATAAAAGCTTTGTTACGAGCTACATAATTAGTATTTAAAACAAAACGCCGGTACTCTTTGTTTAATGTCAAGTAGAGTTACTAGAGTTAACAACTGGGAATATTAAGCTCTGCTGTAATCGATTAGATTGTACTAAACACGTAATCCATTAGATAAGGGACGTGCGCTTCGAATACCTTGCAAAGAGCTTGAATCATTGCTTTAAGCTAGGCTTGACATTTAATAAACCTAAAATTGTCGTACTTATTCAACATTTCGAAATGTTAAAAAACTAATAAAAATCAATATTTTTTCGCTTCAAAATATTGTAACTCTTTTCAATACACACAATATTTTGTTTACATACATTGCGCTTACATCGGAGATCTGATTATTGGCCCTTTAAGATAATTCATTAAAAAATGGTAAAAAACATTTACTTTTCATATTCAGGACAAAAAAGCTATTAAAATTCTTAAGCTATTAATTTCAGAAATTTTCGTTTTTAACCAATATTTGTTTAAGTGTTCCTTTTGTTCAATAAATGTCATCTCTGTGAGTAGTCTGTAAAATGGTTCATTAAACTGAGTTAAAAGAAAAAAAAATGAAATTAGAACAAATAATTTCTATGAACCCAAGGAAACCTATTATTTTAATGTTTATGATCCGCGACTAATTTTTATTAAAAGTAATTGGTTCCTATCATGTTTTTCATGTTGGCTTTTTCGAGTTACATTCTGTATAGGTTATTGTTATCTAATATTATTTTGTTATCACTTATACGTATTGTAGTAGTACTAGCACTCTCTATGTCAAAGCTTGGAATTTTTCTTTGAAGGTACACATGATACATTCTTATAATCATGCGGTTGTGTAAATATCGGCATACATTCATGTAAATACGTCGATAGAACCGAGGTTTTATGCGAATATGATACAAGAATTTGCCGTAAATTAAATTTATATTTGTTTATTCTCATTTTGTGTACACTTATCAAAGTATTTTATTTTATACTTAAACGGAATTTATAGTACAGAACGGAAAAACTGAAATCAAGAAAAAGGCGCACGTGTCACAATTCCGTTCATTACATAAATTTTCGAAATTGAGTATTCTGAAATTTTAATGGTAATATATTTGCCTCTGAATGAGACAAATTAAAGTTTTGCCCTATTTTTATATTTTAATTAAATAGAAAAATGTTTAAAATAAAGTTTCCATACTACGTAGAGTAGTTTTCTTTTACTACTAAAGTCGATACTAGATGATGAAAAAGAATATGTGTTTACAATTTTAAAAACTCTGTTATTTCCAGAATATGCCAAGAACATTCAAAACATTTGACTGTACCTAAGACAGTACAACCCTTTTAGAAATCTTACAACAAATGTAGGTAACATTTTTATTTCCATATGTCAAGAACTTTGTATATAATGAGCTGGGAATTTAACTAATAACCAAAAATAATTTTTGGCTTCAAAATATTTTGAGCTACTCATTTTAATACACACTTTCCAACCAATAATTGGAGTTGATTAATATTTCTTACTTAGCTTTTATTTATTTACACAACACACATTTATCGTTACATTACTGGTAATCTATTCGTAATGAAAGAAAATGAATGGTTATACAAGAACCGCATAAAATGACGATGACACATTTCGACAAATTTACTTTCACTAATTCACATTTTCTATAAAAAATTGACGTAAATAACCGCGTTGTCTTGTAATTTATCTTATATTCTGCTTTGAAAAATTGTTTTTTATTTCGAATTTTTCTTTTATTACGATTATTTATACAGCTCTCTATACATCTTGGAGGTAAATAAAATCTTATTATATTTCATTTTGTATTATTTAATTCATTTTATGTGTCCCAATTATCTGTATATTTGCTATTTATGTATTATTAATTTTAACCTACATGCCGTATTATATGTCTACTCCTTATTACATCTCTAAAAGTCTTTTAAAATATTTATCTCATTTCTCCTCCTAAACTTTTCTAATTAATGTCAGATACCAAAATTTAATTAAAATAGTCCGTGAGTGCTTTTTCCATAAAGATTTTCTTTTTATATTTATTGACAATAATTTTTTTCTTCTTTTAATATAAATCCATTTAAATCTTTTAATTATGAATTTCACAATAATATGACTTGCGATTTTAGATCGTAAATATGACTTACAATTCTGTACTAAATCTTGTAAATTCTGAGGGCAAAAAGCAGCCATATTCAACTAGAATCTCTGATTTACTTTGCCCTGTTTTTATTAAATTAAGCCTTGAAAGAAAGTAGAAAAAATTCGCCCGCTGTGCCGATCGTAGCGGCAGGTAGCGTCGCGGGGGGGTCACCTGCGAGGATTTATCGCGTAATAAACGTAAAAGCTTTGTTAGTCATTAATCAGTGTTTAACTGATATTACGTGTTGCGTAGAATACGCCAAACCGCTTGGCAGCCAGAATTGATTAAGATGAAGGCAGTTAACGTGCGAGGGTAAACAAAAACTTATGATTGGCTGCAGCTGGACGTATTTTAATACATAACATATTATTATATTCTACTATATTTAATTTGAAAAATGAGTATGTAAAATTGTAGCGTAAATTTGAAATAGTGATCATAAAATAGAACTAAGAAAAGCACAAAATATTGCTTCGAAAATTTTCGAGTGCCTTATTCAATTAAATGAAATCTGACTGGTCTCTTTTATTGTACAAACAATATGTTAGGTGAAAATTAAAATAAAATAAGCGAAATTATATTTTATTAACGTTAACGGTTTAACGGTTTTAACGTTAGCTAACAAACTCTTCATTAAACAAAAAATGGTGCATTTTATCGTGTAGGACTTGTATTGATATTTCTTGAAGGATATCGAAATAACGGTCCTGAAACGTTTGTGCAGTTTATGAACTATTTATAATTCGTAATTAACATTTTAATGAAATTGTTAGTATTGTCTTTGCTTTGCGTTATCTGTGTTGAAATTAGCATTGAAAATGTTTTTGGGAAATAAATAAACAAATTTTCTTTCAGTAGAAAAGTCTAATGTTGAGATTTCAAAAAAGGCAGGAGAATTGAAATACTATTATCGTTTAGTATCGTAAGATATTAAATGTTTTTGATTTAATCTTAGATTAACTACATAGTAAAACCATTTCCGGGATAATTAGAGTATTTAGATTTTTATTAGAACTATATATTAACTTTATATTCTGTTTCGCCAATATAACTTGCAATTCATTATTGGCTATTACAACCATATTGACGCGTTATACCAATCATATTGTGCATTGTCGTTATATATTTTTTGTTACTTATAAATAAAATACTACGAAAAAACTAATTAAAATATTTTGTAATTTCTTGATTGTTATGCTTGTTAAATCACAATTAGGACCATGCTCAAGAATTTGAACGACTGCTTAAATTCTTGACCTGAGTATGTCAAGATTGTGATTTAATCAACGACAATTTCATAATTCTTATAATTTAATAAATAAAATATATCGTAAAGAGACCAGTTATAGCATAACTTTCATTATTTTATTCTTAGAATGCTTATTTTTAAATCGAGGCATATTTTAAATAAAATTGAGATCTAGGTCTAGATGTTAAATCTCGGGGTGTAAAAATATAATTCTTAAATCTCAGCCTCCTTTCATAGCTATTAGCGGAAGAAATGAAAACGAACTATCTGAATTTGTCATAAAATAAGTCTACGATGTCTGGTTTTAATTAAAAATATCGACAGAATTTTGGTCGAGTGGGAAAAACTGATCTTTGAATTATGGGTGATCACGTTATTAAAAATTTCCATTTAGATAATAACGGAAGTTACGAAAGGAAAGCTATTGCGTGTCGAACTGGTTTTAGTGAGACTCATGGAAAATGACCATTTTTCCCATTATACAAATTTCCAGGTATCACGAAAATAATATATATTCATACTTGCATTTCGTTTCAAAACTCCTCCTTAAATTATTTTTCGGTTCCATAAGCAAAAAATAATGTTCTATTGGCTACAACACCTGTGTATTCAGAAATCCTTATCACAATTTGACAATAAGCTCAGGGCTGGCTGCGGGTGGTAGTTCCCAATATTTATGAAGAAAAGGACCCTGCGTTAAATAAAAACTCCCTCGTTTGCTGAAATACTTTTGTCAGTGCACATTTACGTTGTGACGTATTCTTGTATTAATCCGCCCAGTATGGAGTTTATACACGTGCAGACTGGCGCTTTATTTAGAGATATACTTCAATGTGATCATGTTTTTGAATCTTGATTATGTTAAATTGATAAATTATTAAAAGCATGATATCAACTACTTTGGTGGAAATTAGTTGATGTGAAAGCAGACTCTTTTCTTTTTAGTTGTAGTAATGGGGAAGTAAATTTTGGGACCTTTGCCAAAAAAAATTATTGCGACTATTTAAATAAAATTGATAAGTGCGAATGGAATCGCCCGCCTAGTGTTCCATGTATTGCAATGAGTTTATTGTTAATTTGCATACCTAAGCCATAACTGCAACAGATAACTGAAAATATTTCAGTCACTTCCATATGTAAAATGTCTATAATAGAAAATATTTTAACATGGTCGTCCGGTCCACTGTTTTCAGTTTAATATTTTTTTTAGAAACCGTCCTATATAATAGGAAGTACCTAAAATATAATATATATCTTAACAGATTTTTATAAACTATTTAGTTTTATTATTCATTACATCGTATTTAATATTTATTGTATTCCTTTGCATTATTCTACTTCATTCTATGCTACACTGCTAATACAATAGTATAATGTTATTTGTTGCGAATTTAGATGTAATATAAACTATTTATAAAAGTTAAAATATAAATAAAAAATATTTAATTATTACTTAATAACAACTTAATTACCGTTAAGTTTTCATTCCAAAGTTATATACATACTTATTTTCCATCAAGTTTTCATTCCGTAGTTGATGTACTGCGCTCACAAGTTCAGGCTAAATTAAAAATATACACCTAATAACCAATTGTAAATTAGTAACACAAAATTGTAAATTAGCAGTAAACTTATTTTCTAATATACCACCAAAAGATTGCCTAAATATTATTTCAGATATCTTAGAATAGAAACGGTTAAACCCCATTGAAGCATCAGAAATTAGAGACCTCTTTAAATTATGCATGGACCAAAATTATTTCCTATTCGACAAACATTTTTATCAACAAGTCAATGGCCTTGCAATGTGCTCACCTCTCAGCCCCCTTTTAGCCGAGTTATTAATGAACAATCTGGAAACCAGCCTCTTAAACAGTAAATTAACGGCCAATATATTATACTATTATAGATACGTTGATGACATCCGTATCTGCTGGATGCTGACTTTGCCAACTCCCTACACAACAATATCAAATTCACTTTAGAAGTAGAATCCGATAATAAACTAAACTTCTTAGATATTACAATAGAACGCAAAAATAACGAACATAAATTTAGTATATTTAGAATAGAGACATTTGCAGACTCCATAATTAATGGTCATTCTCAACACCCTTGGTCCCATAAGATAGCAGCTTTTCACTCCATGATTCACTGCATGAGAGCTTTAACCACCCCTCTAGAAAACCTAATTTACGTAAAGAAATAAAAACTATAAAACAAATCGCAATAAATAATAATTATAATCTATCAATTGTCACAAAACTGTACCATAGTCAATTAAGAAAAATACCAATACAAGGAATATACCCAGTCGTACCAAATAATAATAATATTTACTATAAATATATTCCATACATAGATAATATATATTTCAAATTAGGGAAACTCTTAACTAATAATAAAAATATAAATAATAGAACATGCGCTTATAGTACTTTAAATAACTTGGGTAAAACCCTTATTAATAATAAAGAAGAAATAGAGAAATATATTTATTAATAATAAACAAGAAATAGATAAGCATATTTATTATAAACATATTTATTAATAATAAAAAAGAAATAGATAAACATATTTATTATAATTTAATTTACCTTGGATTTATGAACTATCAAAGAGAAATTATTTCGTATCGATTATATACTTCGTGCGAAAATAATTTAGCACCGTTGGTGAAAATCGCTGGAACCATTTTAGTCTTTCTTTTGTATAAAGAACTGCGACCTACTGTTCACGATCTATTGAGTAATGCTCTGCATTTTTTTATCTTTATATGGAGGATTTTGATTTTGTACATTTATTTAAAATATGTGTTCAGTATATTTATTTTTCTAGATATTTGCTAAAAAGTTAACGGAAAAATTAATTTGAGGGTTTATGTTCTGTGAATATGTGAATTCTAGAATATTGATAACAAACAAATTATTATCATGCTAATGTCTTCGCATCATTGTATTTCATTCAGTAATCAACGGAAAGTCGATTTTCATTGCAATCATGTGAGTATTTTTTAATAGTCCATCTTTTTTATAGCTTATCGTCTATTTTCTCTTTGTCGAATAAAGTTCGTATTACTAAGACCACCCACAATTAAATCCACTATACAGTCATTGTATCAAATATAAATAAAAGCAGTGAGATGATGCTTAGACATTCTCCACTTTTTGTCATTAAAACAGTAATTTTGAATTTTTGAAACGCTCCGTATTTTTAGATAAAAATCAAAATATTTATTAAGTTGTGTAAATAAGGGATTATTAAACTACTTTAGACTTTAGAGAAAATGCAATGAAATTAGTATTTTGGTATTTTAAATAGAATCTTATAGCTATTTTTGGAAAAATAGCAATTATCATAACTTCAAAATAGGTAATTTTGAAGCGTTTGGTGAAATTAGCAGAAACTAAGAGCAAGATATATTTTCAATCCCATTATAGTCGTCAAATTTAAACAAGACCCTTTTATTTATTAATGATAGATTAAGTGGATATACAAATATAAACACGCACTTGGAAATACGGACACACGCACGCGCATACGCTCTCATACATGTATTCACAGACGTTGGCAAGTTCTTACGGAAATTATGAACGTGAGAAAGTTTTTCCTAGAAAACGAGTTAGTTACATTATATTTCTGAGTATTATCTGGAAAAACTATTACAACCGTATGCAAACAAGACTATGGATATTGTTAGATAAAATGTATTATTAGTCATTATTCATTATATCTCGATATGCATTATACGTGTTTAATGAGACCCTTCATATTTATTGGCCTAATATGTAAAATCTTTTAACAGAATTTATACACACGAAAAGCACAAACATATTATAGTTGATATCAGTATGAAACTCAAACATATCCAGAAGCACATTTACTTTCAACGACAATGAAAACACAATACGTAATATTATGAAAGAAAATTATTTTCACAGATCGCCGTTTTCTCTATGAGACGGACAACTTTAATCGAATCAGGGAAGTGAAAATCGGTCTTCTGTTGGAGAGATGGTGGATTCATGAAAAGTTCATTTAATCGAAGTGAAATGTAACGAGTACCTGTTCTAAAACTATAATGTAGTCTTTCTAAAACTATAATGTAATGCACTTAGTTTTTTACACCCCTTTTTCTCAACGGAATGTTTATATTTACCATACACCTTTGATTAATATTCTTTTGTATTTTAAAGGATCAAAAAAAGTAATTTAATACAACTGCTTTGTTTGAAAGTGAATCATAGATTGAATGAAAAAAGAAAAAGTAGGTTTGGGAAGTGTATTGTAGGTGCTGGGAAGTGTATTGCAATAATCGGGATAAATGAAATTAAACATGAAAATAGTAAAAAATAATAATAATTATGACCACGTGATCTTAAGAAAATCTTGGGAATAGAAACGTCTAGCGAAATACGTAAACATAAATAAAATTATTTGTAAGAATTTCCTGGAAAGCATTGAAAGACATTATTACAATACATCCAGGATTTACAAATAGAGTGCAACTTCAAAAGTTCAAATCATGGACGGCAATGTGTAGTCTCGTATGGTAATTTTAAAATTATTCAAGCACAAGTTACTAGCTATAAATGAAACTTATCATCATTATCTATACGTTAGACTACATTTGCTACTGAGGTCGTTTATAAAAGATATGAGTATTTGATGTAAGCTATTTAAGATTATAGTTGCAAGGGCCAAGCTCTCGGTTCTCGTATGAGTGTTGTGTGAAGCTTTTCTTATAGTTTTATCCTTTAGTGGAAAATAGAGTGAGGTTGAGAGTATTATATTGTTTGTTATATTTACAGTAAAATTGTGAATAGTAAATTCTTTAGAATAATGATAACCTTCAATTTAAACTTTTAGAAATTTACATTCTGGAACTTTACATCGATGGCCTATATATTTCCACATAAACATTAATGGAAGCTAAATATTTAGTTTAAATTGTAAAAAAACTCGGTCAGAAATTTATATAAATATTGTATTAGTTCAGAAAAATTGTTAAAGACACGGGAATAAACAAAATTTTAATACATCTATAAAGGTGGTATTCAAATGAGTACCGTTGGTCATATTTTCCTCTAGTAATTCCGCATAATCTAGCCTTTAATGACGTATTCCTTAGCACCGAGTTTAAAAAAAGTTAACTTGCATAGAAATTATATTTTTGGGAAAATATGATGGATTTCCATGCGGAAAAATGTACATGGTAGATGGAATTCAGGATTATTTGTGGAAAATGTTAGTACAAATATATACATGTATGGAAAGAAACTTAGATATTCAAATATACATAACAATTATATCATAATATTAAGTACATTATGATCTTGCTTTACTTTCAATTTCAATTCAATGTTCAAATGTTGTGTTGAATTTGTTGCACACAGCATTCCACACACTTGGAAACAAATTCAACACGGTTTATATTACATCCTGTAATATAATAAAACCTAGTCTGCGCCCCTGCAATAAACTCACTAACATAAACAATGGAAAAATCCGCACTAAGCAGTCTTCCGCTATTGTGTTTGAAACATATAAATGCTGTTGGTTGTTCCTAAGAGTTAATCTTTGCTAATATCCCACCTGAAGATATAATACAACGAAACCTAGGTCGTGATAAAGAAATTAAAGATAGTAGAAATAATACTACATCACGTAGTTTCATTTAATTGAGTATAGCACTTATCGGCATTATTTTAGTATGATAATTTAGAGAATGGAAGCCATTACTCGGTAATGCATATGTCGTTCACATTAACGGCGTTGCATTCGTCTGCTGCACGACTAATTTGTAGCTAAATTTACCTTCGCGGGTTTTGTTTAATTAATAATTATTCACTAGTACATTGATCGATTCGTATCTCTATCGAATAGATAATAAACTGACATCTCTATGGGTTTTGTTGCAGAGCTTCTGCTTATCTTTGTTTATTGTCCACTTGAAGATGTTGTGATAATACGAAATCTAGGTAAAGAATTTAAATAAAGTAGAAATAATACTACACCACGAAACCTAGGTAAGGAATTTAAATAAAGTAAAAATAATACTACACCACGTAGTTTCATTTCATTGTGAATAATGATTTTTTACAAAATTGAAGCCAAATATATTCAACATATTGTAATCATTTATATCGTTACAAACATTCTAACATTTTACCTATTTGTATCTCCAAAAATTGCCTAAAACTGCCTTTTAAAAGTTTGAGAATATTTTATAATGTCTAATCAGTGTAAAATTCGTTTTCCATTAAAAATTTCACCTAATTATACAAAGTCGGTTTGAGTTAAAAATTTGTAAGACCTTTTTATAAACAATTTTATTCACTTGATATTACTATTTAATTAAATTAACATTTTTGTAATTTATCCACGCCCTTTAAAGGAGAGGATATTTAATAAAGCTTATACAAGTGAGTGTACGTAAAAAGTATGAAAATTATTGCAGTGATTGTAACTCATATAAAAATGTTAATATATTTTAAAATGTTTGATGTATATCCGATAATATAGAGTTATGAAAAAACAAAATTTTAAATATAAATTAAACATTTATATTGGTATCATTTTCCGAAATTTGCCAATTACCGAGAAATGGAGCATTATTTTACGAATAACCTACATTGTACGATTCCTTTTCCTCATACCTTAAATTATCATCGGAGCTTAAATGTACAGAGTAGTAGATACCGAATAGTTTGCATATTCAGTTACTTGGTACAAATTACATTGCGTTCATTCTCGCTAAATGATCTAAAGTGAGTCCTCCACAAATTGAATTTCCCGCTGCAGTCAATCAATATCCGTTACAATAAAAGAATAAAATTACAAATTTCAAAATGATATCTCAGTAGTAACTTGAGATTGGAAAAAAACTCACAAAGACGAGCTTAGCTCGTCAAGATTGCGCGTCGTGTCCTTTGAAGAAAAACCGGCAGCGCAATATGCTGAGAACTCAGTGAAGATGTTAATTCCTTCTTTATTCTCAAGATTTTGCTGCGATAGCTAAGTGAAGATTATCTCAATGAGTGAAGACAGTCAGAATAAGCTGATGATAGTATATGTGACACGGAAACTCGGAGAGTTTTCTTTGCTATGAGGATGTTGATAAACGATGAATTACCTTTTGGTTTTTATAACTAAAAGCGAAATATGTAGTTTGTTTGGATACTTTCAGAAGTTGCCCGTTCTGTTGTCAACTTGGTCATATCATCCTTTATTTTTTTTATTGATCAAGTTATAATGTTGGTTGCCTGTAATATATTATTTTAAAAGAGTGAAAGAAATTGGTCATTTCTTAGGTTCCTTCTCCTGATAAATCCTATACTTTTCTTTGTTAGCCTTGTGTCTGTTGCACAGATAAACTCTAATTTTCAGAACCAGTTTGAATGTTGTGTGTAACAAGTTGTGGGAAATATAAGTAAGTGAGCCTAATTTTTTCATCTCTTTCTAAAATTCTTATTGGAATGGCAGATGTTTGTGTAGTAATATATTTAAGACTTACTGACGTCTTTAGTGTCGCTTATACAAACTTTAAGACGTAAAATAAAACTTAATAATCAAGAGTGTAAATCGTGCACACATGTATGTGTGGCCAGAGATGTGATTTTTTAAGCATGCATTGATTTCGTCTGCTGATGTTAATTTGGGGACAACTGGAAGTGTTTGTCGAAAATCTCCTGAGAGCATGAGTAGAGCTCCTCTCATCACTTCAGAGTTTCCTTGCAAGTCTCGTAATGTTCTGTCTATGGCTTCGAGGGATTTTTTTATGTACCATTGTGCATTTTAGCTTGTTTTAGAAGTTCAGATGCTCTTGAGATTTTACATACTTAGAATTGTCCTTTGGCTATACTCAAATGTAGTTGTAGGGCGGAATGGGCAGTTCGTTCTCCTTTCATAAGTGTGGCGGTAATGCCGGATAATGCCAGTGCAAGTGCGATGTGTTGTCTAGCACGTATTTCTGTCAGTGATAGATATATACATTTTATGGTGATGGGCTCTAGTGAGAAAAACGGACAAGTAGGGAGTGCTATGCGTACTGTTATAACCTGTGCTTGCTAGTAGTCATGCTTATACAGCATCTCTTTTATGATTCTCATGTTAAGATGATAAGAACATCCGGCTCCCAGAGTATCGCATTACCATGACAAGCCCTGTTCCCAGGCTCGTCAGCAAACTCCACTCATAGATGCCTCAGCACTTCTTACCTTTTATAAACCCTGAATTGAAGCCTCGAGGACTTCAGGTAATGTCAGTTTAATCAAGTCCTTAGTTCACGTTAGTTGTAATTCAGGTAGAAGTGCAATCAAAGTCCAACTAAATATTTTATAAAATATAATAGTCATAATCAAATTGTGATAATTCGTTAAATAATAATATATAAGAATAATTTGTTCTTTTTTTATGAAGTCGTCATAAGGTTTTGGTGGCAGCTTAAGGGATTTCAAAGAAAATCCAAGAAAACGCCTTGTCAACAAAATCTTCATAGACAAATTATTATTATCGAAAAAAGAAACCAACGAAACCTCAGTCGAAAATCACAAAGTTTGCGGAGGAGCCCCAACCAGGAGTACACCAACCGGGATATCATTACAACAGATCCCATCTATCAACGTCACAAGTAGCATCGAGCAGTCAACGCCAACAGCGCATCTCCCTCAAAAACCTGTTTCAAAGCCCAACATCGCCACACCAAGCATCACCATCTCAAATATGGACTACGCATCTCATAATACTGCAAGCCACTAATTTACCAGTAATAATTGCATTTCATAATTTGTTTTACAATTGTAATTTGCTTCATAAATTTCGAATTAATATAATCTGAATTGCATTTTTAACATTTAACAAATTATATTGCATACTGCTCCAATAAATTTTTAAAATAATTAATTTGTTTAAACTAATTTTTACATACTGTTTAACTAACTTTATACTCAACAAGGTCCTATTAAACAAGTGAAGTTCTACCATCTTATAATAAATTCTAACTAACAGCGTAAAGTAATTGTATCAAAATATATTTCGAGATGACAGAAATGTTAGAAGCGTTACAGGCGCGCAATTGAATGTAGAAAACATTCACCTTAGCATAATTCTACAATTCATTAAACCTCACGATGGCTCGCGCGAAAGTTAAACGCTTTTCTCTTAAATTGCACAAACGCAATAAATCTGGCAATATCTTCTCAAGATGATATCATTTTCAAAATTCATACTCACCCAACTACAGGGTGAAGCAGTCGCGTCTTCTATTAAGGAATTCGAAAATTGGACCTCTTTGAAGAATTTTTAAAAAATCAATTCGGGGTATACGTACACTACGCCCATATACTCACAGACCTATAAACTTGCAAACAAGAGTCTCACGAGTTCATAAATCAATTTTCTCTGCGCGTGAAGACATGCTTCTCTAAACTTTTGACCGAGGTTTCCATACCTTACTATATAAAGGAAGAACTTAAGAGAAGATTAGCAATGTTAGAAATGTTAGAACTGGCCCTAAATACTATCATTATGGGAGTTCACCCTCAGATTTCAAATGGAATCCGGTGTGGAGGTCCTAGAAATTTAAATGACGAAATAAACCTTGCCGTTTCAGAGGTAAAAATTCAACAATATTTCTATTCATAAAAAACCCAATTTCCTAAAGCCAAAACCTACTGAGCGAATATCACCTAATTTAAATTTTAAAAATAACCCACCGAAACAAAATAATTCCTATACTCAGCATTCCCCTAAAGATCCACCTTTTTGCCGTTACTGTAATAAATTAGGTCACATATTCGTAGAATATATCACCGTTTAAGAAAATATAACAAACCATAAATTTAGAACCGGGCTTAGTAATTTAAATTCGGGATAATCACCCACTTATGGACAGGAATCAAATTTTAATTTTAAACCTATTACAGTAAAGGATTACGACGACTTTTCTAATAAAAATATAGACGCCGACAACCTCAACAATTTAAACCAATAAATGTGTGAGACATTTATTGGGTATAGTGTGAGACTAACCTTTTCAAAAATCAATACTCCCTTTAGTAGTGCACTTAAGACCAACGGACTGGGTAACTAGCCCTAAACTCATGGTCAACAAAAAATTATTCAAATAAGTCCAACGGACAGAGTAATTAGCCCCAAACTCACGGCCAACTAAATATATCCAGACGGGTAATCACCCCAATCAAATAATCATAAAATAACTGGAACAAATAAAACGAACACATCCAACACTTTACCTACTCCCTCTACATATTCTGCTAATACCGTTTGTAGTGAAAAGAAAAATAATAATATAATAACATAAACATTGATTCACAAAAAGAAAATTCAAACATTTCCGAAGGGATATTCGAGATCGGTTCCAACCACCCCGAAAAACTTTTGCCTTATATTACCCTAAAAATAACCCTATCTTCTCACCCCTTATCATTTTTAGTAGTTACTGATTCATCGATACATTTAATAAAAAAATCTTCAATTCAGAGAGATAGCTATTATATACCTTTAATAAATAAAGATAGAGAATATAGACTTTTAATACTAGAGTAGGCAGGGCCTACTCTAAATTTATATAAAATAAAATTAAAGGGCATCAATACGTCTAACGAAACCACCACTACCTTGGGCTTTACCTAAAATAACAGTACCAATGGAAAAATATGCGAACAGATATCGAAAATTATGTAAAGAAATGTTCCTTGTGCCAAGACACTGAGAAAAGTAAATTGCGCACCTATACAAATCACTAGCACATCCACGACACCATTCCAACGATTAGTGCTCTATATAGTGAGATCCTTACCTGAATCCGGAGAAAAAAAGCTTCAATATACACTAATATTACAAGACAATCTTACAACATTTTCAGTAATGATTATTATTCGACTTGCAGTGATTTCCGGACAGCCGATCAAGAAATTCACGTAGTTGACAAAATTAATTTAGAGTACAATGGAAATATACGTAACGATTTAATGATTGACTTAGAATGCATAATTAATTATAATAGTACACTAAAAATATATAATTCTAATATTTCATTGCAATTCACTCCTGTGTATAGCATTTCCTCTCGCAGTGAAATAATAATCGAATATTCAGTATTCAATTCCAAAATTATAGAAAGTATAGTACTCGATCAGCATATTTCCGAATCCCTTTTCATTGCAAACTGTATGAGAAGGGTATGTATTCAATATGTATTTCAAGTAAAATGTCGTCAATACTTCTGAAAAATCTTTTTCAATTAATTCCGACTTAAAATTACACCTCACCCCCTGCAAACTGAAACCTATTTATCACAACTAAATGAAACTACGTGATGTAGTATTATTTCTACTTTCTTTAAGTTCTTTACCACGACCTAGGTTTCGTTGTATTACATCTTCAGGTGGGCTATTAGCAAAAATCTTTGTTAATAGTCCACCTGAAGTTGTTGTAATACAACGAAACCTAGGTCGTGGTAAAGAATTTAAAGAAAGTAGAAATAATGCTACATCACGTAGTCTAATTTAATTATGAATAATGAACTTCTACAAAATTAACGCCAAATATATTCAATATCTGTTTATCAGTTAATACAAATCTCTCCTTCTCAATCCACTCAATGAACTAACTTCAATACACTAACGACGTTTTAAAGTTACTCCAAAATTTGTATCTCTATAACGAAGAAATTAATTTTTTATATGATGTATGTTCCCGATATTCCAATATATTTAATCTTCAGATCAATTAAGTAAAACCAATGCCCTTGCGCATGAAATTAGGACAACTTCAAACATACCAACCCATTCCAAATCCTATAGACTTCCCGAATGTCACAAATACGAATTAAACGATCAAATAAATAAAATGTTGAATCAGGATATAATCAAATACTTTATGTCACCTTGGTCATATTCAATTTGGATAGTTTAAAAAAAAATTAGATGCCTCAATCGAAAGAAAATGGTGAGTAATTATTGACTATACAAAATTAAACGACATCACTACTGGTGCTTGTTATCCGATACATCAAATTTCTAAAATTATTGATCAATTAGATAAAAGCAAACATTTTTTAACTCTCGTCCCACTTATGGTTTTCATCAGGTACCCATGTCTGCTCAAGAGGCTCGGAAAACTGCGTTTAGTGTTCCTCAAGGACACTTCGAATTTACGCATATGCCATTTGGGACTGAAAAACGCGACTTCCACTTTTCAACGTCTTATGAATTCAGCTCTCTCCGGCCTTCAAGGCATTCGATGCTTGATCTATCTAGACAGCATTATTATATATTTTTATGACTTGAAATCACACACAGATAACTTATCTACTGACTTTGAATGATTACGAAATTTCTATCTAAAACTTCAACCTGATAAATGAGAATTTTTACGCAGAGAAGTCGCTTATTTAAGCAGCTTATCCTATTCGAAGCACCACCGCTGAAGAAGGTAGCGAGTGCTTAATACATTTTATATCTTTTGGGACCAACTTTATATCAGATCTTTTTAAAAGAACCTAAAAATAAAACAATTATGGGCATCGCCATATCATCCTTAGACCCAAGGAGCCTTAGAAATTAGCCATTCCACCCTAAAATAATATTTCAAATCATATATTAATGATATTCAAGACAATTGGTCAAGATACATTTATACCGCGACAACAAATGCTTACAACAATGCCATTCATTGAACCACCCACTACTCTCCGTATGAACCATTATTTGATCGTAAACCATTTATACCTTACCCATGACGCCACTTACCCCGGCCACATAAAAATGCTACAACACCATCTTAAGTATTTCATAAAAAAAACCATCGAAAACATTTAAAAATCAAAAGAAACCTCAAATACCTATTATGACTCTCACTCTCGTCCTGTGAAATATCAAGTTGGAGCCTATGTCTATCTCAGATACCACCTCATAAAGCCCTTTCTCCTATTTGGAAAGGACCCTACAAAGTTATCAAAATATATGTGCGAAATTCTTTTACTATTTAATAAACCGTCACCATGTCGTTCATCACTTTGACGAAGTAAAATTCGCAAGAAGAAATAACGCTACCCCATCTTAAATAATATTTAATTATTGTTATCTTTAGTTCATTATATTTACAACTTTACGCGGAACATTATTAAAGTGATCCTTACAATATTGAAAGCGATCCTTTACTACTACTTTTAATATATAGACACACGTAAATATTATACATAAATAATTCTTATACACATATTTTATATATCTTTTACAAATAATCGTCTTTATCACCTCACATTTTAGAATATGGGCAATATTATACTTTACACATTTTACAGTGCCATCGTCTAGGCGTATGCTGATTTTATAAAACCGATAAACAGCAGTCCTCGTATATACTTAGATCCTGTTGGCTCATTAAAACTCATCAATGACAACCTCAGTGTGTCTCATCAATGACACCTAGGTAACATGGACACTATCTTCGGAACGGTAAGGTTTTAACGGTTTTGGTAACGGTAAGGTAACCTCTTTCTACACGTCAATATGACATGGTCAATAATTTTGATTCAACACGATTTAAACGCTTAGCTTGGTTAGACAAAAATAGATCAAAGAATATTAGCAAAGTACGTGCAGGAAAATATTTTAATTACATCAAAGACTCTCTCTGCTTTTCAAGAGATTCTAAATAAAATAAATACTAACGAAGAAAGTTTTTGTTGTTGAAAATGTCGCATTAAGTTTGAAAAACTTGACCACTGTGTCGAATAAATTATTGCTGAATGCTAAATTCATGGAGTTATTGAATATATTAGAAAATAGTCTGCTTACATTGTCTTTTAAAATTGAGGACATAATAAACGCTGTAATGTTCAGTAAAAATAATGTCTTATATCCATCTATTACTTCACCAAAATAACTCCACCAAGATTAAGTGGACAATTACAGATTTATATCTAGCTTTAAGTTATTACCTGTATCGTTAGATTTAGATCATATTCATTTCTTAATTAAAATATCCGAAATGTGCTCAACATTAATTAATGTTCTAGAAGTTAATCTATATTACCAAAACCTATATAACCATAATACCTTCAAATAAATATTTTGGTGTAATTAGAGATAAAGAATATTTATGTAACTTAGATAATTTGTAAAATTGTTTAACAATCAATTCTATTTATGTGACATGACTAAAATTTATTCTACTTCTGCTAACCCAACTTGCGAAAATGATTTTCAAGGTTCTGTTCAGTTCAGTGATTTTTCAGTTCTATTCCAAAGCAGTGTGAAAATAAATTTCTTTACCGAAATTTGGAAATTTGGCATTAGAAAACGGCAAATGGATTTTTATAATTTCTCAAAAAACAAAAATTTCGATAGATTGCCCCAAAGAAAATGTTCATGAAAATGATATAATGGTTACTGCTATGTTCGATATATCGCCCGAATATACTGGATATTTAAAAAAAAGACAGTTACTTGCCAAATTCGACATTAAAATTAAAGGAGTTAAATTAAATTTTGACATGATGAAGGATACATGTTGCAATATATTAAAATCCGAAGAAAGGAAATTTGATACACCAGCTGTCACAATAAAGAATATTACCTTAGACCCTTTTAAAGAAAATGACAAAATATTCAAAGAAATCACGAATACTTTAGATTCAATATGTAAACCTCACATTTTAGAATATGGGAAATATTATTCACATACCATTATTTGTATATTCTTAAGCATTGTATTCTATATTAGTTATAAGATTTATAATTGCAAACTCAAATGTAAAAAATATCTAGTTAGACCTGCACCTATCTCGAATAATGTAGAATCTGAACAAATCTCTGAAACAAACTCAGTCAACCTCCCTATACCGATACCTAGAATCAGAACCTCTATGATATAAACTTACACAAGAATAGAAGTTTAATCGTCAGTTGGGAGCTGTTATACCCCGTACTTGTTAGCAGTAATGCTTACACAGCACCTCTCTCATGATTCTCGTATTAAGATTATAAGAGTATCCGGCTCCCAGAGTATCGTATTACCATGATAAGCCCTGTTCCCAGGCTCGTCAGCAAACTCCACTCTCAGAAGTCTTAGCACTTCTCACCATTTGTAAATCCTGAACGGAAGCCCCGCGGAGTTCACATAATCTCAGTTTAATCCAGTTCTTAGTCGGCGTCACTTGTAATCCAGATACAAGTGCAATCAAAGTCTAACTAAATATTTCATAAAACATAATAATTATAGTTAAATTGTTATAATTCGTTAAATAATAATATCTAAGAATAAATCGTTTTTTTAGATCAAATCTTGAAGTCATCGTAACAGTACGCTTAAAAGCTTGCTAACAATATTGAAAGTAACAAGTGAGTTGCTAACATATAAAATGTAGCGCAGCGAATCACGTAACGTCCAATTAGCACTTAATACCACAAAAACAAAAGTCAAAAAATATTTCACGAAGGAGTTTATGTTCGGTGTACGGACTAAATGTTTGCGTATGTCTAAAATAAACTCGGAAATATCTGACCTCCACCGCCGTCTAGATTCGTGAAGACACCTCTAATAAAATAAAAAAGCCGCGAACTCTGACGGTGAGCGATTTAATTGAGGTCATATAGGTCTTTTTTGAAAGGGGGATTTCGTATATATTAAGAACAATGAAAGAAATAAAACTAAGCTCGATAGGAAATTTTAGAGGTAAGTTTTTTGTAACTGCTGTTTTAGAGGATGATCGTTATGCTTTGAGAAGTATTGGTAGTTCCTATCGCAATTACAAGTATGCAAACGCAAGATAATATCTTGTTCAATTAATGAGGGCGGAGCCGTGATGGCGCCGGTGGATGTACTATTAAGCGCTGACCACACTGATGGATTAAGTAGTTATGTTCCAATTACTGCAAATTCCGACACCGTGGTTTTAGACTTAGATGCTATGGCTATAGAATCTGACACAGTTAGTGTAGCCTTCATCTCTGAGTATGAAATCATAAATATAATAATTGAGATTCGTGCCGAACAGGGCAGTTCATAATTGTTTTGTAAGTACGTGTTTGATTTCTTAGTAATTTTGTATCTCTTGGTTAACTAACTTACATGATTGTATGATTTGGGTTTAGTGTAGTTGATTAAGAATACAGTGTCATCCGGGCTAAATCCATTTGCGATTCATCGTAAAAATACACCCATAAGGATGCACCCTGGACGGGTGACCAGTATCCAGGGTCCAGTGTCATCCGGACCATACTCATGAAGGGTTTATAGTGAGTATACACCCCTCGGGTATAGTTTTACTGTGTAGTCGGGGAAAATGTACAGTTCGGTGTGTGTGCGATTGTCGAAAGGACGCACGCTTTTTCCCTATTTGCTGCTGAATATGGATCGTCAGGTTGGACGAACGGATGTCTGAATTAATCAAAAAGGGTACTTGTTTTCGTTTGTCACAAAATTGCAAGAAGCGTCACTACTCAGTTTGACCGTGACGCCCTCTTTGTTACATAGACAAAAAGAGAGATGACAACTCTCATTTTCTACCATATCGTCGTGTTGATATTCTACGATGGCCTTATTTAAGATATCCTATTTTAAAGGGAAAGGCCTGCGCACAACGTCCTCGAAAAATCGCTAACGTTCTACCTAATCTATATTTATGTTCAATTCAGAGTAATTAAATATTAAAGTGTGCACAATATCGTGATTTGTATCGGATCCATTCTTATAAATAGTAGTTAGATACACTATAAATTATATTTTTTCGTGATTTTGAACCGCCATCATTTATATTTTCGTACTGGCACCCACACGCTATAACCAACTTAAACAAAAAAATATCCTGAGCTTACAGACATACGTGAACATGTTATCCGAATTTTATAAAAACATGTAACGTCTATTGTATAAAAACATACTCAATTCATAAAGAAATCCGATTTAAAATACGGTTATTTATTCAGACATTTAAGAAATCCTATTTAAAATCCGGTTATTTATTTAGTACCTACACTTATGCAGAATAAAATGAACTAGAAATCTGTTTTGTTTTCCTTATAAAAGTGACAAAAAGACAAGATAGTTTATCAAGTGAACTAGGTCTTAATAATAGAAGCGTTGTTACGAGTAACACAATTATCATTTAAAGCAAATCGCAGATATTCTCTGTTTAATATCGAGTGCAGTTATAAAGGACCAACAACCGTGAATATTAAGCTCTGGTGTATCCAATTACATTTAACTTAACACATTATGCATTCGATAAGGCACGTGTGCTTCGAATACCGTGCAAAGAGCTTGAATCATTGCTTTAGATTGAACTTTAATACATTCAATGGGTGTAACTTATTCTAAAATTCCTATTTATTAAACATTTAAAATGTTTCAAATAAATATTTGTTTACTTAATAATATTTTAAGTAAATCTTTTTGATACGGACCCTCTGCTAATAATTAATATATCATATATTTTGTTTCAATTGTAGACATGATTATTGACCCTTTTAAGATCATTCCTTAAAAATTATGGTCAAAAGATAAGTCAGAATCCTAACAAGGTCTGAATGTATTATACTATAGCCACATTGATATAAGTTAATTTTAATATTTTGAAACATTGCGTAACACAAATATGTAAGTAGCTCAAGTATTTTTCGGAATCCCTTTATGAAAATAATAATATTTGAAATGTTGCGAATAGTTTGTTCGTTGGTTCGTCATTTTGTCGGTCTTTTAAATCAATGTATGGAAAAAATAGTAGTCACTGGTACTTCAAAAAATAGTTTACACTTTTTGTTACTGTTAATTTTTCTAAGTATTGTAGTTAAATATATTTATTCCAAAATATACAAGATAATTAGATTGAAATTTGGGCCTTTGCGAAAAATTTATTTTGTTGATAATGTCTGCTGCTGAGCTGTGTAAGTTAAATTAGCTATTCGTTTGTGGTTTATTTTAATATGTTTTAAATCATGTTTCTATCCTTATATTTATTTTTCAATTTACTATTTTTCTTGTTAGTCAGTAAATAATTGTTGTATTTTATTATACCTATCTACATAATTTTAAAATGCTGCGCGTATGGTTAAATATTTCCATACTGGTGACAAACATAATATAGTTAGCTTGGCATCTATGATACTTTTTAAAAATTTAGAAAATCTCGAAGCTTTTAATACTAAGTAACAATTTATTTTTATCTAATTAAGAAACATATATGTGTTTTGTGTTAGAGTAGCGATTACAATAAAATTGAGTAGATAATATTTTATATATTTTAGCTTAATGAATACCCTATCAGTTCCATCCCCTAGTTGTAATCTATGCGATGTTTACAATTTGTCCTGTAAATAACGATCCAAATAAAAAGTGGGTTCATATCAAATCATCAGTTCTAAAAATGTTATTTTAAATGTTCGATGAAAACTCCATGACTTTCGAATTATTAATGGTTTTTAGATATTTTCAAAAAATTCGCAATTTTGACCAGCATTTTATGCGCTATCACTCCAAATGTAGTACAATTATTTCGTCTTTTAAACATTTCATAGAATTGTACTATTTTGTATACATAGAAGTAATTAGAAATATAAAAGTTATTTTTGGAAAAATTTATGTTGTCGGATTTCGATCAGTTTTCTTTTCTTCACTTGATATGGAATATTACATATACTGTAAAAAAATATGCGGGAATTTTTTTTAACTAATTCCAAAATTTTCCTATCCATTCAAAATTTTGAAATGTTACAGAAACTTTATTTTTCATATTCTGTTTAAAAAACGGTGCTAAAATTCTTAAGCAACTAATTTCAGAAACATTTTTAACCAATATTTCGTATTTCAGAAAAGTTTTTAACCAATATTTGTTTAAGACTTCATTTTGTTGAATATATGTTACTACTTTATATGTAGGGTATAAAACAGTTCACTAAACTGAGTTAAAAGAAAAAACGGATGAAACGAAAACAAACAATGCTTCTGAACTCAAAGTACCCTATTATTTAAATTTTATAATCCCACTCTAATAACTAATGTTATTAAACGTAATTGGGTTCTATATTTTTCGAGCTATAAACTGTATAGGTTACCTAAAAAGTCATATCATCAACATGTTGACTTTCAACAAAAATTAACTTGTGCGAAAAAGCCTTTGTACGCCTTGTGCATAGTGAGGATGAAGAGGCATTCTTAAAATCGTAAATGCTCTTATTTTTGCAATAGAAATACATCTTTCAAGCCCAAAGTGGAGGGACCCCTTTGATTTCTCGCATTTCTTCGTCAAGTGCTGTAAGGGGTTTTCCTTTACTAGCACTTTGCAAAAGCTTGGAATTCTTCTTTGAAAGTGCACATGATGCACTCACTCTTAGAAACATGCGGTTGTATAGTAGCGGCGTACTTTCATGTACATAATTTAATAGAGGCGAGCTTCTGTGCGAATATGATTCAGAATTTGTCGTAAATTCTATTTATATTTTTGTGCTCTGATTTTGTGTACCCTTATCGAAGTACTGTCTTGAAGGAAGTTCATAATACAGAACGGAAAAGCAGAAATCCAGAGAAAGACGTTTCTATACTTGTCTATCGAACGAATAAAGGATAGCTTGCAGAAAAGGACTGTGGCAAATGAGCTATAGACCTATTTTAGTACTTGTATATTTACTCGCCGCAGATGGTTATAATAGCATATGTTTTTTGAACTGCGCCTAGTTGTTTCTGACTTATAGGAATTAAGCTATAAAAGCATTAGGTAATTGGGATATAAAGGTGATAATTAATACATAGTGTGGCAATTGAGTTATAAGAAATGTTTTTCTTTCCCTAGTCTAGATGTCTGTTATAACGTGTTTTGATTTTTTAAACTACATAGCTGTCAGTGTACGGTCTCAAAAAGAAAAAAAACGGATCTATTTATTGACCGTATGCCGTTTGTTGTACATATACATAGTACAATGTAATACAATAGTAAATTTAAGTACATTACCAACCCAGCACATTTTCATTGATTAAATAAATTTCCAAAGTTTATTATTTCGATATTTTAGTGGTAGCATATTCTCTTCTGAAAGAGAAAAATTAAAGTTATTGATTGAATAGACATTACAATATTTTGGATAAATAGGAAAATTTATAAGGAAAATTTTAATAGCGTAGTTATTTTCTATCATTAAAGTCGAGAATACATGATGAAAAAGAAAATATGGTTAAGATTTGAAAACCCGTGTCATTTTCGAAATTTACCAAGAATATTTAAAATATTTTTTTGTAGCCAAGGTGGTAAAGCCTTTTCAGAAAATCTTACAAAATGTAGGTGATGTTTTTATTTCAATATGTCAAGAATATGAGCTAAGGATTAACCTAATAACTATAAATCATTTTTTGGCTTTGAAATATTTTAGGTAACACTTTTTCATAGAAACTTTCTACTTATCATTGATGTTCAGCGTAAACCTCTTTGCAACTATAGGTAGTGTGATTACATATTATAATTAAATATTTATAGTTGATCGTTATTTATTTATTAAACCACACATTTATAGTCACATTATAGTTACATAGGTAACTTATTCGTAAAGATAAAAAATGAATGGTTTCACAAAGTTTAAATTTTTAGTCTAGACATAAATACAAAATTACGCAAGAACTACAAAAGATGATGACGCCACTATTCTTTTCATTACGGTAATTTATACCGTAATGAAAATCGCATTATCCTTTTCATTACGGTAATTTATACCGTTCTTTACAAATCGTAGAGGTCAGTAAAATCTTATTATATTTCATTTTGTATTATTTAAGTTCATGTTACGTATATGTCCCAATTATTTTTACAAACATCTGCTTTTTCTTATGGGACACCTTATTTTAACCTACATGTCATATCTTATTTATGTTCCTTATTCTATCTCTAAAAGCCTTTTAAAATAATTATCTCATTCCTACTTTTAATATTTTCTACTTAATCTCAGATATGAAAATTTAATTAAACTTCTCGGTGAATGCTTCTTCCCATATCGATTTTCTTCTTAAATTAATTGACAATAATTTTATCCATTTAAGCCTTTTAAATACGAATATAAAAATAATTACATTTATATCGTAAATATGACTTACAATTGTGTGTTAAAATGCTCAGTTCCAAAGCAGCCTTATTCACCTAGCAACTTTGATTTACTCCGCTCTATTTTTATTGAATTAAGCCTCGAAAGTATAAAAAATTCGCCCACTGCGCCGACCGTAGTGGCAGGTAGCGGGTGGTCACCTGTGAGGATTTATCGCGTAATAAAAGTAAAAGTTTTGTTAGTCATTAATCAGTGTTTAACTGATATTACGCGTTGTATAGACAGTACCAATAGCAGCTCAGCATTCAGAATTTATTAAGATAAAGGCTGTGAATGGGCGAGAGTAAACAAAATGTCATGATTTCTGGCTGAAGTTGAACATATTTTAATAAATAACGTATCGTTATATTCTACTGGACTTTATACGCACAGTAAATATGTAAAAATGTAGCATAAAATTGAAGTACCGATTATGAAATGAAATGAAGAAAAACATAAAATATTTTATCAAGTGCATTACTCAATTAAGTGGAATCTGCTTGGTTTCTATTGTACAACTAATATGTCAGGGGAAAATTTGAAAAATAATAGTCAAAATCATAATTTATTATGGTTCCGATCATAGCAAATAAACTTTCCATTAAATAAAAAATGGTGTATTTTGTCTAGTAAGACCTGTATTGATATTTCATTAAGAACATCGAAACAAAAGTCGTGAAACGTTTGTGCAGTTTATGAACTATTTAAAATTGGTAAATAACTTTTTAATTAAACTGAGTTTTAATCATTATTGGGTTTTTTCTTGGGAAATAAGTAAACAAGTTTTCTCCTAGAGGAAAAGTACAACTTTTACCCGTCAAAGAAAGCAGAAGACGTCTTTGTAAATATTCATGACATCGAGAACATTTAATATCTGACGATCTGTTCAGCATCGTCAGATATTAAATGTTCTCGATGTCATATCAAAATAGCAATGTAGATAAATTATTTCTAGGATAGGTATAATATTCATATTTCTATTATAATTATTGCGTTTGATTATTGTTTATTCCAACCGTACTGACACGATACTTGGGTGCTTCATGAAACGATCAATATGTGCATTGTCGTTAGATTTTCTTTTACAACATGTAAATAAAATGCTAAATAAATATCAAGCTCGTATTGTAAGTTACTAATTGCTTTAATTGTTAGATCATAATCAGGGTTAAGTTCAGGTCAAGAATTTGAACGATTGTTGACTAGCCATCTTACATTATTCTTCAGAATTCTTGTAATTTAATAAAAAATATATGTCATAATTAGAACAGTCAGAGTATTTGGTTGTAACTTTTATTATTTTATTTTTAGAATGTATATTTATAGATCTAGATATTTAATAAATTTTATTTATTTTGCTTATGCAGTAATATACCTCCCCAAAATATAATTGACATCTCGGGATGTAAAAATATAATTCTCAGATCTAAGCTTCATGTCATAGCTAGTAGCGGAAGAAATAAAAACAATCTAAATTTGTATAAGGTAAGTCTTCGATGTAGGATGATGTCTTGTTAAAAATATCGACAGAAATTTTGATCGAGTCGAAAAATCAATTACGTGTTACAATTTTATTAAAATTTCCCATTACAAACACGCGGAGGAAAACCATTTTTCCCATAATATAATTTCCCGGATCTCAAGATCCTATTGATCACGGTACATACATTCACCTGAATATTCTGTGAAAAAAATGTGCAATTTACAATATACATCATTTTAAAATTTAAAACATATTATTTTCATAGTAACAAAAATAACAGAATCAGTCATTTTTCAATTAGAGGCACGTGACTGTTCAAGTGACCGTTCAAGTGACCTAATAAAATGACGTAATCGAAATTGAATCGAGTCTTAGAAAAAAATCTCGAAATATTCGCGGACTATCATGGTTTGCGAATTTGTTGCCAAAGACATATTTTCCGCTGACACTTTTCTATATAGTACATATTTTAGTCATAATTGATAACATCCATTACAAATTTTAATTAAATATGTATTTAACATTACACAACAATGTGAAGTCCAAAGTCAATTCAATTTTTTACTTTTGTTAGTTAGCTAGCAAAGCGACAGTAAATTTCTTAATTAGGTTTCCTTAGTTGAGAACTGGAAGTTTTCTTCGCGATTTCAACTACACTTTAACGGAGCAGAAGGTCAACTGAGCAATTAGAGTATGAAAGTTATAAATAAAATTAACTACACGTAACTCGAGACCTACTGAAAACTGCTGCGCTAAGGCTTTTTGTGTTCGTTTAATTTTAATATGCGGCCTTCATGGTAGTCACGTGCGTGTGTGTGTGAGTGACTTAGAAATTTTAGACATGTACTCTGTCGTTAAGACTGAGTTAATATGATACTTGTTTAGACAAGTTGGGTAAGTATATTTTTACTTATTTTAAAGTCCGATATGTTTTTAGACAACGCATTTAATAGTGGGCGAAAGAGAAAGTATTGTATCAATTGTTTAGTAAAAGTATTGGTCATATTACAAACTGTTGCCCTAGAATTGAAGTTATAAATAATGTGTCTAACAATTGTTTGATTGGGTTTATTATTTTGTAACGTTTATTAGCATAATGTTATATTTTCAAAGCTATTAGAGTGAGTTCATGATGTACATTGTATGTGACTTGCTTTGTTCCATGTTCATGTAAAATTGTTCCAACGTATCACGACTATAGTGTTATGTAATGAATTAACATCGACGATCTTAGATAATTACAATTTTAGTTTATAAAAAATGCGATATTCAAGTCATTTATTATTGGCTAACTTATTTATTACCGACTTATTGTTTATGCTAATTTTATGTAAAAATATTGGAAATTATGGAGTTAATAAAAAATACAAAAAATTGTGTAAAAACATTTTTTTTTGCGTTATTATTATATAAGGTTTAACTTAAATTAGGGGCTGAAGTTTAGTATGATATTTATTAATATCGCATAAAGAGAAATATTTTATAAAATGTAATAATACTTAATTTTAACATAAGTTAGAATGGACTTGATATTAAACCATGTGCAAAATCGGGTTTCGTATATATCTAGATTGTAGAAATTAATCGAAATAATTTTTAATCAAACCAGAATTCGAGGACATACTATTTGCTAAAAATGACTTGTTGCGCAAATGCCATATTTCTTTTTTGATATTAAAATAGTTTCATATATATGATGTAAAAAGCACCTAATCCTGTGGAAAATATTGATTTAATATTGTACTTTTTTTCTGTTATCTTGTAGTAACCCACTTAATAGTGAGACTCCTTTCGTATATCATTTAATTATTTCTGAACATTAACCTGAGCCATTATAGATTTTAAATATTAAATAATTTTACGTGACAATTGCTCTCTATTTTGAAAAAAAAAGCCACAAATGGTTGTCGATTTTTAGAAATTGTGTCGACTGTTAGATTTCAGTTCCAAAATTGAAAACCATCGGATGTTGCCTCCTAAATGTGTGACATACCAATAGATGGATATGACAAAAGTAAAGATAACATTGTTCCGTTCTGATGTGGAACCCCAAAAATGGTAATTTGTAGCATTTTACCATTCCAATTCATGTTTGTATAAGTAAGTGAGCAACGGGAAATTCGTACCAACCTTGTTACCAAAATATCAATGATGATTTAGTACAAAAATATTTCATTGTCCAACCTATTGATAATAAGCTAATTGAAATAATAACGTAATTTATATTGTTTTAATAATAAACATGGAAAATATTATGTATATCAAGTGTTGCCATTACTGAATTATTATTACTATCATTATCAGAATTAGCTGCTCTATTCTTAACAGATCTACTATATTATTAACAGAATTTAAATATTTAATTTTTTGATCCCACAGGAGGGGAAGATTCAATTTTATATAAACATTTATTTTGATTTTTTGGTCATCCAGAAGTATATATTTTAATTTTACCTGGATTTGGAATAATCTTGCTATTTATTTAGTTTACAATTTTTTATATTTATCTGTACAAAATTGAATGTGTAAATTTTACTTAAACAACTCAATGATTTAAACTAAACACTAACTTAATTAAAACATTGATACAATGTTTTTATAAATATTAGGATACGTGTATATTAGATTAAGCATGGCGAAATGGAATACTTTAAAGGGAATTTGTATCTTACTTTAAGATATATTAATATGTGTACATAATAGTCGTATATAGTTTTGATATTTAATCATATAAGGAGTATTTCACAGCTATTATTAAGTGTAAACTTGAGAAATAAGAACCACGTAAGTACGTATGAGAATATTAGTGTTTCACACCTTGGTAAGCAATTAGGTTAGGAAAAAGTAAGTTAGAATGGTAAAATATTAATAAATGAATTAAATATTTTAAATTATTATTTTCAGCTAATATAAATTAATTAATAATACCACCCAATCAAACTTATTTTCGCTGTTTCTACTGGTTCCTTAAAAGGTATTGGGTTAACAGTGAAAATATTTTTAAATGAATGTTATATGAGTGACAGTATACAAAGATACTATATGTGTGAATATTATTATTACATTATATAATAGCGAAAAAATATTGTTACTTTATTATATTTTTAATATAAACCTGATAATTTGAAAAGGTTGAAAAATATGCTTTAGAATATAAATTTAATATTTGGATTAGCTTTACTTCCTTGTTTGGGTAATTACCAACAAACAGAAATTAAAGGAACAGTTTCCCTTGTGCGCTTCATTTTCCTCATATCTCAAGGACAGGTAGAAGTAAGGACCTTAAAGTTCAATGTATATTTGGTGGTATAAGGTAATATATTATTTCACCACAAGATCCTGCTAGCATCCTTAAATAATTCGAAGGATGTCCTCTACAAATTGCATTTCCTATTCAAATCGATCAATATTCCTAAAAATAGAGGCGTAAAAGTTCAATTTCGATACGATGTTACAGTAGTAGCTCGAAATTGGAAAAATACACAAATATTATATTTGCTCCTCGAAATTGCGCGCAGCATCCTTAAAGGAAAACTTGCATCGTGAATTGCATCCGCGCATCAAAATTAGCATCTTCGCCGAGAACCCAGTGTAGATTAGCATCTACCTTATGCATTCCATCTTCATGCTCGAGATTTTGCTGCGAGAGCTCGGTGAAGATTAACTCAATGAGATCGCTGAAGATAGTTCGGAGATGTTAATAACGGAATACGAGTGTAAGTTATCGAAGCTCAGAGAGTTTTTAAAGTTAAGAGCGTGACGAAGGAACTATTGGTAAAACATTGGTTTGTATAACTGAATGAGAAACATATAATTTGCTTAGGTACATTCAGAGACTATAGGTAAAGTTGCCATCCCATTGAAAATTAGGTCCTGGTAATTGCGTCGTTATAATTTTATCAAGTGGAATAGGTATTTTCATAAGGTCATTTTAAGACGAATAAATTATATAAATAAATTAAAAATGTAAATATAAATATAAACGAATTATGTATTAATATTCCTAGTAGCACAATGCAAAGAACATATTATGTTTATAGATATCTATAAAAGACCTTTGAAAAATTTTAGACAATTTCTAAAAAAATTCCTGGAAATTAGACAAGGTGGGCAGATTTGTTCACATATTTATGTACGTGCTGGCACTGAAAGATAAAATTTGGTTACTCGTGTATCATATAGATTATAATTATTCTTCAATTCTGAAATTAATTGAAATCTTTATGATATATGAGCAATCAGATTTTTAAAATAATAATTTAATTGCAGCGAAAATAGCTATCGATTCAGGAAAAAGTTAAATTATTAAAAAAAAAAAATAAAATCAAGCTACGTTTTTAATACCGTAGGGATGAACTTGTAAAAGAGTGAGAAGAAGGAGAAAATCGTCTAAAAATATTTTTAATGAAATGTAAATCTAAAACAAAATATTTTTTTTTTCAATTTTAATCATTTTTTTAACCCAATAAGGCCAACTTCAAAAAGTTTTAATAATAGACATTATTTACCAGCGAATTGTAATTCTTAAAACTAATCTGTTCCTCTTTCTAACAACAAAAAAGCGGGAGAGATTGATTGTCATATTGGAATATCCATTGTCAAGTAAATTTCTTCTTTAATAATTTATGAAATTACAAAAGGATAATCAGTGCTCCTTATACGAAAATACGAAAGTTTTCAATTAGAAACTCGATGGAGAACATGTTGATACGAGAACTCTGTTAAGTGAAAAGCAAGTTTCCAGCGTATATTGTCATGAATGAATATGTATAATAGAAATTTTATTTAGTTTAACCCCCATGTTACTTAGCCGTTATAGTCTAATAATGTAAATAGCCAAAGTATAACAAGAAGAGCATAAATTTAAATTCAATTAAGTTGGGACATATATTTTCTCTATAAGAATAAATTTTAATTTTGACATCATATTGGAAAAAAATCAATTACAACCACATTGCAATTAGTACCGCCGTTTAGATTGAAATTGATATAAATTACCTATAGCAGTAAAAGGAAGACAATGCAGAATAATCATATCGGTCATACTGAAATCAGTCATCTATATTAGAATATTTCGCAACCTGTTACTTGTAAGTCAATTTGAGCTTGAATCATTGGGATCATTCGAGGTTGATCTGACTTTAGTATGTAAAAAAAGAAGGATTCATTTATTACTTTTAGCGATATAAAAACATGTTGAAAAATTAGTGATAGTCTCTATAACTCTATTTCGCTATTCGAATCAGTGTTCGAATTCATTCATCTTTGAAAAATAGATGAACTATTGTTTATTTATTCGTTATACTAGCCTGAACGTTCACATCTTTAGTTTGTGGGAAGTCATTAAATTAAATTTAATTTCTTCGTCTCTTTCTAAATGTCATATAGATAGACTATGGCCAATAACACATTCAAGAATTATTGACATTCCATGTGCTCTTCAGGGTTGTTTGTATGAAAAGTAAGACATAATAAAATCCGTTAGGTAAGATTGGAACTTGCATTATGATTAGTCCTTACATATTTTGATACGTGTAAAGACTAATCGTAGTGCAAGTTCATGTATAATTTGCACTATTACGTTTCCGCATATAATTATGGTATATAATCACGTGAATATAAAAATGTAATATAGAAATTGTTTAATAAGTAATGGTTTTATTGAAGTATTTGCAACATTAAAGCAATTTTTACTATGAAAATAGCTGAAGTAAAAATACCATTAATTTTTAAAAAATACCTTACTTTTATTACTTGTAACTTTCCGAATACTTTATATCTAATTCCACTAATATTTATTGTTTCAATACAGGATATGTACTACAGCTTCCTAATTAGATAGGTTTTTGAGACAGACTTGGTAACAAAACGGGTCTAGGTATACCAGTTTGGTAATATACCAAATCTTTATGTTTTATTGAAAAAAATAATAAATAAATTAAAAACAGAATTAAAAAAATATACAAAGAAGTTTTTCAGTAGTACTGCCCATATACATATAGAAGAATTTTTGTCTTTCACAGATTTGAGAGCCCAATAAAATACATATAAACATTTGAATTATTTTAAGTACCATTTTTAAGGATAAGGAAGTATATAATTATATGTGAAGGCTAATGTTTCGATATTATTTCGTTTAAAAATGAGAAGCCTATGAAAGAGAGATAGATAGACGGATGAACGAAAAGATAAAGTTGCTATAAAAATAGCATTCCGTTTGATTCATACGGGATCATAAAAATCAGTTCGATGTATGCGGAGACAGTTAAAAAAATTAAAATTAAAGAAATTGTTTTTGTCTCGAAATTATATAATAAATTGAACTATTTTTCCGGTAAAATTTCGTCAAAATCAATTTTATAGAAAGAACACAATATATAAAAAAGAACACAATATATCACAATATGTAGTGTGACAGATGAATAAAAACATAATATCCCCTATATTATGTTCCACTTTAGACATCTGATCATCATTTGGAAATCTAAAATAAAAAGACAGGCAAGTGCAAGTAGGAATGCGCACAGAATAGGTTTACACAATATATCAGTTCCTAGAATTTAAATATTTTTCAATTTTCTGGTTGCAAAGTTAGATAGGGATATATATACTGTAAGTCATGTTTAAGTTTAATATGTGGAAAACGGGGCGTAAAAATATAAAAAAAAAATCGTAAATTAAATCTCCATTTTAGTTTAAAACATTTATGTAATGATATTAAACCCTACTACGTGAGACAATTTTTTTTCTTCCCACTTCATATGAATATGGAGGTACAAAATGTTATATTTTTTAACATTTTGATACTAATTATTGATATCTCTATATGAAGCGTGTACTTGCGAAATTTTACTTACATTGGACTAAACAGTAGAAAATAAAACAATATAACAGACAGACTCAAAAATCTGAATTGTGGTTTTTGAAATTTAATTATTTAAAATTTTTGATAATAATTTTTAAGAAAAATGGCAGACTTAAATCAGAAATGTCAGTCTATGCTTAAATCAGAAAAACATTGAATCACCCGCTATTTAGATGTTACATAATATCTGCAAATTCCATTCACCATAAACTTTCAAACAAAATTCTAATTTTTCCCTCGTTAATACTTTAATTTGTGGGAAATTTCTTTTATGGTTCAGCACACCATAATTTCCCGCTGTGAACTTGAAATGTTTCCGTAAACTCCGAACGACTTACTTTATATTGTGTAATTTATTGACCAATTTTACGGTTAGTAGCAAATTAAGTATATCAAATTCGAATTCGAATACAGAATACCATAAAGCATATTAATTATAATAAAGTGAATATAATTAAAAAGAAATTATGCTGTTCAACCTCGCTATCTGTTGCAAAATAAAAGTAACGATGGATGTTTATATTGTTCTTAATTCCATGGGAAGTCCAAATACGACAATGCACGCTATTTTAAGAAGTTCTATTAATTTTATGTACAAATACATTTCTAATTTGAGTGGTTTTTTAATTTTGTTTACGCGGGTGATTACCAAACAAATAACCCGTTTGCAGATATATTAGAAATGATTTTGACAATAACTCGCTAGTTACATAAAAATATTTATGGATATTTATTGCAATTTAATATAATTCTAATGGGGTAACGTTATATATGTAAAGCCAATAAGAACAAATTAATACTAAGACAACAACTAAAAATAGTCCAAAAATAGAGATATGAATCATGATTCAGGTTTTTGAATTGCGATTTTAATATCCTCCTCACTAAGTTAATGTTTTCATTTGCATAAATTAATTAAATTTATTTATCTCGATTTCACTTTCAGATATTAGTGCAAGAGAGTGATGAAATGCCATTCTGATGATATGTATCCTGTGTCACTAATTTCAATGACATAAAAGTTTAGTTAAATCGTACATTATATGTAGTCTAATAATACGATTGATTTTGTTGTAATAATAATTTTTTTTCTATTTTTAAATTTCCCGATATAGTTATCGCGGAGATTTCCACTTTGAAGGTGTTTGTACTACAACTTAATCGATCATAGCATTCACACAGCAATTCCAAGATCATGTTGAAAATTTACACATACACGCAAATATATGCATATATTTATATATATATATATATATATATACATATACATATATATATATATATATATATATATATATATATATATTTATATATATATATATATATATATATACATATACATATATATATATATATATATATATATATACATATATGATGTATGTATATACATAAGCCATGGAGGCTACATTTCTTATTTGATTATATGGAATAAATTTAATATCATCAAGAGGCTCTAGAACTATATTTAATTAAATGGTTAGGTCAACCTTGAAGCCTAAAAATTACAACAAAGTTTGAGAAATTGTTTAATGAATCGTACAGTTCGGAAATTTTAAATTACGTCCTTGTATTACACAATCTGGAGTAAACCTAGAAAGTAATTAGGCGGTCTTTTGTTTCTCTTTATAATTAATGATGTGCCCTCAGTTACCAGCAAAGTTGGTAACTAAGTTGTTTCTCTTTACCAAAGATTTGAAATTATTTTTGAAGCTAGAAAAACAATCGATAATGAATATTTTCAAAGTAATTTTTTTGAAGCAAACCTATGGTATATATCAAATAAAGTTTAAAAAAAGATCGAATATGTAGAACACAATTGGCAAATATGTGCAGATTTATAGGTAGTTGCTTAAATTTTAAGATTTTAAACTGGATACACAAAATATTGTTGTTTCCTCTGTGCATGGGATAGCAGAGCTCGTTCCGATTACTACGTAAAACAAAATTGGCCTCTAAGAACTGGTTTTGTACTTGGTCAGAAAAATATAAAAAATAAACCATTAGAACCACCTGAGATAATAATGTTACCACCGTGACATTTCAAACTAAGTTTGGTAAAGAATTTTGTGAAAACGCTTCCCAGATACGGACCTGGATTTTTGTTTGTCAAAACAAAATTTCCTTCGATAAATTAAACAAGGAATTTTTGTCGAGCAAGGATTTAAAAAATTAATCAATGATCCTGCTTTTTTATCTAGCCTCAGTTCCATAGAAAAAAAATGCATGGCTGGCTTTTGCCGACGTCACAAAAACTTTCCTCGGCAATCAGAAATCACCAGATTCACATAAAAAATTAAATCGACGCTGGATGCTTATCACAAAACTGGATGTAATAGTTTGAGAAGCGTTATCAGGGTAGATGGGAATCAGCCACGTTTGCAGACTACTGCCGGGGATTCCAGAAGGATACTGCGACTACTGATTACAACTTTCCAAAAAATATTTTTTAATATATAATAAAAAATATACCACTACTTGTTATAAATTCAAAAAATAAAAATAAATAAATGCTCTTCACTACTAAATGTGACGTGATATAACCATTTTATTTACACATTTCAATTTGTATTGAGGTGACAAATCTTAATTACATACTGTTAAACAGTGAAAAATAAAATGTTGTTGTATAGCGTTACCAAATAATTTTGTGCATAATCCACTATTTATAGGTTTGATAACGCTGTTATGTGAGAGAATGGAGTCATAATCTATTTCATCTGCCTAGAGCGCACACGAACATCGAAAGCGTTCATAACTTGTTCATGCACTTAAGTTGAATAATACAGTGTTGAAAGAGACGTCCAATTTAGATATTTTTACTCCATTGACTACTTTAAAAATGAGATAATAGAGGTGTTTGATAGTTCACGATTCATAATTAGTTAACTTCGAACAGTTGTATCCGAAAGGACGAACAGCCCAAGCGCGAACAAGATAAACCAGCTAATCACAGCACAAGCTCGAATAAGATAAATTCAGAAACCAGGTTGCTGGCTGGGCGGATGTTTGTTGAAATAATTCTAAATTTTTATCAATTAATCATTTGATCTCGTTTTTAATACAGTGTCTTTTTTGGCTCACATTATAGTATTTATACATTGAAAATTACTTTACGTCTGATTGGCTTTTTAATTTACTTCATTGTAAGGTTCGTTCATCTATACATAAAAGTGAGGGCTGTGGACACAAACTTGCGGTTTGAGAATAGAGAACCTTATTAGTCGGATTCTATCACAAGAAGAAAATCATATAATTGCAAGTGCCTTTATTTTTTCATTATTCCAGCACATGTTCAGCCCCATCTATTTATACATTATATAATTGAAAAGAAGTAAGAATTGTGCACGTTTATTCCTCAACACTACTTTTGATTATGTGTTATTTAAATTCATTATTTGAATGCGTATTAAATATTTTAATTATATATATACATATATATATATATATATATATATATATATATATATATATACATTTATATATATATATATATATATATATATATATATATATATATATAAATAGTAAATTTAAATCAAACTTAATTCTTGATTATCCTTTGCTAAATTGCGCCGTAGAACATTTCAGACTGTCAATGGACGTCGCCCTTCTATCTACTTTCGCCCCAATTAAAATGAATTTGTATTCCTTAATTGCATCAAACTGCATTACTAATCGTTCACTAAGAACTTGGGTTCAATTTTATATTTATTATTTATATTTAATTCATTATTTACCTTGACTAGCCAATGGGTACGCATAAATTAGACGACATACCATTAAATGCAGGGAAAAAATACTGAAAGACTTAATTAAAAAACGCGGTACCAAAAAGGTACGTTTAATAAAATGTAGAGTATAATTTTACTAGACAGAGTACATCATTCTAAAACTGATCATGATTGACAATTAAGGAAATACCACAAAATTATTTTTAGGTAATCAGTATTCGGAAGACATAATTTTATTCAAACTCAGATTGAAACCTTAGATTATGATATTGACAAACAAATTTTACAGAGATTTAGTTCAGAAAAGTTTCTTTAATTTGTAATTTATAGAAAAAGAAATTGATAAAACTTTCCGTATGATACATTTGAAAATGATGACTTATCTCTTGGAAATCAATGTTCTAAAAGCTTTTCGAAATCTAGTAGCATTCGTTTACTTGAAATTAAATTATCTAATTTTGATGGTAATAACATTACTTGGCTGGGGTTCAGGGATACATTTGATTCATTAATAAATTGAAATGTGACCATGCCGATAATAAACAAAATTTCAATAATTTAAATTGGTCGTTGGAGAGTTGTCATGGGAGTTGGTCACAGCAACAAATTAAAAAATTGCTGGCAATTTATTTTTTGAACGATATAATTGAATTCATATACTCTTGAATATCCAGATAGAATCATTATTTGTCATTGTAATACTTAAACATGAATATCAGAGAAGCTTTCGTTTAGAAGATCACCTTACTAAAAATGAAAATCTTTAAATTAATTAAATCAACCTACCAACAAGTGGTATACATCAATATATATGATTTCGAATTAATTAGATGCTGTATTTCTTTTCATGTGGTAAGAATTTGAATACGACAAGACGGGATAACAGTTTTTAAACGAATTTACAGTATAATTTCGTAATTGCGTATTTACGCTTAAAAAGTTGTAATTTAGTAAAAACAATAAAGCAGGAAGCCCGCATGAAAATAATTTGAAAAAATAAAGAAAATTATATTCAAGGCAAAAAATCATTAAAATATTTTGTATCTTTAAGTGAATTCACTCACAGCAAACCTAGTTGTCCTTTCTGTAAGAAGAGGCATTTGACATTCGAATGTTCTAAAATTTAGAGCTTTAAATCTTGATAATAGAAGTAGTGAAGTTTCTGAATTTAATTTACGCCCGAATTAACTTCGATGGGACCATAACTTGTCCCAATGTTGGCTAGGTTTCGTTTTATTACATCTTCAGGTGGGCTACTAGCAAATCTTTGCTATTAGCCCACCTGAAGGTGTTGTAATACATCGAAACCTAGGCCGTGGTAAAGAACTTAAAGAAAGTACAAATAATACTACATCACGGATCTTGGCGAATATATAGACCTAAACATTATACATTATTACGAGTAAATATTACTAAGCATGAAACGTCGGATGATACAACAAACTTACCTTCGCAGCGTTTATTTAATATATCTTTAATTTGTTGTAATAGATAAGTACTGCGTTAGTCAAAATTCGTGATAAATTCTCTACCCGAATTGTAATCATTGCCCAGTTTATTTGCAGATCCTGAATTTAATAATTTGCTTGATATTGACATTCCACGAGAAGCAAATGACTTTAGGAATTCACAAATCATAAGAAAAACTATAATAACATAAATTTTTAATTTACAAAATCAAAAATTTGTTTGACTTATAATTAGATCAATAGGTATTAGCGTCATAAATAAAAAAAATATATTCAATATAGTTTCGGAAGAAAATAAGTAAAATTATTCCTAATGTTCTTATTAAAATACTAAAAGCTTGTGTGATGGTAAATTTTTAGTACGTATGTCACTATGTGAGTTATTTGAAAGATTAGCTGATTCATATTTTAACTCTAAAGGTATTTTTCTTAATTTAGAGACAAAATTTAGTAAAAGTGAAAACGTGACTCATGAATACAAGCAACTAAAAAATAGAGAAAGAGAGAATGAGCTGTTAATTAAACACAAATTTATTCTTATGTAAAATGTTCAGTAATTAAACATTGGAAAAAAACTTTTAAATTAAGCTAAATAGACTTTCGCTAACTAAATTGATTAATTATACGTACTAAAATAGAAATCAATGAAATATTTAAAGGGACGGATGTGAAAATATCAAATTTAAATTCATTAAATTGTACATAAGAAGAATTAAATTTAAATTTTCTTTCGTGAGTTTCCCAAAATATTACCTTAATTTATTCATATGCTTCTTGACGAAGACAATATATTCAGAATTGGTCAGCGAACCCACTTTTATATGCATTTATATTGTGTTTAGGTAGATTTATATTACGTTGAAGAAAACTTCATACTATCTGTTGTGATAACGGATATCATTTTTCAGGAACAAATAATAAATTACGTAGAATCTTCAAGTTTACCAGCTCAATCATTAATACTTTCCCTTTAGAATAAAGCATTACATTTTCTTTCATCCCTCCTTATTCCCCCACGATAAATGGCTTATGGTAGGTAGATGAAAAGTAAACCAAATATCATGTGATGCTCACTAGGGGTAATGTTAACTTAGAGTTAGAAATGCTCTTATTCGAGAAGAGGTTTCTTAATTCCCGCTCACCTAATTGCGGGGCCCTTTTTAATTGATAGACTTCTTACTTCATTTCCATCGGCATTAATCCTCCAGCATCCAATTAGGTATGAGCGCATAAAAAAATGAGGTATTTCTGGCACAGGTGGGGTAGCAAAAGTTTAACGTTGTCGGCAGCCTTCGCTAAAGATTTGTGATTCATTTGTCTTAAAGGAGGACAATATTCTTTAACCTAAATGGAGAATAGGAAGCGCTGTTGGATTGTTTCCCCGCAAAAACAGCCTTTGGAGAGTCGCTGAGTTTAATACGAGCAGCGTCATTTAGCGAGGAGCTTTCAACAAGGTCTGTTTCCTTTCCACTGTGCTGCTGTGAGCGTAGGAAATTCCCGTCGCTGTAAAAGACAGAACGGCGCAGCGAATGGCTATTGAAATAGTTTTAACATTTGATAACTTTATGTCTTGATCTCTAAATAGAAAAAGCGTTACAAGCAAAGCACCTTTAAAAACCTTAAGCCCTGAAATATAACACTATATACTCAAAACTTAAACTTGTTTATGTCTGTTCCAACTTTAAGGATATAATCTTTATTTGGTGTATACAGTTAATTTTATCACGTAGTTTCGTTTAAGTGTGAATAATGAATTTCTACAAAATTAACGCCAAATATACTCAATATTTAATTTTATGTTTATTTTAAATAAATATGTGTTTCTCCGTTTTAATAATTATTGTGTATATTTGTATTATAAACCATCGTAATTCTGGTGCTTGCATACGTTCACCGCCATGGGCCAACCGGTAAGTCGGTCATGTTTTTTTAAAGGAATGAATAAAAAAACCGATTAGAAACAATTTATATAATTTTGTTTTATGTACTTTGGAAGGGAATGAAAGAAATCCCTTTACAGAATCTGAGCCACATTTTTCCAGAAACCATTTTTCATTCAAGGTACTTATTTCATTATTAACACGGTTGGAACCAGAAAGATATGCACAGGCTAAAAAAATTAAAAAACGCATCCATAAGCTTATACTGGGATACGTTTGTACTTGCTCATTTATTACAATACTAATTACTAATAATGTAATTTTAATTTTCCACAAAACCTCTTTGTTACTTTATGAAATTCTACTTACTTTTCTAATATTATTTTACCAATATATTTTTCTAAATATATTGTTAAAATAATACTAGAAAATAGAGTCACATGATGCGACTAACCATTGAACACTTGACTTGTTTATTATGGCATGAAAAATTCTGACAAACAAAATTGTGACTTGAATTGTGACTTTGAGCAAGAATTTACAATTTTCATTGCTTAAGTTGAAACGTTACCAATCATAATCATTTTAACCAAGTCGCAAGCTGTCCACAGAAAATGGCTAGTACTTTGTAGAGATTACTTCAACCTCCACTTAAAAAAATATTTTAAAATGTGAATATCACAAAGCAATCAAACTGGTTATGCACCATCTTTCTCAATAAGAGAGAATCAGACAAATAATGTACGTAGCCGAATCCAGCCATTTAATTTTCGACGAGTTTCTTTCTTTCTTTCTGGTATGGAGTCTGGTGTTACCATGGAGGAAACAAACTTGGTCTTGTTATCTATTGAGTCAATCAATTTACTGATAGTAAATCAATCACAAGAAGTTCAGTATTACCTTTCGTATTTTCTAGCAGGAGCTTGGCATTGCCTTTCTCACATTCCATCAGGAGCTTGCCGTTACCTCTCGGGTGTTCAATTTAGGTTTTGATACTGAAATTCTTGTTTACACAGCATTAAATCTAGGTACACACAGTAGCGACTTTGATTGATCGGTGTGTGGATGTGAATTTTAGCAGTGACTTAATATCACTAGTAATACGGCGATCGAATCGTGGAAAATTTGGAAAGTCCTTAGTATCCAGCGATAACGCCGTTATGTGAACGTGGACGATAAGCATACGATGCGGTTCTTAACATGGCGGAGCTATGTATATATGTACATCTTTTTGTTAAGGAAATCATAAATTTATTCCGAGTTTTACCTTCATTCTAAATGGTTAAGAAGATTATACAAACAGAGATTGGAAGTCATAAAGCTATGATATTTTAGTCGAAAAGTTTAAGAAGGTGAAGCAAAGTGCTCAAAATTTTGTAATAAAAAAATAAAAACGTAAGGGGCGTGTTGCGAATACAAACCAAGAAAATTGAAAAAGTTTGATATGACTATGGAAAACGATCCTACTCTTTCATTATGGTACTGTGATTTATTCAAATTTTTTGAAGGTTCAGTTGACAACTAAAATTTCAGAAATAATCTCAGGCAAGATTACGAAATAAAAATTTTATAATATGTTATTTATTGACATTACTGCATTATATTCATATCAAGTTTTTAAAATTATAAAAAATATACTGCATTCAACAGAGGAAGTTATATTTGTAAAACACTTTTGGTAATGAACATTACCCTCATTATTGAAATAGACAAAGACAAGATATTATTTTCAAACATAGTTCGTCATGGATTGGTTTTGACCTTGATTTGTCATTTATAAATTTACTAACTCTGTAATATACATTTCATTTTCGATGTTGAAAGTTGGGTAAAATATATGACGTCATTTTTACTTTATTAATAGTTTTCAAATCTTAAATGATTGATGTTTTAAGAATTTGGAAAGATTGGCTAAAATACCGAGGAAGTTTAAATGCGATGGGTTCTAGATAGCCTGTAATTGAATGTTTTTGAAGAGCTTAAGTCTTGATTTGGCCATTGTTCCATCAAATCCTGACGTAAACAAAAGGCGTCATTCCTTACGAAGAGGCATTGTAACATTTATAATACACATGTATAAATATTTTCAATCTCAGCATCTATGATTTTTTCAAAAATTTAAGAAATCAGGAAGCTTTCGAAACGGAGTAACAGTTCGACATAGGTGTTACTTGTTAGAGTAGCAATTACAAAAAATTTGGGTCAATTGGATCGACAAAAAACTTGCGTCGCTTCATATTATAGAAATTTTAGCACTTTCTCAATTCCTTCCCCTAGTTGTAATCTAAGAGATTTATACAACATGCCCTGCAAATAACGATACAGAATAAAACAGGATTCATAATCAATTACGAGTTGTAAGAATTTGATTTAAAATGTTTGGTGAAAATTCCATGACTTCCGAATTATTCAGAGTTTTTTTAAAAATTCACAATTTTGCTCAGTATTTTATATGATATTACTTCAAATGTAAGTTTTCTTTCCATTTCTTTAAACTTTCTATAAAATTTTACTGTTTCACTTATATAAAAGTGTTTACGAAATAGAATAGTTGTTTTCAGGAAAAAATTGATGTTACCAAATTTTGATAAATTTTCATTTCTTCACTTGATAGAGAAAGACGATTTTTTTATATTAAGCGCAATTAATTCTCAAATTTTCCTATCATTTCAAAATTTCAAAATGGTACAAAGCATTTTTTTTCATATTCAATAGAGAAAAGAGTGCGAATTAAGCAAGTAATTTTAGAATATATCAATGTTTGTTTAAGCGTTACTTTTCTTGAATGTGTATAACTACTTTGTACGTAGTTCAAAAATGTTTCATTGCACTAAATTAAAAGAAAAAAATGAAGAAACAAGAACAATTTTTTTAAACTTAAATATTTTTTTTGTTAAATGAAAATTTATTTTGTTAAATGAAATTCGGACCTATCATCTTTCATCATGTGAACTTTTTGCTACAAACTATATAGTTTATTGTTATTGGAAAAGTCACCTAATAGCAGGTTGACTCTCGGTAAAAGTTAACTCGTGCGGGAAAAGCCCGGTATTGCAGCCCTTGCATGCCTTGTATGGAGTAAGGATGAAGAAAGCGTTTTTAAAATCCTATATGCTCCTATTTTTGCAAGAGAAATATATCTTCTTATGCATTGAAGGGATGGGCTCTTCTTTGAATTTCTATATGTCTTCCTCAAGCTTGGAATTTTTCTTTGAAGGTACACATTAAGCACTTTTATAAATATGCGGTAGCGGTATGTTAACAGAGTCGAGCTTCTGCGCGAATATGATATAAGAATTTGTCGTAAATTAAATTTATATTTATGTACTGTCATTGTATGTATATTTATGGAAGTATTGTGACTTGAAGGAAGTTTATATTATAGAACGGAAGAGATGGAATCTAGACAAAGATGCATGTGAACATGTCTATCGAACGAACATGAAGACGCTATTTCTTACGTTGAAGCGTTCACACAGACTATAATTTGCTGAAAGCTTTTTCTTGAGGATTCTAGATCTTATTTTAACCTACATGTTATATCATATTTCAATTGTTTATTCTATCTTTGAAAATATTTGAAAATATTTATAGAATTCCATCTTTAAAATTTCTCTACTTAATCTCAAATATCAAAATTTAATTAAACTTCTCTGTGAGTGCTTTTTTCCATAATGATTTTCTTATCGTATTTATTGATGATTGTTTTTCTCTTTTTAATAAACATCCGCTTGAATATTTTAAAAACGAATTTCACAATAATTACTTTTCAGATCTTAAATATGACTTACGATTGTGTGCTAAATCTTATATTAAAATGCTCAGTGCAAAAGCATCCATATTCACCTAGCAACTCTGACTTATTTTGCCCTATTTTTATTAAATTAATCCTCGAAAAGAAACAGAAAAAATTCGCTCACTGCGCCGACCGTAGCGGTAGGTAGCGTCGCAGGGGGGTCACTTGCGAGGATTTATCACGCAATAAACGTAAAAGCTTTGTTAGTCATTAATCAGTGTTTACCTGATATTACGTAGACTATGCCAATAGTAGTTTAGCATCCAGAATTCATTAAGAAAAAGGCAGTTAACGGGCAAGAGTGACCAAAATATCATGATTTCAGGCTGGAGCTTGATATATCTCAATAAAGTATTATTATATTCTATTAGACTTTATATGCATAGTGAATATGTAAAAACGTAGCATAAAATTGAAACAGTGATTTTAAATGGAATGAAGAAAAGCGCAAATATTTTTTTTGAAAATTTTCGAGTTCGTTCTTCAATTAAGTGGAATCTGATTGGTCTCCTTTATTGTACAATCAATATATTAGGTAAACATTAAAAAAAAATAATCGAAATGATGTTTTATTATGGTTTTAGCAATAGTTAGAAAACTCTTCATTTAACAAAAATGGTGTATTTTATCGAGTAGGATTTATATATTTCATTAAGAACATCGAAATAAAGTTCATGAAACCTTTTCGCATTTTATGGACATTCTACAATGCGTAATTATCTTTTTAATTATAATGAGTTTTAGTGTAGTTGTAGGATTGTGTATGCTTTGCGTTGCCTGCGTTTAAATTATTATTGGACGTTTTCTTGGGAAATAAATAAATATGTTTCCTCTTGGTGGAAAAGTCCAACTTTCACGTTTCAAAGAAGGCAGAAGAATTGGTAGCTTCTTGTAAATACTATTATTATTCAGTATCCTCAGATATGAAATGTTCTTGATTTATTATCCGAATAGAAATTTAGTTAAATTATTTCGAGGATAGTTACAATATTCAGAAGGCTATTATAATTATACAGTACCTTGATATTCTATTTCGCCAACATAATTCAGTTATTTATTATTGGTTGTTTCAACCATACTGACATTATAATAGGGTGCTTCGTGAGTATGATAAATATGTGCATTCCAGTCGCATTTCTTTGGTAACACCTAAATAAAGTAATACGAGAATATCAAGTATTATAATACTGCACTAGTATTGCAAGGATTTAATTGTTCTGATTCTCAGATCACCATCAAAGCTATGTTCGGGTCAAGAACTTGAACGATTGTTGACACGCCACCTTACACGATTCTTCAGAATTTGTGTAATTTAATAAATATAATAGGTCATAGTTAGAACAGTTATAGAATTCGAGTATAGCATTTATTATTTTATTCTTTGGTTTTTTATTTTTATTTGTAAATCAAGGCATTTGATAAATTTCTAAACTTTTTTATATGGCTTTGGTAGTAATAAACCTCCACAAAATATAATTGACATCTCGGGGTGCCAAAGTATAATTCTCAGATTTCAGTAAGGGAGCAAAAATATAATTCTCACATCTTAAATGAGACACATGGAGGATTACCATTATATATTTACAGGTCTCACGAAAATGGTATATTTTCACATTCTCATTTAGTCTCAAAATTCCATCTTAAATTAAGTATTTTCAGTTCGGTAACAATCCAAACTGAGTTATTGATTACATTATCCTATTTAAATCCTTTTGATTACATTACCTATATATTCAGAAAACCTTATCGCATTTGATAATAAGCTCAGCGCAACTGAGGGCGGTGGTTCCCAATATTCATAAAGAAGAAACCTTGCCTTCATCGAAAGCTCCCTCGTTTGCTGAAATACTTTTGTCAGTGCATTTTTACGTTATGCCGTTTTCCTTTATTACTTCACTTCATATGGAGTTTATGCACGTGGGGATTGGCGCTTTATTTAGAAATACTTCAATGTGATTATATTTCTGAATTTTGGCCATGTTAAATTGATTAATTGTTAAAAGTTTGATGTTAATTATTATGGTTGTAATTAGGTGAAGTTTTCTTGTTAGTTATATTAACGGAAAAAATAAATTTTGGAACCCAGTTCAAGAAATACTTCTTGCGGCTATTTAATTAAACTCCCTAAGCGAGAATAAGACTCCCGTTCTAATTTTACTGTAACAAGTTTGTTGTTTATTTACACATCTTATCTATAGCTGCCAAGAGTGACTGAAAAAGCTTCAGTTTCAGACCCATTTGTAAATTGACTATAATAAAAAATGTGTTAACGATTCGCCACGACCACTGCTTTCGGTTTTAAATTTTCTTTAAATTGATTTTATGTATAGGAAGCATCGAAAATGTAATATATTTCCTAATAGATTTTTCAGGCAATTTAGTTTTTGTGTTCATTACATTTAAATATATTTTGTTTTATTCAGGAATTTCAACACATTTACTTAATGCAGCTTACGTGTTGCTTGGTCGACTTCAATCTATGTTACACAGTTAATATAAATAATAATTAATTAATTAATTAAAAATATAAATAAATATTTTCATAGTGTTTTTATTTAATTATTGCGTAATAATTACTAAATTACCGATGTGTTTTTATTCCGCAGCTGATGTATTGCATTCATAAGTGGAGGCTTTTAAGGTGTAAGAGGCTTGTCTCTTATCCTCCTTTTATTCGCCATTATACAAAACGTTTTTAATTTAATTTAATCTGGATTTGCGTTATGAGTACTCTTAGAGAGAAATTATTTCGGATCGATTACATACTTCGTGGAAAATAATTTACCACCTTTGGTGGACACTGATAGGACAACTTTAGTTTTCCTTTTATATAAACAAATGCGATATACAGTTTACGACTGATTGAGTAATGTTTTTCATTTCTTCATCTTCACACGGAGAATTTTGACTTTATATATTTATTTAAAATTATATTTATTCGGTATATTTTATTTTTTAGACATTTTACTAAAAGGTTAAGGGAAAAGAGAGTTTGAGAGTTTGTGTTCTGTAAATATGCAAATTCTAGAACAGAAGAAACGATAATTTTTTTTTACACAAAAAAACCCCCTGTGTCCCCTTTATTATATTTCATTCTAAGATTGAAGGGAACTCGTTGGAACAGAAACGTCCAGCAAAAAATGTAAACAAAAATAAAACGATTTATTAGAAATTACTAAAAAGCATCCGAAGATATTATTAGAATACATATAGGATTTGTAAATAGAGCGCAACTTCAAAAGTTCAAATAACGGAGAGAAATGTGTAAACTCTTGTATGGTAATTTTGAAATTATTTAAGCACAGGTTACAAACCATAAAGGAACCACATTGAATATCTTTGGCGTTCATTTTTTTGAAATCCATTAATCGCAACTAAATGAGACTACGTGATGTAGCATTATTTCTACTTTATTTTAATTCTTTACCACGACCTAGATTTCGTTGTATGATAACATCTTCAAGTGGGCAATTAGCAAAGATAGATCGGATATTCTAACAAAAATAGATAGCAAAAATAATTTATGCTAATAGCCCACCTGAAGATGTTGTCATACAATGAAACCCAGGTCGTGGTAAAGAATTTAAATAAAGTAGAAATAATACATCCCGTAATTTCATTAAGTTGGGAACCGTATTGTTTAAATTAAAACCCGTAGAACATTTGCTACTGAGATTGTTAGTATTTAGATTGTTTGCTCCGTCTACAGTTAAATGGCGAATAATAAATTCTTCAGAATAAAAATATCCGTAGATTTAAATTTTTAATAATTTTTATTTAAAAATTTTATATCGACGACCTATATATGTATACATTAAAATTAACAAAAGGTGAATTTTTTAGTTTTATTTCTAAAACTACCCGATCAGAAATTTACTTTAATATTGTGTAATATTAGTTCGGAAAAATAAAAAAATTACATGGCATTTTAATACGTTTATAAAGGCTATAGTCGAATAAGTACGGCTGGTTATATTTCATTATTTTTCCTTTAGTTGCAACTAATGACACGGGTAACTCCCCTTAATTTAGTTCTCAAGAAATGTTTCCTTGACACCGAGTTTAAAAAAAAGTAGATTGGCAAAAATATTATATCTTTGAGCAAATACGACCGACTGCAAATAAAAAAAAATGTATATTGTCGACGGAATCCAGGATCATTTGGTGAAAATTTTTGTCTATATATAGGTATGGGAAAAGAATTACAAAGGTATTTAAATATGGTTAACAATTTTACCATAATATTAAATATACTCGCTTTGTTTTCAATTTCAACTCGATATATTGCTTACATACCAGGTTCACATTTTAAACTAATTTGTTAATTTTTTATTATTTTCCGTCAAACCCTTTCTCAGGCTTATTCACCAAACAAATCGATAAAAAACGCTAATGTGTAATTTACAATAAACATACAAATTTCTAAATTTAAATACAAAACATTAAAACACATTATCATCATGGTAACAAAAACAACAAGATCAGTCATCTTTTTATTAGACTAGCAAGATTTTGTTTACACACTTGATACAAAACTTGCAAGTGACTTCAAGAAAATAACTAATTGACATCAAATGGAATCTCAAATAAAAATCTCGAAATATTCGCGGACCGTCATTTGTTACCAAACACATATGTTCCCCTGACGCTTTTTCTCATAGCACGTATTTTAGTATATTTTAATAACATCCACGATAAATATTAATTAAATACCTATTGTTTTCGAAACAGTATCATGAATGATTCAGCTACGTTGAAGAACGTTACCAAACAATATGAGGTCCAAACTCTAACTAATTTAAAAAAAAAATGGTGAGTCTTAGCGATATGATATTTGAGGAAAGCTGTTGTATATGATTACCTTTGACAGTTAGTTAGCAAAGCAATACTACATTCCTTTATTCGTTTTTCTTATTTGAGAACTGGAAGTTTTTTCTTCGCAACTTCATCTACACTTTAACGCAGCAGAAGGTTAATTGAGTAATTAGAGTATGAAAGTTATAAATAAAATTATTTACACGTAACACAAGACCCACTGAAAACTGTTGCGTTAAGGCTTTTTGTATACATTTTACTTTGGTCTGGTGCCTTCGAGGTAGTTTGTGTGTGCGAGTTATCTGGAAAGTTTAGGCACGTACTCTGTCGTTAAGATTGAGTTAATATGATACTTGTTTAGACGGGTTGGTTAAGTTTATTTTTGCTTGCTTTAACGTACGATATGTTATACAACGCATTTTAATATTGGACTAAAGAGAAGGATTCTATCAAGTTTTTAGTAAAAGTATTGATCAGATTGCAAACCCCTGTTATAACATTGTAGTTATAAATATTGTTTTATGATTACAAATACTTTTACTAGTTTCATAATTTCGTAACGTTTATTAGTGTTATATTTTATTTTCAAAGCTATTACAGTGAGATCATGACATAAATTTTATGTGAGTTACACTGCTTCACGTGTATGTAACATTGATTCAATGTATCACAGCTAAAGTATTATACAATGTAATTACATCGACAATATTACAACAGATAATGACAATTTTACCCCTTCAAAAATCCGATTGAGGTTTGTTTTGAGTAATTTAACATTGGCTAAATTCTTTATTACGGACGTGTTATTTATGCTAATTTTATGTAAATATGTCGGAGATAATTAAAATTTAAAAGTATTTGCATTTTGTACACTTTTTTTTGCGTTTTCATTGTTTTACAAGGTCTATTTTAAATCAGGTTCTGAAGTTTAGTAGAATATTTATTCATCAAGGGAAGTATTTTATATTACGTAATAATACTTAAATGTAACACAAGCCGTAATACACTTGACATTAAGCCATGTATAAAAAGGGTTTCGTATTTATCTAGATCTCTTCATTTCCTTTATGACAGTCAATCGAAATCATTTTCAATCAAATCAGGATTCTAGGACATACTATTTGCTAAAAATATCTCGTTACCCAATTGCCATATTTCTTTCTTTACATTGAAATAGCTTGGTTTGTATGATATTAGAAGCATATAATCCTGTTGAAAACATAGATTTAATATTGTATTTTTTCCGTTATCTTGCCCACTTAATAACGAGACTCCTTCCGCACAGTTGACCTTATCTATTTGCTTCCAAACATTAAGCTGCGATATTATTGATTTTAGTAAATATTAAATTAACTTGTGAAAATTGTTTTTATTATGAAAAAAATTTAATCCCAGCGCTAGATTTAGATTTAAGAAATTGTTGTCGATTGTTGAATTGAAATGATTGAAATGAAAATGAACCCATTTTACTTGCTCTAGGTATGACATACAGATGGATGGATATGACAAAAGTATCAGAATAACCTGTTTTGATATAGAATACTAAAAGAGGTAATTTATACCATTTTACCATTGCAATTAAAGTTGGTATAACTAAGCGACCGATGGGGAAGCTTGCACTAACTTGGCTATTAAATTATCAGTGATGATATCGCATAATAGTATTTTGGTGTCCAACTTATTGATAATAAATTAACCGAAATGAAATTAATGTTGAAATTTATGTAAATAAAGACGAAGCAAAATTCAGATTGTTTTAATAATAAACATGAAAAATATGAATGATGTTCACAAGTTGTCAACTTGATATTGGGTTTCTTTAACATTTTTTATGTTTACCCACACGAAATTTAATGTGTAAATTTTTGTTAAATAACTCAATAGTTTAACTAAACATCAACTAAATTAAAATACTGATACAATTTTTCTATAAATTAGTAAAGAAAGAGTTTAATATGTTAAACAGGGTGAAATAGAACACCTTAAAGGGACTTTATATGTCAAGTTTTGATATATTAACTTTTGGAAGTAATATTTGAATATAATTTTGACATATAATCATTTGAAATGTTTTTCGTAGCTATAGTTTAGTGTGATTTTGAGATATAAGAACTATGTAGGTACATGCTAGAATATTATTGTTTGCTACTTGGTAGGTATTTAAGTTAGAAAGGTAAAACATGTTTTTTTTTAAATGAAGTAAATATTTAGAATTATTATTTTGATTTATCCAAGTTATATTTTTAACGTTTCTTCTCATTCCTTAAAGTTTGAGTTAAATTTATTTCCCGAATCTGAGCAATTATCGAGAAGATTTTTTTCTTGCCCGCTTCATTTCCTCACATCTAAAAGTCAGATAGATGTGCGGAGCTTAAAAGAGATGATTGTTATAAACAATCATTGTATATTTGGCGGTAAAGGTAATATACTATAAAATATATTGCAGCTCATTTCGCAATACCAGAACCTGTTAGACTCTTAAATAATTCAAAGGATGTCCTCTACAAATTGCATTCCCTATTGCAATCGATCAATATTTGCGGCCATTAAACCGAAAAGTTTAATTTTGATCCGATGTTACAGAAATTGGAAAAATTCACAAACATTGTGTTTGTTCATCAAAATTGCGCATCGCGTCCTTGAAGTAGAATGAATTAAAAATTTAATAATTATCATTTTGATTTCGGAAATTGTATTAACACATAAAAATAGTATCTAAATATATAGAATTAAAATAAATACTGAGAATAAAAAGAGTTATAGTCAATAATAATGGAAAGTAGGAAAAAGGATATATACCCACCATTGCTTGTTCTATGCGGATTAGAATTTAATATTCACTCAGAGGTTCTAAAGATTAAAAAAAATTAAATTTGTCAAAATTAAAATCTGGATGTAGTCTTCTTCATGAAGGGAAACAATGTCGCATTAAATAACGTATTAATATTCTAAGTAGTATAAAGCAAAAGACACACTATATTTGTGGAAATCCGTAAAAGACCTTTGAAACGTTTTAGACATTTTCCTTAAAATTTCCCGGAAATTAAACAAGGTACGACAGATTATGTTTATATACATGTTGGCGCCGATAAATAAAATCTGGTTACTCGTATGTCAGATGGATTATAATTATTCTTTATTTCTCAAAATAATTGTAATCCATACGATATGCGAGTAACCAGATTTTAATAATAATAATTTAAATGCGGTAAAAATAGTTATAGATTGCAGAAAAAGTTAAATATTGTAATAAGAAAGTAAATAGAATGAATAAAAAAAACGAATTCAAGTTATGTTATTAATACCGTAGCGATTAACTTGTAAACATAGTGAGAAAAACGAGAAAATTGTCGAAAAATACTTTTAAGAAAATGCAAATGTAACAAATATTTTTTTTTAAATTTTAATAATTTTGTTAAATCAATAATGCAAACTCCGTTAAGTTTTAATAATAGACATAATTTATCAGCGACTCGTGTAAATTTTCCTTCAATGATTTATAGTCGAATCAGATAAATTTTCTTTGTGTGTTCATTATATTTTCAATTAGAAACCCGTTGAAGAAGATGTTGATACGGGAACTCTGTTAAGTGTAAAGCAAGTTTCCGGAATTTGTATAATATAAATTCTACCTAGTTTAAGCCCCATGTTACTTAGCCGTTACAGTCTAATAATGTAAATATTCGAAATGTAATACGGAGAGCATCGGTTTAAATTAATTTAAGTTGGGATATCTATTTTCTCTATCGGAATAAGTTTTGTTTTCTATAACACTTTAAAAAAAATCAACTAAAACCACATTGCAATTAGTACCGTTATTTTGATTGACCTGAATATATAGATTTTTTAAATTAAAAATGTTTGGTATTTACGAACTGAGTTGAGTTAATATTACCTATAGCAGTAAATAGACGACAACACAGAGTACCCATGTTCGTTCGGCTGAAATCAGCCAATTAAATTAGAGTATTTCACAACCTGTTACTTGCAGGTCAATTTGAGTTTGAATTATTGGGATCATTCGAGGTTGATCTGACGTTAGTGTGCAGCAAAAGTAAGACTAATTAAATATAGGTTCCATTACTTTTAGCAATAAAAAGATATGTTGAGAAATTAGGGATAGTCCCTATAACTCTATATCCATTTTTCCATCAGTATTCGAGTTCATTAGGCTTAGAAAATATACAAACGATTGTTCATTAATTTGCTATACTAGTATGAACGTCAGCGTGTTTTAGTTTTTCAGAAATACGTTAAAATTAATTTAATATCTTCTTCTCTTTTTAAATTTCGGAGACTCGTTTGATTGCAGATGTTTGTAGCAAGTAATAAATTCAAGAATTATGGACGTTCCATGTGCTCTTCAGTGCTGTTTGTGTGAAATGTAAGACATATAATCAAACCTGTTGGGTAAGATTGGAACTTGCATTATGATTAATCCTTACACATTTTGATACGTGTAAAGACTAGTCATAGTGCAAATTCGAGTGGAATTTGTACTCTTAGAATTCCGTACATAGTTACGGTGTATAATTACGGGCATATAAAAATTCATATATTTATTGATAAATAATGTTTTTATTGTAGTATTGTACATATTAATGCAAATTTTAATATGAAAATAGCTGAGGAAAAATTTTGTTAATTTACCAAAAATACCTTAGTTTTATTACCTGTGTTTCAATTGTACTGCATATATATATCCCCCATATAGGACCCCAATAAAATATAATAATTTGCATTATTTTAAATATCATTTTTAAAAGAAGGAATACCATTTTTATGGAAGAGAGATGAACGAACGAAGAGAAGACGTTGCTGTAACAAAAGGATTCTGTTCGATTATTATGGGACCCTAAAAACCAATTCGATGTAAGGGGACACAAGTAAAAAATAAAAACAAAAGAAATTTTTTGTCTCTAAAATATGTAATAAATTTATAAATTTTTCCTGCCAAATCTCATTAAAATCGATTTTATGTTTGGTGTGATAATATGTGGTGTGACAGATGAATAAAAACATAATATAGATGTTCCATTTTGCTCATATGGCTTCGGAAATCTAAAATAAAAAGCAGCCAAGTGCATGTCGGAATGCGCATAGAGTAGGGTTATGTAGTATATTAGTACCTAGAATTTTTCATATTTTTAAATTTTATGGTTGCAACGTTAGATATGGAGAGATACACTGCAAGTCACGTTGAAGTTTGATATTTAAGTTTAATATAAAAAAAAATCGTGAATTGAATCTAAATTTAAGTTACTTTAAAATACCTGTCTAATGATATTAAACACATCAATCACGAGATGAGATTTTTTTTCCCACTTCATGTGTATATGTAGGTACAAAATATTAAATTTTCTAATATTTTGATGCAAATTTAATGATACCTTTACATGAAGTGTATACTCGCGAAATTTTACTTAAATTGGACTCTACTGTTAGAAAATAAAACAATATGACAGAGAGGGAAAAACAGACGGACTTACATGACGAAACTCTAAGATTCCCACTTCTGCCATATGGTTACGGAATCTGACTTCGACAAATTGAATTATGGTTTTTGAAAATTTAATTAATTAAAAGTTTTGATAATAATTTTTAAGGGAAATCGTAAGTGTTAATGAATCAAAACATTCCATAAAAATTGCCATTTAATTTGTGCTTAAATCAGAAAGGCTTATTGAATCGCCCCCTATTTAGATGTCACATAATTTTCAAACAAAATTATAATTTTTTCTCTTTAATACGTTCATTTGCGCAAGATTACTTTTATTGTTCAGCACATCATACTTTCCTGCTATGAACGTGAAGTGTTTCGGCAAACTCCGAGCGATTTGTTTTGTACTGTGGAACATATTAACCAATTTTACGGTAAAATATACAATATTGGAATTCGGATACAGAATACTTTACAGTTTATTAATCATAATCTCGTGAATATTATTCATTATTAATAAAAAAATCATTTTCATGCTGTTCAAACCCGTTATAGATTGCAAAATAGAAGGAATAAAGAATGTTTGAATTGTTTTTAATTCTACGAAAAGTCAAAATATGATGACAATGCACGATATTTTAAAACATATATATTTCCAATTTAAGTGGTTCTTTACTTTTGTTTAAGCGGGTAAGTACCAAACAAATAAACGGTTTGCAGATATATTAGAAACGATTTTGACAATAACATCGCTACTTAGATAGAAAATATTTATTGGTATTTGCTGCAAGCTTTCTACAATTCTAATGGCATAGCCTTACACGTGTAAAGCCATTAAGGACAAATTATTGCTAACACAACAACTAAAAATAGCCCACAAATAGAGAAAGAATATTAATCACGGCCAAAAAAATCGTTTATAAGAAACAAGGAAAAGAATAATATCAGGATTATTCAAAAGACTAATTATAGAAATTATATCGTAGTGATATCCGAAAATATATTTGTACATTTCAACATGACTTTCATATTGATTCCATAATATTTATGCGAACAGCGTGGGAATCCATGTGGATTTAGGTACGTGCTAATGAAATTCTTTTTATAGAATTAATTTTTTGCTTGTGCTTCGATATGCTAGTTAGTATTGGAATCCGAATCAGAGATATGAAGAAGGTAAGTTTGTTAAATTCAAGATGAAGATAAGTTTATTATTAAAGTCGAAAGGGGTTCATTTGCCTGATTCAAAGTATCTACTTATTGATATTGACTGATATCCAAAAATATTTTTATTTATGTATTTTTCAAGATTTGTTTACTCCTTTCTTTTGATAGTAAATTGGAAGATCATATTTTGTTTCTGTTATTTTTATCTGCTAACAAAACAATGTGCGTCTCTTTCCACTTACGCAGGGAAACATTTTAATCCAGAATCACTTTGTATTTCACACTTATGGCAGAGGTGAAAATATTTAGAATAACGTATCAATAGAAAAAGATAAGAATATATATATTATATTTGTAGTCAAAACTAGTAATTCAATATTTAAATCATAGCTCTCTGTAGATTTCGTTCCACATAAAATAATTAGCTGTGATCGAAATTGAAAAAAAATTACTGGTTAACAGTTAGAAATGGGTCGTATTTAAATACCTTTGTGTCGAGAGTAGAGTTTGCAGCACCGGTGCAGTTCCTAAAATTTTGATTTCTTGTGCTGGGCTCAGCTCAGTATCGATACTCTTGGCATTTTCGGTACAGTACCCAAAAATTCTGTCACTCTTAACTAAAAGCCGTATCATATTTCATTCCCAAATTCAATAGTGCTTTGGTGACACATAATCTGAGTTTCTAAAATCGGCCCAACATATCTGTAATACTGCTCCATTCCGTTTTATAATCCAATATTAAAGGGTTTTCTTTTTCGAAATCAGCGAGTACATATTTTTGCAGAATATCGTCCTTTTTGGTAGGTGAGTTTTTAAACAAGAAGATTGCTTTCCTAACTTTTCAGCAAATTATGATATCTGAAACGATATTATTTGTCGCCTTCGAAATTTCTTCTCTCTTCATAAAACGTGACGCCATCACCATCATCCCCATTTTAATCAAAGCATTCATTGTTGTCTTGAAAGTTCTCATTGGTTTGATCAATGAGCAGAGCCAATTCCATTTTAGATAATGGCATGCCGTCCTCTTCGTCTATGTGCAATATATTTTCCGCATCACTATCTTTCGTCTATGGAGTCTTTTTATAAAAAAAATCTAATATTGTCAACAGTTAATTTTAGTCGTTGACCAATCTTAATCACCATCTTGCAGCCATAGGTAGTTTCCGCGATGATGTCCCTATCCATAGAGATCCAATAGCTAACTAGTCTTTCTTTAATTTGCTTTATACATTTCATTGCGGATAGAGAGCCATGAATTCCAATAAACCCCAATTTTTTTAATTTGGAGTCACTGCTAAAGATTCGGTACATTGCTAATTTATCAAACGATATATCAAATTTTTCATCTTCAGATGAAAGTCCTTCGATTGAATTGTTTAGCTCGTAAAGTTCTCGGATTTTCTCGTTCTTAGAATTTTTAGTCCAGTATTTAGTATTTTGTGCCCAGTTTTTTGGAAAAGTAATCTCAGGTCATTTGAATTTGAAAGCATATGAAATGATTTTTCGTCTAGTGCCACAACAGAGAAACTATTGTTTCCATAGTAGGAATTGAATCCGATTCATAATAGTTAATTAGCCCGTTTTGATTGAAGACGGAGGCAAGGAAACTTGTATCTCGACTTTGCTGATCGAGAACGACTGATTCAGATAGTTCACAACTTTTCTGTTGTGAACTATCTGAATCTAAAGTAACATTTTGATGGAAACTTTTTATATGTTTATATAGCCCACTAGCGCTAGTGCGTTTGTCCAACGGATTTTAATATATTGTTTGCGTATTTTACATTTCGCGCTGTTTTTATCATTGGCGTGAAAAAGTGTTGGCAAACGAACGATCTATCATCGGAGCCGGAACTGAGCTTTTAGAAATCTATTGCAGACTCACTGTCAACTCAGACCTGTAGTGAAACAAATAAATTTTTACGTTCACCATTTACACGTAGATACATTTCGTCACATATTGTAGATTTAATTGACATTATTGTAACCACTTAATAATAATTATACAACTTATACAGTAATGAAATCAATACAATTTACAGAATTCCTATTGGTGCTTACTTTTTATCATTATTTGTAGCTTTGTGTGATATCATCGCTCGCAATCAAACTTAATCGGTAAATGATTATAAAACAATGATGCAATGTATGCACATATAAATTTGTCGGTTACACGAGCTTTCACGCGACTAACATCACGATTCTGCACTGAGCAGACCGGGTGCGGGTGGGTGTGGGTGACTGCTTCGTGGGTGCCAACCGCCAACAGATTCGGTAACCGAGCCGAGCAACGGGCGCGATGTTATCAGCTCGCCAGTGCAAACATGAGATTATTACTCGCAGAATTGCAGCTCAGTAAGGAGGTTTCTTAATATAAGCCGGAGCAACGGGAATCCATAATCGTGATACCGGGACTAACTGCACCTCGCTAGTACTGGGATTTTCCTGGTATTCCGGTATAGGGAATTCCCGGGAGCAAGCCCTAATCGAGAGCTAACCGCAAGAGAAAGTGTAGGGTACGCAAATTTATGAAGCTATTCTCCTCCTGCGGTCACTTAACACCATCGCTTTATTCGTCAAAATATATAGCACTTTCGAATTGTGGATGTATCAACAGAAGTATTCTGGATGTTGAGGTTATAAATAACCGGTTTATTTTTACCTTGCACCATTTAAGCGATGTTTTCCGACCTTCGCTATGTTTTTTCATCACTGCTCTGCTTCAGTCAATATTAATTTAATGATATGGAGTTTATAAAATTTTCCTCAGTTATGCGCTTTTAACATAACGTTTTTTCAAATTTTACATGTAATTCCATAGGTTGGCGTAAACGAAAAAATAAATAAACAAAGTTTTTTGTTTTATATATTAGTATAGATAGATTTCCTTTTGCATAACAAGCAAACGGCTAAGCAAATCTAATTTAAACGAATGATAGTCACCTGAAAGAACTTTTACTTTGTGAATACTCTTTATTCACGTTTGAGAAAATTTACAAAGGTTTGGTATATATCTTTGTAATAGAAGCAATTTCTTTAAACTTTTACACTAAAAGAGGCAACTTTTTCCACTTAGCAATTTTATATTGAAGTTTGAAATTAGATTTGGAAACTTTAAAATTGGATGACCTTCTCTACGAACTTATTCACCTTTCTCTGTGAACTTGTTAACATAGAAAAGTGCAAAGAAGCAATTTGTGTATGGAAATATAATTATTCTGACAAAGTTAATGTCGAAGTAGCTGGAAGTCATTTCTTTGTATCTTCAGGTTTTTGAATTGCGATTCTATTATCCTTCTCAACAAGTTAATATTTACATTTGCATAAATTAATTAAATTTATTTGTATTGATTTCGCTTTCAACCGTTAGTATAAGGGAATGATGAAATGCAATTTTGATGATATATACAATATCCTGTCACTAATTTCATTAACATACAATTTTAGTTCAAATTATAATATGTAGACTACATATTATCACGATTGATATCGTTGTTGATAAATAATTTTTTTTCAATTTTGAAATTCCCATATTGGAGTTACTTTTGTTTACGCTTTTTAAAATTGTACTATGCAACATCAAAAAAATCACCCATGTCCCGAACAAAGTGGTAAACAACAAGAAACAAATTTATATTTTCTATATCACGTCTCAAAAGATAAATAACGGATATCTTGCTTTGTTTACTTTCCGTAACAGTTATTTGAGGGTAGTCATAAAAATATGTCATTGCTGTGTACAAAAGTCATCAAAACATTTATATTACTCATTAATATATAAAATGCCTGGGATTTGCGTTAATTCTTCCAGCTTATTTTTTTATGTTTGTGGTTAATTTTCCCTTAAAAGTGAAAAAAGTCAATTTTTTCATTATTTGAGAAGTGTTATGAAGCTTATTTTAAGATTGCAATTAAAAATCAAGACTAAAAATATCTGACGGGTTGGAATAAGGGTACTGTAAAACAGATGCCTTTTGTTGTATAAATGCAGTGGCATGAACCCAAAAACATAGGCGTCTGTTATTCTGTTCGACAACCGTGAAGCACTTTAAAAAAAAATCAAAACATTCAGTGAAATATGCTAACGTACCATCAATACCAATGCCGCCACCACATTCTCCAAATATTCCAGTATCGAAAAGGTTTTCCAATTCGTTGAGTTCTATCATAGAAGATAGCGAAGCAAACCCTTCTGGCGGAGAGGTAATTTGAGATCAAATAATTATAGAACCATATTTGATAAGTCAATCAAAACTAAACGATGTTTTTCAGAGATTTAGGCTTGGCAAAAAAAATCATAAATATTGGGTTCGTAATTACAACAATGGAATATTTTGCTAAAGACTTTATAATTACAACTTATCTGATGTTTCACATTTATTTAGCTACTTTTTATTCAAAAGAAGGTGGATTAGTGTTCCGTAATTATATTGATGGATTAATGTCAGTGATAGGTCACATACATAAACCAAAAGAGAGGAGATTATTTATCAATGACTAAAAAGAAATTGAAAGTCAGTCTTGCTCCATTACGGTAACATACTTCCGTTTTCGCCTGTAGCATACGGCTCCCACTAAAAATAAACCTATGATATTTTAAAACAAATTCTGAAAGGTCAAATATGTGGAACACAATTGGCAAAAATGTGCAGATTTAAAGGTAGTGACTTAAATTTTAGGATTTCAAACTGGATATACGAAATATTGTTGTTTCCTCTGTGGATGGGAAAACAGAGCTCGTTCCGATTACTAGGTAAAACGACACCGGCCTCTAAGAACTGGTTTTGTGCTTGATCAGAAAATATGAACCGATAGAACCACCTGAGATAATCATTTTACCACCATTGCATGTCAAACTAGGTTTGATAAAGAATTTCGTGAAAGCGCTTCTTAAGGACGGAACTTTTTGTTTCTCAAAACAAAATTTCCTTCGCTAAGAAAGGCGAAAATGAAAGAAAGAATTTTTATAGGGCCTGATATAAAAAAATTTCCTTGTTCCTTTTTATCTAGCCACAATTCCATGGAAAAAATGCATGGTTGGCTCTTGTCGACGTCATAAAAAATTTCCCCGGCAATAAAAAATCACCAGATTTCCATAAAAAATCATATCGATGCTGGATGCTTATCACAAATTAATATGTCACTGAAAATCCATTCGCTACACTCTCACTTGAGTTTCTTTCCGAACAACATGGGTTCAGTGAGTAATGAACACGGAGAATGTTTTAATCAAGAAATTGCATAGTTTGAGAAGAGTTATCAGGGTAGATGGGATCTAGCCATGTTTGCAGACTACTGTCGGGAACTCCAGAGCGATACTGCGACTATTGATTGCAAGAAGAAAGCAATAGTTTAAAAAAAAAATGCTTTTTTAAAATAAATTTAATATTTACGCAACTGCTATATATAAATTAAAAAAATAAAAATCAATCAATGCTTTCTACTACTAAATGTAACGTGATGTAACCATTTTATTTACACATTTAAATTCGCACTGATGTGAGAAATCATAAATACCATTACTTTTCTAACTAGCTGACCCGTGCGAAGTCTTCGCACTATATCGCCATCTAGCGTGTTCCAAGTATACAATTTGGCTAAGATATTTGATGTGTCGCCCACAGATGGTGCACATGCCAATTGTTATAAAAATTAATTTTTTTATTAACAAAAAGATTTTTTTCGAATTTTTTTATATTTTTCGCCCAAAGTAGAAAACATAAGCTTAAAGTGGGTATTTTTTAAATTTTTTTTGGTGCAGTAGTTAAAGAGATCGAGCCGCTCGACCAAAAAACACCTTTTAGAAATAATATATTTAGATAATCGAAAAGAGCTCAGGATTACTTCTCGTATTATCTGGCAGGAGCTCAACATTGCCTTTATTACATTCCTCCAGAAGCTCGTCGTTAACTTTCGGGTGTACAATTCAGGTTTAGGTGGTTACTTCAGCTCCTGTTTACTCGGCACTAAATTTGGATATACACAGAAGCGACTTTGTTCGACGGCGACTTGCTGGCGATGTCAAAATCGGTGTGTGGATGTGAGTTTTAGAAGTGGTTTAATGCCGCTGGCAATGCGGTGACCGAATCGCTGAAAATCTGAGGAGTCCTTAGTAGCTGGCGACAACGCTGTTTTGTGGGTGTAGACGTTAGCCATGCGCCGCGGTGTTTAAAATGGCGGTGGTATGTAAATATGCACATCCTTTTCTTAAGGAATTTATAAATTAAATCCCAGTTTTACCTTCATTCTGAATGGTTAAGAAGATAATTCAAACAGAGATGGACAGACATAGAGCTATGATATTTTACTCGCAAAAATGAAGAAGGTGGCGCTAGATGCTGAAAATATTGTAATAAAAACATGACTGATGTCTTGCAAAGTGAGAAAATTGAAAAAGATTGAAATCCACAATGAATTTAAAATTTTTATTTATTTATTTATATACAATTATAGAAACATTTCAGTTATATCACCTATTTGTTTCAATAATAAAAACAAGACAATTAAATCAATACAACAAATAATGACGACAGATTTCAAGATATTTATTCTCGCTCATCAGAAACATATCACACCCTGGTACAACCATGAATAGGTAGCGATTGAGTTGAGAATTTATATACCGTGGGAAAGTAGAAAATTCTGATATTATTTAGTTTTAGATAACGGTAAAGATAAGAAAAGACCTGGTAAAAAAAGTGAACATTTTTCCAATAAATTAGAACGTAAAATTGTTCTACCTAGTCCAGCATATCTAAGAGAAAATTTCTAGGAAATGGAAAAGGTAAGTAATCGTATCGTTTCATATACAAATATAGAATAAACTTTTTGGGATAGGTTTAATCATCAGGCTATATTTAAATCCTCGTGGGCTCCAAATAATAAAAAGAGTTTCTATCTCGCTGCATACTAATGTCGTATAATATTTTAGATAAGGAAATATATCGGAAATTCCATCCATTAAAGCTTAAAATAATTCACATCTTGATGAGGATGAAATTGTTTTTCGACTCTTAAGTTATTTGCACTATTTTGTTCACCGACTTGATATGAAAAAGCCAGCGTGACGCGATTAAATATAAGCTATTTTGCTTAAATTGTATTAGTCACACTTACATCTTATAGTCGTTTTTCTGATATTTTTATTGATGAATAATGCATTTTGTTGAATGGGAGCTTAAAGTGATTATTTGGCTAGTATAAATTAACGTTGGAACTGTGTTTAAATAATACAATAAATGATTCAGTTATATTGTATAGCCCTGTAATTATAAAACAAAAAACTTCAGGTGCTGGATACTAAAATTTTGAATCGCTGAGTTTTACAATTTTTCACTAAAATTTTGAATCGCTGAGTTTTTCATTGGGAAAAAAGTTATGAAGAATTGCTGAAATGTAAGTTATGATACGACACCATATCATCTCACAAAACTCAACTTTCGTAGGATAGGGAATAGAGGGTAACCATATTACCTATACTAAAATAATTGAGAAGACAAATTTTTGACTTCGTTAGTCCGAGGTAATTTAGAAAGATATCCAATTATTAAAAATCCTTTTTTTATTTAATAGAGAAATGCTCCCTCCCTGTTTTTTGATAGGAGAAAACGCGTATATTTTACCAGAAAATTTCTGGGTTATGCGGTGTCCTAAGTCGAATTTAAACAGTAATTTTAGAGGTGACTTAAATAAAAAGATAGCATATGAACTTACTACTCTTAGTTTTTGCAAGGAAGGTCAAGTGCCTCAAAAATAGCTTATTGTCGTATAATTGTACGTATGGAGTATCCCAAGGACTAAAAATTTACACCTACCTCGTCTGCTCTTCCCCTGTACTCGCACGCACACTCGATCCACTGGAAATATGTACACCGCATGCTGCCAGCGGCCGCCGTGGTTGGCTGCGATTGCGACTGCAGCTCCCTGCTGATTACTATACGCTTTCAAGCTTTTACAGTTCTTTGTCAAAGTTCCATTTGCTCCTGCAATAAATAAACTTAACGGCAAACTTTTACAAGTTTTGGAATCGATGTTAGTTAAGAGCGTCTTTTTTATGGGTAATAATATATTGAGTTGTTCAGAACGGAAACTGTAATAAATCCGCATATTTTACCAAATAATGAACCAATAAATATAGCGTATAGAATAATCAATATATATATATATATATATATATATATATATATATGTATATATATATATATATATATACATATATATATATATATATATATACATAAACATAATTCTACATAGAATTAGAAATAAGTAATTTTTTAGATTTTTCCCTTTACCTGTCATGTAAGACTCATTGTACTGGTTTTGAAAATTGTACTTACTCCTATAGATTCTGATGATCAGTGAGTAAGACTAAGTTATAAATAAAGGAAAAAAACTTTGAAAGAAGCCTTTTTTTATGAGTGGGACAAAAAATTTATATTTTTAAAACATTGTAAGATTAAAGGTGTCAGTCAGTATTGGATGTTAAATTCAATTTTATATCTATATATATTAGATGATGGACTTTTATAGACAATTAAAGAGACGGACGGACAAGGAAGTGATCCTACAAGATTTCTGTTTGTTTCATTTTTACAGAGAAAACCCTAAAAATATTAACAAATAAAAAACTACACGAAAATGTACAAATAAATTAGAAAAAATCTTAATAGAAAGCAAAAAAGAAATAGGATAAAGGAAAAAATATAAAAAAATAAACACATCAACCCATTTACTTTATCCTCCCGAACGAAGACGTGGATTGAATTTAGTTTTATATAAAATCGGTACTACATCCGGTGTAGTAATTTTAGCAGCATGGCGGTAAACAGACTCATAATTATAATCTACATTCTTTTTGTGACAGATATTACGCGGCATTCCGAAAATTTCTGTAGTATCCAATCCTTTCAAACCGGCACCAGGGTTAATCACATTAGCCTGGCTTCTCTTAGTGTTCTCATATCTGAGAATATAGTGGCCATTTTCCACAATATTCACATACCTACTTGTAAAGACTGGCAGACTAAAGGAAATAAAACTTAATGAACATTTATTTTTAATGTTAAATGGAAATAAAGTATTATGAACATATTTCGGTCTATTGTTCGAAATACATTCATTAATACGTTAAAGTATTTAATTTGTGAGCAGTTACTTAGCAGTCTAAGACGATCAAGCAACATTTTCGTCATTGCATATATTTGATCTATTGTGTTTAAAAATTGAGCTTTTTTATTTCAGATAATATTTTTCGTATTTTTAGCAAAACGTTAATTTTTATTTTGATGATTTTAATTTCACTTATAAGAATAGTACTTATAGTTATTAGCTAATAACGAAACGGGAATGGCATAATTTTGTTAATGTGTATTAGAAAAATTGTAATCTCTTTGGTAATAAAATTAGAGATACCGTTGCGACGTCTGGCTCGTAATCGAAATTGGTAAAAAAATCTCAAAGAGTAAACTCGTTTGTAAAGGTCACGCAGTGGTTTTTTGCACTAAATGCATCGTCCACCGCGTCGGTACAACGAAACAACCGTCTTCGACCGATCATTCGTTTGAAGATTGACTGAAATCCTTCACAACATCTTTTACGTAAATAAAACGTACAACGTAACAATATAAACGTAAAAATATTTCAAATGAGGGCACACAGACTGGACAATTCTACGTTTATTTAGAAAGGCGTACATTATTATATTCAGCGCTGGCATTTTTCCGGAAGTAAAAGTGACAATTTTCACTTAATTGAATGATTTTTTCACAAAGGCATTGACATCTTACGAAGGCATCATCATCTCCAGAACTATTAGGAACTATACTTCTCATTTATTACATGTAAGTTATATATATATATATATATATATGTATATATATATATATATATATATATATATATATATATATATACACACACACATATATATATATATATATATATATATATATACTATTTGACATGTAGGATACAAAAATTGCTTTCAGTATTTTCAGAAATACTGATTAATGGTGATGGGATATTTTTTCCTTTGTGTAATTTTTAAATTCGACAACGCAACAAAATTTCGTCGAATGTTTCTTATTTATGGAAGCTCATAAAAATGAAAATAAATTTATACTTTTGAATTTATGTTAGTGTGTAATTATTTTATTAATAACTATAAAACATTCAACTTATTAAGTTAATTTTATATGCAACATAAATAACAATATGTAATAAAATCCAAAATAAATGCATTAGTTAAGGAACATATATTTAAAATAGTGAGATTGTAAATTAACTTATGGAATTGAAGAGAAAGACGCCTCGATATAAAAAGTTATTCGTATTTAAATATTTAATCCAATTTAAAATATTTTGTGCATTACAAGGAGCAAAGCCTGATCTGTTCTGACGTGTCGGCTAGCGTTAGGGTTGCTTAATTAACGACAGCTGTGAATTACACGTTCAACGTGGAATTTAAACTTCAAAAAAAATATTTTTAAAAAACTCTTTAAACCTGAAATGCCATTTGCGAGAAGATATGGCTCCATACAATCTAAAATTACCGTACTTCTTGCAGGAATTAATAAAATACCACCTGAGTGAAGTCGGGCACCATCGCATGTAAACATATTATATAAATATGACGGCGCCATTTTCGTTGTGTTTATAGAACGAGAGATAATAATTGTAATTTTCTAGCGGAGTATCGTGTCGATGGCGATATCGGCGGCGGTTATATCTATGACAATTTTTTTTGAAGTGACAGGCCTCCCACCACGTTCTCAAAGAATCTCCACAATTCTGTCTAATCTATGTTAATATTTCATCCAAAGTTATTAAATTTTGTAGTGTACACATTAGTTGTATAGCTCAATACAAATTATATTGTTCGTGGTTTTCAACCATCATTATTCATATATTCTAGCCTGATAACAACACGCCATGACAGATATAAATGTAAGTCATGCTTACATTATTACGGAATGCTGGCAAAATGACACAACCGTGATGGCGCGTCGCCTCGAAACCGGCCGAGTTCTGTTGCTCGAAGCCGGGCCACGTAGAGAGCACAATTTGAACAAAAAGAGATTTATACTATTTAATACTTTACATTGTGATTATATGTTTATGTTTTATATTTATATATTTTTGCTCCATATTATGTACTTTTATTTAAAATAAAATGAGACGTAACATGTGCGGCGTAAAACCTAACTAGGAGCCGGGTTAGAGAGAGATGGGTAAAGAGGGAGCGAGACAAAAACACCCGGGTGAAGCGAAGAAACCGGAAGCCCACCGGGTCGGGATAGGGTGAATAAAAGAAGCCCGTATCTGGTTTTGAAGTCAGTGTGTCATCAGGAAGTCACCAGTAGCCATCGGAATCAGTCGTCGGGAACAACCTGAACAAGAAACTGCAGGCTTCTAGGCAGCCGGAATGAGGCAGTCGTGATTGTGGGAAGCAAGCAGCAGTAAAAAGGCAGCCAAAATGTTCAGTGTGTCTTCAACAGCCAAGTAGAATCGATCTAGAAGTCGTCTATGCACTGGTAAAATCGCGGGATCGGCTCTTTCTCTACGTCTCTCACAGGAAATTAAAACCGGGTGATGGAACGCATGCCGCGGTACCATCTCGGAAGTGGAAATTTTTAGTTTCATTTTCGCTTAATTCCCGAGGCGTGGAACATCGCGGTAGTACTTGTACGTTGCTCATGAGCGATCACCAAGCGCGCACGCCCCGTCCCACAGTCGCCCGTTGGCTACACGGAACTTATGTCAAAAGTGTGATTAAAGGAAAAAAAAAGCGAGAGGAAGCAAAACTACTAGATCAGAATGACAGTGCTATTAAATTATAATCTATTATGGAATTCTCTTCAGGCTTTCCCTCGTCGGCTGTAATATCACCAATAATCTTTCGCGTTTTTTGACAATATCACCACTACTGGGAAAATAAGATTCAATAATATTATGGTGAAACTCATACCTTTTAATTCCGGTGACATAGGCAGGCATGGAAAGCTGGTACAAAGTAACAGATTTGATAATGCAAAGTATGTACTTTGAAGGTGTGGAATTGTTTATTATCCCAACAGGCGCATCCAAAGGCAATCCTCACTAAATTTTCCTCGCTAGATTTGCGAAGTCAAAATGAATTCAGGATTATTTTTATTACATTTTTTAAAGTTTCCTTTAATTCAAATTGTACATAATGCATGGGATTAATGGAATATGATCGAATGTATACGAACATTTCACTGTCGGAAGAAGCAGTAACTTTATTAATTATGTATGATGTAATATGACGCAAATTAAATACACATACTGTATTGAATCGAGGTTTCTTAGAAAATGTCATTATTTTGCATTAGGCGGATATCTTTATGCTGTATTCAACAGAAGAAGACGCAAAGAGCTAGGAATAAAAAATCCTCTAAAACGTAGAATTCTACGCGCCATACCGAGAATGACCGCTCTGGTTACGTGTTATTCCTGCAAAAAGCCGAGCCACTTTGTGCCTCTTTGTCCAAATAACGGACAGTGAAGGACGTCAACTTGTGTGAACAACTCATGTTGAGAGGCACCTTGACGACGTCTTCCGGTGAGCCAGTAATATTTTTATTTAGGAAAAGAGCATCTATCGTAAATTTATATGTACTATGCGTACAAGTCTCATTTGTCTTATGGATATTGGAAGTTATGATATTATATGTATACCTCAGAATGAAATTAATATAGAAATCGGGAAAGTTTTTGAATTACCGTGGACAATTGCATTTCAGATGGTGCTATAATAGCAAGAAATATTTTAGAGAAAGATATTACCGTAGAAATTAAAGAGAACGTATCTTTTTCTTTGAAAGGGGGTAATAATATTTGCAACTCCGATCTCTAAGCTGAACCAGATGTCTTAGACGTGAACACAGATATTATAAGGGATGATAATGAAGCACTGTAAATACTGGGGAATTAAAATTCATTTAGTTGACTCGCATATAGGTACCACGGAGGTGTGCGTATTGAATAGTTCTAATAGAGAAACAAATAATTAAACAAAAACGCAGGAAATATGCGTGAGAATTCTTCCTTTTCCGCCAGCCCGATTCATCTGGTGAAGAAAAAATATAATATTGTTCGAATGTAATCGTATGTAAACTATAGAGGGCTTAATTTTAATGTGCGTCCTGAACGTAACACTTTACCCCGAAAAGAAGAACAATTAGACCAGCTCAATTGCGCATATTATTTCTCCTCTTTGGTTATGACATAAAGAATACAAGTCACGATTCATTGTGATGGTCGTATTTTTATTAAATTTTATGGACAATTAATAAAGCGAAAAACTGGTAATTCAGGTTATAACATTAATGGCGGCAAAGTGCAGTAAAATTCTCACAGAATTCAGATTTTGTTCAATTCTCCGCCACCAATCCTTGGAATTAATTATCACGAAGTCACTCGAATGGAGTATAAAATCGTATGTGCAAAAACTGAAATTCATACCGGACAGTACAGTACATAAATAATTGTTAGGTATGTGTTTTATTTGTTAGTAATTATGAATGTCTATAAACTGTCCAATTGACTCTTATTATTCTTTATAATTTGAATCTAGTGTCAAGTTTATTAAAAGGACAATGTTATCCCGGTTAGACACATTTGTGATTCATCGTTAAGATATGTTCATCCGGTTTCAAGCTTGTAATATATTACTGGTTAAAGGGACAGTGTCATTTGCTCATAGACATGAAGGGTTGTTTATGATGATGCCCTCGTCCGGTACAGTTCTGTTGTAACATTTGTGGTCAGTTGTATCATGGTGCATGTGCGATGATCAAAAAGACGCATGCTTTTCTCCTTGTTTCATGCTGAATGTAGATCACCAGGTTGGTCAAGAAGATGTCTGAATTAATTGGAAAATGTATACGTTTGTTTGCTTGTTAGAAAACTATAAGCGCATGAGGACAGGAACTAGCTGGTCTGGACATGTCAGCGGAATTTTTCTTACATCGATTGTCATTTTCTAACGGAGCGTCGCGTCGTATCGATTGTCGGCGAAGGCCCTAGAAGAATTGTTAAAGTTCTCCGTAATCTCTGTATATATTTCATCCAAAGTGATTAAATCGTAAATGTGCACATTACCGTAATTAGTATCGGATTGATTCTAGAAATAAGTTGTAAAATGAAATACAAATTAATTTTTCGTAACTTTCAACCACCATGCAAGTAGCATTTTGTCGCGTGATACCCATACTTTATGACCCATTTAAATAAACATCGTCCTGAGCTTATAAATACATGTGAATATTTTTTCTGACAGCATGTATTAACCATTGTACAAAGACGTAGTTGTTTCGTAATAATTTAGGAAATACTATTTAAAATACATTTATTTATTCAATTTACGAAGCTATATAGAATATATTAAAATAGTAAATCTTTGTTTTCCTTCGAAAAGTGAACAAATGCAAGAATATTTCTCAAATAAACTAGGTCCGAACAGTATAAGTCTTGTTATGAGCTACATAATTAACATTAAAACAAAACACAGATTCTTTCTGTATAACGTCGGGTACAATTACAAATGGTTAATGACTGGGAATATCAAGCTCTTCTGTATCCAATTACATTGTACTTAACACATTATCCATTCGATGAGACACGTACGTTTTAAATACTTTGCAAAGGGTTTTAACCATTGCCTTAAGCTGAGTTTTAATACATTTATGCGCGCAAGTAATTTCGAAATTTTCCTACTTATTCAACATTTCGAAATGGTAATAAACTACTAACTATAAGTAATTTTTTTTGCTTAAAATTACGTTAAGTAATTCTTCAATACAAATATTCTCTTAACATTTGATATTTAAAGTCTATCTATTTTCTATACATTATACATTTTGCTTTTATCGAAGATCTGATTATTGTCTTTTTAAGATGTTATTAAAAATTATGGAGAAAAGAAACTTCAGAATCATTACAAAGCCTGAAAGTTTTTACATTCTGCTCATATTAATATAAACATGTCAATATTTATGTTTTGAAATCTTGCGTTTCATAAATATGTAAGTATCTCAATTATTTTTCGGGATTCTTTTGTTAAAATGATAATTGAAACGTCACAAATATTTACTTCGTTGTTATCATGAAGTACTGTTAAAAATGTGAAATATAAAACAATTGTGTATTTATAATTTTGAACTGTTTACCCATTGGTCTTTTAATCGATGACTATTCGTTTGTGGTTAATATTTTTTAATTTGTATATTCATTTTTGAATCCTTATATTTATTTTTTAATTTGCTTTTTTTTAGTGTTAGTAAGTAAATACATGTTGCAGTCCATTTTATTTATTTACATAGTAGTAATATACATATGGATAAATATTTTTATAGGGGTATCAAACATAAAATAGTTAGCTTGACATCTATGATAATTATTAAATATTTAAAAAATCACGAAACCTTTGAAACGAAGTAAGATTTCAATTATTCCTGATTGAGGTCAAACACATAGGCGTTACGTGTTGGGGTAGCAATTACAATAAAATTGTGTAGATTGAATATTTCACATTCTAAATATTTTAGCTTAATGAACACTGTCTCATTTCTTTACCAGTCGTAATCTACGAGATTTATACAACATATCCTGTAAATAACGCTGTAAATCAGAACAAGATTCAAATCCAGCCGCGCGTTATAAGAATTTGATATTAAATGTGAAAACTCAATGACTTTTTAATTATTCAGAGTTTCCAGACATTTTTTTAAAAATTCGCAAATTGCCTTCGGTGTACGGTTCCAAAAATAACAAATTGGAACTAATGTATTGACCTTATGCTGTTTGTTATAAAACAGTACAACAGTAAATTCAAGTATATTACCGGCCCAGTATATTTTCATTGACTATATAATTTCCGAAGTTAAGTATGTCAATATTTCAAACATTTAAGTTTTGTACCATTACTACATTTTAATTAAATTGGAACATTTGAAAATAATTTTCCCGTACCACATACCGTAGCTCTTTTACACCACTAAATTCGAGATTAGCTGATTAAAAAGAATATGTGTTTATTTTTAAAATATTTGTTATTTTCTGAACGTCCCAAGAATATTCAAAATATTTTTTTTTAATTAAAACAGTCCAAGTCTTTTAGGAAATCTTACAAAAAGGCAGATAATTTTTTGTTGATATGTTAAGATAAGTATCAATTAATAACCATGGATAATTGTTTGCCTGAAAATATTTTGAGTAATTCTTTTCATAACACACTTTCTGCTAATATGATATTTAAGAAATCTAAATCTCTTTAAAATTATATAATAAATACATTGAAATTAAAAATTTATAGTTGTTTACCATTTTTTGGTTCTTATTAAATTATTTCATTTATTTATTAAACATACACATTTATCGTTACATTACAGGAAAATGATTAGTGAAGATAACAAAATTGATGGTTTTTCCTATATGGCCTTTTCCTGGATTCATGGTGCATGGATACAAAAACAAAGAAGAAATACAAAAGATGACAATGACACATATCGATAAATTTACTTTCACTCATCATAAACAAATCACACTCTGGTGTGATTTGTTGAACTCTATTTATTTAGGTAGATATTGTTTTGACCCACATGTTATATCATATTTCTATTGTTTATTCTATCTTTGAAAATATTTTAAAATAATTTTCTCATTCCATCTTTTACATTTCTCTACTTAGTCTGAGATATTAAAATTTAATTAAACTTTTCTGCGATTGCTTTTTTTTATTATTTTTTTATTATTTTCTTCTTGTATTTATAAATGATATTTTTTTAAGAAACATCCATTTAAATATATTAATTACGAATTTCATAATAATTACTTTTCAGATCGTAAATGTGACTTACAATTGTGTGCTAAATCTTATATTAAAATTTTCAGTACAGCTATGATTTACTTTGGCCTATTTTCATTGAATTAATCCCCTAAAGAAAGTATAAAAAAATCGCCCACCGTAGCGGCAGGTAGCGTCCTGGGGGGTCACTCGCGAGGATTTATTATGTAATAAACGTAATAGCTTTATTAGTCATTAATCAGTGTTTATCTGATATTACGTGTTGCGTAGACTATGCCAATAGCAGTTCGGCGGCTAGAATTTATTAAGATAAATGCAATTAACCGGCGAGTGTAAACTAAATGTAATGATTTCCGGTTGAAGCTGAATATATTTTAATAAATAACGTAGTCACAATTATATGAAACTACGTGATGTAGTATTATTTTTACTTTCTTTAATTTATTTACCACGACCTAGGTTTCGTTGTATTACAACATCTTCACGTAGGATATTAGCAATGCTATGTAATTTTTTATAATTTTTTATATATTGAATTTAATTTTGTAGAAATTCATTATTCACAATTAAATGAACGTAGGTTTCATTGTATTACAACATCTTCAGGTGCGCTCTTAGCAAAGATATCTTTGCTAACAGCGCACCTGAAGGTGTTGTAATACAACGAAACTTAGGTCTTGGTAAAGAACTTAAAGAAAGATACTGCATCACGTAGTTTCATTTAATTGTGGAATTCTTTTATATTACTTATGTAGTAATATATCTCCCCAAAATATAATTGACATGTCGGAGTGCAAGAATATAATTCTCAAGTATCAGCTTCATTTTAAATGAAAACAATCTAAGTTTGTATAAAATAGGTCTTCAACCTAAGAAACAGTCTTGCTAAAAATATCGACAGAAATTTTTATTGAGTAGGAACAATTAATTACGGGTTATAATTTTATTAAAATATTTTATTGCGGAAATGAGAAAGAAACCATTTGCATATCGAATTGGTCTTCACGAGACACATGGAGGATGCCCGTTTTTCTCATTATGTAATTCACAAGGTTTCATGGAAATAATATATTTTCATGTTCTCATTTCGTCTCAAAATTCCTTCTTAAATCAAGTATTTTCAGGTCGATAAGTATCCCAGTCTATACTATTGATTACATCACCTATATATTCAAAAAACCTTCTCGCAATTTGATAATAAGCTCAGCGCAGCTGCGGGCGTTAGTTCCCAATATTCATGAAGAAAAACCCCTGCCTTCATTGAAAGCTCGTTTAAGCCTCTTACTCGAAGCCTCGTTTGCTGAAATACTTTTGTCAGTGCACATTTACGTTATGGCGTATTCCTTTATTAATCCGCTTCGTATGGAGTTTATGCACGTGCGGATTGGCATATTATTTAGGGATATACTTCAATGTGATTATGATTCTGAATTTTGGCCATGTTAAATTGACTAATTGTTAAAACTTTTGGTATTAACTAATGGTAATAAATTGACGTGAAAACAGACTCTTTTCTTGTTAGTTATATTAATGGAAAAGATAAATTTTGGGACTCAGTTCAAAGAAATATTTATAACGATTATTTACATAAACTCTCCCGAATAGAACTCCTGCGCCAATTTCATTGCAACGAGATTATTGTTTATTTGCATATCTTATTTATAATTGCTAATGGTAACTGAAAAAGCTTCAGTTACATCCATTTGTAAATTTTCCATACTATAAAATATTTTAACCACGGTCGTCACGTCCACTGCTTTTGGCTTCTTCTTTCAAAATGATCCTATATAACAGGAAGCATATAAAATGTAATATATTTCTTAATGGTTTTTTCAACAATTTAGTTTCTTATTCATTACATAATTTTAAATATTTTTTACATTATCCAGAAATTTACAACACACTTATATATTCAATGCCGTTGACGTGTTGGCTGATCAACTCCGTGCTACACCTTTAATACAACAGTACTATTTTACTTGTTGCAAATCCAAATATAATCTCAAGTGTTCGTATAGACCTTTTAATCGATTATTGCGTAATAAATACTTAATTACAGTAAAGTTTTCATTCCCTAGTTATATACATAGATATTTTCTATTATATTTTAATTCCGTTGATGATGTACAGTAATCATAAATTCAGGGCTTTTAGGTGTAAGAGGTTGATCTCTTGTCCTTTTATTCGCTATAATACAAAGGTTTCTTAATTTAATTTACCTTGGATTTGCGTATAGTTCGTAGAAAATAATTTAAGACCATTGGTGAACATCACTAAGAACATTTCAGTCTTTCTTTTATATAAACAACTGCGACCTAAAGTTCACAACTGATTGAGAAATGTTTTTCATTTCTTAATTTTTATATGGAGAGTTTGAATTTATATATTTATTTAAAATTGTACTTATTATATTTGCTAAAATTTAACGGAAAAACGAGTTTAAGGGATTATGTTCTGTAAACATGCAAATATAATAAACTTTACATTGATTATTACATAAAAGTCTCTCCATTATTTTATTTGATTCACTGATTGCCAGAAACCAGATTTTCATCATATTCATAAGAGTATTTTTTCCATATTTATATATAATTGACTTTTTGCTGCATAAAGTTCCAATTACTAAGACCACCCATAAACCCACATATATAATTAAATCCATAATTTAACCTTTTGGACTAGCATAAAATGGTAATTTTGAATTTATTGAAATACTTTTATTTTGAGATTAAAACCAAAATATATTTAAAGTCATGTAAGATAGAGACTGTTAAACTACTTTATGCTTTATAGAAAATACAATAAAATTAGTATTTTGATATTTTAAATCAGAACTTAAGGCTATTTTTAGGAAATCGATAAAACACACTTTTTTTTTAAGTTAGCGTAATTTGGAAGTCTTTGATGAATTTAAAAAAACTAACACCTATAGATGTTTACAGATCCATTATAGACGTCAAGTTTAAACAAGGCCTTTCATTTATTGATGATATTTTAAGTGGATGTACATATATAAACACGCGCTTAGAAGTGCGGACACACGCTCGCGCATACACTCGCATATATGTATTTACAGGTATTGGCACGTTGTTACTGAAATGGCCAACGGGAGAAAATTTTATCCTGATTAATTTTAAACGCGTTAGTAACATTATATTTCTACGTATCGTTTGGAAAAACTATAACAACCGTATGCAAACAAGATTGTGAACCATGTTAGATAAAATGTTTCATTATTAATTATATCTTGACATGCATTATATGTGTGTTGTGAAAGCTTTTATGTTTATTGGCCTAATATGTAAAATGTTATAAACACAAATATATCATAGTTGCTGTCAATATGGAACTCAAACATATCAAGGAGCACCTTTAATTTCAACCACAAAGAAAGCAGAGTACGTAATATTATGAATGAAAATTATTTTCATAGATCGCCGTTCTCTCTACGAGACGGAAACGTTTAAACGAATCAGGGAACTGAAAATCGACTTTCTATTGGAGGCTCGGTGGGCTCAGAAAACGTTCGTTTAATTAAAGTGAAATTTAACGATTGCCTGTTCCCAGACCAATTCACTTAGTTACTTACCCCTCTTTTTTCTCGACTAAACGTTTATGTTTACTACACACCTTTGATTAATATTATATTGGTTTTTAAAGGACAAAATAATGTAATTTAATATAATTGCTATTTTAGAAAATTAATCATAGATTTAATGTAAAAAGGAAGAGAGGTATGAGAAAGCAATATAAACAGAGTTGTCGCGAAGAGTATTGTAATAATCTGGATGAATGAAATTAGACATGGGAGTAGTAGGAAATAATAATAACTATGTTCGCGTGATTAAAAAAAACTGTTGGAACAGAAACGGTCAAAGAAGTATGTAAAAAAAACCCTTTGTAAGAAATTGCTGAAAACAAACGCAAGATATTAGAAGAATACATTCAGGATTTGCAAATAGCGCGCAACTACAAAAGTTCAAATCATGGGTAGGAATGTTAAACTCTTGTATGGTACTTTTAAGATTATTTAAGCACAGATTACAATTTGTAAAAGAAACATATTGTTTCAATTAAAACTACATTTGCTAATGAGATTGACAGTAATTAGATTGTTTGCCGTGTTTACAGTTAAATTGTGAAGAGTAAATTCTTCAATCAATTTAAATTTTTAAAATTTGTATTTTAAAAGTTTTATCAACGGCCTTTATATGTACACGTTGACTTAAATTATAAATAAATAAAAATATAATAAATGGGTAAATTTTAAGTTTTATTTCTAAAACTACCTTGTTTAGAAATTTAAATAAAGGAAAAAATGTTAAAGAATTGCGTGAATACGCAAAATTTTAATACGTTTGTAAAGGCGATAATCGGCTGGTAGTGATAGGCGTAGCCCCTTTTAATTTAGTCCTTAATAACGTATTTTTGTCACAGAGTTTAAAATAAAGTTAATTTGCAAAAGTATTACATTTTTATGAAAATAAGACCGATTTCAAAAAAAATATATATGTTGTTGACGGAGTGCAATATTATTTGGGGAAAATATTTGTACAATTATATCTATTAAAGCTCCGCCCCCTTGGCACATGCTTTATTGTTAATAAAATAATCATGAACAGTTATTGATTATGAGGCTGTTAATGAAAGGATATGAAAAATATGTCTGAAATTAAAGCTCTAAAATCTTAGTATTATTTGTGCTCATGCACTACAAAGGATAAATCTGAACATCAGAAAGCGACTTTCTATGAATCTTCTTATAATTGTAGCCTTTGCAGTGAGATAAAAATTATAATTGGAGACTTTCATTCGAAAATAGAGAACACTGGCTACCTGAAACCGATAATCGAATACCAAAGTCTACGTAGTGAAAGTAATAATAATAGAAAGAGTCTAATAGACTTTGAATCTGCTAAAACCTTATTATTAGAGGGACCATGTTTAGAAATAAGCACATGCATAAAGCCACTTGAAAATATCCAGACGGAAATACAACAAATCAAATTGACCATACACTGGTTGATCTTACACACAAGAATAGTCTGATGGATGTACGTAGCTATAGAGGGGCAAATGAATACTTAGACTACTACTTGAAATTGACTAAGTTGAGATATAGACTAAATAAACCATATTATAGGAAAAAAGTGGAAACAGTTACCACAACCCCCAGATGTACGAGAACTGATTAAACCAAATGTAGTGGATAACGATAAATCCAAGCTAACAGAAATAATATACACAAAGTGAGAATCTCGAGGAGAGGATGATGGATGTAATTCATTGAAACAGGTAATAACAGAAACCGTTAAAGTGATTATTCCTAGTATCAAAAAGGTTAAAAACACAAGGATTGGTTCGATGATGAGTACTTCAAAGTCAAAATCAAGAAAAATAATGCTTATAATGTAATGATAAAAAAGCATCATACTAGAAATACTGAAGAGATATGCAAAGATAAATAGGCAAAATAAAAAAAACACTTCCCTAGGCTCGTTTTGTAAACGATTCGACGGTACAATATCGATATTCTTGATAATATCCATAGCAAGCACTAATATGTAATTTACAATAAACACGTACTTTTAAAATTTACAAGCAAAACATTATAACACATTATCACCATAGAAACAAAAATCTTATCTTTCTGTTAGACGCGCGTGACTTTGTATACACATTTGATGTAAAACTTGCAAATGACTTCAAGAAAGTAATGTAATTGAATCGAATGGAATCATAGATAAAAATATCGGAATATTCGTGTACTGCAAATTGTTACAAAATACGTATGTTCCGCTGACAGTTTTTCAAACAATACATATTTTAGTGTATTTTAATAACATCCGCGGTAAATATCAATTAATATTAATTAAATACGTATTATTTTCGAAACAGCATCACGAGTGATTCGGGTAGTCTAAAGAACTTTACCAAACAATGTGAGATTCGTACTTAATTGTATTATTTAAAATTTAGTGAATTTTAGCAGTATGAAGTTTGAGGAAAGCTGCTGTAAATGATTATCTTTGCTGGTTAGTTAGCAAAGTAACACTCAATTTCTTACTTAGGTTTTCTTAGTTAAGAACTGGAAGTTTTCTTCGCGACGTCATTTACCCTTAAACGCAGCAGAAGGTCAACTGAGTAATTATAATATGAAAGTTATAAATAAAATTAACTACACGTAACACAAGACTCCGGTGAAAGCTGCTGCGCTAAAGACTTTTAATACGCGTTTTACTTTAATATGGGGCCTTCGAGGTAGTGACCTAGAAAGTTTAGAAACGTACTCTGTCGTTAAGACTGGTTTAATATGATACTAGTTTAGACGGGCTGGGTAAGTTTATTTTTTATTGTTTTAAAATACGATATGTTATTATACAACGCACTTTAATAGTGGACCAAAGAGAAAGGATCGTATAGATTTTTATTAAGTATATTGATCAGATTGCAAACTGTTGCCTTCAATTGAAGTTATAAATGTTATTTCATGTTTACCAATTGTTTTACGAGGTTCGTAAAGTTTATTAGAGTGATGTTTTATTTTTAAAGCTATTAGAGTGAATTCATGACATACATTGTATGTGACTTGCAATGTAAAATTTATGTAATATTTATTCCACATATCAGGACTATAGTATTATGTAATTAAATTATATCAACAATTATAGATAAAGACAATTTTACCATTTCAAAAATGCGATTACAATTTGTTTAAATAATTTGACATTGGCTAAATTCTTAAAAATCGACATGTTATTTATGCTAATTATATGTAGAAATATTAGAGGAGATAGGGATAATTGGAATTAAAAAGATTTGCATTGACAAATTTTCACAATTAAATGAAACTACGTGATGTAGTATTATTTTTACTTTCTTTAATTTCTTTACCACGAACTAGGTTTCGTTGTGTTACAGCATCTTCAGGTGGGCTATTAGCAAAGATTCTTTACTAAATTCTTTGCCAATTTTTAACCTTTTGCTAATCTTAAACATTACACATATTGTTTTTTTTGCGTTATCATTGTTATATACAGCCTAACTTAAATTAGATGCTAAAGTTTAGTAGCATATTTATTCATGTCGCATCAAGACAAATTTTATACGATGTAACAATACTTAAACACAAGTTGAAATGCAATTGAAATTAAAATAGGTATAAAATAGGGTTTGGTATTTATTTAAATCTCTTCAGATCCTTGATGCAAATTAATCGAAATCATTTTCATTCAAATCAGGATTCTAGGACATACTATTTTCTAAAAAACATATTATTCCCCAAATACCATATTTTTTTCTTTATATTGAAATAATTTGATTTGTATGACGTTAGAAGAACATAATCAGGTTAAAAAAATATTGACTTAATATTGTAATTTTTTTTTGTTATCTTGCAGCCTACTAATTAATAACGAGACTCTTTTCATAGAGTTGATCTCATTTAATAATTTCTGATTACGTTACTTGAACATTAAGCATAAACATTAAGCTGCGCTATTATTGATTTTAGTGAACATTAACCTAAAAGTTGCTTTTCCTTTCGAAAAATTAATACCGCCACTAGTTGCAAATTTCTAGAATTGATGTGGTTTGGTGGATTCCAGTTCCGAAATTGAAAACCATCCCATGTTCCTTGCTCTACGTAGGACGTACTGATGGATGGATATAAGAAAAGTATAAGACTGCCTTGTTTCAATGTGGAATTCTAAAGGGATTTTTAATTTATTTTAAACCTAATAGATTTTTTTTATTTATCTCTACAAAATTATATGTAAATTTTTCTTGAATAACCCAATAGCACCAACTAAATATTAACTGAAGTAAAACAATTGCATAATGTTTTTATAAATTATTAGAATAAAAATATATAATGTTAAACGTAATGAAATGGAATACTTTAAACGACTTTTATATGGCAGGTTATGATATTATTATAACCTGCCATATAATTAACATTTGTATATAGTTTTGATATATAATCATATCAGGAGTATTTCGCGGCTATATTATAATTTTAAGAAATAAGTAATATGTAAGTACATGTCGGAATATTAATGTTCCACGCCTTGGTACGTTCATTTGAATTAACTGTTTGTACTAGCCAATCCAATTTAAGTTTCCGTTATTTATACTCGCTCCTTAAAAGGTAAAGCGTTAAGGGTGCATATATATTTAAATAAAATTTATATAAGTGATAGTACACCAAAATTCTAAAATGTATTAATATTATTGTAATAATGTACAAAAGCGTAAAAAATGCTGTTACTTCATTAATTTTTTTACGTAAACCTGATCATTCCGAAGCAATGACAAAAATTCTTTTGAATATAAATTTAACGTATACAACTTTATTTTCTGAATTTGGGTAAATACCGCGAAGAGTTTTCCTTATGTGCTTCATTTCCTCACATCTTAGCTTAATTACACATACACCAGAGCTTGATATTATATTTTAGTCATTGTGTGCTTGGTGGTATACGGTAATATAAATACGTAAATTATATTGTGGTACATTTCGCAATCAAATCCTGCTGGATTCTTAAATAATTCAAAGGGTGTTTTCTACAAATTGTATTTCCAATTGCACTCGATTAATATTGGTACCCATAAAAGCGTAAAAGTTCAATTTCGATACGATGTCATAGCAGCAGCTTGAAATTGGAAAAAGCTCATAAATTTTACATTTGCTCGTCAAAATTGCGCGCCGCATCCTTGAAGGAGAACTTACCGCGTGCATCGCGCGGTAAGTTCTGAGCCGTGAACTACATCTGCGCAACAAAATTAGCATCTTCGTTGAGAACTCAGTGTGGATGCTAATTCCACATTCATGCTCGATATTTTACTGCAAGAGCTCGGCGAAGATTAATTCAATGAGATCAGTGAAGATAGCTCGGCAAGGTTGATAACGGAATGCGAATGTATGTTGGCGAAGCTCAGAGAGTTTTTAAAGTTAAGAAACCTGCCAATAAAATAATTATAACGGAAAGTGAACCATGTATTTTGTTTATATAGAGTTACATCCTCCATTGTCAGTTATGTCCTGGTAATTACTCTATTAATATTTTCTCAAGTGGAATAAAAATGCAGGAAAAATATTTTGTACATATTTTAAGTTGCTTGAATTTTATCACTGAATTAATAATGTAAAAAGTATCATTAAGGGTTAACAAATAGAAATAACTAAATTTACTGAGTTAAAATAAATACCGATAGTAATAAGAGTTAGGTCAATAATATTAGAAAGTAGGAAAGTGAAAAAGGGTATATGTATACCAGTATTAACATATACACACACACACACACATATATATATTTATATATTTATATATATATATATATATATATATATATATATATATATATATATATACATATATATATATATATACACACACATTATTATGTTTTACACGGAATTAGAAATTAATTTTAAATTAGTAGTTCTACAGATAAATAAAAATGAAATTTTTGTCAAAATTAACATCAGGGTATAGTCGTCTTCACAGAGGAAAATTATATCGTATTTTATAACGCATTAATGTTCCTTGCAGGGTGGACAGACTATCTTCACATATTTACATTCATGCGAGCGCCGAATGATAAAATCTTGTTATATCATATAAATTACAATTATTCTTTATTTTTACAAATACGTTAAAAATAATAATTTAATTGCAGAGTATAGTTATCGTCTATAGAAATACTTAAATTGTTTTTAAATCAGCTAAGACATTGAAATAATCGAAAAATATTGAAATCAAGCTCAGTTACTAGTATCCTAGTGATTAAAAAGGGTGAAAATAAAAAAACAAAACACTGTAAAGATACTTTTAATAACATGCAAACGAAATGAAATTAATTAGTAATTGTTACACCAGTTCTACTTTAAACATTACGTAACATAAACTGTTTTTATTTTAATCATTAAACATTGAAGAAGTTATAATTTTGACCTACTATAAACTATCAGTTTAAGTGATCCAAAGACATATATAAGTTCCTTATTCTTATTAATCTTGTACTTTTACCTGTTAGGCCTTGCGTCTGTTCAAAAAACTTTATCTTCCAATTGTTAAAAGAATCGACGACGTAAAATAAGTCCATAATTCTTTAGAGATCAGATTTGTATACATCTGTTGGATATGTGACGCATAATCACTAAATATTTCATATCTTTTTTAATTTATTTATACATAAATGAATATATTACTACAAAAATAATATTTATTAATTAACGACATTTCTAGTCAGATTATATTAGATAAGAAAGTGAGATGCAAAATTTAACAGGTTTCTGATTGATCGTTAGGATACATCCATCAGGTTTCAAGCTTGTAATATCTTATTAGTTAAAGGAATATTATAATTTGGCCATGTCCCGGAAGGGTTGTTTGTGATCATGCACTCGTCGGGTACAGTTCTGTTGTAATATGTGTGTATAGTGGTATTATGTCGCATATGCGATGATCGAAAGAACGCATGTTTTTCTCCCTCTTTGCTGCTAAATATGGATCATCAGGTTAGTCAAGAGGATGTGTGAATTAATTGGAAAGGGATATGTTTTTTTGCTTATTACAAAACTACAAAAAGCGTGTGAGGACAGACGCTAGTTTGCTTGGTCATGATGGCGCAATTTTTGTTACTTCGACAGAAAGAGGAAGGTTAATTGTCATTTTCTAGCGGAGCGTCGCATCGTGTCTATTGTGGGCGAAGACCAAATTGAAGACGACCTTTTTGGAAGGAGCGGGCTGCTCACCACATCCTCTATGAATCGCTAAAGTTCTGTGCAATATATGCCGGCGTGGTAAGTTTTGCATATCAAAATTTAATTAAGGTTCTCTGTGAGCGCTTTCTCTAAAATGATTTTCTTTTTATATTTATTGACGATAATTTTTTATCTTCATGGTATACATTCATTTAAATCTTTTAATAACAAATTTTACAATAATTACTTTTTAGTCCGTAAATATGACTTACAATTGTGTGTTTAATATTTTATTATAATTCTCAATGTAAAAGCAATCATATTCACCTAGTCACCCGATTTACTTTGACTTATTTTTATTGAATTAATCCTCGAAAGAAAGTAGAAAAAATTCGCCCACTGCGTCAACCGTAGCGGCAAGCAGTGTCGAGGGGGTCACTTGCGGGGATTTATCGCGTAATAAACGTAAAAGCTTTGTTAGTCATTAATCAGCGTTTACCTGATATTACGTGTTGCGTAGACTATGCCAATAGCAACGCGCAGCCAGAATTTATTAATACAAAGGCAACGAACGGGCGAGAGTAAACAAAACGTTATGACTTCAGACTGAAGCTGGATATACTTTAATAAACAACGTATTACCATGTTTTATTAGCCTGTATATGAAAAATGATCATGTAGAAATGCAGCGTAAAATTTAAATAGTGATCATGAATTACCGTAAAATATTGTTTATAAAATTTTCGAATGCGTTCTTGAGTTAAGCGGAATCTGGTTAGTCTCTGTTATTGCACAACAAATATGTTAGGTAAAAATATAAAAATAACTTTTTATTATAGGTTTAACAATAGTTAACAAACTTTCTATTAAACAAAAAACGGTGCATTGTTTCGAATAGGACTTGCATTGATATTTCATTAAGAACATCGAAATTAAGTTCGTGAAACGTTTGTACAGTTTATGAACTATTCACAAATCGTAATTAAATTTTTAATTATTTTGAGTTGTAGTGTAGTTGTAACATTGTGTCTGTTTAGGGCTGTCTGCGCTTAAATTGTTATTAGGAGTTTTCTTAGTAAATAATCAAACAAGTTTTCTCCTAGTTGAAAAGTCCAATTTTGAGGTTTTCAAAAAGGGAGAACAATCGATAGTTCCTTGTTAATACTATTGTCGTTTAGCATTGTCCGATATTAAATGTTCTTAATTTAATGTCAGAATAGTTAAATAAATATACTGACATTAACTTAAGAACATTTAATATGATATTCCATTTCACTATGTAATTATTATTGTCTACCTTGTAATTGATTATTATTTTTCCACAATTGGGTGCTTCATTATTATGATGGATATATGTTATCTCGTTGCATTTTTATAATATTTAAATAAAGTTCTATATAAAGGTCAAATTCATACTATAAGTACTTAATTATTTTATCTATTAAATTATAATTGGGGCCATTGTTGATGCATTCTTCAAATTTCTTGTAATTTCACAAATGTAATATGTAATAATTAGAACAGTTACAGTATTTGGGGGAAACTTTTATTATTATATTTTTAGAATACGTATTTCTAGAGCTAGGTATTTAATAACTATATGTCTTGTCCAAAATATAATTGAGATCTTGGGGCGCAAACATATAATTCTTAAATATCAGCATAATTTCATAGCTATTAACGGACAAAATTAAAGCAAATTATCTAAATTTGTCATAAAATAAATTTTCGATGTATTTCTTGTCAAGAATATCGATAGAAATTACGATAAGGACATCAGCAGCGAAAGAAAAGCATTAGCGTGCCGTGTTGGCTTTCACGTGACACACGGAGGATGATCATTTTACCCAATATATTTGTTTCCGATCTCACAAAAATAATATATTTTCATACCCGCTTTTCCTCTCAAAATTCCTTCTTAAATCAAGGATTTTTGTTTGATAAGCACCCCAGTCTATCCTGTTGACTACAGTACCCATATAGTACAGTACTCATATAGAAAAGCTTATCGCAATTTCATAATAAGCTTAGCGCAGCTGCGGGCGGTAGTTTCCAATATTCATAAAGAAAAACCCCTGCCTTTATCGAAAACTAACTCGTTTGATGACATACTTTTGTCATTTCATTTTTATCTTATGCCATATTCTTTTAATAATCCATATCGTATGGATTTAACACAGGTGTGGATTGGCACTTCATCAAAAGCTTCGATATGATCATATTTCTGAATTTTAGTCATGTTAATTTAATTAATTATTAAAAGGTCGGTATTAACTGATTTGGTGGTACTTAATTGTTGTAAAAGCAGACTCTTTTCTTGTTAGTTATCGTAATGGGGAAGACAAATTTTAGGATCCAGGTCAAAGAAATATTTATTACGACTATTTAAATAAATTCACAACGTGCGAATTAAACTTACGCGCCGCGGATTCCGTGCATTATAATGAGTTTACTGATCATTTGCATACCTTATACATAACGGCTAAAAGTGATTGAAAAAGTTACAATCATGCATATCTTTTTATTAGACCCGCATAATTTTGTATATACATATGATTCAAACTTTGCAAGTGATTTGAAGGAAATTACATAATTGAGATCGAATAAAATCTCAAATATTTGTTACCAAAATTCGTATGTTATGCTGACATTTTTTCACACATTACCCATTTTAGTGGATTTTAATAACGTCCATGATAAATATTAATTAAATATGTATTATTTTCAAAAAAGTGTCATGAATGACTCGGCTATGCTGAAGAACTTTACCTAACAATGTGAGGTCCGAACTTAATGCTATTTTTTAAATTTGGTGACTCTCAGCGGTGTGATGTCTGAAGAAAGCTACTGTATATGATTGCATTTGCTAGTTAGTTAGTAAAGCAGCACTAAATTTCTTAATTAAGTTTTCTTAGTTGAGAATTAGAATTTTTTTCGCGACTTCATCTATATTTTAACGCAGCGCACTGTCGATTGAGTAAATAGATTATGAAAGTTATAAATAAAATTAACTAGACGTAACACGAGCCTCACTGAAAAAGGCTGTATTAAGGCTTTTTGTATTCATTTTACTCTAGTATGCGGCCTTCGAGGTAGTTATGTGTGTGTGTATGTGTGTGCGAGTGACCTGGAAAGTTTAGACACGTACGCCGTCGTTAAGACTGCGTTAATATGATATTTGTTTTGACGGGTTCGGTAAGTTTATTTTGCTTGTTCTAAAGTACGATATATATTATATAATGAATTTTAATATTAGACTAAAGAGAAGGATCATATTAAGGTTTTAGTAAAAGTATTGTAAAAACAGGGAGAAAAAAGAGAAAATCGTCTAAAAATACTTTTAATAAAATGCAAATCTAAAAGAAAATAACTTTTTTTAATTTTAACAATTTTGTTAGTTCAATAATGCCAGCTCAATGAAGTTTTAATAAAAGACATAATTTATCAGCGCATTGTAATTCATAAAACTAATCTCTTTCTCCATTTAACAATAAAAGATCGGGAAAGATTCATTGTCCTGTTACATATTGGAATATCCATTGCAATGATTTATATAGTTATAAAAAAGATAATTAGTGCTGTTTGTATTTTCACGAGAACTCTGTTAAGTGTAAAGCAAGTTTCCTGCAGACCGTGTCATAAAGGATTTTGCATAATAGAAATTCCATCTAGTTTAAGCCCTATGTTACTTGACCGTTACAGTCTAGTAATCTAAAGTGTTAGTGTAACCAGGTGAGCATCAATTTAAATTCAGTTAAGTTGGGATATATATAGATTCACTATCAGAATAAGTTTTAAATTCAATATCACGTTGAAAAAAATCAATTATAATCAAATGGCAATTAGTACCGCCATTTAGGTTGTCCTGAAATTGTAGATCTTTTGAATTAAGTGTTCGGTATTGTCGAACTGATAGTTGAGTTAATACTACCTATAGCAGTTAATAGAAGACAATACAGAATACCCACTTCTGTCCAATTGCAAGCAGCCAAATAAATTAGAGTATTTCACAACCTGTTACTTGCAGGTCAATTGAATTTGGATCTTTGGAATCATTTGTAGTTGATCTGACGTTAGTGTGCAAAAAAGGAGCACTAATTAAATATATATTCAATTAATTTTAGCAATGAATAGATATATAGCCTAATTAGGGATAATCTCTATAACTCGATTTCTTTTTCCAATTAGTATTCGAGTTCATTCAACTTCGAAAAATAGATGAACTATTGTTTATTTATTTGTTAACAATACTGAACGTCCGCATGTTCTAGTTTGTAGTAATTGTAATCTGTTTTTAAAGTAAATTTAATGTCTTCAACACTTTCTAAATTTAATGTAGATAGGACTGGTTTGATTGCAAATGTTTGTTGCGCGTAATATATTAAAGAATTACTGACTTTCTATATGACCTTCCATGTTGTTTGTATGAAATATAACAGCTATAATAAAATCTGTTTGGTAAGATTGGAATTATTATGATTAGTCCTTACACATTTTGATACCTGCAAGGAATAATCATAGTGCAAGTTCGAGTAGAATTTACACTACTAGGGTTCCGTACATAGTTACGTTATATGATAACATGAGAAAAAATTTTTCATCCCACTTTATATGTATATGGAGGTACAAAATATTACATTTTTCAATATTTTTATGCAAATCTTTAAATGAAGCGTATACTTGCGAAATTTTACTTACATTGGACTAAACTGTAGAAAATAAAACAATATGACTGGCAGAGATGGAAAAACAGACAGACTTACCTGACGAAACTATAAGATTCCCACTTCTGTCGTATGGCTACGGAATCTGATATCAACAACATGAATTGTGGTTTTGAAATTTAATTATTTAAAAGTTTTGATAATAATTTTTAAGAAAAATTGCGGGCGAATCAATCAAAATATTCTACGAAAAATATTGTCATTTAGTCTATGCTTTAATCTCCCTATTTAGATGTTACAAAACTATTTACGAATTCCACTTATCATACATTTTTAAACAAAATTATAATTTTTTCCTCTTTAATATGTTAAATGTGCGAAATTGCTTTTGTGGTTTAGCAAACCATACTTTCCCGCTGTGAGCTTGAAATGTTTCCGTAAACTTCGAGCGACCTGCTTTGAATTGTAGAATTTATTAACCAATTTTATGGCTAATGATAAATTAAGTATATCAAATTTGAATACAGAGTACCTTAAAGCATATTAATTACAATCAAGTGAATATAACTAAGAAGGAAATCATTTTTATGCTGTTCAATCCCGATTGAAAAACCCAATATCGAATGGGAAATAGAAGGAATGAAGGATGTTTAGATTGTTTTTAATTCTAGGGGAAGTCAAAACATGATAATAATGCGCCATATTTTCAGGAGTCCTGTTAATTCTATGTACATATATATTTCCGATTTGAGTGGTCCTTTAATTTTGTTTATGCATGTGAGGACCAAAGAAATAAATGGTTTGCAGATATATTAGAAACGATTTTGGCAATACATCTAATTACTTAGAAAATATTTATGGATATTTATTGCAAGCTTAATCCAATTCTGAAGGCGTAACGTTACACGTTTAAACTTATTAAGGATAAATTAAGGCGAATGTAATGACTAAAAATAGCCCACAAATACAGTAGGAATATTAATCATGACCAAACAAATATTTTATATTCAACAAGGGAAAAGAATAATATCAGGATTATTGAAAAGGTTGATTAATGAAATGATGTCATAGTAACATTTTAGAATACATTGTGAAACTTGCATGTCTCAAAATGATTTTCAAGTTGATTCCATAATATTTGTGTGAAGAGAGAGGGATGTGTGAATTCCGTTACATGCTAATGAAATTACTTTTATAGCTTATGCTTCGATGTGCTAGTCAGTATTGGAATCCGAATCAGAGATGTGATGAAGGTGCGTTTATTAAATTCAAAAAGGTGAATGGGGGTTTATTTGGCTGATTCAAAGTCTCTACTTATTGAAACTGACCGATATCCAAAAATATTTTTATTTATGTATTTTTCAAGATTTTTTTATTTCTTTCTTTGAATAGGAAATTGGAACATAATATTTTGCCTCCTTTATATTTTGCGGTCAAAATAATGTGCACCTTTTTCCACTTATGCAGGGAGAAATTTTAATCTAAAATCAGTTTGTAGTTCACGCTTATGGTAGAGGTGAAAAGATCTAGAACAACATATCGATAGGAAAAGACCAGATTATAAATTATATCCGTAGTCAAAACTAGTGATTAAATATTTAAATCATATTCTCCGTGGATTTCTTTCCACATATAATAATAAGCTATGCTTCGCAGTTTATCCTAAAAAAGAAAAAGGTAACTAAAAAATTCTATTTATCAACAGTAAGAAATGAATCGTATTCAAACACCTTCGCTGTAACAGATTGTTGCATCGGGAGCAGAGTTTCGAACACCGGTACGGTTCCTAAAATTTTGATTCCTGGTGTTGGGATCACCTCAATACTGGTACTCTCGATATTCCCGGTACTCACTGAAAAGCCTAAGACCAGTAATATTTTCCGGGTTTTTCCAACCTATTCATTGAAGAGTCTCTATTTCGATCTTCTGATCACATTCTTTTTGAAGAGATTTGTCTAGAGATTTGCCCCGTGCTTATACAGACGTAATATGCGTATCAAAAAGCTGAACAATATCATTGTACATTTCTATGCAATCAGGATGAAGAAAAACGGACAAATATTCGCCTTCCTTGTAATAAAGTAACTATTTAGATTTATTAAATAACGCAGAGTTGATGTGGGTTTGAGTTGATGTTTTGAATAACATTTTTTGAGAAGTTTGAACATTTTCTACGAGTTTTTGTCTATCCATTTCATTAACTTATATTTCACTGCAACATATCCTATAAGCAGAGATGCATCTCAACAATACAAGGTGTCAATAATGTACAACATCTCATGGAATCCCCCAAATTCTTTTACTCTTGACTAAAGCAGTATCATATTTCAGACCCAAATCCAACAGTGCTTTGGTGACACATAATTTGAGTTTCTAATCTGAGTTCACATAATCAACATATCTGCAATGGTGCTCCATTCCGTTTTATTATTCAATTTTAAAGGGTATTCTTTTCCTAAACCAGCCAGTACATATTTTTGCAGAAGATGGTCCTTTTTGGTAGGTGTGTTTTTAAACAGTAAGATTGCTTTCCTAATTTGTCACAAATCATGATGTCTGAACCGATATTATTTGTCGTTTCCGAAATTTCTTCTCTCTCCATAAAATGTGACGCCATCACCATTTTTCCCATTTTTATCAGAGCATTCATTGTTGCCTTGAAAGTTGTCATTGGTTTGATCAATGAGCAGAGCCATTTTCAGTTTAGATAAGTGTACAATGTCTTCGTCAATAATAATAAAAATATCTTTCGTCTTTGGAAATTTTTTATAAGAAAAACGTCATATATTGTCAATAGAATAGCTCGAGCCATGTTTATTTGGTGGTATGATTTCAGATGTTCACCAATCTTAACCATCATGGTGCAGCCATAGGTAGTTTCCGCGAAGATGTCCCTATCCAGCGAGATCCCATAGCTAGCTAGTCTTTCTTTAATTTGCTTTGTACATTTTTTTGCAGGTTCATTAATTCTAATAAGCCCTACATTTTTGAAATTGTAGTAAACCCGAATGAATATAAAATCAAATTAAAGTGCTTGCAGTTTTGGTTTGATGTCCATTCATGAAAAGACATAACAATTTTCATCTCCAGATAAAAGTCCTTTGATTTAATTTTTTAGCTCTTCCTTTTTTCGGCCGCAATGTTTAAATAACATTTCTTGTAAAGTATTCTCAGATTTAAGTATTTTGTGCTCAGTATTTGGAAAAGTAACCTCAGGTCAATTGAATTTGATGTCGTATGAAATGATATTCCGTCTAGTGCCACACGAGAAAAACTACAGTTTCCATAGTAGAGTTTGAATCCGATACATAATAGTTTGATAATTAGCCTGTTTGGAGCGGAACGACTTTTCTGTTGCGAAATATCTAAACCTGAAGTAACATTTTGATGAATATTTTTTATATGTTATATATTGTAGACTTACTTGACATTATTGTGACCATTTAATAATAATTATACAAGTTATACAATAATGAAACCACTGCAATTTACAGAATTCCTATTGGTACTTACACTTTTTATCATTATTTGTACCTTTGTATATCATCTCTCGCAATCCGACTTAATCGGTAAATTATTATAAAACAATGATGCACTGTGCACATATATAAATTTGTCTGTTACACGAGTTTTCACGCGAGTAACATTACGACACGAATGAATGCACAGAGCACTGAGCAGACCGGGCGCGGGTGGGTATGGGTGGCTGTTTCGTGGACGCCAACCGCCAACAAATTTGGTGAACGAGCTGAACAACGCGCGCGACGTTGACAGCTCGCCAGCGCAAGCATGAGATTATTACTCTCGATTATTCTTAGTTGCACCTCGGTATGGAGGATTCTTAATATAAGCGGGAGTACCGGGAATCCATAATCGTACGGGGACTGACTGCACCTCGCTAGTACTTTCTTTTTCTTTTTCTGATTTCCCGGTTATTCTGCACCGGGAATTCCCGTGAGCTGAACGCGAGAGAAAGTAAAGGGTATGCAAATCTATTAAGCTGCTCTCCTCCCGCGGTCACTGAACACCATTGCTTTATTCGTCAAAATATATAGCACATTAGATTGTGGATGTATCGAAAGAAGTATTCTGGATGTTTAGGTAATAAATTCGGTCTATTTTTCTATGTTTTTTTCGTCACTGCTTTGCTTCTGTCAATAGTAGTTTAATTATACGGAGTTTATAAAATTTTTCTCAGGTATGCGTTTTTAACAAAACGTTTTTTTGAATTTGCACATGTAATTCCATAGATTGGCGTAAACGAAAAAATCAGTAAACAGAGTTTTAGTTTTATGTATTAATATAGATAGATTTCCTTTTGTATAACAAGCAAACGGCTAACCAAATCTAATTTAAACGAATGACAGTCATCTGAAAGAACCTTCACTTTATGAATACTCTTTATTCACGTTTGAGAAAATTTACAAAGGTTCATTATATATTTTTGTAACAGAAGCGTTTTCTTCAAACTATTAAATTAAATACACAAATTTTTCCAGTTAGCGCGTTTATACCTAAGTTTGAAATTAGATTTGGAAACTTTAAAATTGGATAACCTTTTCTACGAACTTATTCACCTTTCTCTTTAACCTTGTTAACATCGAAAAGGGCAAACAAGCAATGTGTGTATGGAAGTATAATTATTTTGACAAACTTAATGTCGAAGTAGTTGGAAGTCATTCCTTTGTATCTTCAGGTTCTTGAATTGCAATTCTATTATCCGCAACATTTATCCTCAACAAGTTAATATTTACATTTGCATAAATTAATTTCATTAATTTATGTTGATTTTGTTTTCAGATGTTCGTATAAAGGAATGATGAAATACAATTTTGATGATATGTACAATACCCTGTCACTAATTTCACTAATATAAAATTTTAGTTAAAATTATATGTAGACTACATATTATTACGATTGATTTTGTTGCAATAATTATTTTTTTTAAATTTTGAAATTCCAATACATGTGCATGATCAGATGCAATTCTCCGCAACTTCGACGGGAATTACTTTTATTCATGCTTCTTAATATTGTACTATGCAATATCAAAAAACCATCCATATCCCGAATGGTAATTAGTGTTAGGTATACCTGGTAAACAACAAAAAACAAATTTATATTTTCTATACCAGGTCTCAAATGATTGACAACGGAAATCTTACTTTGTTTACTTTCAGTAACAATTATTCGAGGATAGTCATAAAAATATATCATTTCCGTGTAAAAAACAATTAGATTACTCATAAATATACAAACTGCCTCGTGTTTGTGTTAATTCTCCTAGCTTATTTTATTATGTTTGTGGTCAATATACTAATAAAAGTGAAAAAAGCCAATTTCTCTTTTGTTTGAGAAGTGTTATGAAGCTTATTTTTAGATTGCAATTAGAAATAAAAATTCCAAATATAAAGAATTAAAAGAATGAAATGAAGAAAAATTCCAAATATAAGGGTGCTGTAAAATATGTGTCTTTTGGTGCATAGCGAAGCAGGCCCCTCTGGTGAAGAGATATTTCGAGATCAATCAATTACAGAACCATATTTGATTAGTCAATCAGAATTAAACGACCTTACTAGAGATTTAGTTTTGAACAAAAAAAAAATATTAGGTTCGAGCTTAAAACAATGGAACCTTTTTCAGAATGATGTTAAAATTAGAACTTATTGGATGCGTCACAATTCTTTAGCTATTTTATATTTGAAAGAAAATTTAAGCAGTAGGTCACAGTAAAATGCCAAAAGAGAGGAGATTATTTATTGATGACTCAAAACGAAGTTGAAAGGCAGTTTTACTCCACAAGGTTAACATACTTCCATCTTTGCCTGTAGCATAAAGCTCCCATTAGAAAGAAACCTAGGATGTTTTAAAACAAATTCTAAAAAAAATATGAAATGTAGAAGACAATTTGCAAATATGTGCAGATTTAAAGGCGGTGCCTTTAGTTTAAGGTTGCAAACTGGCTATACGAAATAATGTGGTTTCCCCTGTAAATACGATAGCAGAGCGCCTTCCGATTACTATGTAAAACAAAACTGGCCTCTAAGGACTGGTCTTGTGCTTGGTCAGAAATATATAAAAATTTAACCATTAGAACCACCTGAGATACTAATGTTACCTCCGTTGCATATCAAGCTAGGTTTGATAAAGTATTTTGTGAAAGCGCTTCCCAAAGACGGACTTGGATTTTTGTATCTCAAAACAAAATTTCTTTCGCTAAGTGAGGAGAACATTAAAGAAGGAATTTTTGTCCGGCCTGATATAAAAAATTAATTAGTGATCCTGCTTTTTTATCTAACCTAAGTTTCATGGAAAAAATGTATGGTTGGCTCTTGTCGATGCCACAAAACATTTCCTCGGCAATCAAAAATCACCAGATTTCCAAAAAAAATTAAATCGATGCCGGATGCTTTTCACAAATCAGGATACAATGTGTCATTGAAGAAGGAATTTTTGTCCGGCCTGATATAAAAAATTAATTAGTGATCCTGCTTTTTTATCTAACCTAAGTTTCATGGAAAAAATGTATGGTTGGCTCTTGTCGATGCCACAAAACATTTCCTCGGCAATCTTAAATCACCAGATTTCCAAAAAAAATTAAATCGATGCCGGATGCTTTTCACAAATCAGGATGCAATGTGTCATTGAAAACCCATTGGCTACACTCGCATTTGAGTTTCTTTCCAAATGACATGGGTTCAGTAAGTGATGAATATTGAGAACGTTTTCATCTAGAAATTGTGCAGTTTGAGAAGCGTTATCAGGGTAGATGGGAACCAGCAATGCTTGCAGACTACTGTCGGGGACTACAGAGGGATACTGCAAGTACAGATTACAAAAAAAATATGTTTTCTAATATATAATACAAACTTATGCTACTACTTTATGTAATAATTCATATAACTTAAAAAATAAAAATCAATAGATGATTTTCACTACGAAACGTGACTTGATGTAACCAATTTATTTACACATTTCAATTTACATTGAGGTGATAAATATTATTTACATACGGTAAACCCAATAAAAAAGAAAAAACATTTTTGCATAGTGTTCCCAAATAATTTTGTGCCATTTATAGCTTTGATAACGCTTTGTACTATGTGAGAGAACGGAGTCATAATCAATTTCATCTACCTAGAGCGCACATGAACATTCTATAACATTCACTAGTTGTTCATGCACTTATGTTGATTAACGAAGTATTGAAAGAGACGTCCAATTTAGATATTTTTTCTACTCCCTTGACTACTTTAAGATCGAGACTATGGAGGTGTTTGATAGTTCACGATTCATAATTAGTTAGCATTCGCACTGATGTGTCCTAAAGCAATAGTCCAAGTACGAACGAGATAAACCAGCCAATCACGGCATATGTGCGAATGAGATAAACTCACAAACCAGGTTTCTCGTCGGGCCGACGGGTTGTTGGAATAATTCTAAATTTTTGTCACTTAATAATTTGATCTCGTACTTAACATAGTGTCCTTTACGGCTCACTTTATAGTATTTATACCTTGAAAACTTTACAACTTAATTCAACTCCAAACTATTTTACATCTAACTGCTTACTTAATTGACTTCATCGTAATCTTTTTTCATCTATACATAAAAGTGGCGGCTGTGGATACAGACCTACAGTTTGAGAATAGAGAGATCATATAAAGGCGAGTGCCTTTATTTTTTCTTCATTATTCTAACTCATGTTCAGACCCATCTGATTTATACGTTATACAATTGAAAAAAGTAACAATTCTGCACATTTATTCCCCAAGGCCACATTTGGTTATATACTATTTAAATTCATTATTTGAATATGTATTAAATATTTTAATCACATGCATATGATAAAGATATAAATAGTAAATTAAATCAAACTTAATTCTTGATCATTGGTACCCTTAATTTTGAAAATTGTAAGAAAATATTTTTTTATCCTTTGCTAAATTACGCCGTCGAACATTTCAGACTATCACTGGACGTTGCTCTTCTACCTACGTGCATTTAAATTAAAATTAATTGTGATACTGAATAGCATCGAGCGGGTTTATTAATCGCTCACTTAGAAGTCGGATCCGATTTCATATTTATAATTTTTATTTAATTCATTATTTAGCTTGACTTGCAAATGAGTCCGAATAAATTAGACGACGTACCATTAAATAAAGAAAAAAAACTGGAGGATTTAAATAAAAAAACACGGCATCGAAGAGCGTCCTTCTTTAACAAAATTTAAAGAATATAATTTTCTTTGATAGAATATATTACTTCAAAACTTAACACGAATGCAATCTAATAAAATCACACAAAAAATATTTTTATGCAATCAGTGTTTAGAGTATATAATCTTATTCAATCTCAGATTGCAACCTTATATTATGATATCGACAAATTTCGTAAAGAGATTTCATTCAGAAAACTTTCTTTTATTTTTAATATATCGATAAAGAAATTGTTAAAACCTTTCTGCATGAAATATTGAATGTAATTACATTACTTGGGATTCAGGAATACATTTGATTTATTAATAAATTGAAATACGACCATGTCGGCAATAAACAAAAATTCAATAATTTAAGTTCGTCGTTAGTACTAGCTAAATTTGCAAATTGTGAAATCAGTTGCTGTTTATCGCGTGTTACATAAAGTTCAATTTATAATATTATTAGTAATTACAATATAAAAATGATCCAGGAAAAAAAATGTTTAACCCATAATGTCGGAATACGAAAATAATTCGAGTGATCGTTTTTCAAGTTGCGTGGAAAGTGATAATAGGAGTGACACTGTGGTGCGCTCACAATTTAGCGTAATGAATTTAATGAAATTATGAGTGATAGTGATAATAGTGACGATAACAATTATTTTGCTAATACGGAGGATGTACCGGACCGCGAAAATACGATGTGACCTTGATTTCAGTTTTTGTTATAATTTTTGTTCACAATATATATTTCCATAATTTTCTTAGTATTTTATTGTCCTTGTATAAGTTTTTATTAAGAAAACACCGAAAAAATTATTAAAATTGGATAATTTTTGGTAGAGATACAGTTTTTCTCGAGACAAGGGTAAATGGCATCAAAAACAAAAGATGTCTTTGGCATTTTTAAGTATATATGAGTAAAAAACCATGGCATTAAAACGGTTAAATCTTGATAAAATAATTAGCAAAGTTTCTAACTTTAATTTACGTTCGAATTAACTTCGAAGTTTGCAAACTCGTCTCAATGTCGTCTCCGTAGATCTTGTAGAACCTATAGACATAGGCATTACACATTATTGCGTGTAAATATTACTAAGCATGAAACATCGGATAATACAACTAACTTACTTGCGTAGCATTTATCTACTGTATATTTAATTTGTTGTAATAGACAATTACTTCTTGATACTGCATTAGTCAAAATTTGTGATGAATTCTCTAGCTGAATCGTAATTACTGTCAATTTTATTTGCGGAATTTATTTATTTTACAAAATTAAAAACTCGTTTGGTTTATAGTTAGACTGACAGGTTATCGGCAAAATAAAAAAAAATATATTCAATGTAATTCCCGTAAGCGAATTAGTGAAACGATTTCTAATATTTTTATTGCAATCCTAAGAGTTTGAGCGATATTAGATTTTTATGTCGTTGCGTGAGTTATCTGAAAGAAGAGCTGATTAAAATTTTAATTCTTAAATTAGGTTTCTTAATTTAGATAGTAAATATATTAAGAGTGAAAACATGACATCTGAGTACAAACAATTCAAAAAGAAGAGAATAAAAGAAAGGACAGTTAATTAAACGCACGTAATAAAAATAATAAATCAATCTTGTTTATAACAATTTCTGAGTTCATATAAAATCATTAAATTTATTCTTAAATAAAAGGTTCATTAATTAATAATTGTAAAAAACTTTTAAATTAAGCTAAATAGACTTTCGCTACCCAAATTTATTAATTATATGTACTAAAAGAGGAATCACTGAAACATTTAAATGGATTGAACGTGAAACTATCAAATTCAAATTCATTAAATTGTGCATAAAAATAATTAAATTTCAATTCGCTTTTGTGAATTTCCCAAAACGTTACCTTAATTTATTTTCATGCTTCTTTGTGAAGGTTATATATTCAGAATTGGTCAACCATCTGACCTTAAAAGCATTTATATTCTGTTTATAATATGTATATTTATATCGCGTCGAAATAAACATACTATCCGTTGTGATAACGGATGTCATTTTTTATTAACAAGTAATAAATTATGTGGAATCTTCAAGTTTGCCAGCTCAGTCATTAGTACTTCCCCTTTAGAAGAAAGCATTACATTTTCTTTCATCCCTCCTTATTACCCCACGGTAAATAATTTATGATAGAGCAAATCGATAATTCAAACCATTTTCAAAATTAGCGTAATTTGAATTGGTGAAATTCAAAAACTAACGCCTGGAGACATTTACAAATACATTATAGACGTCAAATTTAAATAAAACCCTTCATTAATTTTTACATTTTAAGCGGATTTACATTTAAAACTATATTGCAGTACATTTCGTCACCATATCCTCCTAGACTCTAAAATAATTCAAAGGATGTCCTCTACAAATTACATTTCTTATTGCAATCCATCAATATTCATGGCCGCAATTGAACTTTTACGCTTTTGCGTAAAAGTTCAATTTCGATACGATGTTATAGCAGTAGCTTGAAATTAGAAAAATCTACAAATCTTGTATTTGCTTATCAAAATTGTGCGTCGCGTCCTTGAAGGAGAATTTGCCGCGCGATATGCATCGAGAATAGCATCCGCGCATCAAAATTAGCATCTTAACTGAGAACTCAGGGCAGATGCTAATTCCATTGTCAGGCTCGAAATTTTGCTGCGAGAGCGTGGTGAAGATTAATTCAATGAGATCGGTGATAATAGCTCGTAGAAGTTGAAAACAGAATACGAATATATGTTACCGAAGCTTGGAGATTTTTTAAAGTTAAGAGCCTGAAGTTGGATCTATTGGTAAAACATTGGTTTGTAAAACTGAATGCGAAAAATGTAACTCGTTTGGATACATTCAGAGATTTTATGTTAAGTTGCGGTCCTGATAATTGTGACGTTAACATTTTGTTAAGTAGAGTAAACCTGCCGTAATACATTTTTCACACATTTTAGGTCGAATAAATTTATCAATGAATTAAAAATGTAATAATTATTATTTTGATCTCGGTAATTGCATTAACAGGAAAAAGAGTACCTAAATATATAGAGAAAAAATAAATACTGATACTAAAAAGAGTTATAGTCAATAACAATGGAAAGAATCATTGTTCTATGCGGAATTAGAATTTAATGTCCAATCAGACGTTCTACAGATTAATAAAAATTAAATTTGGCAAAATTAACATCAGGATATAGTCTTCTTTACAAAGGGAAATAAGGTTGTATTAAATAATACATCAATTATATTATTATTACAACATTATTACATCTTCAGGTGGGATATTAGCAAAGATCTTTGCTTATATCCCACCTGAAGATGTTGTAATGCAACGAAACCTAGGTCGTGGTAAAGAACTTAAAGAAAGTAGAAATAATACTACATCACGTAGTTTCATTTAATTATGACTAAAGTTCGAAATAAGATTTGAAAACTTTAAGATTGGATAACCTTTTTATGAACTTATTCGCATTTCTCTGCGACCTTGCGAATCCTGACAAAGTTATCCTGACAAGGTTATTGCCAAAGTTGCTGTCATTTATATGTATCTTCAAGTGTTTGAATTGAGATTCTATTATCTCCCTCACCTAGTTAAGATTTATATTTGCATAAATTAATTAAATTTATTTATCTTGATTTCTCTTTCAGATGTTAGTGTAAACGAATGACGACTAATTTTACTAACATAAAATTTTAGCTAAAATCATATATAATATGTAGTCTACTACGATTGATTTTGTTGTAATAATAATTTTTTTATTTTTATAAATTCCTAGATATAGTTATCGTGGAGATCTCCACTTCAACACTTTTTTTACAACAATTTAATCGATCATGGTATTCATGCAGCAATTCAAAGGTCATGTGGATATTTACAAACACACACACACACACACATAAATACGTGCGTATGTGTGCGTGTGTGCGCGCATATATATATATATATATATATATATATATATATATATATACCACGATATGCATAAGCTCTGGAAGCTACAGTCCTTATTTAATTGAAATGATATAAGTATGGACCAAAATCAAAATTAAGTTCGTAGATGGATAAAATTGGCTACAAACATTTCCAAAAAAAAAAAATTAGCTACAAATGAGTATAGCACCCGAAATACACAAAATATAATTTACACTTATTAGACAAAGTTAAAATACTTTAAACTGTACTTTCTAAATTGGTTTGCTATATGTACGAAAATCGAAACCACTGAAATATTTAGAGGGATTGAATATAAAACTCTCAAATTCAAATTCATTAATTTGGACTTACAAAATAATTAAATTTACATTCACTTTTGTGAATTTCCCGAACTGTTACCTTAATTTGTTTATATGCTTCTTGACGAAGACAATACATGTAGAGTTGGCCAGCGGTACCACTTTAGATGCATTTACATTGTGTTTAGGTATATTTATATCACGTCGAAATAAACCTTACACTATCCATTGTGATAACGGATAGCATTTTGTAGAAATAAATAATAAATTAGGTAGAAACTGCACGTTTACCAGCTCATTCATTAATACTTTGCCTTAAGAAAAAAGTTTACATTTTCTTTCCTCTTTCCTTATTCCTCCACGATAAATGGTTTGTGATAGGATGAAAAGTCAATCAAATTGCAGGTGATGCTAATTAGGAGTAATGTTAACTTCACTTATGAAATGCTTTTATTCGAGATAATGGTTTCTTAATCCCCGTCCACTCACTCCCTTAATATAAAATCCTAATGACTTGTCTCCTTTAACTGCAGGGCACTTCTTAAATGATCGACTTCTTAATTCATTTCAATCAGTATCATTCCTCCAACATCCAATCAGGTATGAGCGCATAAAAGAACTGAGATAACATTTCTGGCTCAGGTGGAGTAACAAAAACCTGAAGTTGTCCGTGGTCTTCACTAAAGATTAATAATCTATTTGTCCTAAAGGAAGGACAATATTCTTCAACTTAAAGAGAGAATTGAAAGAGCCGTCGGGCTGTTTTCCGAATATGATGGCCTCTGGAGAGTCGCTGACTTCCAACTCTTCTAGCGAAGAGCAGCTGTGAAAGACAGAACCACAGTATAAGTGAGAACAAGGTACACAATATGGGCCACTATACGGCGAATCTCTATGGAAATCGTTATAACCTTTTTTAACTTTATGTCTTGATCTCATACCAGAAAAAAAAATTTACGAGCGACGCACCCTTATAAATTTTAAGCCCTGAATTATGTTAGTATATACTCAAACTTTTATTTTTGTTTATGATACTCCAGCTTTGAGCACATAATTTTCAATTGGTACGTACAGTTAATTTTATATTTAATTTGAATGAATATGTGCGTTTTAACAATTATTGTATATATTTGTACTGTAAATAATTGTACTTCTGTTGCTTGCACATGTTCAATGATTTGGGCAACCTGTAAGTCGGTCGTGTTTTGTTTTTAAAGAAATGAACAAAAAAGCCGTTTAGAAACAATTTACAAAATTTTATTTCATGTACTTTGGAAGTGAATAATTTTGCAGAATCCCAGAAAGATTTTTCCAGAAACTATTTCAGTTGCTATTTTTTAAAGTAGTAATTACTAAAAATGTAATTTTAATTTTCCACAAAAATAAAGAGTATTATTTTATAAAATCCCCACATAGTTTTCTAATATTATATTAACAATATATTTTCTAAATTCAAAGTAAATAAGATAAAATTGAATTTAGATTTCATTGCATATGCTTTTTTAGACGAAAAATTACACTGTGCCTTTAATGTGCAATATCAGTGCCATAATAATAGACTTTTCTTTCTGTATTAACGTTGCAAGTTACCTTTAGGGCAATCCATTAAATTCTATTTACCTCTTTTGCATTATTAGTTAGGTAGTTTTCAGAGTTAGCATAAAATTTTTTTTTATATATTTAATTAAATAAATAGTAGTAGTTTGAATCCAACGAATAGTCCTACAATAATACCGATTTAATCCTTTTTTCTCATTTTCTGTCTCAGACTCGTCTAGATATATTTCAGGTGGATTTTTCCTAGCTATCAGTCACATTTTCTTTTACTCTGACACAAACATATTTTTCATCTTTTATAAGACTTTAAAAATAGATTACACATGTGATTGATAGATGCTATATCATATCGATAGAAAATCTAAACATCTACTCTTACAGTGAAAGCTGTTGAGTTTAAAGAGGTTTATTTTTGGTACATCCATGTTTACGTAGCATGAATATCGTGAGTGACTTCCATAATCTCTACAGTTCCTCATCAATAGGCCAAGGCGCTTTACTTATATAACTGTAATAACTTGCTTCAGACGTCGTAGCAATGTGATTTTTTTATATTTTCAAAATTATTTAAATAAAAAAAAAACACAAAGAGAGATTCTAGAAATTTAAAAGGGGGTTTAACTACTTAGTAAAGGTTAACTAAAGTTATGCTTAATATGAAATATTATAAACAGCTAAGTTTTCCATATTTAGAATCGCCTTCCTTAAATTGGAGCGTGTGGATTAAAACATCACATAAGTGTGAAACCAAAGTGCCTTTAGAAATATTTATCAATTGAACGTAAAGAAAGTGGGCAATAGAACAAATCATCATCATTTCGTACTATGTTATATACTTCAAATAAGATGTGCATTCAATTAACAAAATTCCCTGAATATTTAAATGTGTAGAAATATCTAAAAGTTGTGTTTATATTAGGATGTGGTTTTATATGGATTTTTAACAGAATTAATGTAAAAGTGAGCAACTGGATTAGATTGATTACATAGAAAAATCAGAATCAGTATCAAAGTATATGCCCACCACTTTTTGAATGAGTAAAAATTAAATGAAAACCATCAGATAAATAAGGTACTAGCCGAAAACAGACCTACTATAATTTTCGAGGATTTTCTTATAAACTTGGTTCTTTTGTTTATTTAGTTTGTTAGCTAGTCAGTAAAATTGTTGGTAGTAAATCAAAACCCCTGCATTTGCTGTAAATCTCACCAGATGCAATATCATAATTATATGGCAGATCATAATTATCTTCTTCATAATCCACCTCGAGGTGGATGGTCAACATTATCTTCCACGTATTCTAATTGGAGATCATCATTACTCTTCTCATAATCCAATAGGAGCTCAGCACTATATTCTTTATTTCTACTACCAACTAAATATTTCCTTGCTTACATTCCACCAGGAGCTCAGCATTACCCTTCTGATGTACAGTTTAGATTTTGATACTGAAATTCCTGGTTATTTTACGCTAATGCGAGTGTCCCTTACACTTGGCAGTGATTTTGATCAAATGCCACTCACCGCAATTTTTAAAATGGGAGACCTACGTAATTAAACACGTTTTTTGTCATGGAATTCATAAAATTATAGCGGGTTATACTTTCATGATAGATGGTTAAGAAAGTTACTCAAACAGTGATTTGAAGTTTTGAAACAGAGATTTGAAAAACTGTGGGTGTAACAAAAAACTAAAAACTTGAGGGATCGGTGGGGAAGACAAAGCGAAATAATTAGAAATGTTTGAAAACAGGAATAACCATGGAAGGCATTTTTACTTTTCCATTATGTAGCTATGATTTACTATCCATCTTGAAAAGCCAAGAGACAACTAAAACTTCAATGAAAAACTCTAAGAAAGGAAATAAATTTTAGGTAAGAATACGAAATTAATGTTTTATTTTATATTTATTGTCATTACTGCATTTTATCAACGCGTAGTTTTTTTTAAATTATACAAAGTACCATGTCACATTAAACAGAGGAAGTTACATTTGTAAAACAGTTTTGCAACGGAACAGTACCCTCATCATTGGAATATTTAACAGGTTGAGATTAAGTTGAGCGATTGTATACGGCAAGAAGAAAATTTTTTTTATAATTAATTTCTAGATACCGGTATAGCTAAGAAACGAGGATTAAGCGAGCGCAGATAGTTACTAGGTAAGAAAAGTGAAAGATGTTTTAGACATTTTCCGCATGAAATCGTAAGAAGTCTCTATACAATAATAAAAATGAAGGATGTAGTTATACTGTATAAGCGCATAATTATAAAACGAGAAGCTTCAGGCGCTGGATGATAAAATTGCGAATAGCCGATTTTTATTTACACTTTTACACCGCTTTGCGCCGAGATTTGGAAAGAAATAGGGAAGGAGAGGTAAAATTAATGTTTAACTTTCGTCGGGTAAGACATAGAGAGTGACCATATTATATATACAAATATAATTACGAAGACAAAGTTGATGAGTTTGTTAGTCTGAGGTTATTTAGAAAAATATCCAATTGTTTTGATCTGTTATTAAATATAAAACTAGTGTCAAAGTACCGTTTGCCCTGGCAATAAATAAACTTAACGGTAAATTTTATCAGTGTTGGAATCGATTTTACTACAGAGTTCTGTTTTCATGGGTTGATTTCGTGTTGTCCAGAATGGGAACTCTAGAAAATCGGTATTTTACCTTTAGGAAATAATAAAACTATATATATGTGTATATATATATATATATACATATATATAAATATATATATATATATATATATATATATATATATATATATATATATATATATATAATTTTATTAGAATTTGAAATAGGTTTTAAGAAGCTATATTTTCTTATGAGAGCAACAAACAATTTCAAATGTTTAAAATATTGCCAGGATATTGGCCTCGGTGTACGATATTAATTACAACTTGATATCTGAAGCCAATTCTGGTATTAAGGGTTTCTTTTCAGACAGACGGGGGACGGACGGACAACCGAGTATTTTTTTTTCATTTTCGAAAATGAAACCCGAAAAACATTAAGAAACAAAAACACCATATAAAAAAATAGAAGAAAGGCCAAAAATATGAAAAAAATAATCCCATAAATCCATTTCCGTTACTCTCCCGAACGAAGTCGTGGACAGAACTTACTTTTATATAAAATCGATAATATACCTAATACATTAATTTGAGCAGCCTGGCGGTAAACAGACTCACAATTATAACCCCTATGTATATATTTATTTTGTGAAAGATAGACTCTTTCTTTCACAAATTTCCTGTAGTAACTAATGCTTTTAAACCCGTATTAAGTGCAATCAATTAGTGTTAGCTTCTTTTAGTGTCTCTAATATTAAATGGAACTGATCGAAGCATTCTTACATACTTAAGTTAACTATAACTTTCTTATTTACAACATAAAAAAATCGATTCCTATTGCAAATATATTCAAGTATTATAGTTGCGTTAAATATATTTATATAGGATAAATAGGGTTATCCGATAAATTACTTAAAGAAAAAAAAATTCCGCGCAACAGTTTGAAAATGAAAAAATGAATAATGTTAAATTCGTTCGGATTTCCAGAGTATATAAGTTTACCATACAAAGGATAAAAGAAGTAGAGTGGAGAATCACATCGTTTTTCATAATTAACTCAAAGCTTTGAGCTTTTTCCATTGTAATATAAAACTTATCTTTTTTGAGGATTCCATTTTATTGCGAACTACCGTGCTATAAGGAAGATGAATGCATATTAGCGTGATTATGCACGTATGGAAGAAGGAGCGGAATATTTCAGAATTTACATTAGATAGGAAAAGCTAACAACGTATTGAATTTTACGCCTAAATCCGTAATTTTGATTCGATAACGCAACAAGCTAGCGACGATGAAATATTTGTTGATAAAAATGCGTACATTGCTATATTATTCGGTGGCATTTTATCGGGTAAAGCTGTTATCCAGCCGCTTTACTCCATTCAAAAACAAATATAGTGATGGTAATAAATAACAAACGCATTGAAGTTTGGTGAGTATTTTAATCATTAAGATACGATATTTCTCCATTTTTAATTAAACTTATTTCCGAACCGATTCTTTATCTGCATCTTCAAGTGAATCGAAAGCAAATTCACTTTCACGAAGTTAGTTAAATATTAATTTTGATTATTATTAGATTCCTGTTTCTCGTTAAATTGAAACATAATAAACAAATTAGTGTTTAGACTTATTATTGCAGATTAAATTTTTGTAACAAAATCCTGTTGAGTGAAAAATGTTTCTCCTTATTTTTCAAGACTAAACACAGAAACATAACAATTTTATTATGCTGAGTTTTTGAATGTAGAGACCATAGGAACCTATGTAAATGAATGTGTCGACATGTACCATAGGTGAATTAATTTTGTATTTGTAATGACTGAAAGACAGAAATATAATTAATTTAAATAAATAATTAACCTCCTTATCATATTTCTTGGTATCATCTGTTACTAAATACAAAACTAGTGACTCCAATAAATTCAAAATATGATATTATATTGCAAAACTGAGCTCTCACTTGTACGTCTTATGTTTTAGAATATGAATGTATAAATTTATATTTTCAGCTGTTCAGAAGACACAGCTCGTTATCGGATAGGCAACGACAGAGTAACAAACTTCCGGTTATGGAAATTTAAAAATCTGAGTCGTCATATGGTTATTGAAAAAAAAAAAATTCTTAGTAACCTCATTTTTGTAAACGGTGTTCTTGAAAGACCTAAACATTGCAATTTAAGGATAATTTCAAGTGATTAGTTATTTATGGCCAATGAAGAAATAAATCATAGATATTATTTTTGTATTTAAGGAAGATTTCCTCCGAGTTTTTCCGACAAGATGAGCAAAGTTATCATTTACGTCAATTACTGGCGTTAATGGACACGTTGAGAATTTTCTGCTAGTTAATTGATGGATTAAATCCCAATCGAATATTAGTTGCAAACCTACCGACTGGCATAAAAGTTCCATTCGGTATTCAATGGTCTTGATTTATTATGTTTTAATTATAATTGTAATATATCAAAGTTCTTACGTATTTATAAAATTTTGTAGAATAAAATAGGTAAAGCAAAATGTAATACATAAATAACAATGTCGTATTTTGCTTTTCTGGTACATGGCTATTCTGTCCAAAATTTATTATTATTTAATAGATGTATTCGTTCGCATACACAACAATACCCACAAACACAATACTAAAAAACACAATATTAATTTAAAATATCAACGTTTACATAAAAGATTATAATTTTATTTTGTCCAGACCTTATTAAGGATCTTCATTGATCTATTTATCCAATTCGTCTGAAAAAATGTACCAGGCTCGTAAGTGAATTGTTTTTTCTACGTTATCGAGTTTTCAGCCGTTCCTCGTTTATACGACCATCAATATGAAAGTGCGATTACCGGGCGAATACTTCACCCATATTTTATAGGTGCATTATCACCAATTTTTTCATTATAATTCCAGTTGATTTTGAAGATTTATAGACTGAATTTAGATTGGTAACATATCAGATTGAGTTATGTCATCGAAACGTTTCTTTAAGTGATTGAAAAGCACGCGGTAACAAAAAAATACTTAATAAAAAACTTAAGAAAATAAACTTTTAAATTTTTATACTAAGCCATTGAATTGGAAAATTGAACACTCGTTTTCATAATTTTCAATATATCAAGACTTCCAAACAGAAAGAGCGAGGTGATTTACATTTCGGAAAAAAATATTGTTTCTTATTTTGAATGAAGTATTATAAGAGTCTTACAGTTGCAGCATTATTTATCGACGATTGTTTCTTATATCAGACAAAAATAATTACAACTTCTATTTATAGATTATATCTTCTGTTACTTAAATTTCAAGAGCTTTTCCAGTCATAAATATCTCATAAAAATATCGATTAATGGTAATATGAAAAATCTACCAAAATATATAATTTAGAGCGTAGAGCAAGTTGATGTCGCTATATGATCGATTTACTATCTATAAAAAGAAAGAAAAATAACATTTCTTTAGATATTGCATTATTAATAGCTATTGTCATAACATTTTGGTTCATAATATCCCGATGAAAAATTTAAAATAGTATCGTTACATTTTCTACTCAGCTTGATGCGACGAACTCTGACTTTACTTGTGTGTTATTTTCTTACTTTATCTATCTCTAAACTGTGTACAGATTTTCGTTATCACATAGCGCCACCCACTTGGGCTGCGATCTATATACATGTATATTTGCGTTTTTTCGCATTAATGTAAACATTGCTTGTTTGACGAGATCCTCATGAACTGAGAACTGATTGAAATTGAAATGTGTGACGGGAAACGATTTTTCTAGTTCCTTTAATATATATATATATATTACATATACATATACATATACATATACATATACACATACACATACACGTACACGTACACGTACACGTACACGTACACGTACACTTACACGGACACGTACACGGACACGTACACGTACACGTACACGTACACGTAAACTTACACGTACACGTACACGTAAACTTACACGTACACGTACACGTACACGCACACACACACACACACATACACATACACATACACACACACACATACACATACACATACACATACACATACACATACATATACATATACATATACATACACATACACGTACACGTACACGTACACGTACACGTACACGTACACGTACACGTACAAGTATACGTATACGTATACATATACATATACATATACATATATATATATATATATATATATATATATATATATATATGTATGTATATATATATATATATATATATATATATATATACACTCTTGCAATTTACACAGATCGTCGCGGGTTGAAATGATTTGATTGTAAGGAGTTTTATCGTCTGTTAATTAGAAGTAATTGTCTTCCTGGTAATAAGTTAGACACGTATAGTTTAAAAAAAGGAAGTAAGAATAATTTCCATGTAAACACATATTTGTCGTCGACATAATTCTTGTGATCAACCCAGCACACCACGTTGGGTTGATCACAAGAATTATGACCTTTGACGATGCGACGTACCGTGAGCTAAATGTCCCAGGTTTGATTCCCGACTACTCATAGAGCGGAGCTGGACCGATATGGTACTTGGCTGTGAGAGATTGCTTTCGTAGTGATAAATTCGCCATATTATCAATAAAGTACATTGAAGTCTATAAATAAGTATTTTCAAATATAAACTAATTTAGTACTTGAATATTAATTTGCTTCATAACTAAACTAAATTTCAAGTTTCTACTTTACACCCTTTTGCAAAAACGGTTAAACAGACAAACGGTTTGGCACGTGAGTGATGTTATAATTATTTTGCGTTTTCGGCAACCGGAAAAGAAAAATTGTGAATAATGAAATTTTGCCTTTTTTAATGTTATTTCAGTATTTCCATATAAACGAGTTGAAATGGCAACAGTAAATCGGAAGAGTATTATATTCATGGATAACGCATATTAATTATATATTTTATAACAAGAGGTCACGTAAAAATGTCGACGTGATAAGTTAGTAACATTTATGATAGGGCAACTCGCAAATTACATTTCCGTTTACGTGATTTGAATAAGGGACGCAGTTTATTGGTTGATTTTGTTCAGCTGCTTTTTGTAAATTACATACAATTTTATTTTCTCAAAATAGGAAAGCCGTGGATATTTTGAACCATCTAAAAAGTTGTGACTTAAAGAAGTTTTGAAATTATTACATTTATCATAACAGCATTAAACATTTTTGAGATACTTCTAGCACATTTGTCATAAATATATTTGCACATTTCTCATAAATATATTTTTTAACAATGATATTTAATTTGTGAATGTTAACTTTATTCACTAACACGCAGTGAGATTTTGTCACGAAATTATACCGGTTCATCAATTTATTATTTGGGAATCATAAATATGATGGTCAATGTTTGCAGTAAATTTCAAAACTTTTTCATTTCATATTTGCATTGTCAAGTAAAAGTGAGGATTCTCACCAAGCTGAATGACTATTTTACCAAGGAATCAATTGTTTTCCCTAGAGGTATTACGAGTTATACCTCTAATTTGTTATTTGTTAGTTATATTTATTTTACCTACATTATTTGACATGTGGTACATATAAAACTATTTTCAATATTTTCGGATTCCTCTTATTTGCCAATGCAAAAATGAAATGAATTAATCGCGATGGGATATTTTTTTTGTAATTTTTAGATTTCACAACGTAACAACATTTTTTTGAATATTTCTTTTTTATGGAATATTTTATCTTTCTACGTTTAGGTATATTGTATCCAGACAAGGTTTATACATTTAAACATCATTGGAAACCCAAAAACAAGAAATAATTTAAATTTATGTTAATGTGTAATTCTTCTATTAATAACTAGAAAATGTGTCGTTAATCGACACATTTTCTAGTTATTAAGTTAAATGTTAAGTTATTTTGATCATTTATTAAGTTTATTTTATATGCAACGTAAATAATAATATGTATTATAAATCAAAACAACTACAATAATTAAGGAATATATCATTTCGAAGATATAGATGCAGACGTAAAAAGCTGGCGCAAAGAAACATATTTCATGTGAACTATGTTCTATCAAGGGGTGAAATTGCTTATTGCCCTTATAGGTGTAGACGAACCCATTCCTCACTAAATTTTCCTCGCTAGATTTGTGACGCAAAAATGAATTCAGGATTATTATATTTTTTACATTTTCCTTAATTCAAATTTGAATTAAAGAAACTGCTTCTAAGTCTACCATGCAATCATGGAATATGATAAAACGTATATGAAAAACTGAGCTGCTAGAGGAAGTAGTAACTGGATTCATTACATGGGTTTTATCTCACAGGAACAGCGTAATATGCTACGAATTAAACACAGATACTGTAAACGAGCTCAGTTTTTTAGGTGTCTTGGTGTCGTTTCTCTCAAATGTCGACTGAACGTTGCTGAGACTCAAGAACTTTATGTAAAGCGAATCAAGGATGTAGAATCGAGGTTTCCTGGAAAATGTCATTAATGCGCACTAGGTGGATATCGTTATGCTGAATTCAATATAAGAAGACGCCAAGAGCTTGGAACAACAAACTCCTCTGAAACATCAAGTTCTACTCGCGATACTGAGAATGTGCCTGTTCTGCTTACGTGTTATTCCGGCAAAAAGCCGGGACACTTAGAGCCGGTTTGTACAAATAAGGAAATTGAAGCTACAGTGAAGGACGTCAACTTGTGTGAGAAATTTATGTCGAGAGGCACCTCGAGGATGTCTTACGATGAGTCAGAAATATTTTTATTAAGGAAAAGAAGGTTATAAATAAATTTACATTTATCTCATCTATCTTATGGGTATTGGGAGTTATGGTGTTAAATGTATACTTCAGATTTTACGTAACATAGAAATCGGGGAAGTTTCTGAATTGCCGTAGACAATTGCATCTCAGAAGGTGCAATGATAGCGAGAAATATTTTGCAGAAATTGATAGTGAGAACTTATCTTTTTCTTCGAAATAGATTAATAATATCTGCAACTCTGATCTCGAAGCTGAACAAGATAAATATCCTTTAGACCTCATTACGATTATAATTGGGGATGATAATGAAGCGCTCATACGGTTGCTCAATAAATACACAAACCATTTTATAAGAGTGTTTCTAATAGATATGTAAATACTGGGGAATTAATGATTCATTTAGTTGACTTGCATAAAGGTACCACAGAGATGTACATACTGACTAGGTCCAATAGAGAAACAGATAGCTAAACAAAAGACGCAAAAGAAATGCATGCAAGCTCTTCCCATTTCGCCAGCCGGAGTCATCTGGTGAAGAAAAAATATATTAATGATCGAGTGTAATATTGCGTAAACTAGAGAGTGCTTAACTGTCATATGCGTCCTGAATATAACACTATACGAGTAGTTATCTTAGTGGCATATATATTTCTCCTCTTTGGATATGGCATCAGAATTACGCCAAGTCCTAGTTCATTGGAATTTGATGAAAAGGACAACGTTTGTAATACTCGAAGTTAATATGAATATCTGGCCATACCCTTCGATCTGCGCAACGTACCGTCCTTATACAAGAGATATATATCTAGAGCTCTAGGCTATTTGAAAGATAAACCATTAATTTGTATAGACGATATACTTAAGTAAACATCGTCCTTAGCTTATAGATATATGTGCTATCCAAGTAAAATTTTCCGTAAATTTTACCAAATAAAAGTTTATGAAGCGAAAAATTTGTTATTTTGGTTATAACATTCATGGAAGTGAAGTGTAGTCAAATTCTCAAAGAATTCAGATTTTGTTAAAATCTCCTCAATTTGAACTCACCATTTTCTCATGTTGGCTCCATACTCCAGAAAATTTATTTCAAAATTCATACAAATTGTCGGTACACTACATCTATATCTTTTGATACAACACAAAAGTTTCAACTTCTTCTAATATTAAATTTGAAGAGATTCCTAATATCATTATAGGGATATTTATATCCAAACCCGTTTTGACTAATCTCTGAATTTTTCCGTTGGACTTTACTGTGACAATAGCTTTGATGATTCTAGGGATATCATAGACAAAAAAAATAATTTCCTGTATGTCGTTGAATATTTCAGCCGAACAACATCCGAAGTAGAATTGAAGAATTATCTGTTATACGATCGGTGGAATACTTTAGGCATTAATTACACGAACGGCATTACAAAGTATACCCGGGCTTTAATTCCTGGGGGCGTTCAAAGTTCAAAATACCTAACCTTATTTTGCCTGTGTACAGGCTTACGATTTCGAAATTATTTACCATGAAGGCACCCAAATGGAGTTTGAAAACGAAAATACAAAAACTGAAATTCTTGCCTACAGTTCATAACTGATTTTTAGGTGTGTGTTTTATTTTTTAGTAATTGTAAATCTCCATTATCTATGTAATTAACTCTAATTATACTGTATGATTTGACTGTAGTAAAGTTAGTTGAAAAGACAATGTTATCCCGGTTATATCCATTTGTGATTGATCGTTAGGATACATTCATCTGGTTTCAAGCTTGTAATATCTTATTAGTCAAAGGGACAGTGTCATTTGGCCATATTCTGGAAGAGTGGATTGTGACTATGCACTCGTCGGGTTCAGTTCTGCCGTAATATGTTTGGTCAGTGGTATTATATATGTATTATATAGTGGCATATGCGGTCATGGAAAGGATGCATGTTTTACTCGCTGTTTGCTGCTAAATTTAAATGGGTCATCAGGTTGGTCAAGAGGACGTGTGAATTAATTGGAGAGGGATATGTTTTTTTGCTTATTACAGAACTACAAGAAGCGTGCCACGTTGGCGCAATTTTTGTTACATCAATGGAAAGAGGAACGATAATTGACATTTTCTAGCGGAGCGGTGCATCATGTCGATTGTCGGCGAGGGCCATATTGATGACGTCCTTTTTTGAAGAAGCGGATCGCGCACCATGTCCTCGATGAATCGCTAAAGTTCTTCGTAATCTATGTCGATATTTCCTCCAAAGTGATTAAATTAAGTTATTTACCTCGTTAAGATAATGTGCACACACATTATCGTAAAATTGTTAAGTATGCACATTATTGGATAGATTATTGTAATTAGTGGTAAAACAAACTATAAATAATATTTTTCTTGTATTTACATTACTAGTGTTTTCTCGCCTGATACTCACACGTCATGAATATTAAAATAAACATCATCCTGAGCTCATAAATTTATATGAACATGTCTTTTGACGACGTTTTTTTTCATAACGACACGTGATTATCATTGCAAAAAGACATATTCGTTTCGTAACAATTTAAGAAATCCCATTTAAAATACATTTATTTATTCAGTCTCCAAAGTTATGTAGAATACCTTAAAACAAGAAATCCGTTTTGTTTTCCTTAGAAAAGTAAACAAAAAGCAAGAACGTTTCTCAAGTGAAGTAAGTCAGAACAATAGAAACCTTGTTACAAGTTACGTAATTAGCATTTAAAACAAAACGGAGGTTCTCTTTGTTTAATGTCGAGTACACTTACAAACGATTAACAACCGGGAATATTAAGCTCTTTTGTATTAAATTGTATTGTACTAAGCACGTTATCCATTCGATGAGGCACGTAGGCTTCAAATACTGGGCAAAGATTTTGAATCATTGCTATGAACTGAGCTTTAATACGTTTATGACCGCAAATAATTCTGAAATTTTCCTACTTGTTCAAAATTTCGAAATGATAATAAGCTAACAGCAATAAATAATTTCTTTAGCTTTAAAATATTTTAATTAACTTTTTTTAATTTAAACTCTCTACTAATATTTTATGTTTAGTGGGAATCTATATTGTATACATCATATATTCATTATTATATTAATATGTTAATTTAAATGTTTTGAAATATTGCGATTCACAAATACGTAGCACAATTATTTTTCGGAATTATTTTTTCAAAATGATAATATTTGAAATGTCATGAATAAGTAATAAAATAGTTTTAAAAATGATTTTCCACAGACGCTTTTTACAAACTACACTTTTTTGGTTCGATGAACATGTTCACATGCATCTTTGTCTGGATTTCAGCTTTTAAGTTCTGTTCTATGAACTCCCTTCTAGTCACAGATCGGTCTTTTAAACGGATGAACACAAAAGATAGTTCGTAACTGGTTCTTCAATTAATAGCATCATTTACATCTTTTGTTACTGTTAACATTTCTATGTTTTATAGATTTATATACTTATTGGAAATAAGAAAGAAAATTAAATTTAAATTTGCCTGTGTTCTCTGTTCTCTGTCTGTTCATTGTCTGTTGTCTGTGTTCTAAAATTTTTCAATTTATTAAAAATTTAAAATAGTACAAAATACTTATTTTTCATATTCAGGAAAAAAAGAGTACTAGAATTCTTAAGCAAATTATTTCAGAAATTTACGATCCTAATCAATATATCTTCTAACCAAAGTGTTAATTTTGTTGAATACATATTACTAACTTGTTTATAGTTTGTAAATGGTTCATTAAACTGAGTTAAAAATTGATGAAACGAAAACAATTTTTCTGAACCAAAAAAGATCTATTATTTTAATATTTATTCTACCCTACTACAAATTTATTTTATTAAATGAAATTAGGATATATCATCTTTCATCATGTGAGCTTCTTGAGTTAAAAACTGTATAAGTTATGTTTATTTCAAAAGTCATATCATCACCAGGTTGACTCTCAGTAAAAAAGTAACTCATGCGGGAAAAGTACGGTATAGCAGCGCTTGTATGCCTTGTTCATGGTAAAAATGAAGATAGTATTTTTAAAATCTTATACGCTTCTATTTTTGCAATAGAAATACATCTATATATGGGCTAAAGGGATGGGATTTTCTTTGACTTCCTGCATTTCTTCCTCAAATATTTCATCTTTCCTTACTAGTACTATCTATACCCAAGCTTGAAATTCTTCTTTAAAAGTATGCATTAAGCACTCTTATAAACATGCGGTAGTGTAAATGGCGTTGTACTTTCGTGTATATACGCTGATAAAGCCGAGCTTCTGTGCGAATATGATTAAGAATTTGTCGTAAATTAAATATACTTGTGTAATTTGTTTCTGTACACTTATTGGAGTATTGTGACTAGAAGGGAGTTCATAGAACAGAACGGAAAAGCTGAAATCCAGACAAAGATGCATGTGAACATGTTCATCGAACCAAAAAAGTGTAGTTTGTAAAAAGCGTCTGTGGAAAATAATTTTTAAAACTATTTTATTACTTATCTATTTACTGGACGTGGATAGCTATAATGTATGTTATAAACTGCGCCTAGTTGCTGCCGACTAGTGGAATTAAGCTACGAGGGTGGTCTGAAAAGTTTCCGACCTCAACGTGAAGATGGCAAGACTCGTAAATAAAAGCTAGTGAATTTTGTTGTTCATCTGTTGACGATTACTCACCAAAGTTTCAGCCATCTTGGACACGCAGTCGTTGAGTGAGTTGATGCGAGTGTTTTTGTGAAAATGGACAAAATCGAGCAACGAGCTGTCATTAAATATTTGTTTTTGAAAGGCAATACGCCTAAGCAAATCAAAGATGAGTAGGATTATGTGTATGGGGACTCTACACCATCATTTACCACAGTGAAATTTTGGGCAGCTGAAGTTAATCGTGGCCGTAAGAGCTTGAGAGACGATGAACGTTCGGGACGTCCGAAAACTGCAGCTACCGACGAAAATATCGCCAAAGTTCACCAAATAGTGCTAGACGACCGCAGAATTAAAATGAGAAAGATAGCAGAGGTTATGAACATGTCAAAAGAACGAATTTGTCACATATTAAATGAACATACGAGGATTATCTGAATATTAATGTGGTAATTAAGGCATAAGTGCGGCAATTAACTATGAACATTTAGTAACTATTTGTTTTTTTTGCTAGACACAAATCCTGTAATAACGGGTTTCTTTTTTAACTGCACTAAAAAGAAAAAACCAAAAAAGAAAAAAGCGGACCTATTGTATTGACCCGTATGCTGATTGTTGTAAGACAATACGAAAGTAAATTCAAGTATTTTACCAACCCAACACGTTTTTATTGATAAGTTAAATATTTCGATGTTTTCGCTGTAATGCATTTGCCTGTCAAAGAGAAAAATTAAGAAAAAAGTTTTGCACCATTATTACATTTTATTCAAACGGGAAAATTTTTAAAATAGTTTTCCAGTACCAAATAGCGTAGTTTTTTTACGCCACTAGAGTCAACAGTAGGTGATTAAAATGTATATGTGTTTAGGAAATCTCACCAAAATTAGGTAATTTTTTTATTTTGATATATCAAGAACTTTATGTATGAGATAAAAATTAATTAATACCCATAAATTATTTTTTGGCCTCATAATATTTTGAGTGAATCTTTTGAAAACACACTTTCTGCTAATTTGATGTTTAGCCTAAATATAATTTTCGCTATATAGTTAATACATTATAATTAAATGTATATAGTATATTACTATTTTTTGGTATTTATTAGTTTATTTTGTTTCTTTATTTAACACACACATTTATCGCTACATTACAGGTAAATTACATGTATCGATAAAAATGAATGGTTTTAGAAAGTTTAAACTTTTAGACTAAACATAAATACAAAAGTATACAAGAACTACAATGGACTGCGACGACACATTTCGACAAATTTACTTTCAATCATTATAAACAAATCGCACTCTGGCGCGAACGCGTTAACGCTATTTCTCGCGTTGAGTGATTTCTTGAACGCTATTTCTTGAGGTAGATATTATTTTAATCTATATGTTATTTCATATTTATATTCTTTAATTATATCTTTGAAAGTCTTTTAAATAAATTATCTTATTTCATGTTTTAAAATTCCCCACTTAATCTCAGATATCAAAATTTAATTAAACTTCTCTGCGAGTGCTTTTTTCCATAACGATTTCCATTTCTTTTTATATTGAAGATAATTTTTTTTTTAATGTACATCCGTTTAAAACATTTAATTACGAATTTTTCAATAATTCCTTTTTAGATCGTAACTATAATTTATAATTTTATACTAAATATATTAAAATTCCTAGTGCAAAAACACCCATATTCACCTAGCAACTCTGGTTTACTTTGCCCCATTTTTATTGAATTAAGCTTAGAAAAAGTAAAAATAAATTCACCCGCTGCATCGACCGTAGCGGCAGGTAGTGTTGGGTCATACCTACGAGGATTTATCGCGTAATAAACGTAAAAGTTTTGTTAGTCATTAATCAGTGTTTAACTAATATTACGCGTTGTATAGACCGTGTCAATAGTAGCTCGGTAGTCAGAATTTATTAAGATAAAGGCAATAAACGGGCGAGAGTAAACAAAACGTTATGATTTCCGACTGAAGCTTTCTGAAAACTTTCATAAATAACGTATTATTGTATTTTAGTAGCCTGTGTATGAATAATGAGTATGTAAAAATACAGTGCGAAGTTTAATAGTGAAATTGAACGAAGAAAATCATAAAAAATTGTTTATAATATTTACGAGTGCATTCTTCAGTTATGTGGAATCTAATTGGTCTCTGTTATTATACAACTAATATGTTAGGTAAAAATTAAAAAAAAATTAAAATAATATTTGATGATAGTTTTAATAATAGCTAACAAACTTTCTATTAAACAAAAAATGATGCATTATTTAAATGTGACTTTTATTTATATATCCTTAAAAACTTTGAAATAAAGTTCGTGAAAAGTTTGTGCAGTTTATGAACTAGTCAAAATTCGTAATTAACTTTTTAATTAATTTGATTTGTAGTGTAGTTTTAGCATTGTTTCTGCTTGCACTGTCTGCTGTTTAAATTGTTATTTGGACTTTCCTTGGGAAATGAATAAACAAGATATATAGAATAATTAATAGTTTCTTGTTAGTATTATATTTCAAGAATATATATTTGTATATGCAGGTATTTGATAAATTTATAATATTTTTTGGTATTACTTTTGCAGTAATATACCTCCCCAAAACATAATTGAGATCTTGGGGTGCAAACATATCGTGGCTTAATTTCGTAGCTATTAGCGGAAGAAATAAAAGCAAATTATCTAAATTTGTCATAAAATAAATATTCGATTTTATCCTTGTTAAAAATATCTACAAAAATTTTCATCGAGTTGAGAAAATTGATATTATGGATCAAAATTTTCCAATACGATAATGACATTAGCGGTGAAGGAAAAGAATTAAGTGCGTCTTATTGGTTTTCAATAGGCACATGGAGGATGACCATTTTCCCCACTATATTTGGCCTGATCTCATGAAAATAATAAATATTCATACCTGCATTTTCTCTCCAAAATTCCTTCTTTTCCGTGTTTCCGAAAATTCACTCGTTTAACGACGTATTTTTGTCAGTGCATTTTCACGTTACACCCCATTCCTTTAATAACCACTTTGTGTGGAGTTATGCACGTAAGGAATTAATACTTAAACCACTTTGTATGGAATTATCCACGTAAGGGATTGGCGTTTTATCAAGGGCTTCTATGTGATCATTTTTCTGAATTTTGGTTATGTTAAATTTATTAATTATTAAAATGTTGGTATTAACTACTTTGGTAGTAGCTAACTGTTGTGAAAGCAGACACTTTTCTTGTTAGTTATAGTGATAGGGAAGATAAATTTTAGGATTCAGTTCAAAGAAATATTTATTACAACTATTTAAATAAAATCACCACGTGCAAATAAAACTCATGTGCTGAGGATTCCGTTCATTGCAATGAGTTTATTATTCATTTGCATACCTTACCCATAATTGCTAGAAGTGACTGAAAAAGTTTCAATCACGTACATTTGTAAATTTTCTTTAGTAGAAAATATGTTAACCATCGTCACGTCCATCGCTCTCAGCTTAGTATTTTTTTAAAAACGGTATTATATAATAGGAAGTATTTTAAATATATTTGTTAACGGACTTTTTTAACAATTTAGCTTTTGTGTTCATTACATCGTTTTTAACATTTATAACAGAATTATGTTATTATATCTCAAGTACTTGTAAAAATTTCTTATTTAATTATTGCGTAATAATCACTTAATTATCCTGAGTTTTCTTATCGTAGCTGTTTACATGGTTATTTTCTATTAAGTTTTATCTCCGTAGCTGACTTACTGCGCTCACAAGTTCAGGCTTTTAAGGTGTAAGAGTCTTGTGTTTTATTTTTAATTTATTCGCAGTATCGCAAAGGTTTTTTAATTTATGATTACCTTGGTTTCGCATTATGAGTACTATTAGAGAGACATTGTTTCGGATTGACTTCAGTGTTTAATTACTTCAAGGAAAATAATTAAACACCATTGGTGAATATAATTTTAGTTTTCCTTTTATATAAACAGCTGCTATCTACTTTTCACGACCAATTGAGTAATATTCTTCATTTCCTCCTCTTTGCATAGAGAATTTTGATTTTACATATTTATTTACAATAATACGTATTTATTATATTTTATTTTCTATATTTGCTAAAAAGTTAACGAAAAAACGAGATTTAGTATTTATCTTCTGTAAACATGCGAATTCTAGAATATAATAGTTAAATAAAATTAATTATTACACAAAGGCTCCGCGTTATTCTATTTCATTCAGTGATTAAGGGGAAAGTTGGTTTCCATTATATGTATCTGAATATTTTGTAAATAACATTTAATTTACAACACACACTTAATTTTCAAATTTATATTCAAAAAATTAAAACACGTTATCATGAAAGTAACAAAAACAACAAGATCAATCATCTTTCGATGCGAGATACGCATGAGTTTGTTTACACATTTGATGCCAAACTGGTGACTTATGACTTCAGAAAATGATGTGATTGGCATCGAATGGAATCGTAGATAAAATCTCAAAAGATTCGCGGACCGTCATTTCATCAAATATTTATTTTCCTCTGACAATTTTTTTAAATGATAGATAATTTAATGTATTTTAGTAACAACCACCATAAATAATAATTAATATATATATATATATATATATATATATATATATATATATATATATATATATATATATATATATTCGAAACAGTGTCATGAATGATTCGATCATGCTAAAGAACCTTACCAAACAATGTAAGGTACAAACTCAATTCTATACTGAATATATTTGGCGTTAATTTTGTAGAAATTCATTATTCCCAATTAAATGAAACTACGTGATGTAGTATTATTTCTACTTTCTTAAAGTTCTTTACCACGACTTAGGTTTCTTTGTGGTTTTGTGAATCTTTTACCACGACCTAGGTTTCATTGTGGTTTCGTGTATCTTCAGGTGGGATCCACCTGAAGATGTTGTAATACAACGAAACCTAGGTGATAAAGAACTTTAAGAAAGTAGAAATAATACTACATCACGTAGTTTCATTTAATTGTGATCAATTCTATACTTTACTATTTGGAGAGTCTTAAGGGCATGATGTTTGAAGAAAGCTGCTGTATATGATTACATCTGCTAGTTAGCTGGCAACGCGACACTAAATTTCTTAATTAGGTTTTCATAGTTGAGAACTGGAAGTTTTCTTCGCGACCTTATCTACACTTTAAGGCAGTAGAAGGTCAATTGAGTAATTACAGCGTGAAAGTTATAAATAAAATTGACTACACGTAACACAAGACCCACTGAAAGTTGCTGCGCTAAGGCTTTTTATATTCATTTTACTTTAGTATGCGTCCTTAGTTGTGTGGAACGTTTTGACCTGGAAAGTTAAATACATACTCTGTCGTTAACCCGCCATTGGTGACATCATTTTCACTTACAACATTGGTAACGCCGGTCTCATAAACCAGGGTTTCCAACCTAAGATTTGGCCAACCATTAACTAGTTATCCTACTTTTAGTCAGTTTAGGTTTATTTGTAAACTTATTTTTAATAATAAAATAAAAAAATTCAGTCAATCACAGGTTGTTTATTATTTATTACACAATTGTACTTACGTCACTAAAAAATACTACGTTTTACCCATATGTTTATAAAAATTTGAAATTAGTAACAATGTTTGACTTCGTCGACTAAAATCAGCCTTTGTCAGTCTTAGGATATAATCTTATGGCATCGACCTTTACGTAAAGCACCAGTGGGTCCAGGTTCATCATTAGACTTCAAAATCTCTGAAAGCCTTTCTCTCATCAGCCTTGGTAAGTTCAGTTGTGTACGTCTTTCTCTTAGATAAGGTTCATGGCTAAATTCTCAATAAAATGACTTTTATGAAAATAATTTTTAATGTTTATTAGCTGTATGTATCACCTGACTGTTAATTGTGCTGACATTGAGCATAGCGTAAAATACAACCACAAGCCATATTCTTGTTGTTCTGGCACAATTATAATTTTCACATAAACGGTCTACTACGTCAACTCCATCCTTGGTATCATTATAATTCAAAATTATTTCAGGTTTTTGAGTTTCTTTACCAACTTGAGCATCATTGTGCATAGTACTGATCAGCATGACATTTTTGCCAGTCTTAGGAACATGTGAAACCAAAATCATATTGCTGCCAAAGCCTTGACATATTAGACTTGACACTTCGGCCACGTAAACCATTGAATTCCGGACGGATTTCCTTTTTGTTCTTCCTGATTGTTTCAATCGTTAGACCTTTCTAGAGCAATGCTTTAGCTAAGGGTATACCGGTGTACCAATTAACAGTCGTCACGTTACGACCAGTATTGTATATTGGCTCGCATAATCTTTGAACAACACCTAGGCCGGAATTATCTACATTGTATAGACCTTCATTTGTCTGTTTACTGGCATAAATCTTCATGTTGAACATGTAAAACATTTTAGCATCACAGAGAGCTTGAATATTTATACCATAAGGGTTTGATTTATTGGGGATATATTGTCTAAATGAACATCTGCCACGAAAACCTAATTTTTCATCAACAGTCACAAATGCAGGTAATTATCCTTGCAATTCTGGGCAAACTTCTTAAATATTTCTCTAATATGACAAAGCTTGTCAAGTGCTTTTCTCTGATACCTTGCAGTACCATCGTCAAATCCCAAAACTTGGAGCAGATATTTAAACCTCTGGGTAGACATAGATAATCGAAATATCTCTATCAAACCACCATCTGTTCAAAATAATTCATCAAAATTGATATGATTGGATTTCTTCACTCCGGGTAACAATAACAATCCCATAAACATTTTATTTCGTTTAGATTAGTCGATCTGGCATATGTTTCCCTGTTATATTTATGTTTTATGGTGTCAATATACTGGTTGGTGTACTTGACAATTATATCAATTATACTATCGTCAAAGAAGTGTTGCCAAATAATGAGAGGGTCCTTTACATTTTGCATAGCCCGTATTGGTCCCGGTAACTGAGTTATAATATTATGACTTCTAGTACGGACTGATTGACGATGGGGTTCCTTACTCCATTTTGTACATTTGCCTTTCCCAAGTAAAATGAAGAGTTGTTACCTGAAGATTCTCGGTCACTCAGATCTTCTTCGCTGTCCGTATTTCGATCTGATGCTAGATTTTCTGTTTCAACGTCGCTTTCAGTTTCACTATCCGATGATTTTTGTGGGCTTTTCTCATCAAATCTTAAAACGTCTCGTAAAAGAGTCTCAAGACGACGCTATTCTCTTTTGTAAGACATTCTGAAACATGGGATTCATATTTGATAATCAAACCTGTGAATTTTTTTAAAAAATATCCATAAAATTATACAAAAATCACATTAATCAAATACAATAAAATAACATAATAAAGATAACAATAACTGTAGTACTAACTTTTGATTTTATTCTGAGGTTTTTAAGATTCTGTGCTAAATTAATTGTCATTATGTTACTTACATGTTTGTTGACGCCGGTCTCACTGACCGGGTTGGCGCCAAAACTCGGGAACGTGCGTCCGCGCCGAAGTCGCGAGCGGTACTAACGGCGTGGGACTCAAAATAAGGCAGCTATTCGAAATGCAACTCGAATACAACCTGCTGCCTTAGAATGGAAGCCATAAATATTGTTTAGCGTTTACCAATTCTTTTACTAGGTTTGCAATTTTGTAACATTTATAAGCGTGATGTCTTGTGAGTTCGTGACGTACATTGTATATGACTTGCATTGTTTCATATTTATGCAAAATTGTTCCAACATATCAAAACTATAGTATTATGAATGGAAAGCACTTCGATTATCTTAGATAATGATAATTTTACCGTTTTATAAATGCAGTATTTAACTAATTTATCATTGGCTAAATTATTTATTACCGACTTCTTATGGAAATTTTACATAAAAATGTTAGAAAAGATAAGGTTAATAAAACAATCAAAAAATTATATTAAAAGCATTTGCGTTTTTTGCGTTATCACTGTTATATAAGGCCTAACTTCAATTAGGCGTTTAATAGCAAATTTATTCAAGTCACATCTAGAGAAATATTTCTAACGACTTAATGATACTTAACTTTAAGAAAAGTTATAATGCAATTGACATTAAACCATGTGTAAAAGAGGGTTTCGTATTTCTCTAGGTTTTGTAAGTTAATCGGAATAATTTTTAATAAAATAAAAATTCTAGGACATACTATTTGCCAAAAATAACTTGTTTTATTTGTTTAACATAAAAAGCATCTAATCCTGTTGAAAATATTGATTCAATACTGTAATTTTTTTCCAAAGCAACCTACTTAATTAACTAGACTCATATCGTATAAGTTGATCTCATTTCATTATTTCTGAACATTAGGTTGCGCTACTATTGATTTTAGCAAATATTTAAGCAATTCAATGTGAAAAATCCTTTGAGTTGAAAAAAAAACGTCAACATAATTGCAATTTTTTTAGAATTGGTGTAAATTGTTAGATTCCAGTTCCGAAATTGAAAACCATCCGATATTCCCTGCTCTATATGTGATTTAGCGATGGATGGATATGACAAAAGTAAAGAAAAGAGAGTTTTGTTTTGATATGGAATCTTAAAATCGGTAATTTATACCACTTTAATATTGCAATTCAAGTTTGTATATGTAAGCGAGCGATGGGGAAAGTCGTACCAACTTTGTCATCAAAATATCAGTGGTGATTTAGACTAAAAATATTTCAGTGTCCAACCTGTTGATAATAAATTAACCGAAATAATGAAACAAAATTGAGATTTTTTAATAAAAATATGTTTTATGTTAGCAAGCTGTCATCTTGATATTTAGTTTGTTTACAATTTTTTTATTTATCCGTACAAAATTTAATGTGTATATTTTTCTTCAACGACCCAGTGGTATAAAATAAACGTTAACTGAATTACAGTACTGATACAATGTTTCTATAAATTATTAAAACATTTGTATAAAAGGTTAAGCGTGATGAAATGGGGCACTTTAAAGGGAATTTATATCGTAATTTATAATATATTACTATGTGTACGTAATATCCGTGTACAGTTTTGATATGTAATCATATAAGAAGTATTTCGTCGTTATCTTTAAGTGTGATATTTAGAAATAAGAACCATGTAGGTACTTGTGTGAATATTAATGTTACATAATTTTTTAAGTAGTTAAGTTAGGAAGATATGAGATAGAAAGATAAAACATATAATTAAGAAAATAAAATTAATATCTTAAATTATAATTTTAAGATCATTTCAATTAATTAATATCACCATACTATCCAATTTATGTTTTCGTTGTTTCTACTTGCTCCTTAAAAGGTAAATTTTAGGAGTGAAAATATTTTTAATTAATCTTGTATGAGTGACAGTTCACAAAAATACTAAAATGTAGGAATATTATAATTATCTTATATAACAGCGTAGAAAATATTTTTGCTTTACTATTTGTTTAGCATAAATCTGATAATTTCATAACATTGAAAAAAATATGCTTCCGAACATAAATTTAATATTTGAATTAGATTTACTTTCATGATTTTGGTAATTACAGAAAAATAGAAATGAAACGAGCAGTTTTTCTTGTGCGTTTCATTTTCCTCATATCTTAAGGTCGGGTAGAAGTACGGAGCTCAAATGTCATTGTATATTTGGTGGTATAAGGTAATATACCATTTCGCTACCAGATCCTGCTAGCATCATTAAATAATTCAAAGGATGTCGTCCGAAAATTGCGTTCTTAATTACAAACGATTAATATTCCTAACCATAAAAGCATAACAGTTTAATTTTGATACGGTGTTACAGTAGTAGCTCGAAGTTTGAAAAATACACAAATATTATATTTGCATATCAAAATTGCACGCCGCATCTTTGAAGGAAAACTTGCATCGTGAATTGCATCCGCCCACTAAAATTAGCATCTTCGCCAAGAACTATAATGTATATGACTAACTGTATATGCTAATTTTATCTTCCTGCTCGAGATTTTCCTGCGAGAGGTCGGTGAAATTAACTCAATGAGATCGGTGAAGATAGTTCGGAGTAGTTGATAAAATAATACGAATGTATGTTACCAAAGCTCAGAGAGTTTTTAATGTTAAGAATCTGACGATAGAAGTATTGGTAAGACATTGATCTTTACAACTGAACGTGAATCATTTAACTTATTTGAATATATTAAGGGGTTATATGCTAAATCACGCTTCTATTGACAATTATATTTCGATAATTGTTTTGTTAATATTTTGTTAAGGGAAGTTATGTATTTTTCATAGATTTTAAGCCGAATAAATTTATCAATAAATTAAAAACGTAATAGTTATAATTTAGGTTTCGAAAATTGCATTCATGGAGAGATATATTACTTAAATATACAGAGCCAAAATAAATACCGATAGTAAAAAGAGTTATTTATAGTCGACAATAATAAAAAGGAGTAAAGCAAAGTAGAAAAAGAAATATATACACATTATTGTTTATTCTATGCGGAATCAGAGATTATTGTCCAATCAGAGGTTTTACAAAAATTTTAATAAAAATTAAGTTTGTCAAAATTAACATCAGGATATCGTATTATTTACAAAGGAAAATAACATCGTATTATATAATGTATTAATATTCCTAGTAACATAACGCAAATGACACACTATATTTGAAGAAATCCGTAAAAGGTCTTGGAAAAATTTTAGACATTTTCTATAAAATTTCTCGAAAATTAGACACGGTGTGCAGATTTCGTTCACATTTTTAGAAACATACTGGTGCCCAAAGATAAAATCTGGTTACTCGTATATCTTATAGATTATAATTATTCTTTATTTCGGGAAATAATTATAATTCATAAGATATACGAGTAACCAGATTTTTAAAATAATAATTTAATTGTAATGAAAATAGTTATGGATTAAGGAAAAAGTTATGTTATTCTGAAATAAGAAAATATACCGAAATAACCGGAAATCAAGCCGAAAAACTTGTAAAAGCAAAGAGAACAAAAAGAAAATCATCTAAAAATACTTTGAGTAAAATGCAATTTAAAACAATATATATATTTTTTTTAATTGTATTAATTTGTTTATCTCAATAACGCTAAATCCATGAAGTTTTAATAATAGAAATAATTTGTCAGCGAATTATATTTCTTAGAACCGATCTGTCTCTCTATCTGATAATAAAAGATTGGGAAAGATTCGTTGTCATATTACATATTCGAATATCTATTGTCAGGTAAATTTTTTTTTCAGTTATTTATAAAGTATAAAAACATAATGAGTACTCTATACAAAAAAGTTAAAAAAAAATAAAGTTTTCTATTAGAAACGCGGTGGAGAAGATGGAGAGAACTTGGTTCCGAACTCTGTCCGAAATTCTATCTAGTTTAAGACCCATGCTATTTAGCCGTTATAGTATAATAATGTAAATAGTCGAAGTTTAACCAGGAGAGCACCAGTTTAAATTCAATTAAGTTAGGACATATATTTTCTCTGTCAAGTAGTCTGTATGTATAAGTTTCAATTTCGACACCACATTAAAAAACACAAATTAAAACCACATTGCAATTAGTACCGCCATTTAGATTGACCTAAAATTTAATTAATATTACCTACAGTAGTAAATATAAGCCATATCTGTCCGAATGAAATCAGCTAACAAAATTAGTGTATTTCACAACCTGTTATTTGGAGGTCAATTTGAGCTTGAATCATTGGGATCATTCGAGGTTAATCTGAGGCCAGTGTGCAGCAAAAGGAGGACTAATTAAAATTAAGTTCAATTACTTTTAGCAATAGGAATATATGTTAACAAATTAGAGAAAGTCTCTGTAAATCCATATCCAATTTGCTATCAATGTTCGAGTTCATTATTCTTAGAAAAATAGATGAATTATTGTTCATTCATTTCTTATTCTAGTCTGAACGTTCCCGTGTTCTACTTTGTCAAATGGACATTAAAGTAAATTTAATGTCTTCATCTCTTTCTATATTTTACGTAAATACGCCTGGTTTGATTGCAGATATTTGTAGCGAGTAATATATGAAAGAATTACTGACGTTCCATATGTTCTTCAGAACTGTTTTTATGAAATATATGACATACAAAAAAACCGGTTGAGTAAGATTGGACATTGTATTATGATTAGTCGTTACACATCTTGATACGTGTAAGGATTAACCATAGCGCAAGTTCGAGTAGAATTTGCACTTTTAGATTTCCGTACATAGTTACGGTTAATAAATTACGTGTATATAGAAATTAAAATATTTATTGATACATAATGTTTTTATTCAAATATTTGCAAAACTAATAAAATTTTAATATAAAAATAGCTTAATTGTAACTTTCCAAATAATTTATACCTAACTTTATTGAAATTTGTAGATTCATTATAAGATATGAGAAGTATTAGTTCTGAATTACAGCCTCCTAACTAGGTAGCTTTTTAAAATAGACCTGGTAACAAGACGGGTCTAAATATAACAGTTTGGTAATATACCAAATCGTTATGTTTTATTAAAAAAAAATATAAGTACAAAGCAGAATTATATAGTATACATGGTTTTTTAATTATATATATGGTTTATCAGAATTATATATATGGTTTTTTAATAGTATTGCACATATTGATATAGACGAATTTTTGTGTTTTACATATTTATGAACCCCATAATATATACAAATTTGTGTTATTTTAAATACGATTTTGAAGGATGAGGGACTACATAATTATATGTGAAGGTTAAAGTTTCGATATTATTTCGTTTAGAAATGTGAAGCCTACGGAAGAGCGATAGATAGATAGGCTACCGAAAAGACAACGTTGCTAAAATCAGTTCGGTGTATGGGGAGACAATAAATAAAAATAAAAGAGTTTTTTTTCATGAAAATATATAATAAATAAATTTATATGCTATTTTTCTTTTAACATTTCGTTAAAATCGATTTTATGAAAAGAACACAATATGATGGTGAGACAGATGAATAAAACATAATATGGGGGTTCCGTTTTGGTCAGTTGGCTTCGGAAATTTAATATAAAAAGACAGGCAAGTGCGTGTCAGAATGCATTCAGAGTAGGGTTATGTAATATATTAATACCTAAAATTGTTTACATTTTTCAATTTTATGGTTAGAAAGTTAGACAGAGAGAGACAAACTGCAAGTCACGTTTAAGTTTAATATTTGACAAACGGGGTGTAAAAGCAAATAAATTCATAAATTAAACCTCCATATTAGTTTAAAACACCTTTCTAATGATATTAAACTCAACTACATGACAAATTTGTTTCATTCATATGTATATGGAAGTACAAAATATTACATTTTTCAAAATTTTGATGCAAATTTATCGATACCACAAAATGAAAACTATACTTGCGAAATTTTCTTTATATTGGACTAAATTGTATGAAATCAAACAATATAGGACACAGGGATGGAAAACTGACGGACTTACATGACGAAACTATAAGATTCCCACTTCTACCATATGGCTTTGGAATCTGACCTCTAAAACGTAAATCATGGCTTAGAAATTTAATTATTTAAAAGTTTTGATAATAATTTTTAAGAAAAATCGCCGACATTAATCAAAATATCCATTAAAAATATTTCCGTAAATTCCGAGCGACTTGCTTTGTATTGTGGAATTCATTAACCAATTTTACAGTTAGTTGTAAATTAAGTATACAAATTCGAATTCGAATACAGGATACCTTAAAGGATATTAATTATAAACAAATGAATATAATTAAAAAAAATCATTTTTTTTGCTATTCAAACCCGTTATCGATTGCAAAATAGAAGGAATGAAGAATGTTTAGATTGTTTTTAATTCTACGGGAAGTTCAAATATGACAATGTGCGCTATTTTAAGATGTCCTATTAATTTTATATACATATGTATTGAATGGTTCTTAAATTTTGTATGGTTCTTTTTTGTTTACGCGGGTGAGCGCCAAATAAATAAACAGTTTGCAGATTCATTAGAACCCATTTTGACAATAAAATCGCTAGTTACATAGAAAATGTTTATTGATATTTACTCTAAGCTTAATGCAATTTTAATGGTATAACGTTACACGGTAAAATCATTAAGGGCAAATTAATGCAAATACAACAATTAAAATACCCCACAAATAGAGAAGAAATATTAATCACGATAAAACAAAGATTTTGTATTAAACAAAGGAAAAGAATAATATGAGAATTATCCAAAAGACTGATTAATGCAATGATATCATAGTGACATTCTAGAATAAATTGTAAAATTTACACGTATTAAAATAACTTCCAAGTTGATTTCATTATATTTGTGCGAACAACGAAGGAATCTATGAGGATTCAGTAACATGCAAAGAAAACTTCTTTTTTAGAATTAATTTTATTGCTTGTGCTTCGATATGCTGGTTAGTATTAGAATTCGAATCAGAGATATGATGAAGGTGAGTATATAAAAATACAAAAGTCGAATAGGGTTCATTTGCCTGATTCAAAGTCTATCTTTAAGATTTTTTTACTCCTTTTTTTGTACCTACATCGAAACAATATTTTGCCTCTTTTTCTTTTGCAGTCAAAATAATGTGGGCCTTTTTCACGTACACAGGGAGAAATTTTAATCCAGAATCATTTTCTAGTTCACACTTATGGTAGAGGTGAAAAGACCTAGAACAAAACATTAATAGGAAAAGACAAGAATAAGGAGCCGAAAGCGAGAGAATGTGTAGGGTATGCGAATTTACTAACCTGCCCTACTCACTGAACACTGCGGTCACTGAAGACCTCCGCTTTATTCGGCAAAATATATAACCTATTGGAATTATGGATTTATCGACAGAAGTATTCTGGATGTTCAGTTAATACATAACCGTTCTCTTTTTATCTTGTGTTGCTTAAGCGAAGTTTTCCGAAGTTTGCCATATTTTTTCACTGTTTATCACTGTTCTGCTTCTGTCAATCAAGGCTTAGTGACATGGAGCCTTTAAACTTGTCTCCAAGTACGGGCTTTTAACACATCATTATTTGAAATAGCACACGTCAGTCTATGGAAAATTGGCGTGAACATAGAAATAAATTATACATAGTATAGATTGATTGCCTTTTGCGTAACAAGTGAACAGCTAATCAAATCTAATCTGAACGAACGAGAGTCACCTGAAAGAACTTTTACCTTATGAATACACTTTATTCACCTTTGTGAAAATTTTCAAAAGTTTATGATATATCTTTGAAATAGAAACGTTTGTTCTAACGTTTTCACTAAAAGACACAACTTTTTCAGTAAGCACGTTTAAACTAAAGTTCTAAATTAGATTTGGAAACTCTAAGATTGGATAAACTTCTTCATGAACTTATTGGCCTTTCTCTGCGACCTTGGTAACATCCAAAAGGGCAAAGAAGAAATTAGTGTATAGAAATATAATGATCATGACAAAGGTATGGCCGAAGTTGCTGGAAGTCATTTCTTTGTGTCTTCAGCTTTTTAAATTGCGATTTTATTACTCACCTGATTAATATTTACATTTATATGAATTAATTAAATTTATTTATCTTGATTTTGCTTTCAGATATTAGTCTAAGGGAGTGATGAAATACGATTTTGATGATATGTATCCTATGTCACTGATTTCACTGACATACAATTTTAATTAAAATCATACATGAGAAGTAGTCTAGTACGATTGGTATTGGTATAATAATAATTTTTTTTTATTTTCAAATTCTCAGATATAGTTATCGCAGAGATATCCATTTCAAAGGTGTTTTTACTATAATTTAATCAATCAGGGCGTTCTCACAGCCATTCCATGGTAATGTTAAATATTTACGCACTCACGCAAACATGTGCATATTATTGTGTGTGTATATATATATATATATATATATATATATATATATATATATATATATAAACCACGATAAGCATAAGCTCGGGAAGCTACATTTTGTATTTGATTGGAACGATATAAGTACGACTCAAAACCAAAGTTAAGATCATAGATGGATAAAATTGCCGAAAAAAATTTCCAAAATGGTAAAGAAATTAGCTACAAATTTGTCTAGTACCCAAATTACACAAAACATTATTTACACTTACTGGACAAAGTTAAAACGCCTTTAACTGTACTTTTTTAATCGATTAACTATATGTACTAAAATAGAAACCAGTGAAATATCTAAAGGGATTGAATATGAAACTATCAAATTAAAATTCATTAAATTGTACGTAAAAACAATTAAATTTCAATTCACTTTTGTGATTTTTCCAAAATGTTATCTTAATTTATTTATATGCCACTTGACGAAGGCAGTAAATATATTTAGAATTGGTTAGCGGTCTCACTGTAGATGCATTTATATTGTGTTAAGGACGATTTATATTGCGTTGAAGTAAACCCCACACTATCCGTTGTGATAACGGATGTCATTTTTTAAGAATAAATAGTTAATTACGTAGAATCGTCAATTCTACCAGCTAAGTCATTAATACTTTCTGTTTAGAAAAAAATAATTATATTTTCTGTCATTCCTTCTTATTTCCTTATGTTTATGATAGCTGGATGAAAAGTCAACCGAATTTCAGGTGATGCAAATTATGGATAATGCTAACTTAATTTATGAACAGTTCGAAATGTTCTTATTCGAGATAGAGTAATATAATTTTCTTGTGCTGTGACCATATGGTTTACCATTACCGTGGAATAATTAAACTTGGTCCTGTTGTTTATTAGATGTGTTAGCCAGTCAATAAAATTGCTCTTAGTAAATCAAAATCTTTGCATTTATCGTGAAGTTCTTCAGATGCAACTCCCGATGCAGCAGGTCACAATTACTTTTTCACAATCCACCTGCAGGTCAGCATTATCTTTCGCACATTCCACCTGGAGCTCACCATTACTCTTTTCATAATAGAAAAGTAGCTCAGCATAATCTTCTTTATATTCCACCACGAGCTCACCATTGCCTGGTTTACATTCCACTAGGAGCACAGCCTTCTGGTGTACAGTTTAATTTTCGATACTAAAACTCCTGTTTATTCTACGCTAAAGCGAGTGTACACAACACTCGGCAGTGACTTGGGTCGAAGGCGACTCGCTAGCAATATCGAAGTTGATGTGTGTTTGTAAATATTAACAGCAATTTCATGTTAATCGGCAAAGCGACAATCAAATAGCGGAAATTCTTAAAAATCAGCTATAACGCTACTGTCTGAACGTGAACGAGAGGCACGTACCGCAATTTTTAAAATGGGGGACCTTTGTATATATACACGTCTTTTCGTCATTGTATTTATAAAATTATACCGGGACTTACCTTTATGATAAATGTTTAAAAAAATTACTCAAAGGGAGATTTGAAGTCATAAAGCTATAAGATTTTAGTCGAAAAATTTAAGGAAGTGGAGCAAACAATTGGAAAAAGTTTGAAAACAGGAATAACCGCAGAAGGCGTTTCCACGCCTTCATTATGGTACTATCATTTACTCGACTTTTTGAAGAGTCAAAGGACAATTAAAGATCAATGACTAATTTAAAGAAAGGAAATAAAATTTAGAAAATATTACAAAATTAATACTTTACATTATATTTATTTATTGACATTACCGCATTATATTCACATCTACTTTTTAAAATTGTACAAAGTACTATATCAGATTAAACAGAGGAAGTTACATTTGTAAAACAGATTTGCCATGGAATATTATTCTCATTATATAGAATATTTAACAGGTTGAGATTAAGTTGAGCAATTGTATACCGTGAGAAAGAAAATGTTTTTTTATATAATTCTGTTCTAGATACCGGTAGAACTAACAAACGAGAGAAACTAGGCGAGAGCAGATATTTACGAGGTAAGAAAACTGAGAGATGTTATAGATATTTTCCACAGGAAATCGTAAGAATTCTCCTCACAATAATAAAAACAAATGGCGTTTTATTATTATGTATAAATGCATAATCATAAAACGAGAAGCTTCAGGCGCTGGATGAAAAAATTGTGAATAGCTGATTTTTATTTAAATTTTTACCTCACCTTATGCCGAGATTCGAAAAAAAGTTTCCCTACTTCTTAGGAGAGGTAAAATTTATGTTATAATTCAAATTTCGTTGGATGTGGCACAGAGAGTTACCATGTTATCCATACAATATAATTAAGAAGGCAAAGTTGATGACTTTGTTAGTCCGAGGTTATTTAGAAAAATATTCAATTGTTTTTAGAATTTTTTCAATAAAAGGGTAGTGCCACATTTCGTTTCGTCGGAAAAAATGCTTATATTTTATGTGAAAATTTCTGGAGTATGCGGTATCATCAATCGAAATTTGCACAGCAATTTTAGAACTAATTTAAATGAAAATGTAGCACATAAACTCACTATTCCTAGTTTTTACAGACTAAAAATTTACACTTTCTCCATCTGCTCTTCACCTGTGATCACTCGCAAACTAGATCCACTGGTAATCTGTACACCCCACGTTCCCAGCGGCCGCCGTGGTTGGCTGCGATTGCGACTACAGCCCCCTGTTGGTTACAAATGATTTACTCTACGCTTTCAAGCATTCGAAATTATCTGTCGAAGTACCATTTGCTCTCACAATAAATAAAATTAACGGCAACCTTTTACCTCTACTTTTAATTAGCGTTGGAATCGATTTTAGTTCAGAGCGCTTTTTTCATGAGTAATAATATGTCGAGTTGCCCATAATGGGAACTCTAGAAAATCGGTATATTTTACCCTCACCAAATAATAAAACCATATATATTATTTTATTAGAATTAGAAATAATTTATTTTTGGATTTTTCTCTTTACCTTTTATATATAATAATACCTTGTGCTGATTTTTAAGTATGTTTTGATGATCAGTGATTAAGACTAAAAATAGGTTTTAAAAAGCCACATTTCTTGCTTTAAATGTCTAAAATATTGCCAAGTGGTAGGCCTCAATATACCATATTAATTTCAACATGATATCTAAAGATATTTCTGAGATTAAGGGTTTTTTTCAGATAGACGAGGGACGGACAGACAACCGAGTGATCCTACAAGGTTCCCATTTTTTTCATTTTCGAAGACAAGATCCTAATAACGTTAAGAAATAAAACTACTATATAAAAATATAGAAGAAAGGCAAAGAATGAAAAAAAATACCCATAAATATATTTCCGTTATTCTCCCGAACGAAGACGCAGATATAACCTATGCATTAATTTCAGCATCATATAGGATTTTGTGACAGATAATATGTGGCACTTTGAAAATGTCTGTAGTAATCAATGTTTTCAAGTCCGCACTAAGTTTAATCAATTAGTGTTGGCTTCTCTTAGTGTTTTAATTGTTAAATGGAATAGATCGAAACATTCTTGGCAGTACTTATATATCTACTTATACAGACGCGTGTAGAAAGGAAATTAATATTTAATAAACATACATTTTTTTAATATTAAACGAAATAAATCGAAGCGTTAATAGGTTAAAGTTGTTAATTTGGGCGCAATCACGTAACAATCTGAAACGATCAAGCCAAATTTTACTCATTGCACATATTTTATTTAGTATGATTAACAATTTAAATGTTTCATTTCAGATAATCTTTTTTAATATTTTTAAGAAATCATTAATTTGAATTTCGATGGCGCAAAATTCGGTTTTCGTTAAAAATAAAATTAAAAATGCCATTGCGACGTCTATTTTGTAATCAAAATTGATAAAAAAGTATCAAAGAATGAATTCCTTTGTGAAGGTCGTGTAGTCGTCTTTTGAAGGGGCGCTCTGCACAAGTGCATCGTGCACTGCTTCGGAACAACGAAACAACCGTCTTTGCCGATCACTTGTTTGAAGATGGGCTGAAATCACTTGCTATCAAAGGCAACATCTTTTCCTTGAATAAAACTTACAAAAATATGCATTTTCAGTAGAGAGCACAAAGATCGGCAAATAGATGTTACGTGGCGTTGTTTGTGACTTTTGTTTATTGTCATTAACATTTCAGGAATTTAAATATAACAAAATACTATATTTACTACAACATTATATGATCATACTTTGTTACGTATCCTTTAGCAAATATGCTGTTCATATTCTCTGCCACGTCCTATTAAACAGGTGACTTTAAGCATTTCGATACAGTACAGGTCACAGTTAACACTATCTTACTTACCTAGGAGCTTAAGTGAAGATCTAGACGTGAAGAAAGGTATCTCAATAGAAGGTAATTTACAAAAGACTATGTTTTCAGTTGCGTCTAGAAAATTCACTGTGCAATTAAGGAATTATGGTATTTATTTTCGTATTCCACTTTCTTTGCTTATTTATTTCTTAATCGTACTATTTTCGGACATGTTACAGATAATTACTAATGCTTAAAGATAAAAAGCAAATAACAATAAAATACGAAAGAGAAAATTTCAATACGATAAGTCCAGTATACTTATTTATTTACAACATAAAAAAATTGCGAATATATTATATTCAAGTATTACAAATATATTACATACAAGTGTTATAGTTGCGAAAATACTGTTTAAAATGCTCGTACTATGGCACAACGTGAAGCATCGAGAAAAATTGGTTCGGAATGGAGGTATAGCGAAAAGTTTGTATTGGTGAGCTAACGTATATTTATTTGGGATAAATAGGATTATCCGACATATTACCTGAGGAAAATAAAATTCCACGCGACAGTTTGAAAATGAAAATGAATTATGTTAAACTCAATTAGAGATTAAATTTTTGTAACATAACATTCTGTTGGGTCAAAAATTGTTCTCCTCATTTTTCAAGACTAAAGACAGAATACAATTATGAGATAACAATTATGTTGGGCCGAATTTTCGTCGAAAATAGAAATCATAGGAATCTGTGTAAATGAATGTGTTGACATGTGACATATGTGAATTAATTTTGTATTTGTAATGACGGAAAGACGGAAATATAATTAATTTTAGTAAATATTACCTCTTAATAACCTCTTCATCAGTAAATTAACCTCTTCATCACGTCATGTTTCTTGGCGTAATCGGTTATTTAATATAAAACAAGTTCCTCCAATAAATTAAAAGTACATTGGTATATTGGACTATAAAACTGAGTCCTTGTTTGTATATGTTATGTTTTATAAAAGGACCACTGTTCAGAAGATACAGCTTGGTATGGGATAAGCAACGTCTGTGACAGTCATAAGCTTTCGTTTATTGAACTTTAAAAATCTTAGAAGTCGTATGGTAAATGAAAAGCAAAATATTCCTAATAACCTTGTCTTTGTAAACATTTTATTTTTCATTACTATTTAAGGATAATTTCACTTGGTTAACTATTTATGACGAAGAAAGAAACAAATCATAGATATTATTTTCGTATTTAAGGAAGATTTCTTCAGGGAATTTCCGGCAAGAAGAATGAGCAAAGTTATCATTTAGTTATCATTAGTGAGAATTTTCTGTAGGTTAATTGATGGATTAAATCTCAATCGAACATTAATCGTAAACTTACCGACTGATATGGAAGTTCCATTCGATATTCAATTGCCTTGATGTATTATGTGGTAATTACAATTGTAATATATCAAAGTTCTCACGTATATATCAAATTTTGTACAATAAAATAGGCAAAGTAAAATGTGATATGCAAATAAAAAATTCTTTAATTTTGTGAGGATTTCGCTTTTCTGGTACATAGAATAGCCAAAATTCATTATTATTTAATAGATGTTTTTGAACGAAAGAACGCAATACTCATAAAAGTTTATTGTATTTATCTTGTGGTTTAAACTATCAATATTTACATAAAAAATCATAGTTTTATTTTCTCCAGACCTCATCAAGGATTTTCATTAATCTATTTATACAATTTGTGTGAAAAAAATGTCCCAGGCTCGTTTTATTCTTTTTCTTTATTTCTTTTACTTTATCGAATTTTCAGCGGTTCGCCGTTTATTCGACCTCAATATGAAGGTGTGATTACCGAGCGAATTCTTCACCAATATTTTATAGTCCTATTATCACAAATTTTTTCATTATAATTTAATCGGCTAGTAATTCTATTTCATTTTGAAGATTGTTGGACTGTATTTAGATTGGTAACATAAGGAATTTGTATCATGTTTAATTAAGCCATCGAAACGTTTTTTAAGTGATTGAAAAGCATGCGGTAACAAAAAAATACTTAACAAACAACTTTGGAATAAAAACCTTTAAACTTTTATATTAAGTTATTGAGTGGGAAAACGAAAATTGAATATTCGTTTTCATAACGAACGTTCAGTTTGATAGTTATATCAAGACTTTCAAAAAATAAGAAGATATTTTTTCTCTATCTTCCAGAAATAAAGAAATAATATTGAAAATAGAGAAATAATATTAAAAAAATATTGTTTCTTATTTTGGATGAAGTATTATTAGTGTTTTAGAGTCACGGCGTTATTTATTGGCGATTCTTCCTTAAAGATCAGACAAAAATAATATTCTGTTAATTGAATTTTAAGAGCTTTTCTAGTCAGAGAAATCCCACCAAACCTATATTAGTAGTAATGTGAAAAATTTACTCAAATGTATAATTAGAACGTGGCGCAAGTTGATGTCACTATGTGATCGATTTATTAATAGCGATTGTCATAATATTTCCTTTCAATTATGTAAATCATCATGTTTTTGTAAAAAAAAAACGCTAACATCGCGATTTTGACGCTGTTTTTTTTTCAGAAATCGATAAGAGATATCGTATAGTATATTGACATTTTCTACTTAGTTCGATGAGTAGAATAATCTGTATAAATAATAAATACGTTCTTTGTTTCAATCTGACTTTATTTCAATGTTATTTATTTACTTTATTTTTCTCTAACCTGTGTATATATTTTTGTTATCACATAGCGCCACCCATTTGGGCTGTAGTCAATATATATATTTATACACACGTATCGCAAGATTGAGTGTTAAAATTATTTACAATTAAATGAAACTACGTGATGTAGTATTATTTCTACTATCTTTAATATCTTTACCACGTTCTAGGTTTCGTTGTATTACAACATCTTCATCTTTGCTAATATCCCACCTGAAGATGTTGTAATACAACGAAACCTAGGTCGTGGTAAAGATATTAAAGATAGTAGAAATAATACTACATCACGTAGTTTCATTTAATTGTGAATAATGAATTTCTACAAAATTAACGCCAAATATATTCAATATGTTAAAATTATATTGAAAAGGTAAATTTACAGCGTTTTTGGCAAAATCAATATAAAAGTATATTTACATATGTATATTGCTACAATTTACAAAGTTGGTCAGGGGTTGCAATATTAGCAAGAATTGTCGATTGTTAATTATAAGTAATTGTTTTTATAGCTATAATTTATAGACGTATAGTTAAAAACAAGTGAGTAAGAAACATCTTCACGTAAACACACATTTAACATCGATGTGGTGTACTGGGTTGATCACAAGGATTTTGACATTTGGCGATGCCGTCGATGCGTGGGATACGTCATATCGTTAAAGCTCTCAGATTCGATTTCCGGCCACTCAACGAGCGGGGCTAAACTGATATACCGGTTGGCTGTAAGAGATTGATTTCATAATGATAAATTTGCCGTATGTACCAATAGTGTACATTAAGGTCTACAAATAAGTAAATATTTTTAAATATAAAATAAATTAGTATTTGAGGATTATTTGCTTCGTAACTAGACTAAATTTCAAACTTCTACATTACGCGATTTCCGAGAAAATGGCTAAACAGGCAAATGGTTTAGCAAGTGAGTGATGTTATAATGATTTTGTGTTTTCCGCAACCGGAAAAGAGAAATTATGACCAAAGAAATTTTGTGTTTTGTAATATTATTTCAGTATTTCCACATAAATAAGTCGAAATAGCAACAGTACATCGGAAGAGTATTATATTCATAGATAACTAACATTAATTATATATTTTATGAAAAGAAGTCACGTAAAAAATAGACATGATAACTTAGTAACATTTACGATAGGGCGACCCGCAAATTATATTTCCAGCTACGTGATTTAAATAAGGGTTGGACGTAATTTGTTTGTTTATTTTGTTCAGCTGTTTTTTGTAAATTTCGTAACATTTTATTTCCTCATAATAGGAAAACCATGAATATTTTGAATCATTTAAAAAGTTGTGACTTAAAGAACGTTTTGAAATTATTACATTTATCCTAGCAGCATTCAATATTTTTGAAATGCATCTAGCACATTTCTCATCAATATATTTGAACCGACGAATAGTTGTCTGACAAAAATATAATGAAAATCACGCAACTTGCATATTAATATAATGACGCTAATATAACCGAATTCTATGTGTACAATTTTGTAAGTTATTAAAGAAACGTATCAAGAATATACTATCCAACAACTAAAGATTAATATTAATTTATTTATTTTGTACTTTCACCAAAACCAGGAAAGTATTGCATTAGTATCCAGAAGGAGGTTAGTGGAAGTAAGGAAATTGGTGCATCACGTAATGGGAATATTATAATATCTCTTTATAAAACTGTTAAACATTTTGCTGATATAGTATACACCTTATGCTATTTGTTGACGTGTTATGGAAACATTTTCTTATCATTGCTTAGATAATACCCAATTACAAGCATTATGCTACTTTTTGGGGTCACAAATGTAGCCTATGTATTATGAATGTATATTTGAATCATAAACTATGTCTGTACCGAACTATATGTAAGTTTCGGCATGGTTGTATTGCAAACATTATATACTTTTGCATTTGTAATATCAATAAGACAACAAGATATGTTAAATGAATATGAATTTCTGTGTTTATATAAGACCCCACAAACCAAATAAAGTAAAACAATCTGGAACAAATTTTCTAAGTTCCATTAACATATATACAATGTATACGTAAGTAAGTCCATTCCTAAAAGGATTATAAAATCTGAAAGGAGCATTTGATTAAACCTTGACTTTTTTATTTCATTCGATTCTGAGCTCGAGAATCTGACCTACCATTAAGTTAAGCCATACAAATTGAAAGTAATTTCCTACAGAACCAAAAGAAGAATTAATTGAATTGAACGAGGACAATTGCAGGCTATTCCTGTTAATACAAAAATAGGGTTTATCATTTTTAGTTACAACCGAAAAAGTATTTCTGGTGATAAAGGCAAATGACTGTTTTTCTTATATACTAGGAAGTTAGTGGAGTAAAGAAAATTTATTCATTTATTAAGATAACGAACGAGTTAAGGCCATTGCTATGGTTATGTTATTTGAGAACTCTGGTTCTATAGGTTATATATTTTATTTATAATTTAGGTAAATCACAGGCATGTTTCGTAAATTTAAATGTTGATAGAAACTGAAATATAAAATAAAAATAAGTAGTTAAAAATGACAAATTGCAATGAAAAAAAACACGCCGAATGCAACAGAATTCGTGTTCTAAAAATTCTTTACAGCTGTAACTCATGGCTTTATTCGCGTGAAATTCGAAACAAGAAAAGTTATTAAAATGTTTTTCTCTCTTATGTTGCTCTTAGGTATATACTATTATCATACCAAATTTAATTAAAATTCGTCCAGTAGATTTAGTGTGATTGACGAACAAATTAACATGTAAACAGACAGACAAAAATTATAAAAACGGTTGTTCTTGCTTCTGTTAAATAATAACTCTTTATCTTTGAGTATAGTAATAACTCTCATTCTTTTTCTTTAAAAGAATAACTCTTTACGCTAAATTAATCACTCTTTAAAATATTTTCCATGTATAGAATTCACGCTGTTATAATTTTATCTTATGTATGGATTTATAAATCTTAGCCATAATTAATTGTATTCAATGAAATACATTTCAATCATGCGGGCTGCTAAACTGTCTATATTTGAAAATTTGTTTGTTGTCGCGGTTCCTATCGTTAGCGTTTTGGCATGTAGCGGTCCATTTCTTGTACATTTAGCGGATAATCCGCTGTTAATAGTTTGCCTTGTTTCACATACTATTAATTAATTCCGCTGTTTTATGTGAAACGATGCATATGAATTCGTAATATTTGGAAACAGAGCGGATCGTTCGCCGGATTTGTATTGACTTATAATGTTAAATGGATAGAAAAGGTAATATGTTCCTTAATTTGTTTTATTTATATATTTGATCTTTTATACTTATTAAATAAAATATGTTATTCATTGCGAATTTATTGCCTTTTCCTTCCCCTTCCTTTTGGGATTAAATGATTTCGGAATTCACAATGAACTTTACTTTTGATACGGCTGACGTTACTCGGTACGTGCTCACGATACTCGACACACTCGGCTGATGTGACAACAACAAAGGAGAAAATGATCGAAATATTTATTTGTAAAATATGTCACTATCATATTTCAGTAATCTTTTAATTAAATCACAATACCAACTTTCCTACTGAACAACAATAAAAATGGCATGAAATTGCGTTAGTACTTATTCAATAAACATCTCAATACCCGTGTTTTTATATTCTCATGTACCAAAGTACGAACTTTGGTATTAAAGGAACGAGATTGCATGAAATTCAATCAATATTTATTCAAGTATTGCAAAGATAATTTCCGTGAATTTAGATATAATCTTGGGTATTTGCAAACAATTTTGAATAAATTATTTGGTGGTCATTATTAATTTGATTAAATGCAGTTTATTTCAGTGCTTAATCCTTCTATTAAAAAAAAACTAGAAAATAAGTCAGTGTAGTTAAACTTCTCACAATTTTGAAGAAAAACTTCTTTATGCACGCTTGACTTGGGGAGTAAGCTGGTGAATGCGTGACAAGAGCGTTACAAAAAGTGTGATCGGGCGAGGCGAACGGAAGTTGAGCGGTAGATATAAGTTAGTGAAGACAGAAAGAGAGAGAGTTACGTTTCGTATATTACTGTAGAGACAAGAGAGAGAGGTGCGAGCACACATTTTCTTTCTCTCTTTCCTCATAATCAGTTATGTTTCGTATATCTAAGACACAGTGCAAGCCTATTGTCTGTATCACACTGTAGGAGTAAGAAAGAGTAGTGCGCGCGCAGTTTTTTTCTCTCTTCCTCTCGTGGCCAGTGCATGAAATATATATATATATACATATATATATATATATATATATATATATATATATATATATATATGTATGCTAGCGTTACGCGAACGGTGATTTTTTTATTATTTTGTAATTTCATTTCGTTCTTGAACAATTTTATAAATTATTATTTTGTTCAATATATTAAATATTCTACTTTTAAAGTGAATAAAATTATAAATTCATTTTAAAGTTTATATTTTGTGAATTTGAAGTTTTACTTCAGTCGTGTGGTCTAAAGCATACTCGTTTTTTTATGACACTATTTTAACTTATTAACTTATTTTTGTAAACTATTTTAGGTTATTAACTTTTGTGTTATATTTTAAAGCAATTGTAACAAATATTGAATATATTTGGTGTTAATTTTGTAGAAATTATTATTCACAATTAAATGAAACTACGTGATGTAGTATTATTTCTACTTTCTTTAATTTCTTTACACGTCCTAGGTTTCGTTGTATTACAACATCTTCATCTTTGCTAATATAGCCTGCCTGTATATGCATACATATACAGGCAGGCTATCGCAACTACAAAATAACAACATATAAGACTATGGGCTCTCCGAATAAAATTATTTTCAGAATAAGGTCTATTTAGTCGTTAAACCATTATCTCGCTATATATTTAACAATGTATCTGTATATATACATTATTATAGTTTAGAAATTACGAAGATAGAGAAGAAATAATTTAAAGTAAATTTTTTACTCTCAATCTATATATTTAGGAATATTAAATATAATATTTTCCATCAATTTGAATTTTTTTAGGTTTTTGTGCTTTTCAATTGCGGAGATAAGTTTTTCTGCACACTTTTAGTAATAAGTTAAAAATTATGTAAGTTTAAATTAAAATAAAGCACATTTTCCAGTTTATGACAAAGCTCACCTGATTTTGTGGTCTTACTTTTAAATTTAAGTACCTCATTCAGTACTTCGTTTTAGTGTAAAATAAAATCATTCCAGAAATTTTGTTTAGAAAATAATATTTCATGGCTATGCCAAATTCCAATTTGGCATAGCCATGTAATATTGTACCTCGGCGTCCATATGTCTGTAGTATACAGACAGATAGACGCAGAGGTCTCACAATTCCTTTTTTAACATTGCGGAACACTAATGAACTATGGCGCATAAAAATAATACATATATAAGAGTTCAAATTTAAATAAAGGATATTATAAAAACACACATTAAATAATTATGAGTAGTATTAAACCACGCGTACCGACTATTATATAAATATTAATAAACCAAAATTTGTAGAATATTTAATTGAAGAAACTGTCAAATTCTTCAATCTGTCACATACCCGATTTAATTATAAATATAGCAAGGAAACAACATACGATAGGAGTTAAAAGGAAACTGAAGCAGGAAAAACGAAAGGAATGTCCATGAGAGTGTGCAATCGTGTCGATTCATGCAACGTGACGGTAGAACCCGTATTGTGCAAGTCATGTTCCTGCAAACATGACCTCAATACATTCACCGCTAAGTCACTATTATATTTTCAAACTTCAGTGGCCGTTTAAATCATTTAACTGCATGCATTTATTATTTGAAAAGGTTTCGGTGAAGACGCCTGAATTTTCTTGACTTAAATAAGAAGTTAACTATTCAAATAAAAAGGCATTAAAATCACCGGTTATATAGCACCATTACATTTTATTTTACAAAGCATGAGGAAATGCCTCTTTAATTATACGGCCCTAACTTTTTACAAGCAGTTCCTACTTCTTTTTGTATTCAGTATATGTTTTTCGTATATTTTTTTCAAATACATTTGAATGAGCTATTTGATGTTATATAATTTATTCAATAGTATTAATAGACAAATTACTTATAAAGTGATGAAGTGGAAATAAAATAATTCTAAAAATAATATTTACATTTGTGAAAATTATCTTAATATATCCGATATCATTCAAATATCTTTGGTTAGAAATTGTGAGAATTCAAGTTAGGTTGTATTATAATGATAAAGTACATGTAAACGTCATTTATACGATGTAAACTAAGCCGATTCCCTTTTATGCTATTTAGAATGTAAAAATCGAACTCGAAACAATGCAATTCTCAAACTGATAACGTAAAATCGTAAGAACGATGAATGTTGCAACAATAGAATTCGAATTTGTTAATTATCCACTTATTTACGTTGTGCTTATGTTTCTTATTGTATATTTCAAGAAAAGTATTCGTAAGAAAAAGTAATTTTGTTTTAATTTCTTTGTGTACATTGTACTCAAAATTTCACTGTTGTTTGTGTAATTACCTTGTATAATTAAATTTGTACTGAAAATTTACAAAATCATCTGAATTCCTATATATTTATAGAATATATACATCGTGGATTTGACCGTTCGACATTAAATTAATCCTCATATACCACATGGTGTTCCTCAAGCGTTCACCAAAAAATTAATTATTTCAATAAGAATTAACAATTAGAATTTTAATTTAGAAATTAATGAGAAGTGACAAAATTCAGTAGTTTAGTTACAGGAATAGTTTTAAGTGGTTTGTAATTTCAAGCACCATGTATGTAATTTCAAAGACGCCACAGCTGCTTTTCTTCCGTTGTCGATAAAAATAATATCGTGTTTGTGTTTTGTTTCTATTAAAATGCTATTTAATTTGTCTGAAAAACATTTTTATTCTTGGTGTAATTGTTTATTTCACTTGTTTAATGTATTGCCGTTTCATTTAATGTCGAACTATCAAATCCACATGTTATGTGGAAATTGCTATCAAACGATATACAAATTAGTCACCAGAATTTGGTATAAAGTATAGTATTTAAATGGTATAGTATTTAGATGATAAATTCATTAAATTGTTAAGAAATGGTTAGGGAAGATTTCTTGCAACGAACAGAAAAAAGAACAAAAATTGAATAAATAACTGAACAATTTATGGGGCATATTATAAAACAGAAGGTCGTTTTTACAAATACCAATTTTTGACTAGAGATGTGTTTTTTCATTAGTATCTTTTATTCAATTTAAAAAAAAATCGAAATAGTAACTTAAAGACCGACGAACTTGAATACGTCTTTATAAATGTTCTTGTTATATCGTTTGAAAAGTTTACGTATGCGTTAAGTATATGTATATTTTAAAAAGAAAATTATGATGTGTACATATATAACATAAACCTGTTACTTTCGTGAACTTGTTTTAATCTTTTTTATATTCAGCGTGCTTTTTTGGACTGTCAAAAGTTTACTTGCGGGATTTTTTGCTTCGAATTTTTTTTGTATAATCAATTGTCTAAATCTCAAGGTATCTACGTGTGACCGGTCATTTTGAACGTCTTGAGATTTGCACAAGATAAATAAATCAGTAAAAGCAATATTAAAAGCACGAACTTTAAAATAAATTCAATTTAATTTTGGCTTCAAGGGAAAATAGACTAAAATCCAAAAGAAAGTGTTATCACATTTGTGCATCACATCAAATGAAAGACAAATTAGATCGGGAGGCAAGTTCGTTTAATTTATGCGGTCACTACAAAACTAGAGTTTATTTTTTCATTACGGCTTGATTAATATTTAGTTACAAAGCTCCAATTTTAAAACATTTATTTGTTAGCATTTTTAACTTTAATTATGGTAAACAATCATTTAAAATTTCATAGTGAAACTAAATGGTGATAAAGTCACAATACTGGGCGCAACGAAGGGCGTTATTATGGGATTTCGTTTGGTTGATGTAACGATTGTGTAACGTAACGTCGGTTTTGGGGGTGAATAAAATTTATTGTGCAACTTTCATTCTTAAACTACACTTTGAGTTACAATTGACAAAACTCTGAGAAAACAATAATATTTGGGGCCGAACCCGGCTTTGCTTGGGTAAAAACGTGGTTATAATTGCATTTTGCATTAGTTGGTTTCTTTATAATTATAATTATTAATGGTAAAAAACAAACTCCATTTTAATTAAACGTTTATATTCCAGAGTATTTTGTAGATTTGTTACTTAAATGTCTCCTAATATTATTTTTACGTTGATTTATAAGTTTAAGCTTTAAAGCTCACATTAGAAATATACATAAATTGATATGCAATAAAAATCTTAACGACATTGGAAGAAGCCTAATAAAAATAAATTGGATAATTTAGAAATTCATTCATTATTGAAGCTGTAAATACGCCGATAAATTTAATAAAAAAATCAATAAAAAATTTGTTTCAGGACGCTGATCAGCACTGTCGCAACCGGGCGGTAATTACTTGAAGATACCTATCCTCTTCATTGAATAATGAATATCAACGATCAACAGATGTGTTGAAATAAAACGATGCAAAAAATTTTAACACGCTATCAGAAATTTATGAGAATAGTCTATAAAATGAAAGTGAGCAGATCATTTTCGTACGGAGACGAAATGATTGACATATATATATATATATATATATATATATATATATATATATATATGTGTGTATATAAACATATTTAGATTTCGTAATATATATAAAATATGCAACAAGAATATGAAAGTTTTTTGAAAGTACTTATTTAGGTATGAATATTGCTAATAATATCTATGTTTAAGAATTATTGTCGAAAGTTTATTTGTCCAAAACTTTTAATGGAAATTATTGGTACCTAAGAATTTTTCTCTGACGTTGCTCATTTACTCCACACATAAACACATAAACGTACACCCACTCGCAAGCACGCACGCACTCGCGCACGCACAAATGCACGCACACATATAGTATATCACTAGACATCCCTTAATTTTGAAATTTTTATGGTATTCGATTCTATCCATTCACGTCATTTTAATTTTTTTTTAATTTCATCCTTTTTTTCGCCTTTAATTCTTAAGACATTCAACATATTTTACTTTCCACAATCTTTCTCTTCATTGTTTTCTTTCTTTTTTCAGTGTTTTTTTAGATTCTAGATTTATGCGCAAAATTCTGATACTTGTATTTATGTATAGAAGTTTTTAAGAAATATATTTTGTATGTCATTATATCCGATATCTTCCTTTATAGTTTGCTTGGGTCGACATGGGAAATACTTTGTATTATTTGTAGTACATTAGTTATTTGTGTTTTTTATTTTTTACTTAACATAATAGTAAGTTTTTTACATAACATAATAGTATTAAGAAATGTAAAGAAAAAGAAAAATACTTACATTAATAATTACTATCCATTTTCGTTAATTTCATCATACGTGACACAAAAGTTAAAAATTACATCTAAAGTAAAATTCCGGTTATGGACGTAAATATTCAATTTACACCTGTCACCGGAAAGTTATCTTATATGTCATTTTTCATATTTGTATTTAGAAGAACTGTGTCTAACTAAAATAATACGAGAGTAAATTGGTCCTATTTATTTAACTATAAATAAAAATCGTCCATAACATTGATTGTCTGTACAAGTAGTTAAATCGTATAATTGAGCGAAGGAAGTATAGAGTAATTTTTCTAAAAAAACTTTCAGCCGGTCATTGTGGTTTTGTAATTGCTATTTGGATATACGTTTTATGGTACATCAAAATTGATGTAGCTAGTTGCCATAGTGTGTTTTTGCATTATTATGGGGACCATATTCGAGGGTCGCCACGAGTTACAACCATATACCTTATTTAAACCAACTACGTCGCTCTAATGGTCACTGACGTTTATTATGTACTGATTTATATAACTAAAAAGCAAATAACGGCATAGCATTTTAATTTGGGCTTCTAGTACTAGACAATATCTTAAGTCTTACATATTAATATACAGTTTTTATTAATATGCAAATATTTTTCATATTCGAGGGCCGCCACGAGTTACAACCAGATACTTTATTTAAACCAACTAAGTCGCTCTAATGGTCACTGACGTTTATTATGTACTCATTTACATAACTAAAAAGCAAATAACGGCATAGCATTTTAATTTGGGCTTCTAGTACTAGACAATATCTTAAGTCTTACATATTAATATACAGTTATTATGAATATGCAAATATTTTTCATATTCGAAGGCCGCCACGAGTTACAACCATATACCTTATTTAAACCAACTACGTCGCTCTAATGGTCACTGAAGTTTATTATGTACTGATTTACATAACTAAAAAGCAAATAACGGCATAGCATTTTAATTTGGGCTTCTAGTACTCGACAATATCTTAAGTCTTACATATTATGTACTGATTTACATAACTAAAAAGCAAATAACGGCATAGCATTTTAATTTGGGCTTCTAGTACTCGACAATATCTTAAGTCTTACATATTAATATAGAGTTATTATGAATATGCAATTATTTTAATAATATTTTCAATTTCAAAAGAAGTTTTTGCATTAGCAAAGAATAAGTTCAACACCATTTGTAAAGGTATCAAGATGTACGTGGAGGACATAAACTTACTTAATACACAAAGGGAGTACATCCATAGTTAAACGCGTTGGTTTAACAGGATTTTTAAAAGGTCGACTAGCCGCTTATCCTCCGACTTTTCACTTACGTGACGTGAATGCATCGCGAGTTAAGCGCCCTAGTACGATGTTCATTTACATATGTCTTCGACTTGGTTTCTTTATTTAGATAATTCTTTCAAATCCTTTCAAATGCTGAGTTGTCTCACTGAGTTTTAATATAAAAGTATTAATATTTTCTTTAGAATGTGTGATATAAAAGTAATGCCATGCATTCTTCGACCTTCAGTAAATAATTATTACTTATTCTATGTAATTCTACACATGATACTTGTTTGCAATTTGAATTTACCAATATTAGTTAAGAAGGTATCTAATATAGTGCTAGCTGTTCAGTGATCCGAATTATATAAATAATCTTTATTCGGTTATTCGACTACATACGAAATTAGTTTCAATTATTGCGTTATTTATGAAAGTACCAAAATATATTACGCTTAATTTTGATTTGTATGATCCTAAAATTACACAGTTACATAGTTTGACATTTTATCTATATACGAGTAACTACGGTAGATTGTGACTGATTTCAGTTCGATTTAACTAAAATATTAGTAGACGGGTGTGTCCACTGCGCTCGTCTCGTTCTTAATATTATAAATGGATTTAGTTGGAGTTCTGATATATATCTTGAATTTTCGAAAATTTAATGCATTATACCAGTTGATAAGAGCTATTATACATTTAAAGTAAGCATTTCTTGGCACCTGATATTCACTTTTGTAAATTATCACACCCACGTCATGAACCGCCAAGATAGCTACAGCTTTTGTGTTCTGTTATTATAAACCTTCTATCATTTATAGACTACATGTTTTCTGAGATGGGTTTAGAATGGTCGGTAGATCTGGTCTAATTCGACTTCAAAAAAGTTTTCGACCGTGCCGATATTCACCTTATAAAATAACCGGAGATCGGATTTTCCTGGAATTTGATACAGTTTTTCTCATTTATTTTAAACTTCAGAAGCATTTTAAGAGTATGCAAATTTTAGATAAAAGGATTACGTTCGTAAGTATACCGTAAGCCAGGGTAGTTATTGAGGTCCATCTTATGTCGTTTTATCTTAAAAAAGTAACCATATTTTATAGTTTATTAAAGACGTATTTTCAATGTTATACATAATGCTAAGGTTAATACGAATAAATAAAGTATATTATAAATTTAAATAGTATTTTAATATATTATTATTCTGTGAATAAATAAAAGAAAATGGTATTTCTAAAATTTATGTCCAGCAAAAGGACAGAAACAGAACCCTTTTAAAATCATTCATGTGTCGTAATTGTTTCAGGAACCATATGATGTAAAACACGAAATTTAGCATAATTATAAAGTATATTAACCTTCGTTTATACCATAGGGTTCAAATTAACTATTAAAATTTTCTTTCGTCTATCGTATCTATATATAGGCAAAATGGCAAAATTGCATGTAAGTTGTAACAATTAAACATTTACATTCTTCAGTTTATATTCTTTTACGATTGAGATGGGACATCAACCAGGCAACCATTATTACTAATTCGTATGAAATTGCAAAAAGTGTCATCAGCTATAAGAGAAGAATGTTTGAGGTGTACTTGATATAAGATAATGGTCATACGTCGCTTCGGCTGTCTGTCAGAAATCGAAGTAACTGAGTGCAGGTAGGATTCCAGATCCACTGCACCTTCTATGTAATGTTTGCGTTTGAGAGCTTTGTGATGTTTGAGTGCACAATACTCCGATTGCGAAACTTTTAAAAGCGCGCTCATAAATATCTTAGGACAATCCTTATTCGTAATAATTTATTATATTACTAGCTGATATATGGTGAAAATTGATATCAACTTTTGGAGATTATATCGCCAATGAACAATTTTAATTTCCATGAACATTAACGATATAATTTTACTTACAGAATATTATTGTTTATTATTTTAATTAATTACGGAAAACTTTTGTTTTGTAGCAATATTCTGAATTTTAAATATTTATTTATGAATCTGAAATATTGTTTAAATTTAATTACAAAATTATTTATAATATTATTAATATAGCTTAAAAACATAGAAGAAAGATGTTCTTTTTAAATGTTTGAAAATAAAATTTCTTTGTTTGAAAATGGGGAGTCACAAAGCAAGTCATTTAGGGTTAGGTTTTTGGTCATTTAATATTTCATGAAGGTCAATAAGAAGAGTCAAGAAAGATACGAAAATGAAGAGTCAATAAAGCCCACTACTACTAATAATTTTCAGAAATTTTGATTTTCTGTTTATTGGTTTAAATTTTTAACTCTGTCACAATCAACAAATGATTGTGGAAGATTTAAAAATTTAAACTGATATATTAAAAGGGCGAAGTCCACAGAATTAAATGAATGACTAAAATATAGTGATAACAGATTCACAAAAATTGGTGTTGTTCATGACTAGGCATTCGTTAGTCACTCCATGTAATATGGTTGAAGTACTACGCTTGAACTAAAACAGATTATAGGAGATCTAATAAATTTTGACTATTTAAAAACTAACAAATTGTAAATGTTTAAAAAAACTTTTTAATGTGGTAGTAGAGATGGAACAAAACAAGGACTTTTTACGGTAATGGTAATATAGATATAGGGCGAAAATCCTGGAGCTGGTTTGGGGAAAATATTTTGGATAAAGAAATGAATACCCCTTTTTCCATTTACAAGATAGAGGTCGATCTTAAATTATTAAGTATGGCAGTAATGGTGGGTGCTATAATATCAGTAATGGAAGCGAGAGATTCTTATAATATTACAGCCAAATGATTTCGATTTATTTTTGAAGAAAATCTTTTTTACTGTTAAATTTTAAATTTTTGAAAGAAAAACATGTGCATTGTCACGGAATGGGGCAAGCACTATTGTGTTTATGGTTTCTAATTTCAATGCAGCATCTGAGACAACAGATGGGATTAAAATATTTGGAAATTTATATGGTCCCAGAGTACTTGAAAAATTCCAAATATTGGACGCTGTATATTCGTTCATTCTTTTACTAGTATAATTATTTTTCTTGCATTTCTGCACATTTGCATATATTATTTCTTAGTAATCTGTATTTTTTACAGTAAAAAGGCATAGCATCCTTTTCATTTTTAGATTTAGCCCTATCCTGTTTCCACATGAAAGGCTTTGTGGGATGATTAAGCCAGGAAGCGGCCTTTTTTCCTAATTTTATTCACTTTAATGGTACATGTTAATTTAACAGTTTATAAATCTTAGAGGTAATATTAAGTACCATATCACTCATATTAGTCAGACATGAGATCATACTCAAATCAATATATTGTTCATCCTCAAGTAAAAACGACCTATCTATTCCTCTGAAATTGCGACAAAATAAAATGTAACACAAGGACTTCTGAATCTCAATGATAATAAGGAGATATAAATGGGATCATGATGGGAAAAAGCTGGTGAAGTATGTTAATCATATGGACAAGGTTAGTATAAAATGTTATGAAAAATGTTAAAATTCATATATTTATATTTTATCGGAATTATGATTGTAATACAATCACAGTGTTACTGGCTCTCAATACATAAATATCTCAAATATTGTCCTTAATTTTGAGATATGAATAAGAAAATGCAAGTTAGAGAACAGTAAAAATAACTTATTAATTCTTCATTTATATATAAAATCTATTTATTTGGTGGGACGATCTGAATGATTGTTGATGTGAAGAATAATCTTAAAGCGTAAGTACTATTTTCGGATTTCCTAAAAAAAGAAGGTAAAAATGCTATATAAATTTTCTTCTGTAACATAGCGATATGACCTTAAAAAGGAAGATTATTTTTTCCATCCAATATGTCTGTTTTCACTGTTCATCTGCGATTGTACTCCATTAATTTTTTTATCATGTTGAGCCACCAGTATATAAGATGATTTTTCTGATATTCACTTAAATTGTAGGAAAAATATAGTATTAAAAACCTTAACACATGGACGTTCACATAAATTTCTATCATATTTTATTCATATAGTAATGAACTTGTGCAATACTTGATGAATATCGAGTAGTAATTGTGTAATCCTTGATGAATATCGAGTAGAAATATAAAACGTTTTAAATGGTTTAACTAGTATACGTAGTCCTATGTATCACAAATTTCTTACTTGCATGTATTTTTTTGTAAATCTATGACTTTCAATTTGTGGCCAATATTAAAAAAATAAATGACGGCCCGTAAATACGAATGAGTATAAAAATGGAAAAGTTTTACTTACAAAATTTTTTTAATCAATGACCTAGTCAGTTTCTATCAACACTGTTTTGTAATGATTTTTAGTATAATCTTTTCGGAAATAGGGAGAGAATAAACTTTTTTTCACATTGTAGGGTAAATCTCTGTGGGTGTGTAGTTGGTAATTTTGAAAAAAATATTTTTGAGTTCCTTATAACTAACTCTTTCAACACTTAATTTGCCCGCTTTAAGATAACCTTGTAAATATTTTCAAGTATGTGCTACAAAGAAAGTGAGTTAATACGATCTATAACTTTGCCAAATTTCAAGTGTCTAAAAAATGTAAATATTTTCAAGTATGTGCTACAAAGAAAGTGAGTTAATACGATCTATAAAAAATGTATCATAAAAAAATATACGGACATATAGATAGTTAAATCTCTTAAGCCATTAAATTGATAAAAATTGATTTAATGCCTTAAGAGGTATATTATTTCTATGTACCCAGAAAGGCCGAAAAAGCCTTAAATTAACGTATAATAAAAGAGAGTCGAAAACTGATACTTCCGGCGTTTGCGATTTCAATTTGAATTATATTCGAGGATTTTTGAAAATGTTATAAAGAAATATATTGAAGTTAATATTTAGATTTATGTGCCTAAATAAAATATTGGAATTTTGCTTTATTAACACACAATTTTGAGTTGAATTCGAGGATGTTTACGTTGGGTTAACGTATTTCAGGGTTTGAGTTTCAGTAATTTCATACGTATATTCATTTATTAGTGAAATAATTTACTTCTTATATATGAAATTGTATCATGCCCCAAACAGTCATTTCAACATAGACTTAATAGGCTTGGATAATTCTAAATTGATCATTATTAAGACGATAACTTGATCTATATTCTAAAGTTATATATGTTTATATATATATATATATATATATATATAATTCCTACCTATAATCTATAAGTTTAATTTTTTTGTAATTCGTTATACGATTGAAGATAATATTTTAACAATTGTTAAAATTTAACAAACAATATTTGAATGTTCGTGATTTTAAGTAAAATTGATACTTTTTTATAACTATAAGAAAGTGGCTTTTTATACTTTGTAGTTAATATATTATAGCATAAATTTTCGTCATTCAGTTACTATTATCGCCTTGGAAATTCATTGTGTTTCTGGATGCCCCTCATACCATCTATATTAAGATGTAAGCTTTTTTGAAAGTTTATACTGTTTCTAATCTATTTTTATAAAGTAAAAATTTTATTACTCGGCTATCAAGCGTATTGGATACAGATCACTAGCAAATTTACCCAAAGTTGGCGACAAGTTTATTAGGGGAAAATAATTTTTTTGAATCATTTGTCATAGCTTTGATAATTCGCAAAACTAAATATAACACGTTGAAATAAGTTAGAAATAATTTATGATAACTTTATTGCTCCACCATGCAATTATAACTATTTTATTGTTTTCTTTTTAAATCGGTCGAATAAATGCCTGCACACATAACAAAGGACACACGACATGATGTTCAAAGGACTTCCAACTAGACAACTAGCAACGCTATTTCCATCCGGTCTCTTTTAAAATAAAAATAAATTTTCCTTTGAAAATACGTCACTTGAACAGAGGGTAGGAGGTCTTTTGAATACAAAGTTTATATTTGCGATGTTTACGTTAATATTATCGAGACTATGACATTTTATTTTTAAATATTTATATTTATCATTGGTTTCTTCGCTCTCATAAATGTCTAGGAAAATAATTTTTAAAGATTCAAAATATTGTCAAAATATAAACAGTTTAAATTTGTCTGCTTAAATTAAATTAAAAGATCCAATATTCATTCTCTAATATATATTTTTGATCATTGCAGATGGATAGGCAAGGATGAAAGGAGAACATATTTCGTTTATAGGAGAGGTTAATGTTAAAACTGTTTTTAAAAAATTCTAAAAGGGTATGAAAGGGGTTTTGAGAAGTAAATTGGGATTTACCACAGTTTTTAATTTTAAAACAGGAGTTGCATGTAAATATTTCATATCTAGTCAGGTCGGGTTTAAGTCATTCAGTTGATAAAAGTATATATTTTATGCTTTACAGTTTTGTGGGACGATTTACCCATAATTTAGTATAACAATTATAATTTTGATCTATTTGCGCTGATGTTCCCTCACTATCTGTTAACATATCAACATGCTAGTGCTATGTAGGTTTGTGACAGAATATTAAGTAATATCTACAACTTTACTGGACAAAATTTTATCACTGATCTTCTTTTATATGTATGGAATATAAAATTAAATAATAAAGCATCTGTACATGCATCGTGCAAGAGCACCTCAACTGTTCTTAATGAAACGTTGCAGTTGTATACTTTTTTGATCAACGTCTGCATTACGTTATTGCTTACGAAGATTAAATAATTAATAAGAAGATAAAAAATTAACAACGATACCTATTTTCTTCACATAGTCACAGTTTTAGAATTCCCCACTAGATAAAAGTAGGTATTTGAACAATGAATTTATGTTTACATCAACGTATTTACGTTTACATACTAGCTTAAATATTAACTCAATTTATGAGGCTTTAGGACATCCTTTTGAAAGAATCCGTTATATGTATATTACGAGAGACCCATTATATGCATATTAAAGATCTAGAAATATCTAATAGAGCATAACTTTTCTCGCAGAATTTCCAGTAAACTAAAAAATAATTACATAGTTTACGGAATCTGCAAAATATTATTTTCCTTTTCGCTATTTAAAATAGAATTTGATTATTGTTTGAACTAAAATAATTATTTCTTTGGTAGATTTTTTATGCATTTTTCTGTCTACCATAATTTTGAATTTTTTGAACTGTTTTATATTTTCATTCGCGTATTCTTTTTTTAGTCAAGGTAATTGGATCAGGTAGAAATTTAAACGAGATTAGCAAAGTTTAGCTATATGGAAAAGTCTAAAATATATTTCTATATAAAGAAAATTAAAAACGTCAAACTATTCTTTAGTTTGACGTATTTCATAAAGTTTTGGGAAGAAAAAAAATAAAAGAATTTGACATTACATTCATTTCAGATACACTGAACAGAAAAATACAAAGCATGGAGTAAATAAACACGCAAAACTATTTACATTTCTACATAAGGGACATCGATTTGACTATTTCCCTGAAATTTGAGAACACATTCTTCCTTTACAAATCTCATCAGTCAAAGGGAACATTTTCCATTGAACTCACTTAAATATTTATGTTAGAAACAACTTTAAGGTTGCTGATGGTTGATTTAAGGTTTAGAGAGATCATTGGTATGATAAGCATAGTCGAATTTGGTGATAACCGTGCCCCGAGAGCTATGAAATATCGTACAGAATTTTACACATTCATCGCTTCAAACATCGAAAATGATTCGTATGGGACACCGAAACACAATAATATGTATTTGGTGAAGAATATTTTATGATCAGAAATATTTTATGATTTCCAATGATAGAAAAAAATGTACACTCGAGATATGTAAATATTTTTTTAAATAAGTACTTTCAAAGTTAAATTTGAGGATTGATAAGAAATTAAGTTATTAGTTATTTTTATTTACAAAAAGTGTTTTTCGGTTTTATTTATATAGTAGCTTGTTATTTTGACGGCAACAAATTTTGCTTTTAATTTTTCAAGGTAATATTAAAAACAAACTTATTCCATGTGCTAATATGAAGACTGGATACATATAGGTTTAAACCTAATGTTTGTAATGTTGTTGTAAGTTATTTTTATTTTTACGAATTAAAATATGTACTTTGTTTTGTCGCTTTTAAAAAGAAATAATATTTACAGTTTTTCAAGTAAACACTAAAAACAACACTGAAATACTCCTGTATTAGTTTATTATTTCTTGAAATTTTTATGAAAACTATTGTTAATAATTTTTTTTATTGGCAAAATTTGAGATTAATTTATTAACCACAATCACTTGCAATTACAAATAAGTAAAACATTAAAACAATTACATTACTTGAAGTAAAGACAATAACCAACACACTACGACCGTGAGGTAAAAAAAAAGTTCTGCGACTTGTAGAAAATTAATACATATATTTTTTATTTATTTTATTTAAATTACTTTAATGTATCTAATAGATACATATGGCGGACTTATTGCTACAAGAGTAATCTCTTACATTAAACTATAGCACCAGTCCAGCCCCGCTCGACGAACTGCCATGAATCGAACCCGGGTCCCCATGAAGTGCCGCGTCATCAAAGGCCGTATTTCTTGTGATCAATCCAACACAATACGGTGACGACACGTACATATACACGTACATATATATACGTGTTACTGAAAGTAATAGAACATGTTTTAATTTTCATGCAGAGGTTGTACTTGGACGTTTTTATTTTACCAATAATAAATTTATATGCTAGTTAGAATTTTAACTAAATTAATACAAGAAGTGATTATTAAAGAAGTAATTTTTTAAGAGCAAACAGCAATAATATCCTTTGTTACGTGGCAAACTGAGCATGTACTATGACAATTTATAATACATTGAATTTCGTCAAAATACTGTTATTTGTAATTAAAACGTTCTTAGGCTGTAGTTTAGTAATAAAAGAATAATCTAAATTAAGAGAATTTCGGTATATTGCTGAATGAGTGTTATTACCCAAGATGAACTTCTACCTACGTATATAATATTAACTGTTCCGTATACTATTCGGTTGTATACTTTACTCACAACCATAATTAGTATTTTGCGTAGCAATCGGAATTTATCATCAGGTAAATTATATCAAATAATTTAGTATTAAACAATAATATTTCTAAAAGCTGGGTTTAAAAGTATTATTCTGTTAGAATATGTCTAATATTGGATCAAAAATACATGTAACTGAGTAAAGCCAAACAGATGTAAATGAAAGATCAGAGTTTCAGCAGCGAGTTGAAATTTTGACCTGAAAATTACTGTTAAATCATTGCGTTTGGCTTTTTACGTATCTTCTCAATTTATCTAGTGATTACATATGCCATAAAGTCTGTAAAGTTGACTGGTTATATTTTAAGCATTTCGCGGCACTAACGGAAAAAAATCGAACGTTTTTAAAATCTAAGTCATTTACGTATCCGTTCATTTATACATTTAACAAAGTTACATTTTTAGAATTTTTTGAAGTAGAACATTGAAGTTTGGGATAGTAGTTTATCGCAATGTCGTAAACGATCAAACAAAACAAATAATAAATTTAAATTGATAGTTACATATATTTTCTTAAAAATAAATTTACTGTATTTATAGGGTATTCATAACATTTTTTTGCCGTAATTTCTATACGCCCTTTTTTTCCATAAAATCATAATGTTAGCTATTTTTATAAAGATAAAATTAACGTAAAATAAACTAAAAATTTCTCAACGTTAATTTTGGTTTTCTCACATTAGTGACTTTCTAACATATTTACGTTCTTAATACAAAGCTTCATAACTATATAGCTTACATGCTCGTGAAGATACAGATTGCTCAATTAAACTTACGCGATGACGCGAGAGCAAAAAATGCTCTCGGAAATATATCGTGTTAGCGAGATGGGTGGAATGAGTTAGCAACATTTTAATCAATCTCGCAAAATTCGATATTGGTAAAGAAAGCTTCGTCTTCTGCTTGGGTTAATTATTCGAATTTAGCCTGAACAATAGGTTTGAAAAAATAAAAAAAAATTGCTTGTATTCTGCTACAAAAGACTTCTTTTTGTGATAATTCTATGCCCCTAGGCGAAAAAATATTTTTTGTTGTCTCTTTGTTGCACAAGTTAACTCATATTTAAAAAGCCTATCAAGCACAAGTAAAACTCACACTAGGAGAGTCCCATGCACATTTAGTGACTTATACACATTTGATGGTATAATATTCCTAATTTATTTTAAGGTTTTTTTATTGGGTTGACTTAGAAACTTGATTTTGACCTCCAAGAGATCGTGAACCTAAGCATTTGAAATTGATTTCAACTTGATACTTTCACGCGTTCCTGAGAAAAAGGATCTTGGCAGAAAGACAGACAGACAGATAACGAAGTGATGCTATAAGGGTTCCATTTTCCTTTTGAGGTATGGAAATTCTGTTAAGTACCAATAAAATTGTCATTACGCTTATTTCATTTGTTTTCATTTGTCATTGTCATTTGTCATTGTCATATGTCATTTGGCATTTGTTGTACACATTTCGGTACTTACAAATATTTGATCGTACATAGTATATCTATTAAAATATTTGCCAATTGCAATATTATAACTTGCACTAAAATGTGGTGTATAAACCTACTATAATCGCTATAGTTTTCCTGTAATTTTCCAGTCCGGCTTTTTACTATTTTTGTCAGTACATTCTTTTTAGGGGCAGAAAATTTATGTTTTTTAGAATGTCTTTTCAAATATGCAATTAAAAATTGTGATAAAATGTGTTTATCTTCTTCATAAAAATCTTTATAAATGATACTATGTTTGATATATAAAAGGAAAAAAATGAAAGTTTAATACCTTTATTTACTCGTCTTTAATCATTACACAAATATTTTAAAAAAGTTTGTAAAGTAAAATATTTGGAAAATACGCGGGGTAATAAGATATATTACTATATCAACTTTCAAGTTTTTACATTGCATCTGAAAATAGAGAAAATCTGAAAATAGAAAAATCTAAACGCATTGCTTACTATATAAGTTATATGGGTAAAGATGTTGGAAATATTTAAAAAATCTATAATCATGGCCTTAGTTTTGCTACAACCTTAGCGTGGGCTTCTAAAAACTCATAAAGGTTCCGTTTTTATTTTTAAGATACGGAATCCTAAAATACTGAAATAGATAGAACAGTGCAGAATATTTGTTGCAATATTCGGAGAGAACGTGGTTTTAAAATGTAAGTAAAAGTAACTGTAATCAAAATGAGGGAAAAAATTATGTTAAGATAGTTTTTGGCATAAGCAGAGAATGAAAAGTAAAGAAAAAGAAATGAAATAAAACCGATTAAGTGAGAGTCGAATTCGCGCAAGAAGGTTTTCGTAGCATGAAACAATATTAAAATTATTTTGTATGCATTAAAGCATATTTTAACCGTCAAACTATACATAATAGTTTGACAAAGCCATTACTGCAGTCAAAAATATCCTATATTTCAAAAACTGAAACATTTTTGAAGCCAATTTTCCTTGAAAGTTTATGTTAAGTTCTACTACATCAATTTTTTTTTCAATTTTACACACGTTAGATAAAAAGTTAAAGGGGGGATCATACTCTTCAAGATATTAGAGCCACATGTCTTACCAAAACTACTTAAATAGAAATTTATTTTGGTACTTCTATATGATTTTTAAGACCTGTCTAAAGATATGCCACACGCCTATGTGTCATGGATTTTTTTCTCTCTTAGTTTACTTTATGGAATACCGCCCGTAATATAATTTTTTCTATAATTTCACTGTACAGCGGTTCATAAAAACACCTACAATCCAAATTTTAACTATATATTACCTCACATATTTTACAATGGCCTCCGAGTGAAATGACCGAGATATAAGGATAAACAACGAATAGACATACTGACGGACTGACGCGCAAGATGAAATTATAAGGGTTCCGTTTTTGCCATTTCGCCACGGAACCCAAAAATAGATGGGTGGATTTTTTCGGGTACCATGTATTATCGAGCTCGCTAATTGCTTTCTAAATAGAGAAAAGGAGTAAAAAAATGGTCGTTTTCTATTTCTCACATATTTGTTGAAAATTATACTGAAGATATTACTGACAACAAAAATATTACTGACAGCAACATCTTTTAAACTATCAGTATCAAATTCAATGACAGTCAATAATTTTTCTTCCGAAAGATACATTTCAATTATTAGTTCCTGCAAACATCTAGTAGATTGTGTCTTATATTTTTAGGGATATATTAAAAGTAAATAATTGCATCATTTTTAAATATTCATTCCATTAAATTTTAATTTTCTTCTTGCACTTTACTTGGTGACGTTTATACTATTTGTGAAGTTTTTAATTATTTGTAATATTTGTCAATATCTTCTATGTATTTCTTTTGAAAGCAATCCATTTACAAATAAATAACGATGAAATCTACAGCTCTATCTAATAACATAGGTATTGAGAAGAACGTTAACTCTATAAACTCATATGGTATGTATGTCAAGAGAATACACGCATCGTTGAGCGCGACAGCTCAACAGCATTTTGAAAACCTCGACTTGCATCTGAAATACTTGGTGGTTCTTTCAATTACGTAGCGTGAATGCAGTAAAAGTTTCGAGTCACCATGGTGCATGTATTTCTTCTATTTGGCGGCTATATGTAGACGATTTTTAAGTACACGATTTACTTATTATATATTTAAAAATCGTTTGGGTAAACTTTACAACGTAGGTTTAACTTATTTTTAGAATATGTATGTACGAACACTTATGTTATTTGTTCAATTTGATTATAAGATTGAAGTTATCATTAATGATGTCAAATCATTGTAAAAAGTCAACTGTTGCTCTGAGTGAATATGGTAACAAAATGGTTTATAGTTCTTAAAAGTAAAAGAAATTGAATTATGAGTTAATTACTTTTACATTATTGGACACAATTATTCATACGGATACACAAACTAGAAACATCTGAATCCTTGAAAAAGTCGTTTATATATATATATATATATATATATATATGTATATATATATATATATATATATATATATATATATATATATATATATATATATATATATATATGCTTGACTTAAGGAAATGCAGCAAATACACGTATGATTGATTTAGGGAAACACTGTGAATATTTAATATGAGGAAATGGGATAAATATTTAAATTTATGGAAATAAAAGTAAAGTTCTCGAATAAGTACAAAATTAAGTTTCAATGGAATTTTTACAAAACTAAAAAAAATAATCTCATACTGTTAACGTTCAAAGTTTTGCAACTGAATTAAAATACGTATGTGAATTTTGAAGTTTTTGATCAAATATTAGTAAAGTAATTCTAAAACATTTAAAAAAAATGAAACACGTTGTCAACAAGTATCAACTTCAATCCTACAATTGAATAGCAACATCACCGGCTGATAAACCTACAGTTCGTTTCATCCTTCATATATTTTATTATAGATATGATTCAATGTGGTAGTCTGACTGTTACACTTAGAGGAATGTTTAATGTTATTCTTTGTCTACTTCATTTTGTTGTGCGTTTTGGTAATACATACTTATATGGATATAATTTAGAAGTATGCGTATACTTACAGGCTACGTCAAATAGGTATGTATGGCGACGTGTGCTTACGTGCGACTTTTCGTACGACGATTAGAACATGGCTGTGTTGTAGTCATATCGGTAGTTAAGTCGATCAATTCCTTTTATCTTATAGTGATGTTATATTTTAATAACCATAAATTATATATATATATATATATATATGTATATATATATATATATATATATATATATATACACACACACACACACTCACATATATACCATTATAAAGCTGTAAGAGAGGGGTGTCTGTAAACTGAAGATATTTAAAACAAATATAGAATACACTACTTAAGCGTCTATGAATATTAAATCTATTTTTTTTAATATTAAGGTACATATTAAAATTTAAAGTGAAATACTTTAGAATTTAATACATAATTTAAGCCTTATTAAACTTGTTTTACGGAATTTCAAATTAAATATTAGCATTCAAGCAGTAAGGCTAAGCACATAGGATTAAAAGTGAGGAAAATAATTTTTTGGTAATATTATAGCGATTTTGCTTAAAGTTAAGCTAAGATATAAGATACTTTTGAGATTAAACGTTAGTCAAGCTGAAATATTAATTATTTACGGATGTATTTGTAAATGTTTTGCCTGAATTCGTGGAAAGTGGACGAGGACATATCCCACCATACAAATGATAGTATCATTGGTTCATCCCATTTTACTTTCACGCCATGGAGGTGCATATTTACACAGAAAACAATTTTAAAATTTTCCATACTATGTTCGTCATAAAAGTTTTAAAAATGCTGTTAAACTTTCGCAATTCCCTTTCTATGTACTTTTATGATGTACCCAGTGAGTGCGTGTCTAACTATATGTACTAGACAGTCTTGTTAAAAGTAGATTTTTTTATCGGTGCCTGACTTTTCCTTTCAAATAAAAACGTGTGTGTTTTTATTGTATTTTTATAACGACTCTATACTTATTAAAAATTTAAGAGTAATGGTAATAAATTAAACAAGAACTCTAATTTTTTTTCGACTGTTCGTTTTATTTATAACAGCGCACTAATTTTAATACTCGTACACTAATGCCTTATAAAAATTTGAAAATGCTTTTAATCTTTTGTAATTCACTTTTTATTTATTTTCCCAATATAACCAGTGAGTGCGGGTCTACATATCTATACAAGCAAGTCTTGTTAAAAATAGTTTTCTTATCGGTGTCTGAGTTTCCTTTGAAATCAATACTGTGTGGTTTTATTTATTTATGAAGACTACTATAATATTTAAAAGACTTATGATAATAAATTAAACACAACTCAAAATTTGTTTGAATGTTTATTTTGCTTATCACAGTAGACTAAATTTTATGACAAAAAAATGCTCTCGCGATTACACACGCACACGATTACACAACAAGACGGCCTTGAAGAATTAGGAACCCTCGTTCACTTGGGTTAGTATATAATTTTAATTCAATCTTGGTTAAAAATGAAACATTTGAGTGTAAGGTCAATTATAGTTTATCTGTATATTTATTTATGGCCTATATTCTATGAAAAAGTTGTACAGTAGTCTTTGTCAGATATTGGTTAGACTATTGACTAAATAATTTTTTGACTCCAGGGTAGCATACACTGGAGTAATTTAGAACTTAGTTCAAAGCTACAAAACCTGGCCCATTGGAAGCATTTTTGAGAGTATAGGTATTATATTCTCCATGATTTTTTGATGAGGTAGTGCAAAAAAGAAAATGAATTTTTAAACAATTTTCAAAATCTCAATTGGAATTTCTGGAAGAACAAAATTGTTAAAATACCTTTGTCTTGTACATTTTAAAATCAAAACGGTACTTATCTTTCGAAAACAGCAAAAATAAGCAAAAATTCAATGTATATACTTTAGGACCATATTTGCATAAGCAATGTATCTAATTATTCTCGAGACTAAATAAGAAGAAAATATCAATCGAGCAATTTGAAGCCTGATTTTCATTTTCGAATATATATAATTATAATATCTTAAATAAACCTTTCGAACGGTATTATTTGCTTCAGAATTAATTGTGTTTGAATTACAAATGTCTGAAATAAAAAAGTTAACATCTCAGTAATTTGCTGATTCCCGCGACTGACTCAATTACGTTTTTTTTTATTTTCCAAGATTTATTCTTTTTGTGACTTGAGATGATGATATGAAAAAAAATGGAAATAAATAGCTGATAGGAAAATAATAAAGGATAAATGAGCATTATTCGAATTTACAAATGACCTTTCAAATAAATATTGTATAGTCAAGTCTAGTTTCAAATACCGCATCAATCCGTTGGTCTGATATTTTTCTTTAACCCTAGTGTACTTTTTAAATTTGAAATAAATATTTTAAATATAGTAAATATTTTGCACAGGGTCCAAAAATTCATTTTACGAAACTGAATTTTTTTTATTACGTATGTAATAATTTCCTTGTGGATTATTCTTTCATAATATTTATTATTGTATTTTTGCATATGTCATCTGGAAAGATAATTCATGTACACATAAATAAATAAAAAAAAGATTGACCTATATAGATATTTTATTACAAGTTGCTAGATATATCCAGAGAATGTCAAGAGCAATTGCGTTAAAGTATTTTCAAAAGGTCGCTTCGCAGTCTAAGCCCTGACCTTTTTCTTACGTGACGTGAGTATGATTCTCTTGAATAAGAATTTTTTACACTTTGAATAAGAATTTTATAAAAAAGAAGGTGAAGCATGTTTTGAATTTAATACTGAAACTTAATGTTGGCAATTGCCACTAGCCAGATTTTCTCTAGATTTCAATGATTACTTGATATGTATGGAAGTAAAAATTGACTCAAGTGATTTGTGAAAACAGTGCACGGTGTGCACGCGGCCGATTATGCGAAATTGGTAACAATATTGTTGTGTATCATAGAAACCATAATTATTAGACCCTTCAAAATTAATACTTAGATTTATTTAATAAGATAAATAATTATATACTGTATTATTTTAACAAATTTTCAAGAGGTAAATTCGAAGGGTTTCTTAATCCTTTTTTGAAGTGAATCTTCCTTGGGCGCGATGAGAGTAAAGTAGTTCAGTTAAATTTAATGCAACGTTTTCTTGCAATGCTTTGTTCTAAAGTTGCAAAAATCCCCTGCAAAAAGGACGGGAAATAGGTACTTATCTATCAACGGACAAAGACAATGAACACTATAGAATAAGAAAAGAGTGTACCCATGCCAGAAAATATACAAAATTGGCGATCACAACTGCTGTCAGCTGTTTTGTACGCAATATGTGTCAAAAGTAAACTGTCGAAATTTTGTCAATTAATTTTCTATTAATTATAGGTGTACTTCATCCTTTACAACTTTAACAAAATACGTATTTAATTTTTTTATAAATCCAAAATGAACCTGCAAATATAGTTGTTTGAAATATAATTTACAACAGGAGCAATACATCCTGATTAGATGTTTACGTCGAGTTCTAATGACGTTTTGTTAATTTTTCTGAATGTATAGCATTAAAACTTTCTTATAAGGATTTAGTATAATCTATGAACTTGCACTTTGTATATTTTCTCTCTCTCTCTTTCTCTCTCCCTCTCTGTCATTTTAACTCTTGCTATATACTTAGAAATCGATGTTAAATTGCGAAAGAAATTCTCCTTGTGTCAAGTGTACTAAGTTGCACGCGGCTTTTTTTTAACATGTTAATGTGCAATCTATACTACCGGGCCTGGAAATCTTGGATAGACATTACCAAGAGGAACTTGTAAAATTCCTAGGGCAACGGTAAAAATGGAATCTTTTCTAATAACGGTGCGGGACATGCAAATTATATCCTAGATTTATGGTCCTGGAGATGTGAATTTTGATTTGATACCAAACAGCCTTAGATTTTTTTGTAAAATAACCAACGAAATATAATAAAATCTCTAAAAATTTTGTATTGGTTTAAAAATAGTGAACTCGAAAAAAATTATTAGCATTTTTTTCATTTCATCACATGCATTTTTTATAATATTAAAAATTTAAATAAAAACAATTTACTTTTCATGGAAACCAACATAAGTGGTCTCTAAAAGAATGTCGTTTTGAGCAGATTGTAGATGACTTCATTTAACTTTTTGATTTTACGCCTTTTTGATTGCTTTTCTTGCCTTTAAAGAAAATTCACAAAAATATTTAAAAAAATATATGATTTCAATATGATCCAATTAGGTAGGTTTTATGTAATAAAGTAATTCTTAAAGATGTGATAACCAAGAGTGTATTCATCAAAAATGCAATATGCTTAATTAATGTAATTAACTGTTTAATTTTGCAAAATCTACAGAGTTTCACTGCTGGTTTCTTACCAGAATATCAGAAAAAGCTTTAACTTCTGCTCACGACTAGTTTTGTAAGTACATATTAGCTTCGAGATAAAGTTTCTTGACTTAATCAAATGCTGTAAATATATACACGGAGTTAGGTACATCAACTGGTGAAACCGAATGGATTCGTAACTTGGTTTCTTCGGAAATGATAATTTATTCACACGTGAATGACAAATTACTTCGGTTAAGTTATGGAATTGAACTCGTAATTTTTTAAATTTTAATATTCTTCAAGTTATCAAGTACAATAAAAATTTGTGACAGGTTGTCAGCAAGGTTTTGGGAAATTATTTGTTTAATAAATAAATTTTTACACTGAATGGCACTAAGATCAATAGCATTGAAAGTAAAAAAATATGAAGCATACGAACGCGTTTTTACACTAGACTTGCTTTTTTTCTTTAATTGAAAATAGTTTCTGAATGATTCCCTAACTTTTTATACTGTATGATGTGAGCTTCCTAAATATTTTATTTTCAAATATTGGTGAGCCCAATATCTCTGCTTTACTACGTATTTTTGCTTCAGCCTTTAATAGGTGCAATAGATTTAGTTTGACACCGGATGAAGTCCCATTCTGAAAGATTGTATATAATTGCTCTGAAATTTGTAATTTTTCTGTTGACTCCTCTAGTTTTTTGAAAAGGGATTGGTACGGTGAAGGCAATGTGATATCATACCATCATGTGTAAAAGGTATTTACCGAGCCCGCATCGTCATAGATGCCAGTGCCGTCGCGATCCTGTATATTCATGTGATCTGAATATTCAAATGATAAACTCATACATTTTTAAGAATATAATATACAGGTTAATCGCATTATGTGGTATTGACATTGGATCTCATGTTAATTTTTTATGGCCGCTATGATCTTGCTGAAGTACTGAACTATTTAAAGAATATAAATAGTTAACGAAGTGGGATTGTCATCTCCGAAATCTGAGGAATTATTAATAAGATCTGGTCAATAGAATAACATATGAATGCATTTTTTTGCTCATTTCGCAGCATATATCTAGGCTTAGGCTTATTTTTGACTTCTTTACTACTCACGTTTAAAATAATATCCCACACGATATATGAAACTAAAAAATGGACCGATTAATTTACTTACCGCCCCTAAAACTACTTGAAAAATTTTAAACAATTCTTAGTTTTTATGTATCGACATATGTAAAAATGGTAGACAGAGAGAGTGAGACAAATTTGGCGAATGGTCTATAAGACGTAAATAACGTGAATATTTCAAATCGATATATGGAGACATCATATCACATAACGAACACCAAACAAACAATGGAAAATTAATATAGTCTATTACACAGAAAACTGTATATTTATAATACTAGTAATAAAGTTATAATAGTTTTGTACTCGTGCTATTAATGACTTGAAAGTATAATATTTGCTAGTTTTAACTTATACTTTAAGGTATCGATAAAACATGACTCATTCGAAAAAAATATCATTCCCGAAATATGTCACAAAAAATGATTTTTACATTAATAACCTAAGACGGTTCTTAATTTAAAAATCAGAAAGGCAGAAAGACAGAAACAAACTCCTCAGCAATAGTACCTTAACTGAAATGAACATGTCAAGCATGCACAGAAAAGAAATAATTTTTCAATCTCAGTAATATAGCTGCATTTGTATATCTTAACATTTTTATAATATTGTTAAATACTTGCGAAAAGATCTAATAGTATTTTTAGTTACTTTGTAGACATCTAATGGCGAAATGATGACGTAATTTGCTCAATTTCTCTGTCATATGTTAGTCACCCAAAGTCACTAGAGAAATATATTGTGAAGCTAGCAGAGAGGATAATAAATATAGAGAAGACGTGTTTTCTTGACTTTTGTTAATTTGTATGCGCTAACTACTGGGCGGAATGCAAAAACTACTAGGCGGCTTTTGGTGGAGTTTTCTACGTCATACGTATTAAAGTTTTATGGGTAAAAATAATACTACACCGCAGGCACACTGCATTATATCTGATGTTATAGTAAAGAAAATAAGTGAATATATGTAGTACTCAATGGAAAGGTAGAAAGTATTTATAATGGTCAGAATTAATGAAAATTTATTTTAAAGATGGAAAGAAAAATACATTTTGCGTGTGTATACGGTGTTATGAAACCATTTGCAAATATCTTGTAGAGTATATAAAGGTGCGGCATTCGATCTTCTGTTTATGTATTAATTGATTTTCATTATGATAAGGAAAAATAAATAGCAAACTTTCAAGGAGAGTACTTAGAATGCTTTTACTTCATTAATTCCGTTTATTGTAAACGGTGGGTTAAGGTGAACCCATGTTGACATTCACCTTAATCCATCGTGGGTTAAGGTAACTGCCAAACATTGTTTTCGTAAATTTAAAAATTACTTATAATCAATAAGTACAGAAATTACCTCGTTTTGAAATACTACTTTCAGTGAAATTTATATCTTTAGTACACACAAAATATCTAATATCAAAAGTTTTTTTTGAGAACTAAACACAAACACAGCAACGTTAACAACTCAATGATTGTAATAACATATATTCGTCTATTTTACTATGACGGTTGTAATAGTAAGACAAACAAATTGCGTAATCTATAACAATTGAAAAATAAAATAGAAGTTGATGTAAAAAAGATGAGCACATATGATCGAGAGGTATGTAGCATTTCTAATGATTTACTTCTAACTTATTCTAATATATAGGTCATTAAAGAAAATTTTATGTCAATTTTCAAGTTAGGAAATACATTATATTGCGAGGTGCACAATTAGTGAAAATTTAACAGCTAATAAGTCCTTTGATCCTTGTATAAAACACCCGTAATTCGCTCTTGTCAGTTATTTTGTTTACGCTCACTGCCCCTCACAAGAAAAAATACTAGACTAATTTAATATGTATCATATTTCTTAGGACACATACTAAATTGGTTCAGTATTTTCTCGAAGAATATCCATTTTTAATAGATTTCATGAACTTTTCTGTATTATACATTTTAATTACATTAAAAACAAATATATTATGAAATGATTGCACAACTTCAATAAATAACGAGTTAAGACAAGGATATACAAAAAAATCAGTTTAGAACGTTCACACTTGAGACTGTGTAATGGCTAATCTCTTCACTGACTTTCAATGACACGTTAGAACATTAGGAACGGTACATCAACGCGTACGTAACTTTCAAGAACATTACGTGCCATAATGGTCATTATAACTTCTACACTCTAATGGCTCTGTTTACTCTCTACATCATTAGAATGTAGATAAAGTCAGAACAAGACGGCCCAGCTTTAAACTTGACAAATTAAATTAAGAACTGTAGAGTAAATACGCTAATTATTTCACAAAAGCAGCATCGTTTGCTTGATACGTTTAAGAGAATTATGTTCTAGAAATAAATAAAGCGTATGAATAAGCTTTATATATAATAAGTGAAGACTTTGACAAATCCAATAATATTTAGCACAATTCAATAATATTATACATTTAGGTCGTAAACAGGAAAGTAGTATATACAATAATTTGTCTCTTAATTTTAGGTACCAATTATTCGTGCATTTTACTTGTGTAATCGTATTGAATATATTTGACGTTAATTTTGTAGAAATTCATTGTTCAATGAAATGAAACTACGTGATGTAGTCCTATTTCTACTCTCTTTAAGATCTTTACCACGACCTAGGTTTCGTTGTGTTCCAACATCTTCAGGTAGGCTATCTTTGCTAATAGCCTACCTGAAGATGTTGTGGTACAACGAAACCTAGGTGGCGGTAAATAACTTAAAGAAAGTAGAAATAATATTACATCACGTAGTTTCATTTAATTGTGTAATCATTTTAAGTTTCTTGAAATATTAACCGAATACATTCGAAGAAAATCGAAAAAATTTTAAAATGTTTTACATAACATACAAAATAGATTTCCTATTTATATATCATGCTGGCCAAAAACTTCTATTATTAAATGATGAAACTAGTAGATAAGAACTATGCTTCAAATGAAAAAAAAAGATAATTATAAGCACCACACGTAAGGATATCATAGAGATTTTGACTATAAAAACTTTTTAAACTATATAGAAAAAATAAAAATGGGAAAAAATATATGAGTGACAAATATTTTGCATTTGAATTATTCGAAATCCTCTCTTTAATTGTCATTTTGATTTGTGCAAAAAATGTTTGCAAAATAACAATAAATGCTATTTAATATCATTTTAATACTCTTATAAGTTTCCTATAAATATACAGCGCCATATTTTGGAAGAAAGTAGATTAGCAAGTAATTTTGTGTAATAATGCAAATTATCCATGTATCTAGTTTATCTACTTTTAGTTAGACGGCGTATGTCTTTGTTGTGAATATTGCTTTTGGCTTTGTTGTGCGATATTGCCGTGTAACTTTTAGTTAGACGGCGTATGTCTTTGTTGTGAATATTGCTTTTGGCTTTGTTGTGCGATATTGCCGTGTAACTTTTAGTTAGACGGCAATATTACACAACAAATAATATTATTTTAATAATCAAGATTTTTTAATTAATGACTAAAATAGAATAAAAAATGTAGATTAAAATAAAATGTTGGTCTATAGAAAAGCTTTAAAATAAAGTTTGTTGTAGTAAAGTTGAAATAAAGTTTAAAGAGTTTTAATAAGTAATGGAAAAACGTTTTATATAAAACAACTTTTACACGTTAGCATTTTACACGTTTTTTGTCGTATTTAGTTGTAGTATTTTAAATGGACGGGTGGATAGATGGACAAACAAGGTTTTACAAAAATAATAATTATATATATATATATATATATATATATATATATATATATATATATATATATATATATAAATATAAATATATAAGTGATATAGCGTGTCGTCGGTATGCTAACGCCATCTCAATTAGCTTCATTTATAATAGGTTTTTCGTCATGGTTCGTAGCCTAGTTCCTAATACCTATTCGCTAAATCATAATTCCAATATTGAAAAAAATTTAACATGGCCAATTTCTAAGTTATTATAATTACGTTAAATAAACTTTTACGTAAAGTCTCAATTTACTAATTAATTTTACTCCCACAGTAGTTTTTTATGGAGTTGGACGCTTTTATCTAACTAATTTTCACAGTCGATGTTTCAAATAACAACTTGACTTCTTTTTATTGTAACGTTTTTCAGAAATAAGTATGATGAGAATATTTTCATGTTTCAGATTAAATGGGAGCCATATTTGTTTGTCGAGCATCGGAAAAAAGAAACCAAAGTTCTTTATTCCGGTGAATACAGGTAATTTTCGAAAATTTATTTTTATATAAAACTAAAGGAACCGTGATTCAGATGTCATTTATATTATCAAGCGTCATTAGTAATTGTCATAATGGCGATTAACTTTAATATGGCGTATAATTTGCGAACGCTAACTTTGTTTATTGACAAGCAATGGAATGTCTATTATTAAATTATAGTGATTCCTTAATGAAATATGATTTTAGAATAAAAAATGTGAAAGTCAATGTTTGTTACGTTCACAAGTTTTTAATTTATGTTTCATTTATCGGATTGATAAGCAAAAGCGGTGAAATATATCTCTTTCATTGATTGAGATTTTAGCGACGGCAACGACTGTTCTTTTACAAAAATACGTAAAAATATTGAGTAGTGCATAACTATGAAATGTTCAACAATATTTTATTATGTTGTGGAATGTAAAAATTTAAACAAAAATACATAAACATATCCCATCTATATTTACCAAGTGTTCAAAAATATCAAAAATACTTTTATGTACATTGCATAATGTGCAACATATCCCATTATGTATAACATAAAAGTACATAAACGTATCCCATCTACATTTATCAATGTCTTCTAAAATATGGGAAATAATTTTATGTACAATACGCAATAGACATTAAATTATTTTTGATATTTTTGAACAAATTGTAAAATTTAAATGGGATATGTTAATGTATTTTTATTTAAATTGTTACATTCTACAATTTAATATAATATTGTTGGAATATTCTTTATTTGTGAACTATTCGATATTTTTACGTTTATGTACATCGTATACAGACAAGTTTGAATGTCGACGGGTCAGTTTTTCATTTCCTTTTAAATCGTAAACATATTTGTTCCCAGTGAATGAAAGAAGTTTCAGCCAAACTATTCATGATATTAGACGTCATCATATTCGAAAATATATTGACGATGATCGTCTCGACGGCAGTCGATAGGGAATAATCAATTGTTTTATGTGAATTAATGCTAATGAATTCATAATATTGGAAACAGAGGAAACTGTCTACTGTAGTTCTGCGCTAGGTATGTATAAAACCTCACTCCGTAATGTACTTCCCAATATATATTATTCACGCAAATTAATTTTGATGCTTTTTAAGTAGTTTTTAATATGCACTGCTTGTTACTGTTAATGCACTGCGTGCATTTACTTGATTAATTTCAATTTACCTTAGATTATAAAACTTTCAGTCCATATGTCTCACGATTTAGTACGATATTTTCTCAACTTACCTTAATTATATATGTAATAAAAACACTAATTGGCATTTTAAATTCAAAATATTTATAACCGATAAGGACTATATATTTAAAATAGCAAGATGGTCTATTTATTTGTTGGATTGATAAGATTACGACTGCACTCTGTCTTTAGGGTCGGATTGCAATAAAAACAGTGGCAGATTTCAGTGGCAGTGTCCAGTGGCAGATTTCAATGTTTGAAAAATTGTAAAAAAGAAACTACACCTCTAATACAAAGTAGGTTTATTTTAACTTTATAACAACAAATGCGGATTTTATTTTTTAAAAACCACGTTTTCCAAATGGCGGCCATCGAGTCTGACACACTCTTCGTGTCTAGCACGCATGTTTTCAAAAACGCGTTTGCAGAGCGACTGGGGTATCCTACTGACTTCGATGACTGAATATTTTCTTTAAGTTGTGTCACAGTGCTCGGATTTGTTTTGTAAACAACAGATTTTAAGTATCCCCATAAGAAAAAGTCACATGGGTTTAAATCGGGTGACCTAGGTGGCCACGGTACGGTACCGTTTCGGAATATGTTTTTTTCTGGAAATAACTATCGCACTGCATTCATGGACACATTAGCAGTGTGAGCTGTGGCCCCGTCCTGCTGGAACCATGTGTTTTGGTTGAAGGATGAACTATTCTGTAGTTCAACTCTGAAAAAGTCATTTAACATTGGGGCATATCTCTCCGAATTTACAGTTACAGTTTGGCCACGTTGGTTTTCAAAGAAATGAGGCCCTATGATTGCAGATGCAGACATGGCACACCAGACTGTTACTTTAGGCTTATGTTACTTTAGGCTTATCTTGATGCATTTGTCTTGGGTTGCGGACATCCCAGTAACAAAAGTTCTGCTTATTGACATATCCTCCAATGTGAAAGTGAGCTTCGTCACTAAAGAATATGTTGCCCATCCGGGTAGCCGTACGAAATCTCAACAACATCACCTCCGCGTAAGTTTTTCTTAATTCAAAGTCAGAATCGTGTAAATCTTGAACAATTTTAATTTTATATGGATGGAACTTGAGCTTATTTTGCATTATTACCTGTAAAGTTGATTTCGGAATTCCCAATATCGATGAACGTGTACGCAGTGATAAACGGAGATTTTCAACGACAGAAACCATAACACGCTCGACATGTTCATCCGTGGCTACCAATGGTGTAGGTCATGGCCTGGGCCTATATATCCTGTAGCTCTGAACTTGTTGATCCTGTAGCTCTGAACCTTGCTACCCATGACTGAATGAAGTTGATCGATGGTCCATCACGTAATCGACGAATACTGTAACGATTATTAAATCGACGGCGTGCTACAGACAGCGAAAATCCACTCGAAATGTACCCCTCGATAGCAATAGCGCGTTGCTCTCCACTCCACTGTTCCATGGCTACTACAACATCCGCACCGTTTGCGCTTCTAACGACGCCCCACGCGCCCCGCTTATGTGTTGCGTTCAGAAACTATGTTTTTTTGAAACTTTGAAATCTACCACTGGACACTTGTACATCCAACAGACATAAAATTATCACTTAGTGCGGTACAATATTATATAACTATGTCAAAAATTATTTTAATACATTAGTGCAAACAGTTTTTATAGCTGTGCCAAATTACAATTAAATATCAATTGTAGACGATATGGAATGCAGACCACCGTGACAGACAGACAAAAAGAAATTTCGTAGTAAGTGTTCTTTATTATCTCTCAGGTACGAAACTCAAATGAATCACGGCGTATGAAAACGTTAAATATTTAAATATTCAGATAAAGGATATTAGCAAACTGCATGTTAAGTTATTACGCCAAATTGCGTGTGAATTTAATTTAATATTTCTGGCGTGTACTAAATAGTATCAGACAAATGTTTCCCAATTTATAAAGTTAACTTTTTATGAATATAAAATTAATGGAATTGCGGTATGTGTTAAATCTAATATTAGTCCGTTTTCATTCTAAATACAGGAAAGAAAGAGCATATGTGGCAAGAGAAAAAGCGAAAATAAAATACTTAAAATGAGGGAAGTCCGCGAGAGCGTGCAGTCTTGTCGATTCATGCAGCGTGACGGGAGAACGAGTGGTCTCTTGACCCGCATTGTGCTTGTCATATTCCCGCAAACGTGACCGCAATGCGTTCACCGCGGAAAGCTACTATTACATTTTCAAGCTTCAGTGACAGTTTAAAGCTCTTAGCTGCATGCACATATTATTTAAACAGGTTTCAGTGAAGTCATCTGAATTTCCCGTACTTAATGGAAAGAACATTTTCAATTAAAATGCATTGAAATTATTTATTTATCCACTTCGACGTACCTAATTTATGCACATGACGGCTGGACGCCAGTCCAGCTCCGTTCGACAAGCTTTTGAGCATGAAACCCGGGTAATCGCTGTTCGCCGCGCTGCCATAGGCCATATGGCCTATGGCAGCGCAGCTTGGTGATCAACCCAACATACTATGTGGCAGTTTATATAAATCTCAAAATACCTGTATGTGACTGACATAAAACTTGAGGTTTTTGTAAGGTAGGGAGATAGAAAAAACGCCAGTAACAGTAACCTCAAAAGCGTTATGTGGGGGACAAATTAATTCAATGCAAATAGACGCAAGTTCTTTCTTTTCGTGCGGTCATGTTCAAAGGGAGAAAAGGTAATTAATATTTAATTAAAAAGTCCCACGCCTGACAATTGATTCATTCGCAGCTCTAGCTTAAATTATGTAAAACGGTTGTTTAAAATATAGCGAAATATATTTGCTAAAAGTTCCAGTTAACAATTTTGGAGGCAAAAATGAGAATAAAGTACATTACGCAATATTTGATTCTTAAAAGAAAGGAGCCCGGCTCGACCCGTTACATATCAGTATCGGCCAGCCTGTAGTATCTGCTTACTGCAATTGGCCGTGTAGATGCTAAAATTGTTTGATAGATTTCATATTTGTATTCACTTCTTCTAAACGTCGTTTCAATGTAACTGTAACGGTTTGATTTATTTAATATAAAGGTACTTCTAAAGTCTGATTTTGTAACAGGAAATTGATCATAACAGTCAATTTGGGATAATTAACAAAATATACGGTTGATCGTCTCTGTTTATTGTTATGTTGACAACAATATTTTCGTATATTATTTTAATGTGGCCACAAAAGCTTCAAAGTATAACTAAAAGATAAACCCGGTTCACTTCGACTCCTTTCACTGAAATCGTATCTGCACATTGTCACTCTATGTGTATATCCATGATATTATTAACTAAATGATGGCAAAATTCAATTGGACAAATAGTTTTTATAATAAACCTTAAAAACAAACAAAATTTTCTTTTTCATTACACTAGTATGATAAATTTTATATTAAATTAAGATTTAGAATGAAATAAGAAATACTAGTTGCACAAAGCAGTTTTTGTTATATTAATAATTTGCATTTTTTTCAATTGAGATATTTTATTGTCTGGTGTGCGCCATGTTTTTTATTTTCAAATAGATGCAAACATTTAATACAAAATTTTGCCAATCATAAAATAAATTTTACATGGATTATTCAAGTTCTGTTCAATTCCTTTTTGCTACTTTTTGTGTATCAAGTTATAAAAAAATTGAGGTAGATTTTGAATTGAAGTTAAACACTTGTACATCAAATACTTTTTGTCCGGAATTTACATGAAAAATTTGTCTACAAAATTTGTAAAATGAATATTTATTAGTGAAATTTTGGAGAGTACCTGCACACTTTCTGTGTCGATTATCCAACAGATCCAAGTTTCAATCAATATCTAGTTTCGAACATATCTATTTTTACACATATTTACGAATGGATTTTTTTTAAATAGAAATTTCAAAGTATATTTATCCTCATAATGCATCATAGTAATAGTACTTTAATCGATTATCCTTATTGACATTATTTATTATAAAAAAGCCGTTGGTCACTCATCATCAAAAACGTTGATGAAATCAGATGTAGCATTATAAAAAGAAATTGAATAATATAAAGATAAATATGACATTTCTCAAGAGATAAATATGTTGATATATTATTCTAACAGTATGTCGGAAGTTCGCCCTCTCCTCATTAATTAATATCAATAATATACAATTGCTTTAAAATAAAATCATATGTGTTCTGAATGAAGTTTCAATACGCCATCATCAATGTATGCGAATCTTTACAGACTTTATGTCTAAAATATTATGCACATAGGGAAATGAAATGACACATATATGTATGTAAATAATTGCACTGTTAAGGCGCTAAATCTGTAGTGCATTGAAGTGAAATCTCAGGGATTTCAACTACGAACTTTTAAAAATACTAGTGAGCCATCGTGCTTGTTTCCATGTATATTCTCTTGGCATATCTAATGAGTTCGTAGGGTACAATATTGATTTCTTTTGAAGGGGATGCATCGAAGTTCCTCATCTATTGATTAAGGTTCGGAAAAGAGTATCTCATAAGTAAAAAGTTATATTGTTAAATTATCTTTTAATGATGTTTACGATGTTTAACGATGTTTTGTTGTGTTAATGATGTTTTGTTAAAAAAAATAACTTAACTGATGTCCAACTTAACATAAAGAATTTTAAGAACTGTGAAGAAAAGGAAAAATATTGATAAAGAAAATCCCTTAGATGAAGGCCGGAAAATGGCCTTCTTGTAAGCGGCCATTAAAGACCTCAAATACCTCAAGCGCAGCGGATGCCTCATATTACTTATATAATTTCTATTGTCTATAATGACCTAGGCCTTATTCAAGTTTCCTAATGCTATCAAGATCACGGAAATCCGGTCGCGACTACTGATTTGAGTCCTCAACTAGCGTTTATAACTACTTTCGTTAGCTGAATTACTTTAAATTTTGTATTTTAATACCATAAATGAGCCCATAGTTTTATATAACTAGGCATAAAGGTATATTTGCAAAAGTTATAAAATATTTATTATATTACAAAAAAATTGTTCTTTTTTGAAAATAAAATTTTTGGCGAAAAGGATCCTAAAATTTAACGGAATTTGAAATATCGTATGTATATTCACTAAATAGCGCCACTTCAACTTCTTGTGTAATTCATTTAGTCTAATCTGGCAAAATATAATTTTGTTCAATCATTTGCCTATTAATTAAAGTTTAAATTTTGTGTGAATTCATAGTCATGTCAAAATTCGCGCCCTGTGTAAAAAGACATTGTCATATGGGCAACATGTAACGTTTTGTCAATGTTAAGATGAATTTTCGTATATCTGCTGGAAATAAAACTAGAAAACAAAAGCGTAGGTTTGGTTCTTAATTAACTTCGCATACTTCACTTAAAATTAAAATGGTAACAAGAAGTTCATTTATTTAATTCGCATTTAATTTCATGGCATCAATATTTGTATTTTATTAGTTTATGATCGCGTATACAATAATTAAAATTCAAATTATTTTGTTCTGGAATGTATTTACATAGCTACCTAAAATTTCACATTCAAAGTGCCTCTTCGTATCTTAGCGAATTGCATTTGGCATATACTATATAAATATAATTTCCTTATGCATACACTAAAATCATACCCAAATATTACATTGCAATACAAAATGAGATGTTCACTAATTAAACCAACCCGAGAACGTATTACAAAAAAATTAACAAAAACCACTGATACACACTACGTAATAAACACAACTCTATTGCCATTTTAAAAACAATAACTATCTCTTAAAAAAGATTCAAACGTTCTGATTGGTATAAATAGACATTTATGAGTTGTGCCATATTAAAAATAAACCCTGGAGATTTAGTTTTAAGCCGTAATTAAGTGATCTCGAAATTGAACATGTACTATGTTGTCCTTTATCTTTTTCTTTTTTAAAACCTTCTTTGTAAAACTGTACAAATAAAATGCATGGTTAGAAAAATTTACCATCGCATCGTTTAAGAAGTGCATTTATGCAATATTGGCACATTCCTTACTTTTACCGAAATAAATTATTTATATCTATATTGATATAATTCCGTTTTGATGGTTCATAAGAATTTTTAAATTTCAGAAAAAAGTGGTATAACCTACCCATGATGCGCTATTACGAATTGAACGCTATTTAGTGGAAATACATACTATACACACACACACACACACACACACACACACACACACACACACATATATATATATATATATATATATATATATATATATATATATATATATATATAATTTGCCGCTGCCCAATGTATATATTCAATTACAAATTGAATGACTGCACAAAATTTTAATATGGGCATCTAGAGCTAAACAACGTCTTTTAAATGTTACAAATAATATACAGTCATTACGAATATGTGAAGTTATTTCATCCCCTTTCGTTTCTTTCGTGTAGAAAAGTAAGTAAAAAATAAAAACTGACTTGTAAAGGCATCAAGGCGTACGTGGTGCACGTGAACTCACTAGATACGTAATGAGAATACATGCATAGCCAAGCGCGATGTTTTAACAGCATTTTTAAAAGGTCGACCCGCTGTTGAACCTCCGACTTCTCATTTACGTGACGTGAATACAACATGAGTCAAGCGCCCCACTACGGTTTCCATTCACATATATCTTTGACTTGGTTCCTCCATATAGATAATTCCTTTAAATACTTTCAGAGCCTGCGCTGTTTTCCTGAGTTTTAAAAAATAGATATTTCCCTTCATTACAAATCTCTAGTTGAAAACGTTTGTGGAAAAGTAAGGCCATATATTTTTCATCAATCGGTTATTCATTATTCTATAATTTAGGTAATATTACCCAATTCGATACTATTTTTAATATTACGTAATTGATATCTAATTAGTTTGCATGGCGTCTAATATAGTGACAGTTACTAAGAATTTTGGGTTTACTGTCGATCAATAAGTTTTGTTATTGAATCGTCGAAGAAATGGAAGCAACTTTTTTGGCAACATATCAAATAAGTTTTGTTGATATGTTTTTGTTGTTAGGTTTGTATGTTGAGAACGATATTCCCCTTATAATATTACTGAAGAATTTTTCTGCATTTTCGTAATACAACTTTTACTCTTATTTTACAATCATGGTTATCGACATAAGTGAAGGACGGAAACCGGGAGGACCACGCTCTAGACGCTGAATGAACCAGATTCGAGAAATGCTTGGCACTCCGTTAGATGACATCCAACACAAAACCGAAAACAAGGGGAACATCATCAAAGAGAAGGTTTTATAAAAAGGTTAGAGACGATCCTTAAAAGTCCCTTCCTTTTGAGTCAAGGATTGACTCAAGAAGGAAAATAATAATTACATAGTCTGGTGCTGATTTAAAATGCTAATTTACTGTGCATCGTTTCAAGTTTAGCTTGTTTATTTTTTAAATAGTACTATTTTGGATTCTCATGAGTAATATATAAATGTATAGATCAGAAAATTTAGCGCTAATAAAAAATAATTTATTTATATAAAAAAAATTGTCGTTATAATTTAAATAGAATTTGAAAATATTATTCATTATTTTAATTAATTGCTGAAAAATTTATTAATGTATTTTACTAATGTCCTATATTATTTGTTTTTTTATTCATAATAAAGAACAAAATTAGAGTAATTTGTGTAAAATTTATTTTCAATATTTTTAATACAAAATAACATGCATGTAGGAAAAGAAAATACTTTTTAGTAAAGAAAGGAGCACAAAGGAAACATTTTCATGGGATTCTTTTGATTTGATTCATTTATTGCTTTACGAATACGAAGAGCCAACATAATTCTCTTACAACGCGCTAATGTAAATATTTAATTTTTTTGTGTTACTTACATTAATAAATACTCAGCCAATAGAGCTCGACAGTGCCTGTAATACAGCACGTGATCGAAGAGTAGTCTCTTGATTCACCTTCGGTAAAATATATTTACAAAGTCATTGCTTCGGTACGTTCACTGCATAAAGTCATAATTTTTGCTATTTAATGCGAGTTTATTAAAGTCAACTTGCAAAGTTGACGTTAGTAAACTCTGTAACTTTAGTCAATTTGCAAAATTTACTAAAGTTATAGATGTTGCAAACAAAATACGTTTGTTAAAATTATAGAAACTCTCTTTGCTTAATTGGAAGGAAAAGATTAATTAAACTGTATGTTCTTCAGAAACTATCAATGATGTCCAGAAACTATTAATCTCAGTAACAAGATGTTTTTCTTTGACTACTCACGAGTTAGTGAAAAATGAATATATCAAGTTGTATATGCTAAATAGGAATATGTCTGGAATACATTAAGGCATTTTTGGTTTTTCCACACATTATTTAGCATGTTTTTTAATAAAATATAATATTTTCATTAATTATATGCAATAGCAGATTTTTTTATTGTTTCCTTTTGGCGATATGTACACGGAGGTGTAACCTCTCACTGTAACATGTCACTTTTGAAACGAATCTGTGGTGTATAATATAAGGCGTAAAGTGAGTTTCAACACTCTGTTTATTTAATTAGTGAAAAATATCCGAGATTGACAATAGATACGTATTTCTGAACATATATATTTATATAGAGAGATAGTATAGAGAAATTTAGTAAAATTGAACTTCCATATCATAGAGAAAATCATATGCTTAAAATTTGTGTTTCTGGTTATATGGGCAAGTGAATTATAATATTTTGTATAAACCAAAAGGTAATACTTAGAAATCATACAAACTTTAGAAACCATAATAAAACAAGTTTTTAAATTAGAAAATCTACAACTCTGCTAGACTTGTACTTACAGTTCTGTAAAACTGTGGAAACTTCATTGTTGTAATAGCTGCAAAAGTTTAAACTGTTCCTTAAAATTTAATTAATATTTACTGGAAATGAAAATTACTTCGATTCAAATTTTGATTTCCACTGTGTTAAACGAGCATTTATTTTATGCCAGTGAATGTACTTTAGTTTATGTATTCCCTGTGTTGGATGGTAAAGTTGGAAAAGTTTATATTTCTGCTTAGAAAAAAATTGAGAGGTCCTCTACTGATCATATGTAGCCGACTTCATTATGTGAATAAAAGTCATGATCCAGTTTTTTATTCTTATTCTATTTGTATGCACTTTTTAATTTTCAGTCACACGCGACTCTCTAATGAACGCATTAATGTGTATGCAGCTGTTTGCATTTAGTAGAAACAATATTTGTCTGTCGTTATGTTATCGTTAGACATATGTGTTAGAAGACAGAAAAAAGCAATACTTTAACTTTATGAAAAATAAATTCATCAAACCCATATGATACTTTTTCTTCGGATGTGCTATTCTTATTTAATTATCCACATAAATAAGCAAGATACAGGAAATATTTCTCATTTTAATGATTTGTGTTTTATTTTCTATGCGTAATTATTCAAATAATTTAATTATGCAGTCTATTTTTAAATATTTATGTCGGTGTACTTTCTTTATGTACAAATTCTGGGTTTAAGTTTTCACCCAAGTTTCAATTTCACGTTTATATATAAACTTCCGTTATACATCTCTTGTAACACTTTTGTTATTAAATGTAATCATGATTTGAATTTGTAGGGACCATTCCTTATTTTTTTGTCATTCGATATCGAAATAATTTGACGTTTTTATGAGAATACCGATATTCTAGTAACCACTTTCCTTATTATTTATCCGTTAATATCGTCTTCGTACGATCGTCTATATCTCTTTGTGGCTATTAAGGTGAAAGTTGCTTTTCATTACACATTTCGCTCAAAACTACAAAATTGCTCAATAACTATGTTGATAATAATTTGGTACAGAGAATCTTTTAATTTTTCTGTAACAAAACATTTTCATATATATCACAATACAGAAGTATAAATAAGAATAATTTTATAATTTAGCATAGATTATGACTTTTAGTTTAGTGTGTGATCGATGATAAGAAAGTTAAATAAAAATATCAAATGGTATCCGACTTCTAGATCTATGCATCCAGTACTGCAAATATGACAAAATTGGCGACATTACAAAATAGTAATTTTACATAAAACAATTAAAATTGAATTACTGAATTAATATGCCTTATATAGAATACAACATTTTATTTCAATTGTAAAATAACATATTTAATATGAAACAATGAATATAAGTATGAAACCTAAATAAAATTTATTGAAAAACCTAAGTGAACGTTTGTGCGATTACAAAGACTTTATTACGTCATTGCATAAATAATTGCTTGAAATTTGATAGATTTTTTTACTAAATTGAATTATGATTTTATAATATATAAAGATTTATATTATAATATGTAAGTATTTTGAAATACCTTTATTACTCTTTTTTTGGATATACTTTTGTTTCTATCAGAATTACCGAGTAACACGTTGGATTCATTCTTCTTTAGTATTTTTTTAAATGAACGCATTTATTTTGTTTAGCTATAATACCATCACAATGTTACGGACGAAGAAGACTTAGGAATAAAAAGGTAAATAATAAAAGTTAAATTAACATTTTGAAAAGTGTAATCTCCAGATTTTTTTCATGATTTTGGCATTTTCGTGCGAGTAGGAGCACTCATTTATTTTTACTGCCTAAGCGTATTAACGTAAATATATTAAGCGTAAGCATTAAAACAATATGAAATGCTTTGTTTAATATTTATAAGAATGTCAATAATTTTCACGAAATACAAATTTTAAAAAGAGCAGATTAAAAAATATATTCTCTAAAATGTTCGTCGGTCTATATGTTTATTCGTGATCATTAAATAAATATTTGTTTGATTTTCAGTTTTAATGCAAACTTTAAATAGACAATATAAAGATATAAAATGTAACTTATTCATATTCATTATTAATCAATACCGATATCTGTTAAATATATTTTTGATTATGTAGTTTATATTTCGTAGAATATTTTTATTTTCATTCTATGAATGTTAATTGGTAATATTTTAAAAAATACGGAACTTGTCATAACTTATTTAACTTTACGTTTACTTAGTAAATTTAGATTTGCAAAGAGTAAGGATTGACTGAAAAAAGCAAAGTATTTTATTTTTTATTAAATTAATGATTTATGAAGTCTACGTCAACAAGTTTGGAACATTCAAGTACAACCCTCATTCACCAACAACGTGAGATGAAATTTTTCTTATAGTGGAAAATTGTATTACGTGTGCTCATATTTGAACTTATCGAGAAAGTTGCTAATTGGATCGAAATTCTGCTGAAAGTTTATTTCACAACTGGAAGAGTTCACCTCACTTTGGAAAACTGTGATCAACAACCATGTAAACTATCAAAAACTGTCTTCAAAATTCATGCAACTTTATTTCCTCGAGGAATCGAAACCATATCACGGTTAGGTCTCCAATTACTTGTAACCCACTTGTGTAAGCAAGTATTCTATAACAGGCAGATATTTTAACAGATTTCGCTTAATATCTCTTGACCAATATTTCCCTCGCTTCCTTCGTATACTAGTAGTTGGAACAAATCGGTTGTAGTTAGGGGGAACAAATCGGTTATTTTACTAATCTGGAAAATAAAACGTAGAATCTATTATTTCTGACCATGTATTTGCATCTATGTATCGCATATTGGCATTCTTGTAACATAAATCTTGTATACCAATATAATAACTGGCATTAATATTTCGTTAATAACTCGTATAATATTTTCATCAAGAGTTCATCTTGAAATTAATCATTTTATTTAAAAGGAAGACTGCTATATACGAGTAGAATACATACTAATTGGATATTTATATAATAATATAAATATTTTAGGGTTTAGTGTTTCTATTAAATTATTTATAAATGTTAATATTATTTTTAACAGTGTTAATTATCTAGTAATTTCCAAAAAACTATATAACATAGTGTAATCGTTTTAGTTCTCTCGTAATATTCTAGTCAAATTCAACCACGTCAGTCAGATTCACTATGTTTTTTGATGGTTTTTTTGTTTAATACTTTCAAAAATAGGGGGAATGGAATACATTTTTTTATATTTTCGGACATATCCCTGGAGACATGACTTACTTGATATTTAACATTCTGAAATTATATTTTCGTATTCTTTGCAAATAATGCTCTGAAACGAAATACTTTTCATTCGTCTCTACTAAAATCACTCCAAAAATGTTTTAATATATATATTGAAAAATACACGGGTTATTATGACCTGCCACTGTACCAAATTACAAATTTCTATGTCTAATAAATTCTGAGAAAATCTACTTTAACATACAGACAGAGAAATAGACATGTGAGCGATCTCATCATGGTTTTGTTTTTCCTTTTGAGGTGTAGGTCCTTAAAAATTGATTAAATGATCTAAGAAACTTATCGATTGTTTGGTGTGTTTTTGTTTGAATCACAAAGGCTGAAATAACTTTAATTTCTTCATTCAAATGTAATTAATATGTAATAAAGAAGAATGACATCTGATAATTTCTTTGTTTGCAATTTTGATTTGAGTTATATTCCAGGATTTTTTAATGTTGTATATATTGTATATATTTTCATATAAATATTTTTATAATTAACTCTAAGAGTTACGAAGTAAGCTATTTATATTTTGCTTATAATAATACTGTAATTTATTTTTATTTAAGTTTAGTTTTTGCTTGAGAATATTGATTAATAAATATTAGCATTGTAATACTATAGTTTATGATATTGAAAGAACTTGCTCGCTGGATACGAAATTATATCTGTCCACAAACTGTTATGATAAGATAGATTGAATAGATATGGACAATTCTATATTAATTATTAGTAAAAAAATAACTCAAATATATTCTAAAATTATACATGGTTGGATGTGTGTATGTAATATTTATTATTTTTTTTCTTATATTTAATGAAAGTTGTACCTTACTATCGTATATATTATTACTCCTAGGTGTTTAAATTGTAAACAGCATCATCGATTCACAATATGTTTTCACTATATTATATATTTTTACCCGTTATTTAATTATTATAGAAATTATGAAATATTGATTGTCCTAGACAGTTTGTATTAATCATGATTTACGACAAATAAAACAATTTTACTTGAAATTGGGCACGTAACCCTAGATGCGTGAGCCTACTATATGCAAACTCTTTAACTAAATAAAATACCTTTAACTTACTTATTTACACATTATAAACGATTCGATGATTTGCATATTAATTGCACGGGCCATCTAGTTAAGATTTAATTCTATCTAAAAAAAATAACAATCAATAAAAAAATGCCTGAATGTTCATATTTTAATAATTATTGTTACATGTGTATAATTATAAGAGAGTGGCATTCTATATTTCGTAGTTAAAAATTAGATATCCACGCCTCAAAATGACTATTTTCGCCTTTGAAAATCGGTGTGAACCCGGAAGCTTTTCCCACAATAAATAAGCCAGTTGTAGGCTTCTGAATTTGAAAATAAGAATAGAGTTGAGTATATCCCTGTCTCTTTTCCTCTCGTAGAATATAATGCGCAATATTAAGAATGACCTTACAACACAGTATTGCCGTCCTTTTCTAAAGGTTAAATTTAAACTTTTATAACTCGGTAAATTTTTAAGATTATTAAAAAAAATGTTCACTCTTCATCAGCTTGTACCTTGAAATTATGATTAATGAAATAGAAAAAAAAATTAGTCAAATACCCAATTCCATATTTAAATTATCTGTTTTAAGTTTAAATTTTGAAGTGTTCAATAGAACCGAAATTTGATTACTGATATTTTAAACGTACTGATCCGTGTAAACGTACTGATAACGAGATGACCGGCTGTCACTAGCTTTACTGGTCGGGGACAAGCAAATTTTCAGAAATTTTCTTCACCTTTTCACTAATGCACAACATTTATTGTAACATGTCATAATGTAACCTGACGGTTATAAATTATTTGTAGTACCTTTTTGTTCGACCATGTAATTATTACTACGTTCTTTCTCTCTTTTTAAATCGGTCGAGTGTAAGTCTGCAAAGGATATATGGCATGCCGTTCAAACAAATTCCAACTAAACAAATAGCAATGCAATTTACATCCGGTCTTCTTTAAAAGGAAAATAAAATGAATTGAGAGTTAAAGGTTTTGTAAATTCAATAGACGTATATAAATATTTAAGCGTGCATTTTATCGAACTATTTACAAATAATATTATTTCATGCAAAGTAAATGCATAAGTATATTATTATATTTTTCACAGATATAATTAGTAGACCTTACTTGGCTATAACAATTGTTTTTTTAGTTTCTTTATACGTTCTACTATTTCGAAAACTTTTCAGCTATCCAAAAATTAGTTGACAGGAGATGACAATACTTAACTCTAATAAAAATTAGCACTTTAATTCTTAATATTTCTTAAACGGATCCATGTATCGCAAAAGTGTATATGGCATATTTTCGAAAGACTTATTCAATGGTACCTTATATAATAGGGTATGTGAATAAGAAGAATTTAAACCCATATTATATAAAAAAACAATAAACAATTCAAAAGGTCGTTAAAATTTCTATGACATTTTATTAATTTTTTAAAACTTTGATAAACATGACAATCGTAAATAAAAATATTTTTGTCAGAAAGAATTAGCCGACTTGTGGAGGGTTAATATATAAAGGTGTCTGGATAAACAATAGAACATTTTTTTGTTTTGGTGCAGAATTTGGACTTTAGAATGTTGTTATTTTATAAATAAAAAATTTACACTCGATTTGAAGTTAGTACTACATGTTGATTTAGAGTTAGTAATATATCAAAATATTGCACACATACAAGCTAGACAGTGAATAGTAATTTATAAAAATATGATCGCAGTTAGTGACATAAACATGTGGCAAAGAGAATATGTACTATGACCATTTATAATACGCTGAATTACATCACTTTAAAATTATTCGTAATAAGTTGTAAATGAAGTTGTACAGTTGACTGATAAAATTATTATAAATAAGTGAAATATGTAAATTGAGACAATTTTGGTAGACATCTGAAGGGGTGTTATATTCAAAGTCGAACTTCTGAATTTACTCAGAACTGTTTCTACGCTGCTTCGCGTAGAAGTCATAAAGATTTTTTGCGCAATATGTTTAAAAAAATTACTATCAAACTATCATGGCCACGAAAACTATTTTTAAAGAAGTTTTATCAATCTTGGATTATGTCAAGGATCCATTAAATAAATACCGTAGTACGGTACCTAACTCAAGTCGCATTCACCTCACGTAAACTAAAGATGAGGGTTTCAGTACCTGAAAAATGCTGTCAAGCTATCGCGCTTGGCTTTTTTATATATTTTCTTGACGTATCTAGTGAGTTTATGTAGACCATATATGTCTTAGTTTATAATTTTGTACCTTGATAGGAAAAACGGAATTCTTACAAAATAACTTTCATGTTTCAAACCTGTTTTTTTTTCGAACTAATTTGACGTAGAAACTTGACGTGGAAATTTGTTATAATGATGAAGCACACCAAATGCATATATTTTAATAACAGACATTCAAAAATTTTCATTTGGAAATTTTAAAGGGGAAAAATAAAGTGATGGATTTTTTTACGCATTGTATTCTGTGGGACGTCAATTGGGAGAGATAGTTATAATATTTCCAAAACTATTTTTTTTCAGAAAATTTTATAGTTCGCTAGAGATCATTGTAAATGTTTCCAAAAGGCACCTATTTTTGCTACGTCTGAAACTGTTGAAGGCAAAATTACGAACAAAGAGTGTTACGTGAAACTTACATAAAAATAAAGGAAAAATTATATATCCGTAAATATCTATATATGCATACCTAACTACCTAAATATCCTTACACTGCGAGTTCTTTTCATACTTAACTGTTTTATTTCCTATACGTGATTTGTCTTTGAGAGTGGAAGATTTACAATTACTTTATTTTATAATGACTCTAAATATCAAGACATTGTCAAGTGTACAAAGTCAAAAGTGAAATTTTTATGTTTATTTTGAATTTTCCTCAAATTAATAGTTATTTGCTGCAATGTTCTAAAAGACTAGTACATACATACTTGCGGGAATCAATTTACTATATTTATAGAGAATTCATAAAATCTTTTTACGAGTAATTATATAGATACGTTTTATGTACATATTTATTTAACGTATAATAAATATCAAAACAAAATAATTTTTTGCTGTTTTTCATTACCAATTTTTAAAACGCATCTTCATAACATGAAGCTTTATATGACATGCTTGTGAAGATACGAACAGTTTGGTCCATTAAGCTGATGCGATACACAATTTCGTTACCGAAAAGCGCTCTCGGGAATATATCCTGTTAGTGAGATGGGTGGATGGAGCTAGGAACCTTTCAATTTACCTCGTAACATTTGCTATTGGAAACGAAGCCAGTTTGCGTAGGTTAATTATTTTAATCTAGCCTGAATGAACGTGAAATGCTTGAATACGAGAAAATTGACAGTTCACTTTCTATTTATACCTTATATAACGAAATGGGCAAACATCTTAACCAGTTAAAATTGAATATGACGAATGTTTGGTGGAAGATGAGAAGTTGGCACTAATAACTGCGTTTTGGTACGTTTATGAGATGGCGCTAATTGTAACTGTTTTGGGGACCATAGATTTTTTTGTGTCTATTTTTGTTCCACTCTAATGTACTAAATTTTCTAACGAATCTTGCTTATAGCTTTATTTGTTATTTTTATTGCATTAATGAATATGTTTCCGATGCTTCAAAAAGAGGTCTTTGATGCCTGTTTTTTTAAATAAACACAAAAAACGTATCTTTTGTCAACCAAGTTTATGCTATGAGGGTTCTTAGCTCATTTGACGTTGGTATATTTTGATACAATCAATATAAATATATTAGTGTGAAAAGCATAACGTGGATACAGCGTTTATTTATTTTCATTATATTTTAAAATTATACTTTAGATAATGGTGGTGTTTAAACAACGGTAATTAAATTTTCATTATTTATAAGTGTTAAAATGTTATATTTGAGTATAATTCTAATATTTTGGTTAATATAAAAGATATTTGGTATATTGACGAAATTTTAGGCAGTATTGTTAAGACAAACTCGGTAACAATGTAGGTTTAGACCAGTCAAGCAGACTGTTTGACATGTGGTTTTCTTCAGTGGTGAAATTAAAAAAAATATTTGTTTTCCGTTAGACGGTTCTTTTTTATCGGTATCCTAAATGTCTAGACAGAAAGAATATTTTTTGACTGTCCATTTGTAATATAAGTTATAATAAAATTTATAAAAAAAATACAGAGATGGTGCAGTGGGGAACATTTGGTTATAATATTTAAAGGGAATGCCGTTTCAAATTGGAGGTAAAAGCAAGTATCATTAAAATGGAAAATGTAAGAATATTGTAATGGTTTTTGGATTAAATACAGAAAGAGAGCGAGGGAAATAGAAATGAAAAACACATTTATAAGCTGGTTATTTCGTGTATTACATTTTTTCAAAGATGCTAATTGCTTTACTAATATGAGAAAAGTATTCAAAAATAACTTATGTGAAGTAGTTGTTATCCAACTCCTTTATTTATCGTATTGTGTAAACAATCTGTATTTTATTCCTAAAATGATAAACATATATTTTAGCTTATTTAGATATTTCTCGTCGAAATTGCTGAAAATAATTATTTCACAGTAATATTAACGTAAGCAAATATAGAGAGTAATGTCAAAGATAATTAAAGTTAATAACTGTTTTTTTTCATTAATTGTTATGTAATAATTTCTTCAAACGAACAACGAGTTCATTATAATAGTTTGTAGGTATTTTGTTACAAATAAATTAATAAATCATATTTAAAAACTTACATTAAATTAATTCCATTCTCACACATTTGGTGACTTTCATACCCCTTGTAAAATTTCCCTATAGATTCGTCTAATATTTCTTAATATCTTTAAGCATCGTCTTCAAAAGCGATCTATTTATATATAAATACTAAAAATAATACGAACTATGTAGATGAGAAGAATATGAACTGTACGACTTCATTATATACCGAGATAATACATATAAAGCCGGGCACCATGGCTCAATAGTATTTTTAAAACATCGACTCACATCTGAAATCCCTGACCTTTCAATTACGTGACGTGAATGGAGTAAAAGGGTGGCGTGACTGTACCGTAATTATTTAAATACATTTTCCATTTGGTGGCTATATATAGACGATTTATAAATAAACAGTTTACAGATTATGTCGTTTGGATAAAATTGGAGAGGCATGTTTATTTTTTTAGAATCACCAATTAATTTGATTTTTATTTATGTACGAGAACAAGGTTACGATTATTTGCTTGACTTGAATATGAAATGGAAGTTATGATGTTAACAATGTTAAAAGATTGAAAAATTGAAGTGCCTCTGTTAGATATATGTTGGAAAATAATCCGTGCGGGAAATCCTATTTCAGGATTTATAAATTATTAAAAGAGTCGCTTTGTTTATATAATTCTACATTAAATAATTTTCATGAAATGATATTTATTTAATACAAAACAAAACTATTTTTCTAATTTGATGTTATTTTAATTTTCACCAAAATACCAGAAATATAACTTTAACTTCTTTCTTACCATTAATCAAACCGGTATTCACCTCAAGATAAAATTGCTCGACTTAAGGAAATGATGTAAATATGAATAGACTTGACTTAAAGAAGAGAAAATTAATTTTGGAAATTTTTTTAGAGAAAATGAATATTGAAAATTTCTTTACTAGACCCACCAATATCAAAAATTAAAAAAAAATGTTAAACACTTTGCTTTATAATACTTTCTTGGTACATCTAGCTATTGCATGTAGATTAGGTCTTGGTTTTAACAAGAATGTATATTAAGTTTTAGAAAAATGTTTAATAAAAAAAGTCGTTTTCAACAAGAATGTCTCGTACAGATACATTCTTGTTAAAAGTTGTTTTTAAAAAGAATGCATCAAGAATGTAAAAACAACTTTTTTTATTAAACATTTTTTTTAAAACTTAAAAAGTTATCAAACACGCACCTTGGAAATTAAAATTTTGTGCATTCATAAATTTTGTCAATCTATAATATGGGCACTTTCTTTAGGAAAAGATAAATTGCAATTGAACTTACGGTAATCCATTTAATATATTTAAAAGGTGTTCATAAATTTCTTTCACCATAAATTCTAAGGATATTTATTTGCAATACAATAAGAAATTTAAATATTTTTTATGGGTATTTAATGTATGGGAAAATCGAAATTTCTTACACTTTCATTTCGCTCATCTTAGTGTTCACTTTCTAACGTATATTTATATTACTATGTTTTACATGGCTTATATGCTCGTGGCGGTATAAACAGTTACTCTACTAAACTGATGCATTATTAAATTTAATTACTGAAAACTGTTAATTCATGGTTCTGGTATTAATCAACCAAATTGTGTGATCATTCTTTTACCCGAATGGGAACTGAAAATAGGAGGTACATCAAAGAATACATCAATAATTAACAGGATAAGGGGCGTGATTGAGTTGATATAGGAAGATATAGGAATTATCATAAACTGTTAATAATTTTTCAAAATTTTTCACACAGCAAGGGATAGTATAAATATGCTCTTTCACCGAATTAGTATACAATAACGCAGTTTGAAGGTGGTTACAGGATATTTTCACTGACGAGGAGTTAACTCGTAGCGTTTGAACTCATTTTGCTTGAAGCACTGACTATAGCGAAACCAAAAGAGGGAATGTGATTTATGTGTCCGTGTGTGTCAATGTACATATCTATGAAACTATTTATGTTTATTAAAGGCTAGAAATGAGACATAATTTATATTAAATTCATCGGAAGTTTATGATATTCCATGTAACATAAGATATCATAGGCACAAAAATGGAAAAATATAATGTTTTTATAAAAAAAAAAATTAACGGACTTTAAATATAAACATCTTTATAGTCAGTGCCAAGTAAAATGTAGGACTCATCTGAATGTGTGGGTGTGTATTTATATCAGAGAAAAGAGAAACATCAACTTCCAAAAATCTCTAGCCGTAGAGGCATGTTCCAAATTTATTTAAGTTCGGAAACGATATTGTACCGTAAAAGTTCCAAATGAGTGTCCCTATTTTCAATATATTATATTTTTCAGTGTTCTTCTTATTCAGTAGTAATTTCAACGGTTCATTTTTTTTTATAAAAATGTTTTACTGATTATTGCGGTAAGGAATACAAATTTGAAATAACATTCTCGCTGGCGATGAAACAAGGGTAGCGCGTAGTACATCAGACCTCAAACAGCATTCAAAAAAGTGGAGGCATTTCCCATTACAAAAGTGACAAAGGTTTAAATAAAAAACGTTGATGAAATAAAAAATAATTGAAATTATAATATTGTTGAAGAATTAGAGTATTGCTCATCATAAATTACGTGAAGAAATAATAAGTAAAAAAACTTCCTTCTATACAATCCTAAAAACTTTGCTACACGCAACTTAAATCAAAAGACGTGACATGCTCAGTAGCGGAATAATGCTGTTTTATAAAACGCTTAGTCAAATATTGTTTATGTGACTAAACATTTTATTTAGTAACTTTTCTGGAAATAACTAGATCATCCACTATGATTTAGCACTCACTAATTATCACTTCATTTTTTATTTCAAATAACATTTTGCTAATTGACATTTCAACTACAAACGTCAAAATACTATACAATTATGATCATCTTCACTGGCGGTACCGTATTATGTAGAGTGGAGTGGAAACGTTGGTCTTACGTACGAGAGATACCAGTAAGGTACGAATATGACAGATTCTAGTAGTGACAGAAATCAAGTTTAAAAGTGATTTAAGGTATAGGCTTTCATTTATTTTTAATTTTCATTTCTTCTCTGTATTTTAATATAGTAACGAAAATTAAAATTCATTGCATTTACTTCAATAATACATTTCTATAAGTAATGCGATATTTGTTCCGGATACAAAATACGCACAAAGCCTTAACCGAACACATAAATTTGAATATTAGTTCGAAAAAAGTCATCGTAACATCTTATATGAACCTTTAGTATAATGTAAACTTGCTTTTTTGTTTTACAGTTACATATTTATTAAACTTGTAATAAAACATTAACATTGCATTTATTTGCTGACTAGATCGAATCGTATAGTCATATTTGCTTGTTTCTTTTGGAATTCTTTTGTTAGTAGTTCAGGATGATGATATGAAAAGAATTTGTACTGATAAAGTATAAGCTGAGAGCATAGAGAGGAAAAGAAAAATGTATGTTTTAATAATATGGTTATTAATATCTCATTTTGGCTATGACAATACTAATCAATATTGATGGCTATAAAGGCCAAAATAAATTGAATATTGTAATCAAACATTATTAAATATTAATCGAAAAATTCGACCAGAATACTATTTAAGGAAAGGTAATTGTAATAAAGACAGATGACGGAAGGAAAGTCAGAGTAATTTTTTAATATATACATGAAAAGATTAATAAATTTAAAGCCGAGAAAGATAGAATCTTATGTAATGAAATCACGGGACGCCTGACAGATGTGAAACATCATGTTTGTACAAGTGATATGCATAAAAGACAAAATTATTACAGGAACTAAATATAGCATAATGAAAAAATAAAGTATTACAAATTTCTTACAAAAAATGATAACTTTATTTAATAAACATTTATTTACAATTAATACAAAAATAATAAAGCACAGGTCATGTGCACCGCAGTAAACAACAGCGTCGAACTGATTGAGGAGGGGGTAGCGTAGTCGGTTGCGCATGGCGACACGTCGCCATACTGTACACTCTACTACATATAGACTATATATATATACCTTAGTATAGCATGGCGATGGGTAGTATAGGTAAACGTCGCCACGCCATCGATCCGGTTTATACCTGCGCCTATAGATGTTTCACATCAATAATCAAAGGATTATCTATTAACATTTCTGTTATATGGAAAGTTCTAATATGAATATGCGGTCAAGTTGGAATATTGAGCTTACCCAACTTTCAAAATAAAATATTTATGGGGCTCATATCTTTCAGTCAGAAAAGTTAGGAAAATATCCAGAACAGTTTTTGAATGTGAATGACTTCTCATAAATAAAAAAGGCATATTTAATTATCTATTAGATATTTGAAACAATCAATTAGGAAGCCTACCTCCACTAATTCAAATAATGTAGAAATACTTTACTTATGTGATAGATCGCGGTAATCATGCGAAACGTACCTTCACGCAGAAGCGAAATGTTGCTGCGTCCCACAGGCGCATACGAACACGCAAATAGCCAGTTTATGTAATTATGTAACACATGTGCATTTTGATATAGCGTCATCAGTGGGAGCTAGTTCGGTGTAAAAATGCAAACGCATGTTTGTAGGTTTTCATTCGTTTTTATTTTCAATAATCCTTCATTCCTTTCGTTTTTGCTTTTAAGACTCCGAAACCGGCACAACAAAGAGTTGTGTTGGTCTCGGAGTCGTCCCGTGTGAAAATTCCCTTAGAATCTTTTTATAGTTAGATATTTATTTTATAAACAAATTATTTCTATAAATTTTGTTAACACTTGCTTTCATATTTATAATGTGCTTCATAACTGCTTTATGAATATTGAAACCGTAAAATTCAAGATTTCATTTTCGCAATTTCAACCTAAGTAATTTGATTCACGTGTGATTGAACTTTCATTTTAGTGGAATTCGATTCACGAAACTTCCAATGGAGCTTCCTTTTAAAATTATTCATACTCATCAATAGATGTATCCCGTTCTACATACATATAAACTTACAGCGTTTTACTGAGTGGTATAATAAAGTTAGTCAATTAGCTCCAGAAATAAAGCTTAGCTTCATTTCTGGAGAATACTTGCGAAATTAGTTATAAGGAAATTAGTTATGAAGAAGTAATTAGCTGTTTACTTAAGTTTATTAAATATTGTCTAATTATTTTATTTACTCTCCCTTAAATACAATTACATTTCAAGGATAACATTATCCACACAAAATACACTTTATACGACAAAACGTCATAAAGATTACCACTTACACCTAGTAATAGAAATAAATTTAAAATCATAAACTTTTTTGACTTCGTCATACACTTTAACTTAATACAATTAATTACAGTTCCTGTCTGGCATTTCAAAGTATTAATTAACGTTACAAAGTAACGTTGTATATACACAATTTACGTTTTGGAAGTAAATGTTAACAAAACTTCACAAAATTGACGCAAATATCAAGTTATTTAAACAGCATCGAGGGCGGCACAACAACAGTGGGAGTAAAAAGGCATGAAGACATGCAAAAGCTTTTTTATACCAGATTTATTTCCCACTGATGAAAATATCGTGCATACACGTATATACACGTGCGGGGGACTCAGCGACATTCTACGTCAGTGTGAAGCCATATTCCATGTAATTACTGCGGCCTTTGTTGCACAACTCTCATCGATGTATTTAAAAAATGGTATTTAAATAAGATATTGTTACGTTAATTAAGTTGGTGTAGGCAGGTTCCTTAATTCTTATTCTCAAATGGATATATAAATATGCGTGTCTTTATTAATACGAAGTCTTTTAAGTTTCTGAAGAATTTCTTTACTTTTTTAGAATACTTGTTAAGGGCCTCCTAAATATTTTATTTTCTAAATTAGATGAGCTTAATATTCCCGCTTGACTGTGTATTTATATTTGAGCCTTTAATATAATACATACACTTTATCACCGGATGAGGTCCCATTCTGAAAGGCCATACACAATTGCTTTCAAAAAATGAGTATTGGCTTCTATACTTTTTTAAAAAAGTTTGGCAAGATGAAGACAAAATGGTATCATAAACCTTTTACTCCATTGTTTGCAAAAAATTGTGACGTATCCATGTCATTGCCAACGCCACAGCTTTGACGATGTCGGTGCCATGCTGGTACCATATCATTGTCCTCCAGTATAAAATCGATCTCTCACTCAAATCGTTTCAAAGGCACGTTTAAAATCGGATAAATCCACATTTTGTTTTATCTTCCATGCACTTCTCCCATTTATTTTACTCAATGTAGGGCAGTGTTCATTTTAAGAAATAAGTATTGTATAAATTTTCGAGGAATGATTGATTTCAATCCATGTTTATTCTAGGTTATTTTCCTACGTTATTTTACTTGTACTAGCACCTAGAGTCATTTCGTTCAGTTACCCAAAGTAATAAGAGTAAAGAAAATTGTAAAAGATTGAACTAAATCCTCAGATAAAAATAAAAAAAATGTCTCTTTTGTTCCTTTACAAATTACATTCACACTATATGCAAAAATATAAGTCATGTCCTTTGTATTTCATCATACATTAACTCAAAATGTAATTACAATATCTTAAGTGATCGTTGCGAACAATTTAAGTAATCGCTCCGCATCCGCGACGTACGGTTAAAAATTAATTACGTTTTAATGAAAATTTAAGTTTCCATTAGTCAACATTTTGCTAATCTCTACGCTACATAAATCGAGTAGATAGAGTGCGCTAGTAAAATTAATCATATCCTAAGCTAGTAGGGGTTGAACGACATCGTGAATGTCATTCAACTCTTAACAACCTAGAATATTAGTAATTTACTATGTATTCCCACCGCATATTTGATTACTTACATCAAAATTTTAATACGAATATTCAAATATAACGTGATATATATTTATTAATAAAATGTCAGCCAGAAGGAAATGGCAGATTTGAATAGTTTTCATTTGAGATTAAATTTAATTCAGTAAGACTGTAATTATAAAACCGGCCTCCACTGCGTGGTTATAAAATTATAGCTTATGATGCAATTATAATTATTTTTGCGGTTACGGTTGTTAGATAGTTCTAGATCTAAAAGTTTGCAAGCTGCTGTATTTAATATCTTTGCATAAAGAAATCTAATATCTGAGAGTACTATTGTTAATTATATTAGTTTTAGCTATAAATTATATAAATTGTAGAAACAGGTTTTATGTCGTAAGAATCTATAGCATATTTGCTTGAAGTTTTACTGTGAAAAAAAAACCAAATGGATTAAGTCGGATATTTGCTGTGTAAATGTTGAATTCTATAAAATTACATAGATTTCTCTGTCAGTATTATTAAATGTGGTAGTGTGTCTATGCAATACACCTACAATCCCAATAAATACCTCATTAATTTAGTATTTAGACTGTAAGAAGAAATGTAGAAGCATAAGCAAGTCTATGTGATTTTCAATTAAAATTTAAGGGAGTGGTGGACGTAGTAAAGAAACATTCAGAGATTGGATTTCACAACGCCACAGACTTTCGATGTATTTCCTCAATTCATTTATTATGTATAACTTTAGCGCGAAGTAAGGTATAATCTGGCCCAAACATTTTACGACTAAAAGAAATTAAAGAAAACTTTATGATACAACATATCCAAAGTACATTTACCATGTTTGTACATGAGACGGTATGGTTGCTTTTTTCTTTCTCATTAATTTTATTCTGGATATTGAACGGTACCATATATGTAGCGGTGTCATATATGCGGTAGTGTGCAATTTCATTTATATTATCAGTTGTTTGATTGGTAAATCGAATAATTGCATGCTTGGTTTTGTTCAAAAGACTCCCTCTCTACGTACCTGTTAACTTCTTGCGGTCATATGTGATTTTTTTACAACACCGGTACCTAGAAACGAATTATATCCATATTGCCCACTTTCCCATGGTATAAATTTCTTTCCAATTGCCCCATCAATTGATCGCCGTTTCACTAGATTGTTATCAGTTTGTAATGAACGTGAATAAATATATGGAATTATGCCATCGTTAAGTATCGTTTTAACATTTAATTTATTAATTGTCTTGTTATTGTTATTGAAACGTATTATAGGCAGGTTGTCTTGTTATTGTTATTGAAACGTATTATAGGTAGTGTAATGTAACTCTGTAGGAAAACGTTTATAATTACTGTATCCGTTCTTGATTCCATATAGTGACGTATTTTGACATTATTGGTTTAATTTTGTCGAATCTAACCTAGGTTTTCTTTCTTAAGCTGTTATTGTGCGAAATTTCACTAAAAATGTAGTTATTGATGAATTTGTCTTAAAACCCAAAACCCAATTTAAAAGTCGATATCTCTAAAACAAGTGTGTTTCTGTACAATTCACCTATAATCTCAGTTTTCTCTGACACTTCAAATGGGAACGACGTATTTTAATGTAAGCGTGGCATGCTTAAGACGTTATGAAACCTTATTTCTTTATATTTATAAAAGAAGTAAAAATAAAATAATAGAAGTAAAAAGTGAAATGGTATAAAAAGACGAACAAGTCAAATATTTATTATAATTCTGGAGTATTTTTCCTATGTACTGCAGCCGTGTAAGGACAAAGTAGTGAGTATTTTCCATTCCTTGAGTTGGACCAGACATGAAAAAGAATAAAGTAATTTACCCTGCGTATTTATAGATTTAAAAAATGAAACGATGTAATTCCATCAATAAAATAACTTTCCATCATATTTTATTATTTTGGGGCAAAAGAAGGAGTCTTTATAATTTCTTCTGATACGTCCGCCGTCTATCTGTTGCAATCTCATAATTTCTTTAGTTTTAAATGCACGTGTCTTTAATTTCAAAAAATGCACGTGTCTTTAATTTCAAAGCTGTCTTTAATTTCAAAAAATGCACGTGTCTGTAATTTCAAAGCTGTCTTTAATTTCAAAAAATGCATGTGTTTTTAATTTCAAAGCTGTCTTTAATTTCAAAAAATGCACGTGTCTTTAATTTTAATTGCACGTGTCTTTAATTTTAAATGCACGTGTCTTTAATTTCAAAGCTGTCCAATATTTTCAAAGAAATATTACTTTTTTAATTTCCAAACTTTTTCACCAATACCGCGACCAAGATCTAAAATAAAAAAATGCTCTATATATTTTTGATATATTCTTAAATATATATCATTCGACACCACACCCAAAATTTTCAAAAAATTAGTTTTTTTTTAAATTTGCAAAATGGCAGTTCGAGCTTTTCGCTAAAATGTAATTCGGATGAAGAATGGTTTACGGAAAGTTTCAGCCAAATTTAATTAATTTCTATTTTGTGTTATTGTTTTCTTTTTTCGTACTTTTTGATAAAGAGTAACAACTTTTAAAACTGATCATTACTTGCAGATATTTTTAATGTTTATATCTGGGCAACAATTTCATGTTCTTCTCTTTTTCTAGAACACTATTTCGTATTTTGATTTTACGTTTTGACTATAATATCAATTTAATTTTTTGTACAATTTTGTGGTCAAGTTTAGCATATTAATTTTTAGAATTGTCATGTTACATTTAATACATATAATGAAGCTAAAGGATATTTTTTGAATTTCATTCTTAAGTCTAACACGAATGTTTTTCAATCAGTAACCAATTTGAAGAGTATTTTATAGAGCTAAAATTTCAACGAAAACGTTTAGCCTCATTCCACGAAGACCACGAAAAATTACAAGAATATATTTTATTTTTAAACAAACATAGAATGACTTGGCGCCACGACTAATGTTTCGTCCAAGATTCGTTTACAATTCGTGGGGCAGCATTCAAGGTCAAATTTTGGCGCACGCGGCGCGTGACATTTTTACACTAACATTTTCTTGAATATCAAATTCTAGAGAATGTCCGATATCTTCAATCTGATACCAGACCGTTTTCATTTTAAATATAGAAAGAAAATAGCACATGCGGTACGAGAAAATAGCACATGCGGTACGAGTACGTAGGAAAATACGACACGAAAAATGAAGGAATATTCATGAGAGTGGGCAATCTTTTTGATTTATGCAGCGTGACGGTAGAACGAGTGGCCTCTTGACCCGTATTGTGCAAGTCATATTCCCGCAAACGTGACCGCAATGCGTTCATCGCGGAAAGTCACTATTATATTTTCAAGCTACAGTGGCCGTTTAAACCGCTTCAATACTTACGTAATTTATTTGAAAAGGTTAGCGGAGTTATCTGAGGTTTTAGAGTATTATAATAAAAATACATTGAAATTATAAGTGATTTAGGTACAGAGTAGAGAATATTTTATTTCATTTTCATAGAGTTATATGTCTCTGTTTGCACTTATTTCAAAGGACTTGAGTATATACTTTATTCTTTCAAAGTATAAAGACTTGAAAATATTTTATAAATGTAGTGCTGGTTTTTCCATCTGTTTCATAGACATTTGTCTGTGTGTCAAGTACATTTTAATTAGTAACTTAGTAACGATATAATATATAATATTAACAAAACTTAACAAAACTTGCAAGAGATAGTTTAAGTAAATTAATTAAAAAATTATTTCTAACTTCACGAAGATGAATGAAGTTATTTTAATATTGTTATTAGAATGTGTAAGTAAAGACTATTTTGTTTATTAACTCGGTATGGTTGTATTAATTCGGGCAACTTTAGTTTTTCGTGTTTGTTATTATTAAGAATACATTTTCCTTCATTTGCATGAAACTTGAACTAAATGCTGTCCAAATTTAATTAGCCAATTATATTTTGTTATTAAAATTTAAACTTATAATAATTTCATTAAGTGATTAAGACATAGAAGCGAGCAATTTGTTTCGACGAACATTGAAAAGGAAAGATGAAATAATTTTTTTAAAAATAAGTAATTGAGCAATTTATGAAATTTAATGAAAAAATGTGAAAAATAATTAGGTTATTATTTAAGATTTTTGTTATGTTGAAAAAAATGGGGAGGATGAAATGAAGAACTTAATACTTCTTAGTGTAACGTCTAGTAATATTATTCGAAAAAATTATGTAGTTGTTATGTTAGTTGTTGGTTGATATGTGCTTTAATTAAAACATCATTATATTAACTTATTCAGTTTTCTTTTACCTATGTGAAATTGTATGATAAGTTTCGCACAGAAAATGTAAAGTTTACTTGCGGAATTACTTTTAGAATTTTTTTTATAGTTAGTTGTGTAAACCTTAAGATATGCCCTATATATGAAGGACAGAAATCATGAAATCAAACACGATAAAGAGGCAAATAAATACCTGTAATAGCAATCTCATAAACATCATAAGCGTTACGGGTAATTATTGTGCGAAGGGATCTTATAAAATAATTAATATTTATTGTTTTCTAAAGGAAAAAAAGTAGCCTTAAAAACAAAGGATTATTTAAACAATTGTGTATCATGTTATGTGGAACAAAAATTAATGTAATAAAAAAGGTGCAAATTCACCCTATTTGTGCGATCCCTTAAAAAGTGAATAGTTTAAGTTATAAAAAAATTAACTCGTTCATTAAAACGTTAATTTAATTAAAAGATCCGACCCTTAAAGGTTTAATCCCTCGCAGTTCTAGATTGAATTATATTAAACGTTTAATTAAAATATTATACTGTCATATTTCATAATTATACAATTGGTATAATATTCACGTTCGTAATTTTCGAAGTAAAAAGGGTGGCCATTCATGTTATTACGGGATTTTATTTGGTGACGTATTGTAGTCGTTTTTCTATTGTTACCGATTTGTATTGTAGTCGATTTCGGGGTGAACAAAATTAATTGCGCGGTTTTCATTCTTTAAAGTAGAAAGGTACCTTAATAGCCCCTTACGTGGTCTTTAATGTAAAATAACGAATATTTCTCTTTCTTGTTACTAACAATAAAACCTTAAAATGCAACAATACTAAGTGCTGGTCTCGGCTTTGCCCCGACAAAATAGTAACCGTGACTCTATTTAGTTGTTACTTATACTTACTGTTTACTATATAAAAATAATTATTTACATTTAATTTATTAACGGTATTTCCAAACATTTAACTGTTTATTTTGTGGTTTATTCGAATATAGGATTGTACGGGCTAATACGAACTATAAAGCACTTAAATCTGTTTATAATAATTGACGATACAGATAGAACTATTTTCTAAAAAATCTACACATAGAAACATTTGTTGTTGCATATAATTTTTGAACATTGTTTTGATGTACCTATAATGGTTTGTTTTATATAAATAAAAAATATTTCGAGCCAAATTTAAACAAAAAACAGATCATAACAATCAATTTATAATAGTCAGCATACACGGTTGAGCTTTTTTAGATTTTCGCATTATCTACGTTAGCTTTAAATTTATTTTAATGTGCTATCTGTGTATCTACGATAGCTTTAAGTATATTTTGAAAGCTTATCTCAAAAATCAACCCGATTCATATCGACTTCTTTCCCTTAAATCATTACTGCATATTATCCACAGTCTCCAAAAATACAATGTGTACTTTACGTGCATATCCATCTGGATTTAATAAATTTTACGAGGGTGAAAGTTTTATGTCAATCGAATAAGCCATTTGATATTAAACCCGAAAAAATAAACAAAATATTGTTTTTCATAACATTTGTTTATTCTTTCATCTTATTTCTTCATTTTATAAGATTACGATAAATAATAACTTAAAGTTATTTATATTGATTGCATATGATCGCAAATATAAAGTGATTGTTTTTAATATTTCACTAATTTGCGTTTTTTGAGTTGACTTATCTGATTATCAAGTAAGCTAGGTGTATTAAATATAACTTATTGCACTTTATAAAAAAAATTAAGTTGAAATTCCCTAGAAATTAATATGCAGTTTATCTTTATTTTCTTTTTGTGTATTAAGATATATCAAAAGTCATTTTTTTCGGCTTAAGCAAAAAGTTTGTACCTCAAATACAATTAGAAGTTAACGTGAAAGAATTTCCCCAGAAACTTGGCAATTGTTTCTAAATACAAATAGGTCAAAGGTACGTTGGAGCGTGCAATGGAATTTTCTGAGCCTATTTGGCAATATCTAGTTTCAAACATATTTATTTTTTGCCTGTTTAACGGATGAATTTAAACGAAACTTAAAATTTCACATATACTTAAGTCATGTGAAATTTCACATATACTTAAGTAAATTATATAATACTTTGACGGTATGATACTGATAATAAATACATATATATTTATTATAATGATTTTTTATTATTACCCAAAATTTTGATAAAGGTACTAAAAGTATTACGATATTAAATCGAAAAGTATGGAAATACAGACATAATTGAAGTCGTAAATATGTATATATGTTTCTAACCTTTTGCCAGAAATAAGTTTAAGCACGCTAAGCAACTGGGTCACAGTCGGCTAACAGTTACTTTAAAATAATGATCCTCTCCACTGAATAATGTCTACATTTCCAGATGTGTTGAAACAAAACTTTGCGCGTTCTAAAAAGTTTTAACCCATTGCCATCAATAATTTATGCGAATAGCAAGCTTTAAAACTGTGATTATAAAATATCACCTATACGCGGAGACTAAAGGACAGATATCTATATGTAAATAATTGCAGCATTACGGGGCTAAATCCGTACCGCATTCACGTCACGTAAGTGAAAGGTCAGGGGTTTCAGCTACGAGTTGACCTTTTAAAAATACTGTTGAGCTGTCGCGCTCGACCTATAGGTATTCCTTTGGCATACCTAGCGAGTTCGTAGGGTACAGTATTGATTTCCTTTGAAAGGGATGCCTCGAATGTCCATATATTGAGGAAGTTTTATAAGTAAGATTTTTATAATAATTTATAAGTAAAAAGTTATCAAATATACAAGAAGAAAATTAAAATTTTGTGAAATTATCTTTTTTATATATGATGATTGCTACTGGTGTTGGCATTTAAGAATATTATATAAAATATTTTCTTTATTCCTAAGTTTCAGTAAAAATCTTTAGTATCTTTCTGATTATATTCATTCATGTTTGATTTATTTAATTTTGTACAAGCTCTAGCCTTATCAAAAATTTGGTTCATTATACTCTTGTAATGTGAGTAAATCTTTAGTATAATTTTCGAAGAAAAGTAAATAAATAAGTGTAAGGTGTTTTCCTCATGTATAAAAATAACAAATTTGGAAGCTGAAACATTTTATTAACGAATATTTTGCGTCTTCTTAGTAATATTGATTTATATTCCTATTCTGATGGACCTGTTTGGATATATATATATATATATATATATATATATATATATATATATATATACATATATATATATATATATATATAAATATATATAAATATATATATATGTATATATATGTATATATATATATATATATATATATAAATATATCACTATTTTTAATTTTCATATTTTTTGTACGATGTTCTTCTATTTAACTCAACTGATTTTTTTCTTTGTTCCGCTCTTCATTTTCCACAAATTCCACATATTTCCTTTTCCGCCATCTTTTTATTTAATTTTTTTCTTTTGATGTAAAATTTATAAAAACATGCTTGCGCTCCTATCCAGAAATGAGTTTATGTTCCATATATAGCTTCAGTCTTATTTTGCTAGTGCCACTGAGTGACACATTGTGTTACACAAAATAAACTAAAAAATAAAAAATTGTTATATGGAAAAGAAATAAACAGTTAAAAAATATTAGTAATTAATATATAATCCAATTTTAGGGAGCTTCAGAAATGTTAAGAAAAAAGAAAATATTGATTCAGAAAATGCCTCAGAAGAACTATATGGCTGATGTTAAATTTTCCTAATTCATTTCAGCTATGATTACATTTATAAATTTCAAATTATATAATAAGGAGGAGAACGGGGTCAAAGATAATAAATGTGAGAGAAAATTAATCTCATCCAACCTAACTGTAAATACGAGTAGCTATCGTTCATAACATTGTTTCTCTTGCTAAGCAGTTAAATAGTATAATCGATAGAAGGTAATGTGAAATAGATCTTTTAAAAAGCTCTCAGCATATCGTGGCCAGTTGTGTCATTGATAATCTGATATACGTAGTAGAGTGTATTAAAGTTGATGCAGCTACTTACAACGAATGCATTTCACTATTATGGCCATCATATCCAATGGCTTGCAATGGTCATAACCAGAAATTTTGTTTAAGGTATATGGCTGTAATCATGTTTGTGCAATTACGACTAGTGTAAATTAAATTTCAAACAGTGGCCCATACCGGCCGCCAGATACGCTCATTTGCAACTGCCGTAATATTAAATGCGCCCAACGTGTAGCGACAGATTGCGCGTCCAACTACGTCGCTATCAAATTTACCGGAACCGACCACCGAATCCGGTTGCAGCCATTGAGTTCAGTATCTATCTAATGTTAACAACGATATTCGTTGGTTGAACTAGTTTTAATAGCGAGCTGACCCTAGAATATCATAAATGTGCCAAAGTTTTGCTTTAGGTACAAAGATATATTTAGAAAAGTCGTAGAATATTATAATGTGCCAAAAAATGCTTCTTCTCTTGTTAAATGAAATAGTTATCAGAGAAGTGTCCTAAAGATTACAAGAATATGACATACCTTATTTAATTCGCCACTGCTTATTATATATCTCACCTACAAAATAAATGACTGCTTAATATTTTAAATAGGACTACTACTATTAGATAAAGTACTTCAAATGTCACAAATAATGTACACTGTAATGTATCATGGATGTGCAAAGTTATATTAATTATTTCGAAAAAAATCTGTGCAAAATAAATTAAAAAAGACTAACTTGTAAATGTACAAAGACGTATGCGGTATACATGAACTTACTGGATACCTAAAGTGAGTACATATATAGTCAAGCGCTATGGTTTAAAGGGTCGACTCGCCGCCGACTTTTCGTTTACATGACGTGAATACAACGTTAGTTAAGCCCCCTATTATATAAGTATTAATTTACATATGTCTTCCGGGTCATTTATATGGATAATTCCTTCTAATCCTTTCAGAGCCTGTGCTGTTTCTCTGAGTTTTAACATACACATGTCAACATTTCGTTTAAAATGTAATTTAGCCATATATTCTTAAATTTTCTGTAATTAAATATAGTATAGGCTATTAAATATTATGCAATATGGTACTTTATGTAATATTACATTACAGATATTAGTTTATAGATCGTCTAATATAGCGTTAATTGTATAATGGTTCCGGTCAATAACTTTTATTCGGGAACATACTAAATATGAAATATTGCATATATTTGGCTTTAATTTTGTAGAAATTCATTATTTACAATTAAATGAAACTTAGTAATGTAGTATTATTTTTACTTTCTTTAAGTTCTTTACCACGATCTAGGTTTCGATGTATCACAAAATCTTCAGATGGGTTATTAGCAAAGATTTTAAGTGGCTATCTTCACATCTTCAGGTGGGCTATTAGATAAATATGTAGACTAAATATGATTAAATTTTTCCAATATTTACTAAGATAATGGTGTATTTAATGCGCAGTATTGATTTATCTAATCCTAATACTATGCAAATTGTATTAGCTATAAACCTATTTTTATCTACATAAGAGTAACTACAGTGTAGTGCGATTGCGTTTTCGTTCTATTTATTTAAAATATATTAATATATGTATATATATATATATATATATATATATATATATATATATATATATATATATATATATATATATATATATATATATATATATATATATATATATATATATATATATATATAGACTTTTTGAAGACTTTGTTTATTACACCAGTTCACAAATATGTTTTACATCCGAAATAAAATACTATAAATAAAATACTTTTACTATTACAAACCTTTTATCATTTGTCGACATCATGTATACGAACAGGCAGCAACGTCTGTAGGCATATCTTGCCTACTTTGAAATTAAAAAAGTTTTCGGCCATGTTGATAACAATATTATTTCATAAATTTATTGAAAACTGGACTATACTTCAACTTGGTTCAGTTTTTCACAACTACTTTTAATTTTAGAAGCAATTTTACAGTACAGAGGTATTAGATGAGGGTATTATAACATTAATGCCATCATGGGTTAAAAAAGACATTTAGGTTCCTTCTATGTGTTTTAATCCTGGAAATTAAACATATTTCATAATTTAATAAAAGTATACGTAATTTTGATCTTACATATAGTACACGTAGATAAAATATATTATGAAACATTTTGAAGCTGCACTTTTGGACATCAGTAAAACATTTATATTTTATAGATTTTTTCGATTCTTGTATCTCAAAAGGAAACACCAAAACCCTTAAAAGATCACTAACGTTATCGTCAATCAATCCATTATGGTCGTTTCAGAAACAGTACGGTACAATATTTGAAATCTGGAATGATTATAAGTATATTGACATTTGTATACTTTAATATTTAATACTGAAACATTTTCAAATGAAAATATTGTCGGTTTCAAATTAGCTCTGTAGTTTTTTTATTACATTGACGTGTGAAGCTATTGATGAAAATAGGATATTACAAATATTCCAAAGCAATTATAGATACTGCGACCAAAAGATGCTTGATAAGAATATGGAAATTTTCTTTTTTTAATTCTTTTCTTTTTTTATCCTTTAAAACCAATCAGATATAGAAATTACTGATCTTAATATGAATTTACCAGAATTTAATTACTTACGAGTCAGTCAAAAAAGCATACATCGATTTTTCGCTAATGAGAAAACAAAATATTTCTAGGCATTGCCTGTTTTTTCATAGATTATATAGCATATTTTTCATACAATTTTAACAATTTTATTCATTATATGCAAGAGTAGATTTTGTTATTTTATTCTTTTGCTGATATACATGCAGATGAGTAAATAGGCAACGTGAATCTTTAAAACTAATCTATGAAGTGTAATACCAAACACTAGAGGTCGTCAACATTAATTAGTTAAATAAATCAGAGCTTGACTATAGATATGGATTTAAGAACATTTTAATTACCCACTTTTTCACATGTGAAACTTGATATTTGTTTTCATTTTCGGACATTTATTTACGTTTGATTTGAAAAACGTGGATAAAAATTTAAATGTAAGCAGGTACAATTTTGGAAAAGTAGATTTATCCCGAGTCTAGAGTTTTCTTAATCATAGAGGAAATATCATACAAATTTTTCTTCTTGGTTAAAAATTATGAGCAATTAAATAATAAGATTAAGTGCAAATTAACTGTTAACATCAGGTGTTGAGATCATTCGATAGCTTAAAATCATAAACGAATCTTTTCTAATATCCCACCTGAAGATGTTGTAATACAACGAAACCTAGGTTGTGGTAAAGAAATTATAGAAAGTAGAAATAATAATACATCACGTAGTTTCATTTATTTGTAACACTAAATATATATATATATGTATATATATGTGTATATATATATATATATATATATATATATATATATATATATTAAACGTGTAACACGTTTAACTTTAACAAATTAAACTGTTAATTAAAATATAATTACTATTTACCCTAAATATTTACACGAGTAAAATTTTGACTTTCATCTTGCTAAATGATCATTTAAAATATGTCAATGAATCCATATAAATAATATATCTTCACAGTTTTGAATTTAAACCATTGGAATGATTCTTATTTCGGCTTAGACAAAAATTAATTTTTTTTTTGCCCGTCATATCATTGCTGGTATGAGAATGGAAATCATTGCTCAATTTGTCATTCCCGTTTGAATTTTGTGTACATTTTTATTTAAAATCATACGCGAATTTTTAATAAACGCGTTAATATGAATATAACTCTTCGTCTTTAATAAAACAATTTTTGGCCATCGTTTCATTATCAAAAACACACGCGAAATAGAAGATAGACAGACAAAGGCGGTATTTTAACTTTATGACAAATATATTAGAAGATATATATATATATATATCATAGACTATATGATGTATTTGACTTATGTTGTTGTAGTATGTAATAATATAATCTACATCCACAATTAAATGAAACTCTGAGATGTAGTATTATTTCTACTTTTTTTAAGTTCTCAGGTGGGCTATTAGCAAAGATAGTGTATAGAAATATTAAAATATTTCTTTTATGTATACGCATAAAAGAGTATGTAATGCTTTCCTTGTTCTTCAAAAAAAAATAAACATTTTTACGAAATATAAATGATAAAACAGTCAGACAAAAATTATATTCTGTACATTATTTCCACGTCCACAGGCTTATTAATGATTAAAAAACTGTTAAGGTAATTTCCATTAATATTTGGTTTATCATTCATCCTATTTCAAACATAAAATGCATTAACTATGTCAACAGAAAGAAGAAAAAGATAAGTAGGTCAAAGGATGTATTAGCAGGAGAAACAGAAGGAGCGTGTAAAGTTTGTTGTAAATATCTGTTAAATTTATTCGTTTTTCAGGTATAGTTCAGAAAATGTTTTTAAATTTTAATCCTGTAAAAGTAACATGTTAATATTTGAAAGAACTTATCACAATTTACTTAACTTCGTCATTTACAAGAATATTGTTACCTGTATAAATTTATTCAGTTATTAATTAGTAAAATTTTGTCGTCAAGTTTAACGCACGCTCAGGTACAACCCTCGTTCACCATGAAAGTGAAATATACTTATTCACATATTGGGAAATTCGATCCCTTAAACTTATTGGGAAAAGAAGTAATTGGTTTGGAATTCTACTGACAATTTATTTCACATCTGAAGTAAACTTATTTTTCTTTACTTTCGGCTGTAAGTGTAAGCACTTAACTATTAGCAGCTGCCATGAAAATATATATTTATTTATGGAACTTAATTTCTTCGAAGAACTAAAATTATTTCATAATCTATTTCCGACTGCTTCGACGTACATAACAAGTTATTTGGCGGATATTTTAGCTGATCGTGCTTAATGCATTCCGACTAAATATTTCCTTCGCTTTTTTCCATCCACGTGTAATTAATATTTGCAAAATTGTCTGTAAACACATCTGAAAAATAAAACATAAAACCTATTATTTCTAACCGTGTCATTAAAATTCTAATTATGTCAGAAGTTCGTTATATGTAACGTAAAAAATACATTACCACTTCTGTCATATTCCGTATAATACTGGAGTTTGTCGTTGACTTAAAATTGTTTGCAGCAGCTCACAAGACTACATACATAAGTGTAAAATTGTTGAATTTTTTATTCATATTGTCAAGTTATAGTGGAATTCCAATTGTACTTATTAATACATAACATCTTTTTCGTATTAAATATGTCGCTCAGTATACATGCTATTTTTTTCTTTCCAGAAATGTTATTTTTTGAAGTTATGACTGCAACATAGTTGAAATGGTAAAATTTATCTTTGATTTTTGGATAATTTGAAGTCACGTGCCAAATAACTCAAATCTTTTTATGTTATTCGATACAGGTCAATTAAGAATTTAATGTTTATTAAAGTTGTTTTGAGTGAGAAGAAAAATTTGTGTAAAATTTACATTTCGCAATGTTTTAATTTGATAATCAAGTAAAATTTATATTTGGTGCATATGAGCACATAATGTGCAATAAATATGAGGTCCCTTTGATGTGGAGTAAAGGAAAAATATTTAAGATAACATTCTTTAATAAATGATATAAAATTTGTTTGCATCCTATGGTATAAATTTAAGAGCGGAATATATATCAATGGTACTTATTTTAAATATAAT